>CM038050.1:181041742-182241742 GCA_021397845.1 Areca catechu
CTCTGATTCATCCATTATGTTGTCTTCAAGCTCCTGCTAACTTAAATATCGGAGTGTCCCCCATCGGAATATCATCAACCCATGAAGACTTTATGCAGGTCAACAAGGAGAAGAGCACTCCAGCACCGTCATCTGAACCTGGCCTAGAAGAAATTGCAGCAACATAACCCAACAAAATTGCAAATTGGATGGCGACATATATGACCAATCATTTGGGATGGTAATATTTGCAACCAATCATAGAATAATCAGTACGTTATTTGATGCTCCTACTAAATTTGTTAATACTTTATTTACCGCTTTTCATGATTATTTTTTATTTTAAATTAGTTTAATAAATCCAATTTATTCACCCCAAAAAAAAAAGCCTGCAGCCTTCATGATCCCAGGCCATTCTACTTGAGTAAGAAGAGGACCGTGACCGCTAAAGTGAACTCCTCAATGTCCTCGCTTTTGCATTTGCAACACTTCACAATTAGACCCATGTTTGGCCTCCCAGCTTCTCAATTTCTGCCTCTTTTTGTACATCAATGAACTTGACCTAGACTACCGGACCACCGTAAGAAGAAGAATGCCAAACTAGTGAACCAAGTTATTTGATGATGATTTATTGAGCACGGACTACCAAAACAATATATATATATATATTTTTTAATATGAGCTGGTCCGGTTCTAATCCATATGGGCTTGCATTTTATGGACCGGGCCGGGCTAGGCTCATTTGTACAAATGGGCCAAAAAAATCCAACCCAGCCCGGCCCTATATGGGTTGTGGACTAAGACCGGGCCAGCCCCCTATATGGGCCGTGGGCTAGGGTCGTGGACTAGGACTAGGGCCGTGGGCTAGGGATCCACATGCTGAAAAACATTTATGTCAACAGGGCTGGTGGGTATGGTGCTGTTCCTGTGGGGAGTCGTGTGACAATTCAAGATTTTACCTCTCGAATTTGCCACCAGATGTGGCTACTGATGAACCGAGGGGGATGGCACGGTCGCACGGAGGAGGTCTCCCAGTCTCGGAGGCCGAAACGATGGCCGATGGGAGCCGAGAAGCAAGGAAAACCAGGAGATCAAACTTCCCTCTCTTCAATTTATACTATTTTCGATGACGGATCGACACGACATTGGGAAAAGCCCGTGAGCCCTCACGGCAGGCTGGCACAGCGATGGTGGCACCCCTCGACTTCGAGCCCCCTCGAACCCGTGCCTCACTACCTCTAATGATCCGTTGAGAGAAATCAAAAAAAAAAGATGGAACAATGACGAGTCCTCACCGTCGAACGGTCGAAGTCCTGGGTTCCGACCGGCATCACGGTCTCGCGGAAGAAAAACGATGGCCGTGGGATGGGGTTCTACGTTCTCACATCTCCGGTTCTCCCAAACAGCCAAATTTGAGACTCTCCGTTCTCCGGCGGCTCTCCATGAGTCACTCACGAACTCACCATTTCTCTCCGGTGGTGGGCGACGGCTTTAACCTAACCCTAACCGAGGGTCCCAACTTCCGGTCTCCCATCATCATCGAGTAAATCCATAATCACCCTTCACCCAGTAATTAGTAAACCTAAAGATCCTAAACCAGTAAATCGTAGGATCGTAGGTGACTAACAGATTAAGTAAGCCAACGACTCAGCAAGGTAACTAGGTAAGGGGCTCAGGGCCGTAAGGCTAAGGCTTTTTTTTTTTTTTTTTAATATCATGGCCCATGGGCTGACCCGGCCCTAACCCTGTTAAGTCCATGGGCTACAGAGGCCAGGCCAAAAAGCCCACTTACATAAATGGGCCAATTTTTTTCAGCCCGGTCCAGCCCATTTATAGGGTCAAATGGGCTGGCCCATGAACTCTAGTCCATTTTGACCGGTCTAATATATATATATATATATATATATATATATATATATATATATATATATGGGCTACAGAGGCCAGGCCAAAAAGTCCACTTACATAAATGGGCCAATTTTTTTCAGCCCGGTCCAGCCCATTTATAGGATCAAATGGACTAGCCCATGAACTCTAGTCCATTTTGACCGGCCTAATATATATATATATATATATATTAATACATATATGGATTTGTGTTATCACTGTCAGAATCCACGTTCACCGCAAAGGGTTGTGCAATCCTAAACAGCAGCCATGCATGTCAATCATCTCGTGAAGCACCGTCTTTGGCACCAAATACAACCCTGTTCGAATTGCCTGGGTGAATCGCCACCATCCATCGCCGAGACAGCTGCAAATGATGTAGCTACCATCCA
Organism: Areca catechu; assembly: GCA_021397845.1. Taxonomy (NCBI): domain Eukaryota; kingdom Viridiplantae; phylum Streptophyta; class Magnoliopsida; order Arecales; family Arecaceae; genus Areca; species Areca catechu. The sequence goes on from CM038050.1 coordinate 181,044,001, forward strand.
GAACGTACGGTTCAGCCATACAGAATACGCAGAGGATCCAAGCTCTTCATTATCATACTTAATTTCACCTTGTATAATTATTTCTAAAAGTTTGATGTGTCTAAAAGGATTGGGAATAACTGCAAATGGATCAATATACATCACATTGCCATCAAAGCATGGCTTATTAAAATTAGCACATGTTCAGCATTACAGAAGAGTGGAATAGAAGAAACCAAAAAACAAAACAAAAAAAAAATGCGAGAAAAACACACAACAAGCTTAAATAAGGAAAAGATCATGTTATTAGAAGGCTTCTTTCAGCGCATTAATAGATGGCCACCAATTCTGCTTCTCCTAACACATGTCCTTCAATAGCATCCAACAGCTTGTCCTTGGTTACCTGCCACGAGAATAAGCAACATGTCACAAAAAAATTTTTAAAAAAAGAGTTTATGCTAAAGAAAAATTAGTTTGAATTAGGTCGTCCATTGAATTGTCTCATGATAATTCTCCAAAGACTGGAGTGCGCATCTCGGAATTGTTTTCTGACAATTATCTAAATACCAATGTTTTACCCATTAGTCTTGAGGATTTCCAAACAAAAACCAATATTAAGCCGTTTTTCCTTCTTTCTTGTATGGATTCTTCTTCATCTTGGTAGCAAACGGTTCATGAACTCAAGATCTGGAATAGCTGGGACAAGGTTCTTTTTAATTATCCACACAAAAAAACAAAGGGTTCTTTTTAATTATGTCCTGCATTCTTCTTCATCATTAATTCTTCTTTTTATTCGATCAGACCAAATCAAAACAAAGAGTCAAAACGATTTTTTTCTTTTTTTGTAGTCACGATCTTCAAGTCACAGTACACCTCCAACAGATCTTCGACGATAACAATTAGAACCTCTTTACTATAAAATTGCACAAGTTTTATGCTTTCAGAATTGTGCATGTGCCCATACCTCGCTCGGTAAAAAATTACGCTGCAAAGATTTCACTTCATAGGCACAGCTTTTGATGCACATCAACGTGTAAAAATGTCTTCAAAATTCAACGACGCGTGCAAGGGTTGACGGATGAATAAATATATCATCATTAAAATGACAAATCCGGTAAAAATTCTTTGTATCCTATCCATGATAAGAAATAAGAAACACGATCCATGGCGGATGGTTAATTAATGGAAATAAATGGTAGCTAAAAAATAAAAATCAGCATCCCAAGTAACGATACTTGAGATGGTTCAACGTTCGGCCGTCCTAAGACAAGTTAAATAAATCAGTAGGTCTTTGGAAATAGGTATAGAGATCGATAAACCTTGTTGCCGAGATGGACCAGGTCGTCGAGAGTATAGAGTTTGAACCGGAAATGGTGGCCGGCCGAGGGTGGCTTGGGACCGCGCCACCCGGGGACCTTGAAGTCGTTGATGCCCTCCTTGATGCCGGCGTACTCGCGGCCGAGTTCCTGCTCCTTGCCGGAGAAGCCCTCAGGAAGGCCCTTGACGGAGGGAGGGATGTTGACCACCACCCAGTGGGTCCAGGGGACGATGGGGCCCGACGGGTCGGGGGCGTCCACGTCCTCGACCACGAGGGCCAGAGATTCGATCCCCTCTGGAACCCCGTACCACTCCAACGGCGGCGAGATGTCCTTCCGGGCGCCCTGGCCGTCGCGGGTGTACTTCCGGGGGAGCCGCCCCTCGTGGTCGATGGATGGGGAAACAAGCTTCAACGTATCTTGTGCCATTTTCAGCTTATGTTATCTTCTCTTTCTCCGCAACGAAAAGAGAAGTCTTTGATGAGAACTTTTTGTGAGAGCTTTTTTCTTTTTTCTTTTTTTCTTTTTTTTCTTCGGTAAAATTTTTTTTGGGAGAGCTTAAGGGTGAGCGGAAGAACCTCTCTCTCTCTCTCTCTCTCTCTTCTTCCTCCCTCCTATTTCTGGAGGCCTCTAGCATCGTGTTAGCGGGACACTTGGCGTTTGATGGAGGAGTGAAATGGTGAACGTGGCGATGGCGTCTTGGACATGTGTCGAGCCTGCCGGGATTGGGGTTGGAGGTGTTCTGGTGGGGTTTGAAATCGTTAGGTCGTGTCCTGTCAGTCTTCTCTATATTTATGTTTTTTCCTTGGATCCATCAGCAGTCACACCACCTGACCTGCTATCATAGTTATGGGAGTGGTTCTTCTGCGCCTTCTCTTTTTTTTTTATGGTAGGAGTTATATTTTAATTACGAGAATTTTCTGCAACTAAGATCACAGTGAGTTTGCACTCTAACCAAAATTTCTCTATTTACTTAATTATCTTCTCGATACGACGATTGGGAATGGTCACCACCAAAATGTATAAGAGATAGAGAGAGTTGCATGTGGTAACGATCATGTGCACCATGCTAATTTTTCTCAGCCAATAAGTAGGAAAAGTGTAACGGTCCATTAATTTGAAATAATTTATTACTTTTGGAAAGATTAAAGATTTTTTTCCCATAGAAGGGTCTATAGGTAATTAGCTACAGGTGGCCTTATCCTAGATATTCAATCCTGGATTATATCTCGTCCTACCGAGGACTTACATGAGTTCGATGGTTGTACCTTCGACGAAGAAAATTATAAATTATAAAAACACATTGTTACGTGGCATCTTCTAGCATTGGGAGATTTCAGGAAGCACAGATTTCTGTCTCTAGTTTTGAAAAAAAAATATATAGCTTATAGTGTATGAACTATATGGCTACATATGCATGTCAATCATCTCATTTTCTTTATGTGAGCTCAATTCAACATACAGTACTCGTCTCGGTGGTTGACTTACAATAATAAAACAACATGATTGATATGGTGCATGGGATGTAGGATATAATATCTGCAATTTTTGTGCATATTGTGAATGGTTTTGCATGGATCTGACCGATCATATGGTTGGCTCAAGGTGCCACACCCGCTATGTAGGCCAATCACCAAACATAAAAAGCAGACCATATCATATAGGTCCAGAGAAACCGGTCTCTAGTTTTTTTGGGTAAAGAAAGCAGTCTTTAGTTCTCTGCTCCTCAACGTTGCATAGCTTAACAAATTCAGTGAAATTACTCAGTTATTGCTTACTGTTATGCTTGCTATTTTTTCTCTTGAGTATTGGAGAGTCTAATTTTATAGCACAGCATCTATCAATGACGGCGATTGACCACCACAAAAAACAGATTACGTGATCTATTTGCAATATATATTGACAACAGCTTTTAACTAATCAGGTTGTCACTCTTATATATTAATTAAGAGCTTTTCCTTAGGAGGTTCAGGATTCTTCATCCAAATCCAATTAAGAATCATGTATAGGGGCTAAATAGCATACTCTGCACATCAACAAACATGAAGATAGATTAAGAAAAAAAAGCATATATAGGCTTCATAAAATAGGAGTCGTCGGTCCCATATTGCCCATCACATAAATAAATATATTAGAAAAGATTTATACCCCTTTTATTCTTATCCCAAGTTATCAATTCTAAGGAAACCGGTAGCCTAAAGCCCGAGGTAGCTTAATCAGCATGGCCCAATTAATTGCAAATCTTTCACAATTTAAATAGGATTCATACATAATCTGCACATGTAGGTCACAAAGCTCCCAGTTTCTTGGGATGTGCTTCCAGCGTTAGGGTTTTACACATGCAACAACACTAGCATATTGAGATGATTCGATCCAGGATTTGCACCATACATTCATGTTCTGCAATGAGAACAACTGTTCTATGACTTAAATCTTTGAAAGGCCATTGTAATAATACATAGGTCCATTGGTTGGCCTACTGACATCTTAATTTTGTGCCTCACATCGAATGCACATCCTTCTGTTCATATCTCGCATTACAACCACAGAGTTTTCACCAAAGAAATTTTCGAGAGAGAGAGAGAAAACTAAAGAAAAGAAAATTTCTAAATGAAAATTTCTACCAAGGACAAATATTTCCAGATTTGCAGAGGATTTATTCCACTATGTTGATTTGAAGTACTTCATAATATTGTATTCCTGAACAAGTAGAAAGAAGCTTCTTTTACAGTGAACCACAGTTTGTCTATTAAATTAATATAGTCCGCATATCTAGCTCGAGAGTACCAGCTTTATGAGAAACAAGAACGAATATGGAGAAGAAAACAAAGAAAGCATCTGTCATAGCAGCAGATATCGCGAGGAAAGAAATTGAAGAGCGTATCCTCGAAAGGACGCCTGTGATCCGCTTTGTGTTCGATGAAAAGCACCCAAGGGTCAAGGGCTAGTCTGGAATCTGAGTAAAGAAACATGGAGAAAAAATGACCTAGAACGGCCAACTTTATACGAGTCTTGATGCCCCCATACCACCCCGGCATTCATATTCTGTGTGCCCTGAGGGTTCTATACCTATGCTATCTTGAATACTATTTGATAGGGGCTCTTCTCCTGACGTTTACCCTTTGCTTTGTTTCCTTCATAGACGACCACAAAATTTAGTTATGATCGATTAGTGTACAAAAGAAGGGACCATGTGGATTAGTCCTTGCATATATGTCTGAGTAGGTGCAAATAGATTGGATCAATTTCAGGTCTACCAAATCATATATGCTGCTTCCCTACCCGGAAAAAAAAAACAGTGCATGCTGCTGCGCAAGAAATGTCGGGACCTTAATTAACTGGTTTGAATGTTGTTGGGTAAATCATGATGTAGCTGGATTTATATGGTTAGCCAAGATTTGTTTTAATTTGGTGAAAATAGAAAGTTTTCATAAAGAGCAATGATGGATACGGCCATGCATTACTGATCCGAGCCTCTGATTCTAGATGTAAGTCCAAATTAGAGTATATCGTTGGGCTCGTTGATGTGTGTTGGATTTCCACGAATCATATCCATTGATGCAAGGTCTTTGTGCGGTCTTAAATTCGGATGGTGGCGCTGCATGGTATTGATTGAAGGGTAATATATATAAATAGAGGCTTACAAGATCTTTAACCTCTTTGTACTTTACAGTGCAAAGACACAACACAAACAACTTAATTGGCATATATTATAGTCCTTTTCTATCGAGGAAAAGCATATATTATAGTCTAAATGATAAACTCAAAGCCCGCCATGCTCAATATTAGGGCACATAAAAAGGGCGGTACAAAGGCGCAGGCCGGAGTTGGTGAAGCCCACGACCCACCTGCGAGGTAGCCACTTAGCAGTTGCACGTGCGCCTGCTTCAACAGTAACCCATATCACCACCCCTCTTTCTTAGTCTCTTTCATGTCATAACTCAAAGTTTCCTCTCAGGAAATGGCAACGTCAACCGACTTCTCTTCCATTAAATTAAAACTCCGCCGGGGAGGAGAGAATATGGAAGCCAGCAAGAGGAGCAGATGGTACGGGTGCAGCAGCAGCCAAATCCAATCAAAGGGGTTACATCCATCAATCCTCGGTCTCTCACACCTTTCATCTATTCTTCTTCATGGTGCCTCGTGATCCGTGTCCTTCGGTTCTTTCCCATCCACTCTATGCTTTTCTAGTATAGAAATGACGGGAATATCGGTTGAGGTATTCTAATTCCACAGACTTCCTCCACTTCACCTGACCCCATTGTCAGCAACAGAGAGAACCAGCAGTCTTCGGGTATTATCCATTTCTTGACGCTGTTTGTTTGTGTATCGTTAGAAAGAACGGACTCGGAGTGTCGAAGAGTACCGAAGCGGGCAAAATTTAGTTTAGAGTGGTTTAGGTTAGGTTGGGCCGCGACAAAATAACATTCTTTTGGTAGGGAAAGGACGAGAAACATGACGACTCGCTCTTGCTTCTCCTGACTTCCGAGGCAACAAACAAGATCTTGAACCGATCGATGTCCAGAAGAAAGGCTGAATACTGAAGTATATTTCTCGGGATAAGCTATCGATCTGTCCGTACTACGCTGGCAGTGGCACTACGAACCTTTTTCCTTCGGCAATTTATAAGGGTGTTAAATAAGTTATACATATCCTTTAATGAACCTTCAAGTATGGATATAACTAAGCAGTTTTTGCTTAGGATGAATACGTACTACCTGTCTAAGGTTTTACCACGATAAGAACGATCGATGGCTGTTGTAGTGATATCAGAGTCAATCCTCTACTCCTTTAATAATATATTGACGCAATGTATATTTAAATTTACAGCCATTATTTCATATTGTCTGTTATAATAATTGCTATATAAAATTACCAATGTCCAACCAATTAATTTTTTTTTCTCAACATTAATATAAGCAAATCGGCATATTCGTTTAAAATGGTATTCCATCATATGATATGATGTAATCAAATAACAGTACCGGTACTTCCTCGCTTCGTTTCCGATTGAACTTCTTTTAATGTTGTGATGGATTTCCACTATTTTGCTTAGAAGAAAAATAAAAATCATTACTTTATCCTACCTCTTGTTGTCATAGCATCATCATATATAATTTACAACACCAGCGTTGGTTTATTTTCAGAATTGTTGTTTTATTTTTTAATAAGCATGACCGTGCTAGGCAAATAAAAGCTCGCTCACTGTCAATAGTTTTTAAGGTATTAATTACAGTATTCGTGTATCAATATTATTAAATTTTTGTCCCAATTAATATGATTTTTTATCTTGGATTAGACATCAATCGGTTTAAAATAATTAGTTTTGACATTAGCTAGTACGACATAAATGTATCAAGCAAAATATCGCCCTTGTTATTTTTATAGTGATTTCCATTAAAGATGGCTAAATAGTACGCAGTATATCTCTCTTTTTTTTTCTTTTTTCTTTTTTTTGGTTTCTCCTGAATGATAGTTTTTTCAAATCTCGGTCACGTTACATCAAGACATCAAAATACCCCTTTTTTCTTGAAAAAGGATATAAAAATACCCGAATCGTATTAAAGTTTCTCCAAACTGTCCAACTTAATTAGCTAAGAAAATTTAATTTCTCGGATCAGTTTGCGTCGCCAGGATGATTATTTTGTTATAAAGCAGCTAAGAAGCGGCCCTTGCAAGTCTAAAACCTATACACCGGGGAAAAAGAAAAGCCGAAAGCTGCGCTTTTGTAATTTTCTACAGCTTATGAAACTAAGATTAGTAACTTTACTAATAAACTGTTATATGACACTGTTTAAGTGAAGCATTATTATATATGTTACAACACCAGTTGTTTAATTAAAATGTATAAAACAAGCATGCTGACATGGCTACTTCCTAGCAAAAACATTTGGACAGTTGTAGAGGAAGAAGTACTCGTGTCCGCTAAAAGATATGTCCAGGTGATCAGATTTTTTTTTGGTCCAAGTCCAAGTAATTATAAGAATCAATCTAAAATCTCTACAGAAGAAAGACCAGCAACATCAGTGGAACCAGAATAAGAAGTTTGACAAATTTCATATTGCCTACAAGTGTGTTACTGTTGGTTGTCAACCGTACAATTGAATGAAAACTCGATACCAAGACAGTATATCATATCAGTAGATGAGAGAAGGCGTACGTCCCCTCCTTTCCCTAACCCTAATCCCCACCAAAATCCTAGGATTTCGGATAAAGGACCTCGGTCACCCTTATCCCGTGACAGAGATCGGCGGACTCAGATGACCACTCGTCGCGTCCCTCTAGTGACGGGTTCCACATCCATACCTCCTCTCTCTGGTCTCTACTCTCTCAACCTTCTATATATAGTACTCACCTGAGTTGCACCTTTTTTATCAAGTATCAGAACACTGAGCTAATATAGAAATGGATGCATTTGGAGACCAACACATAGAACTCATGGAAGCCTATCACTACCAACTGCCCATCCCTTTCATAAAAAAAAACTACCAACTGCCCATCCCACCACCACCTCCTCCTCCTCCTCCTCTACCCCCTTCTTCTTGGTGTATGGAGCGAGAACCCTCCTCCCTTCTCCAACACCCCAGGGAGAGGACAAGGGGAGGGAGGAGAAGAAGTGGTGTTAAGCTGTCGACAGATCCTCAAAGTGTGGCGGCGAGGCAGAGGCGGCACCGCATCAGCGATAGGTTCAGGATTCTAAAGAGCTTGGTGCCGGGGGGGAGCAAGTTGGACACAGTGTCCATGCTAGAGGAGGCCATCCACTATGTTAAGTTCCTCAAGGCCCAGATTTTACTCCACCAGGCTGCTCTTATGCTCCCTCCGGGTGACATTCCTCCTATTTCTTTCCTATCTACTATAAGTTCTACACCTGCTATGAGCGATACGCCTACTTTAGGTTCTAGTGGTAGTGTCTTTACTCCTAGCTGTGCGTTTTCTTCTTCTTCTTCTCGTGAGCTTCCACCTCTGCAGATGTTAGGCTACTCGATGCCTCCTCCAACACCACCTCTTCCTCCTTTCTCATGCTCCTCTTTCCAGGATGAAGAAGAAGAGATGCTCCGTCAAGTCGGTTTCAACTACCAGACGTTTTGGGTTATCTAAGTTATGATACATATCGGTATACCTCTGTCTCTCTCTCTCTCTCTCTCTCTCTCTCTCTAGTGCATTGCAGAAGAAAGACGGAGAAGCATTGAAGTACTTGAAAGTCTTGCAAGCAAATTTACCAAAAGAAAAGAGTGTTATGGGCAACAAAAATGGAAATGAATGAGTGCACCTCTATGTGCACCTGCTACTATAGGCTTTCATGTAAGAGAAAATATCAGAACATTTATGTATATGAAGACTGTTGTTTCCTTTCTAAAATGAAGAAGGTTGTTGTTTTGCCAAGTATTGCAACCTTTAGCGCACATAAGTTTGAATCCCTCGAGAAACATTCTATTATTAGTTGTTAGTGGATGGGGCTCGTGCAAGCTACTCCATACTTTTCTCTTTGTTTTGTTTTCAAAAAAAAAAAAAAAAACTTAAACTTACCATGGAAACAAGGCATATTGGATGTTGGATGGCTTAGAAAGGTTCACAAGGACTGTTAGCCTTTTATTTTCAAATCTTTCTTCTGTATGGCCAGTATTGGCTGGATGTTAATCCATTACCATGAGCTGATAAGCTGACAATCACTTGCATGACAAGTCGTTATACCAACTTTAATTTGTCACCACGAGCACCAGCTACCGGGGCACTGGTGGTTGCACTTCTTGGAATCTCAAGGGTGCATGGAGCACGTCAAAGCTACCAGTTCCTATGACAGAAGAAAGAAGAATAATTGTATCAATATACTCATCAGTTTGGAGTCTTTTGATTTTTTTTTTTAATTCGTCAACCATATAAATTTTTAACCTTTAACCATTTATCCTTTGAAAACATTAATCCATGTATTCGGTTATCTACTTTTGCCAGCTTCTTTTTCCGCGAGAAACGTGTTGGAATTAAACTTGATGTGAGAAACGTGTTGCAATTAAACTTGATGTTTTTCGAGGGACATTTTGAAAGAAGAAACGTGATGTTTTCTAAGGAATACTTTGAAAGAAGATACTTGATATTTTTCAAGGGATATTTTGAAAAAAAATATTTTTAAAAAATCAAATATCATCTTGGAACTAATTAATTGTATAGAAATTTGCTACCATCATTTTGTACTTTGAATTAAGAAGTTTATGTATTTATTTCTAGTAAATAAAAAGTAATTTTGTGATTATAAAAGGCCATTTATCCTTTCCTAATTATAAGTCAAGAAGAAGAAAAAATCTAAAATACAATTTTTATTTGCTTGTCCTATTACCTTCTCTCCAAAAAAGATTCTTGTTTTCTTCAAATTTGGTATCAGATCCACAAAAAAAAGAAAAAAAAAAAACGAGAGATCCACGGGATCAATTTCTAATTATTTTTCAAGAATGATGTCTATAATCAATCAATTAAAAAGAAATGGTGAAGAAATTACTGATGTTTGAGTCATGAAAAAAATTTTGCGTTCTTTAGATACAAAATTTGACTTTATTATTGTAGCCATTGAAGAATCAAAGGAGCTGAAGGAGATGACTATAGAGCAACTCATGGGCTCTCTACAAGTATATGAACAAAAGCTTTTTAAAAGGATGGAGGAGAAGCCCATCAAACAAGTACTTCAAACAAAACTTACACTACAAGAGAAAGGTGATCAAAAAGACAAAACAAGTTTCCGTTGTCGAGGCCGTGGAAGAAGAGGAAGAGGTGGAAGATTTCATCAAAATCAACCACAAAGAAGTCAAGGAGATACAAGAGACTTCCATGCTCGAGGTCATGGTAGAGGAAGATTTTTTAATCCTAGAGGAAGAGGAAGGTATGGACAACAAGCACTACAATATTTTATTTACAAAAAATATGGGCACTATGCTAAAAATTGTTGGTACAAAGATGATGCTAATTATGTTGATGAGAAAATTCATTTTACAAAAAAGCAAAATGAAAAAGTAACCTTACTTACGGCCTACAACAATAATACTGATATTATTAAAAGAAGTACTTGGTATCTAGACACAGGTGCTAGCAATCATATGTGTGGGATAAAGGACATGTTTGTTAAGATTGATGAAACCTTCAAAGGCTCGATAACTTTTAGTGATTTCTCTAAAAGACCAGTTGAAGAAAAAGGTAAAATTCTTATCAAGCTCAAAGATGGCATTCAAAATCTTATTTCAGTTATCTATTATGTTCCAGACATTAAAAACAACATTATTAGTTTGAGCTAATTGCTTGAAAAAGGCTATGATATACATATAAAAGAATTGGATCTTTCTATTAGAGACAACAACAACAATCTTATTACAGATGTTCCTATGTCAAAAAATAGAATATTTGAATTGTGTTTACATGTTGATGATTCCTCTTGTATGATGGCACAAACTCTTGATGGCTCTACTCTATGGCATCTTAGATATTGACACTTAAATTTTAATGGATTGAAACTTTTGTCTAGCAAGAATATGGTGATAGGAATGCCTTGGTTGAAAATGTTCAAAGAAAAATATGAAACTTGTATAGTTGGAAAACAACAAAGGAGAACCTTCATTTCAGGAAGATCAAGAAGAGCAATGAAATCATTGGAATTGATACATCCAGATATTTGCAGCCTGTTCAAACCAACATCTATGGGAGGTAACTAATATTATCTTTCTTTCATTGATGATTATTCTTGAGAGTCATGGATTTATTTGTTACAAAAAAAGAGTGAAGTGTCTCAAAAATTTAAGGAATTTAAGTCTCTTGTTGAGAAACAAAGTGGTTTTCAAATTAAAGCTTTGAGATGAGGCGGCGAGTATTTGTTCAATGAATTTTTAAATTTTTTCAAAGAACATGAAATTTTTTATCAAGTTACCATGCCTTATTTACCTCAACAAAATGGAGTTTCAAAAAGAAAGAAATGAACAATTTTAAATATGGTTCGATGTATGTTGATAGATAAAAATTTGCCTAAAAAAATTTGGAGAGAAGCGGTTGCTTGTGCAGTTTATTTGTTAAATAGGTTTTCCTCAAAGAGGCTTCACAATATGACACTTGAGCAAGCATGGAGTTCATACAAGCCTAAGGTTGATTATCTTCACATCTTTGGAAGTGTTGCTTATGTCAAAGTGCTTGATGAGAAAAGGATCAAATTTGATGACAAAGAAGTAAAGTGCATTCTTTTAGGCTATACTGAAAATTTAAGTGGCTATAAGTTGTATAATCCTATTACAAAGAAAGTGGTTTTTTTAAGAGATGTTGAATTTGATGAAAAGCAAATATAGAGCTGGCAAGATAATAATAAAATATAAGAAAATAGGGTATATATTAAAGAAGATAAAAAGTCACAGCATCAAGAAGAAATTTTATCAACTCCACAACAAAGTCCTAGATATCCATCTTCACAAGAAAGTCCAAGTAGCTCATCCTCCAAAAGAGTACACAAAAGTCAAAGTATCCAAGAGTTGCCTGACATCACAAGACATCTTGATGCTAATGATTATACTATGTTTTGTCTTTTTATAGGTTGTGATCCAATCAAGTTTCACGAAGCAAATAAAGAAGAAAAATGGAGAAAGCCATGCATGAAGAAATTTCATCAATCGAGAAAAATGATACTTGGGAACTCACAAGTCTTTCCTAAGGTCATCAAGCCATTGGAGTCAAATGAATTTATAAGACAAAAACAAATGCAAGTGGAGAAACTGAAAAGTACAAAGCCTGCTTAGTAATGAAAGGCTACAAACAACAATATGGTATTGATTATTATGAAGTTTTTTCTCCTATTGTTTCAATGAAAACGATGCGCTTTCTTATTTCCTTAGTAGCTCAAATGAAATGGAAAATTTTTCAAATGGACGTAAAATCAGTTTTTTGAATGGCTATTTGAATGAAGAAGTCTATGTGGAATATTATTTGGATTTCATTCAAAAAGGACAAGAAGATAAAGTCTACAAACTTAAAAGAGCTCTCTATAGATTGAAACAAGCTCCATGAGCTTAGAATACAATGATTGATAAGTATTTTGCTGAAAATGATCTTCAAAAATGCTTTCTTGAACATTCTCTTTATATAAAGACTAATAATATTGGTGATGTTCTATTTGTTTGCTTTTAGGTGGATGATCTGATATTTATAGGAAATAATCTTGCAATGAATGAAGTTTTCAATACTTCAATGATCAAAGAATTTGAGATGACGGATCTTTGCTTAATGTCTTATTTTTTGGGTATTGAAGTCAACCAATCAAATGAAGGTATATTTATTTTACAAAATAAATATGCAAAGAAAATTTTAGAGAAATTCAACATGAAGAATTGTAATTCTAGCAACACCCCAATTGAATATAACACTAAATTGAGTAAAGATGGAGAAGGAGATCTTGTCAATCCAACATATTATAAAAGTTTGGTTGGAAGCTTAAGATATCTCACAAACACCAGGCCAGATATTGCCTATAGTGTTGGAGTTATTAACCGTTACATGGAGAAACCAAGAATGAATCACTTAATTGCCGCAAAAAAAATCTTCAATCTATCAAAGGTACACAAGATTATGATATTTTTTATTCATCTACTAACCTAATAAAGCTAGATGGATTTTATGATAGCAATTGGACAGGAGATATTGATGATAAGAAAAGTACAAGTGGATTTATTTTTTATATTAGAAGTGCGGCAGTTAATGACCTTCAAAGAAGCAACAAATTGTTATGCTTTCATCTTGTGAAGCAGAGTATATTGTAGCAGCAAATTGTGTTTGTCATGCACTATGACTATAAAGACTTTTACAAGAAATGAAGATTTTATATGAAGAGCCAACCAACATCTTTGTTGATAATAAATCAGCGATACAACTTGCTAAAAATCCAGTCTTTCATGATCGAAGTAAGCATATTGATACAAGGTTTCACTTCACTTAAGATTGTATCAAAAACAAAAAAGTACAATTTCTCTATATTCCAACAAAAGATCAAGTAGCTGATATCTTCACAAAACCACTCAAGGTAAAGGAGTTCAAAAGGTTAAGGAGCATGCTTGGAGTCATGAAGAATCAAATTTAAGGAGGGGTGTTGGAATTAAACTTGATGTTTTTCAATGGACACTTTGAAAGAAAAAACTTGATGCTTTCTAAGGGATACTTTGAAAGAAGATACTTAATGTTTTCCAAGGGACACTTTAAAAGAAGATATTTTTGAAAAGTCAAATACCATCTTGGAACTAATTAATTGTATAGAAACTTGCTACCATTATTATGTACTTTAAACTAAGAGATTTATGTATTTATTTCTAGTAAACAAAAAGACATTTTGTAATTATAAAAAGCCATGTATCCTTTCACAATTGCAAGTGAAAAAGAAGAAAAAATCTGAAATACAATTTCTATTTACTTATCCTATTACCTTCTCTCCAAAAAATATTCTTGTTTCCTTCAAAACGTTTGAGATAGTATTCCAACTTGTGATTGAGATGTGATCAAACTATCTGAGCAAAGAAGATTGAAGAACTCATAGTCATCGCCTAGTGCAAGGCTAGTTCCTGGTACACTGCAACAAGATATTGTAAATAGTTTAGGAATAGATTTTATGACATGCTTAACGTTTAAAGTAAGTTCGTTGCCATTTCCGGCTGGTTTCTAGTTCACTGCAGCTTGCACCGTAGTCATTAAATCTCTTTCTCTGTGCTTGCGCGTGGGGTACAGGTCTCAGTAGCCTGCATGTTCTTTTGAACCATTCAACTAATGATATATGAAGTAATTGGTACGTTTGGTCATATCGTAACAATCCGCAAATGAAGTTTCTGATGGAACCCGGCGGAGATCTGTTTCATATTGCTATGTTTTTTTCTTTTTTAGGAAGAAAATGGAGGCTAAGGATGTCGCAGCCTCCATTAGTCACCAGACTTTACTAACAAAAAATCAGAAATATGAAAGTTCAAAAGATAAAATATGCACAAATAGAAAGGATATACACAAAACTCAATGAAAGAGAATAGAGAATGGACAATCATAACCAGAACTGTCTCAGAGATAGCCTGAGTGGTGGGGACATCAGGATCAGAAACTGATCACTGGATCCCATATGATTTACTGATTAGGATTTTTTTTAGAACCTTAGTCATGTGTCACAATTTTGTAATCAATTAAGATTAAGACTTGTAACAAGTTGAGGCTAGTTGATTTGTCTCAACTTCAGTCCAATAGAAAAGTCTTGTATTTCAGTATAAATCCAGTATGAGTCCAGTTTTTGTACAAAAGAGGAGGATACCCTACTTTGGAGTTCCACCAGGTCTCATCCAGGAGCCAGAGGTCTCTACATCAGCCAATTGGAACTTGAATGCCAATCCATGATCCAAGATTCCTGCAAGATGCCCAGATGCCCTCCAGATGTTTTCCAGATGCCAGAGTATATTCCCAGACTATGTCATAACATGATCCCAAAGACTTACCTGCACCCCAGCCCAAGTGAATGCAAGGCCCAGGTCCATGAAGAACCAAGATCCCAGGTATATTCCAGTCTAGAACCAAGATACATGAAATATTCCTGCTCCAGGCATCTCAGGCCTCCAGGGCCCAAACCCATGCGCCCAACCCATCCTTGGCCACCCCTTGCTGCCCCGCATGAAGCCCAACATGTCCAAAGTGTTGACTTGGTCCAAGCGAAGAAGGAAGAATTTAAATGGAAGAAGGAAACCTAGTTCTTATTCTATTCAACTAGTATACTCCTAGTTTTAGGTTTATTTTATAGTCTTTCTCCCACTTAAATTATATAAACTTATTCTAACTAGGAGAAGACTTGTAATCCCTTTAGGAGAGGGCATGGGACTCTATAAATACCACATCCCTCTTCCTCTTATAATCAATCAAGTCTTATGAATTAAACTCTGCTGAATTGTTTTCAAGACTGTGTTCATGTGTTTGTGTTTTGGTCCTTTGGTTTGTTTGGTTTGTTCTCTTGTATTGGCCGACCCCTATCCTTGCAATCCCTCCATGCCCAAGCAGCAAATCAAATCTCCAAGCATCAGCCACATCCAAAAGAGAAGCCTTGAAGATGCCCAGATCTTGAGCTTTTCCTGCTTCCTTGCCGCCAAGCCTTTGCCCTAATCCCTTTCCTTCCTTGTTTCATCTTGTTATTTTTTTCTTTAAATACCTTATTCGTGCCTAACCTTGACATTTTACAGATCCACAAGGTATTTCTGCTCCCCTGAGGAGGCTTTCTTTGCCTTCAGACCGGATCCAGATCACCTTTAGATTCGGGAACCAAAGGCTTGTTCTTCTAGGCGCCATCCAGAGGCTGAGAGATCTCTTCATCAAAGGAACTACCATCACTACCTGGTAAAAGCCTTCCCCCTCTTGAGTTCTGATATGATCACAGGTATGCTATCCTAAGCCGGGAATTTCTCAATTCTCGGATCCTGGCTTGTTAGTATTCTGCATGAGTTATCTTGAGGGTATGTTAGTTTCTAGCATTACTAGTCTTTCTATTGATTCTTTCTTATTTTTGGATCTTTAGCCACTGAATTAATGCCTAAAAAAAAATTAAAAAAATTATATTTACTATTTTTCATCAGTCCTAGGTTTGTCCTGCATTAGTTTGGTATCAGAGCGGGTTTAGGATAGCATTCATCTGCATTAGAATCACAAATCCTAATTTCTGCATCCTGCTAGCTGTATTAGATGTTTGTTTTTCATCTGATTTTGACCATCTAGGAATTTTATTTTTCTATGAAACTTGCATGAAATGTTATCTTTCTTGTTCTCTATTTTATCATAATTTTTAATTAATTTTACAAAAAAACTTAATTCACTAAAATTTGGCATATTAGAAACCCTAACTAAAATCCTAATATTTCTATATTAGTCCAAAAACTCTAGGATTTGCATCATCATCTGATTTTTGTTTTGCATCAAATTTGGTAGAGTTCATCCTCACCATCCATTCTATGTTCTGTAATTTTTTTGATTTTTTCTGCAACAGTAACTCTAACAAAACCTGCATCATTCGAAATTCTAATTTTCTGAATTCTGCTATTTCTACACCTTGACTCAACCTAACCTAATCAACTTCCACACACCCCAATCCCAAGCCCAATTTGTTTGCTAACCTAATCAACTCAAACCTAACTTGCCACATCATAAAATACATATAAAATATTTTATTTTTCTGATTGTTTTAGATTATATCAGGACCATTGATTGCCATCATCTGCATTAAACTAATCTTAAGGGCACTTTCTCTATCTCAGATCAGGGCAGGAGGTCATAACTTGTCCTGGGCCCAAAACAATCTCCTTGCATTCTCACCCAAACCTTAATTAAAACTAACTAGACTTAATTTGTCCTAGTGGGCTAGGTGATACCAATAGGTCGGGTCCAAATTGTGTGGGCCAACTAGTACATTTAATCATGTAGCTATTACTGAAATCTGGTGTCTAAGACTGAGGGTCCAGAGTCAAATGACCTAAGTGGTGTTGTGGTTTTTAATTGGATCCCTGTGAAAGCAGGGGAGCCTCCCACACTCCCACCCTCTACCTGGCCAGAGGAAGGATTAGCTGCTGGGTTAAGTGTAAGTTGAGCTGACCCATTCAGTTTTGGCTCCAAGTCTAGAAAATCCTAGATTAAGCTAACCCATTTTGCATGCTTAGCTGCACCATCTCATTCTGACTGATTGTTTGATTGCATGACCACTAGATTAGGAACCCAATATCAGAAGTCTAAATCCCAAATTAACTCTGCCATGGATTCCAATTTTGAGACCATCATGAAGGCCATGAGTGATCAGATTATCTCCCAATTGACCCTCCAATACCAAAACCAGTTTGCCCAACTAAACCAATCCAATATCCATACCCAAAATCAACTTACCCAGATTAACCAATCCAATACCCAAATTAATACTCAGATTGACCCACTGATCCAATCAAGTAATCAAGCAATCCATAGTTTTGACCAAGTAGGAGATCAGATAGGAACCCTAGGCAAGGCCCATAGAGTTGGACCCTTGCCCTATGAGCTCCAGGAACCCATAGTCCCTAGATATAAATCCAGTAGAACCCACTATCCCTCAGTCTACCTGAACCCTATAGGATTAGTACCCCTAGCTGTGAGCCTAGTATTGGTCCATTTTTCTTTAGTCAACCCCCTCTTACCACCCTATTGGTTCACCAGGATGACCTTGAAGAGAAAATATATGAAACTGATGAGAGCCTAGTGAATGAGTATGAGAAAAAAGAGGAATTCTCCATAGAAGACTTAGAGCTAGTTGAATCAATAGATACCTAGGTAGAAGCCATCCTAGAATCAGTTGACCCTGACCATATCCACAGAGTAGTCGACCCAGAGTTAGATGGCCCAGATCACACCCAGGCAATAATGGAAGAGCAGTTAGAGAAAGGGAACCCAGATCCTATTACTAGAACACCACCTGAGGAAACTTTAGAAGAGGATCCAATTGTAGAACCTAGTCTTAAATTTCTTGAACCAGATGACTTTATTAAGGATTTGGCTTATCAGTACCCTCAGGAAGAATCCCATCATGTAGTTCCTATTGATGATCTCTTCCCTGAGATTAGTGATCCATTCTTCCATACTATAAACCCTATAGGTACCCATCAACCCCATAAGGTCAACCTTATTAGTCTAGGATTAATCACATACACCCCTTCTTGCATCTTGCTCTACCCGATTAACCCCGAACCCTTTTCTTACTTTCTATCCTATACGACTAACCCTGAGTCCACTTCTTATTTCCTATCCTTTTCTGAAACTTTTCATGATTTTCTAACCCTTAGTTGTATTTTATAAGGATAATCATATTACATTCATTCCTTGCACATGTTAGATTTGCATCATATTTATGGCGTATCCTATGGCACCTAGTAGGGTACATAGTAAATTCTTATGTGCATGCCATGCTAGGGTCAAACCTAAAGAGTCTATAGTGTATTAGGTTAGACCCAAAGAGTCTAATAAATTTTCTTTGATAGAGAAGTCTAGTCAAGTCTATTAGATATTAGTCTTGAGTACAATAAATTTACAACCCTAATTCATCTGTCCACTCATGCACTGACCTCTGCACAGCATTTACATCAGGATATTAGTCAAAAGTAAAATAAAAATAATAAACTAAATAACAACTTGGCTAATTCCCGAAAAAGAGATAAAGAATTTTCTGCAGAGGATTATGTGTTTGTAAAGAAATTTTCTGCTCGCAAAGCTGACCTATTCAGACTAAAGAAGAATGGTGGACCCAATGCCTATATGCGTGAGATGTTACCTGATTTAGGTATTAGCCCAAACTTCAACCTTTCATACCTTATGGAGCACAGAGAGCCAGCAGTGATACCTAGCAAGCACCTTGAGCCAATTCCTTCCTTTATGAGTGAACCCATCCCAGAGTATCCACATACAATTTGCCCAATAAGCGAGGAAAGGAGTGAGCGAACCCTGGATGATCAAGCCATCAGCACCCGAGATGAAGGTTATCAAAGGTATTTGGTCAAATAGCAAGGTCAGCCAGAATCTGAGAACTTATGGAACACTGGTGAGGATCTGCAGCACCTCAACCCAGACCCTCCTTGAGTAGCTAAATTGATCCTTACTCGACGGGATCGAGTTCCTCCCACCCCGAGAGAATTGGTGGGGACACCGGGATCAGACACCGATCACTAGATCCCATATGGTTTATTGATTAGGATTTTTTTTATAACTTTAGTCAAGTGACATAATTTTGTAATCAATTAAGATTGAGCCCTGTACTAAGTTGAGGCTAATTGATTTGTCTCAACCCCAGTCCAGTATCAAGTCCTGTATTTCAGTATAAATCCAGTATGAGTCTAATTTTTGTACAAGAGAGGAGGATACCCTACTTTGGAGTTCCATCAGGCCTCGTCTAGGAGCCAGAGGCCTCTACATCAGCCAATTGGACCTTGAATGCCAACCCATGGTCCAAGATTCCTGCAAGATGCTTAGATGCCCTCCAGATATTTTCAAGATACCCAGATTCCCTCCAGATGCCATAGTATATTCCTAGACCATGTCATAGCATGATCCCAAAGACTTACCTGCACCCCAGTCCAAGTGAATGCAAGGCCCAGGTCCATGAAGAACCAAGATCCCAAGTATATTCTAATCCAGAATCAAGATACTTGGAATATTCTTGCTCCAAGCATCCCAGGCCTCCAGGGCCCAAAGCCCATGCGCCTAACCCATCATTGGCCGTCCCTTATTGCCCCCCATGAAGCCCAACACGTCCAAAGTAATGACTTGGTCCAAGTTAAGAAGGAGGAATTCAAATGGAAAAAGGAAACCTAGTTCTTATTCTATTCAATTAGTATACTCCTAGTTCTAGGTTTATTTTGTAGTCTTTCTTCCACTTAAATTATGTAAACCAATTCTAACTAGGAGAATTTGTAATTCCTTTAGATGAGGGCATGAGACTCTATAAATACCCCACCCCTCTTCCTCTTGTAATCAATCAACTTTTATGAACAAACTCTGCTGAATTGTTTTCAAGACTGTGTTCGTGTTTGCATTTTGGTTCTTTGATTTGTTTGGTTTGTTCTCTTGTGTTGGCCGACCCCTATCCTTGCAATCCCTCCACGTCCAAGCAACAAATCAGATCTCCAAGCATCAGCCACATCCAAAAGAGAAGCCTTGAAGATGCCCAGATCCAGAGCTCTTCTTGCTTCCTTGCCGCTAGCCCTTTGCCCTAATCCCTTTCCTTCCTTGTTTCATCTTGTTATTTTTTTCTTTGATTACCTGATTCGTGCCTAACCTTGATGTTTTGCAGATCCCCGAGATGTTTCCCGTCCCCAGAGGAGGCTTTCTTTGCCTTCAGACCGGATCCAGATCGCCTTCAGATTCGGGAACCAAAGGCTTGTTCTTCTAGGTGCCATCCAGAGGCTGAGAGATCTCTTCATCAAAGGAACTGCCATCACTACCTGATAAAAGCCTTCCCCCTTTTGAGTTCTGATCTAATGACAGGTACGCTATCCTAAGCTGGAAATTTTTCAATTCTCGAATCCTGGCTTGTTATTATTCTATATGAGTTATCTTGCGGGTATGTTAGTTTCTAACATTACTAGTCTTTCTGCTGATTCTTTCTTATTTTCGGGTCTTTAGCCACTGAATTAATATCTAAAAAATATAAAACAATAAGATTTACTATTTTTCATCAGTCCTAAGTTCGTCCCACATCACTGAGCCTTGTTACTAACTCCTTTCACTTTCCAAATATATATATATATATATCAAGATAAAAGATAAATTTATTACCTTTTTTTTCGTTTTAAAATTATTTTTATTATTTTTAAAAATAAAACTAAGAAAAAATTTGTTATTTCTAAAAATAATATCTTTTGCCACCATCATTGATGCCATCTCTTGCTGTAAGTATTGCCACTATTATATTCACTATCTTCATCAATGCCATCTTCATATATAGCCACTATCTTCATTAATATTATTGATGTCGTTTCCATCATCACTGGTGCTATTATCATCATATATATTATTATTGTCGATGCCACCACTACCATCACAACAATTGCTATCACTACCATCCATACCATGACATCTCGACCTCATTGCTATCACCACCATATATATTTTGCTACACCTCCATTGCTATCTTCATGGCTACAACCACCATAATATCAATACTTCAATTATCACTATGGCTACTATTATATATCGCTAACCCATCACCATTATTCATACATTGTTTCTACTCATCTCTATCACTACTTTCTTAGCCTCCATCATAATATTTATATTTTTTAAAAAATTAACTATATCAAAAATATTTATATTTTAAAATTAAAATAAATAAATAATTAATTAAAAAATAAATGAAGGTGATGTGAAATGGCATCTTGATATCATAGTTGACATGGTAATATCATGGAAGCAAAGAATCGATATATGTGGCAAGGCCATTGTCCAATATGCTCTTAAGTGCTCCATTACTAGATATATACCATCTACTATTTGTGATACCATGTGTTGCCGACCTTACTGTCATGGCCTGCAGTTGCGAAGTGGCGCTGGACATCTGTCCCTTTACTCCGGAATCCTACTATTCCCGGACTTGCAAAACAATGTTAGAGACCCGGGCCAGGGATCCCGATGAGGGCACTCCGACGATCAAGTCAGCGGACGGCAAAGCGAAACGATTTTCTAAGATGGATCCCACTTTGGTCACCGTGCTTAGAGGAGTTTTTAGTAAAGGATTGAGTAGGAGAATATAAGAGAGAGGCGGTGCTTGAATCACAGCGACCGTGCTTGTGGGACTTACTCTGGGGGTCCTTAGGGAGCCTCATGCCTTCAAGTCACTCGTTTTTGCTCATTTGTGTGTCTTTGCCCTCTTGTTGTTGCTTACCTTCTTTCTCATCCGTTGGTGCCTTTTTAGATTATCGATCTCTCTAGTGCCTCGATTTTCTCCCTCAGGGGGGTTTAGGGGTCAACGGTGTCCATTGGCCGCTCTTCCAAGGTCATTTCCTCTTATAGTAGGGAGTTAAGTTATGAACATATCTTTCCTGGCGAGTTATCATGGAGGGGGAAATTAGGCGGAACCTCGATCTGGGCGCAGTCGCCCTCGGGTCTGAGACCCTGAATGCGGCATTCTCCTTCGAAAAGTTTCAGGTGGTCAGCCGCAGGATCTGATATCTCGATTGGGGCACCCCTTCCCAACTGGTGCAAACGAGGTTACGCGTACCATTACAGATTTGGGGTGCCATACTGGGCGCGTAGCATTGTGCATGCCTGCTTCAGTGGCAGTCTTGGGGCTGGCACCTTCGTTCTTCCCGCTGCTCCCAAGGAGAGGGCTCAACTTCGACCGAGGTGGGCTCGACCCTTGGGGAGCCACCTGGCGAAGGAGCGGAGGAGGGATCGACTCCGACCGAGATGGGCTCGACCCTTGGGGAGCCACCTGGCGAAGGAGTGGAGAAGGGCTCGACTCTGGTCGAGGTGGGCTCGACCCTTGGGGAGCCACCTGGTGAAGGAGCGGAGAAGGGCTCGACTCCGGTCGAGGTGGGATCGACCCTTGGTGAGCCACCTGGCAAAGAGCGAAGGAGGGCTCGCTTCGGTCGAGGTGGGCTCGTCCTTGGGGAGCCACCTGGCGAAGGAGCGGAGGCTGGCTCGACTCCGGTCGAGGTGGCTCGACCCTTGAGGAGCCACCTGGCGAAGGAGCGAAAGTGCCGAGCTCGAGTCCAGCCAAGGCTGGCTCGCTCATTGTTGGGGCCACCTGGCGGAGGATCTCGAAAAGAAAATTGACATGGCATAATCTACCTGCCTGGCTACCAACGAAATCTAAGATGTACCCCACGTCAGCGGTCTTGCCATATCATTTGCCCCCCACTTTTAAGTCCCATCAAAGCATCACGGTTGGACAAAGGGAGTTAATGCAGAGATGATGTGGGAGAACAAAAATCTGGTTTAATTATTTGCACGATCGCCGCCGCTCTGCATGTCGCACCCGAGGTCCAATGCATAGGCACCACGTCCATGATTCGACGGACCATAATTGCGCTGTGCCAGATTCCCATGAGTCATCACCAATCTGTTGCTGACCTTACCATCGTGTACTGCAGCTGCGAAGTGGTACCGGACGTCTGTCCCTTTACTCCGGAATCCTACTATTCCCGGACCTATAAAACAATATTAGAGACCTGGGCCTGGGATCCCGACGAGGGTACTCCGATGATCAAGTCAGGACATGGCAAAGCAGAAGAGATCCCCTAAGACGGATCCCACTTTGGCCACCATGATTAGAGGAGTTTTTAGTAAAGGATTGAGTAGGAGAATATGAGAGAGGGGCGGTGCTTGAATCATGGCGACCGTGCTTGCAGGACTTGCTCTGGGAGTCCTCAGGGACCTCACGCCTTCAAGTCACTCGTTTTTGCTCCTTTGTGTGTCTTTGCCCTCTTTCTGTTGCTTACCTTCTTTCTCGTCCGTTGGTGCCTTTTTAGATTGTCGATCTCTCCAGTGCCTCGATTTTTCCTTTCAAGGGAGTTTAGGGGTCAACAGTTTCCATTGGCCGCTCTCCTGAGATCATTTTCTCTTATAGTAGGGAGTTAAGTTGTGAACATGTCTTTCCCGACGAGTTGTCATGGAGGGGGAAATTAGGCGGAACCTCGATCTGGGTGCAGCCGCCCTCAGGTCTGAGACCCTGAATGCGGCCTTCTCCTTCAGGGAGTTTCAGGTGGTCGGTCGCAGAATCTGACATCTCGATTGGGGTGCCCCTCCCTAACTAGTGCAAACAAGGTTACGCGCACCAATATAGATTTGGGGCGCCATACTGGGCACGCCGCACTATGCGCGCCTGCTTCGGTGGCGATCTTGGGGCTGGCACCTTCGTTCATCCAGATGCTTCCTAGGAGAGAGCTCGACTTCGGTCGAGGTGAGCTCGACCCTTGGAGAGCCACCTGGCGAAGGAGCGGAGGAGGGCTCGACTACGAAGGAAGGCTATATTAAAAGCCCCCATCATAGCTTATGCCAATCAGGAAGGAGTGCCACATCCAAGGCGCTGTGCTCCTCCACCAACCTCCTGAACCATCAAGAAGGAGGAAGTTGACCAACCTACCTAAGCCTCCCAGGCCTGCAGAAGCTTCACAGGCCTATACCAAGAAGAACGTGCCTCTCTGAACACCAAGAGCCGCTCGTCTACATAAGAGCAGCGGGAAGAGGTAAGAGGGGAAAGAGACAACACACTCTCTTCATTCTTACATTGTCCATCACCCTCTGGCAGCGGAGAGTCCCCCAAGCTCTCCGTCTCAGAGGTCCCTTATTTTCGTCGATCGTCCCGCTGACTTGATCGTCGGAGTGTCTTTGCCGGAATCCCCGACGCAGGTCTCCCCTATTTTGCAGGTATCGCCCAACGGAAGGACAATAAGGAGGAAGATTACTCCTCATCGGAGAGGCCCACAGGAGGGCCACTACAGTACCAAGCCCCTTTCATCCCAACTACGACTATGTTCTCCTTGATTGTCTCCGACCAACGAGCCCGGTGATGCTGGCACGGAGCCCACCCACCTAGGCCACCTAAGAGCTACCGGTCACGGCGATCTAGGCGGCAACAGATTGGCGCACCAGGTAGGGGGGGCAGATCCATGCTCCTTAATAAGGTGGGATGATGGTTTCCGCCTTTATCCTTAGTCCCTGCGGGGCAGACCTGGGGCACGGGGATGGGGGCACGAGAACTTCTCCCTCTCTCTCAAGGCTCCAAGGAGTGGCCTCGACCAAAAATCTTGAGCTGTGAAGGTGCATCGCCACCCTTGACGGGGCACCTGGCATCAGGCCAAGGATGGAGCCGCCTCCCGGCAGTGCCACCATCCAAGAGCCCCACTAAAAAAAAAAAAAAAAAAAAATGGGAAGAGAGGGAGGAAGGACCTGGCCATCCTGAAGAAGAAAGAAGCCCATGCAACGGAGTACGCTCCCATACAATGGCGCTTGCTCCCATTCAACGAAACTTCCCCCATGCAACAGGGGTTTCATCTCCCTTGTGCAACGAAGCTTGCTCTCATGCCACGGAGCTCCTCCTCCTTCGTGCAATGGAGCCTTGTTCTCCCGTGCAGAGGAGTCATATCCCTTCCCAAGGAAGGCCTCCTATGATGTCATCAACGGAGCCTCAAGCTCCCACGCAAAGGAATACCATGCTCCCATGCAACGGGCTCTCTTTCAAAGCCTCGTTCTCCCATGAAGCTTCCTCCCATGCAACGGAAGCTTCCTCCCATGCAACCGAGTTCTATTCTTCCGTGCAAAGGAGCCTCATTCTCTCCTAAGAGGGCAGCCGACGAATTTGATCCCAACCAGCTCAAGGAAGGAACATATCTTTATCCATTCATATGACTGGAGCTCAACAGGTAACTCCTTCTCCACTACATTTACACAATGAAAAATCGTGTCACGGTTCTACAAGCTCTCAGGAGCTCTCCAACACCTCGAGACGGGAAACACCAGAGGTCCCGTGCCAAAGCCAAGAAGCTGCCAAAGCTCTGCGTTCAAGCTAAGAGTCAATCAAGCTCCCTACTAAGGTCAACCTCCCATTGAAGATGAAGAAAACTAACCCCTAATATGGTTGGGGAAGGCAACGAACGAAGCACGATTCCCAAAATGAAGAAGCAGTGAAGGCTCAGTCACTTCACGCACATCATGCGAAACTTTGGAGTAGGACTTTGCCCTCCACACCATGCGAACATGATGCAAAGGGTGGTCCTGTTCCTCCATGCGACATGGGCATCAGGTGGTACAAAATTAATAAAAGCATGATCGTCACCAACATCATTAAACGTCCTCGGCCATAGGGATGTGCAAGGCCAACCACCATGGGTAGCTTCGGAGGCCCAACCATTCACGGCCCTCCTAGCATGGTGAACCAGCAGCTCTGCCACCTCACAAAGGATGTAAGAATCCCTCCTCAATAATTAAAGTTCCTCTCTGGTGCAACTTTGTTCTTCACCAATACAGGAACTCACCAGTCCGACTCCAAGTTCGGCGAAGTTAAGAGCTGAAGTCAAGCTCTTCAGCTCAGCCAAGCTGAAATCAAATAGAGCCGAGCTGGAGTCATGCCTCTTGATTCAGTCGAGCTGAAGCCAAGCTCTTCATTGAACCCCGCATCTACCTCCTGACCATAGTCCGGAGATGTCCATAGGTAGCTCTGAAGGTCCAACTATTTGTGGCTCGCCTCCTAGCATGCCACCCAGCTCTGCCACCTCACAGAGGATGTAAGAATCTCTCCTCAAAAATTAAAGTTCATCTTTGGTGCAACTTTGCTCTTCACCAATACAGGAACTCACCCGTCCGACTCCAAGTTCGGCGAAGTTAAGAGTTGAAGTCAAGCTCCTCAGCTCAGCCAAGCTGAAATCAAATAGAGCCGAGCTGGAGTCATGCCTCTTGATTCAGCCGAGCTGAAGCCAAGCTCTTCATTGAACCCCGCATCTACCTCCTGACCATAGTTCGGAGATGTCAATAGGTAGCTCTAAAGGTCCAACCATTTGTGGCTCACCTCCTAGCATGCCAAACAGCTCTGCCACCTCACGGAGGATGTAAGAATCTCTCCTCAAAAATTAAAGTTCATCTTTGGTGCAACTTTGCTCTTCATCATTACAGGAGCTCATCTGTCCGACTCCGAGTCTGACGAAGGAAGCCTGGATCCCGGTTCCGGCATAACGGAACCCAGTTCCGATACAAAATCCTGGAGAACAGTGCGGTAGGTCGTGCAAGGCTCAACTCCAGCCTGCAGCCCCAGGGTTCAGTCCGGAAGTTCGCGTGGAACCTGGTTTCGAAGCGAAGTCCTGGACTTTGGTCTGGAAGGTGGCGCGAAACCCAGTTCCCCCACGTGATCCTGGACTTCAGTCTAGAAGGTGGCGCGGAACCCGATTCCCCCACGTGATCCTGGACTTCAGTCTGGAAGGTGGCGCAGAACCCAATTCCCCCACGTGATCCTGGACTTTAGTCTGGAAGGTGGCGCGGAATCCGATTCCCCCATGTGATCCTGGACTTCGGTCTAGAAGGTGGCGCGGAACCCGATTCCCCCACGTGATCCCGGACTTCAGTCTGGAAGATGCCTCGGAACCCAGTTCCAGCATGAAGGCTCGGACTTCAGTCCGTGTGTTCTCCCTTGAGTTCCTCCGCCAGGGTGGCTCCCCCGAGGTCGAGCATTGCTCCCTCGAGGTCGAGCATCTGGCCTGAGTCGAACTCCTGCTCCCTTGAGTTCCTCCGCCAGGGTGGCTCCCCCATGGTCGAGCGTTGCTCCCTCGAGGTCGAGCATCTGGCCTGAGTCGAACTCCTGCTCCCTTGAGTTCCTCCGCCAGGGTGGCTCCTCCGTGGTCGAGCGTTGCTCCCTCGAGGTCGAGCATCTGGCCTGAGTCGAACACCTGCTCCCTTGAGTTCCTCCCCCAGGGTGGCTCCCCCGTGGTCGAGCGTTGCTCCCTCGAGGTCGAGCATCTGGCCTGAGTCGAACTCCTGCTCCCTTGAGTTCCTCCGCCAGGGTGGCTCCCCTGTGGTCGAGCGTTGCTCCCTCGAGGTCGAGCATCTGGCCTGAGTCGAACTCTTGCTCCCTTGAGTTTCTCCGCCGGGACATCTCCCCCGTGGTCGAGCGTTGCTCCCCCGAGGTCGAGCATATGACCGGAGTCGATTTCTCCCTCCAGCTCCTTGGGCTTCCTCATCTGGGATGGCTCATATCTTCTGGCGACTTCAATACCTTCATCAAAGGTTCTCGGCCACATCAACTATATGCCCGGTCGTATATGTGAGCACCCAAGCTATACACCTCACCAACCTATGCCTCCATGGAACCACCTTCTACCTGGTCAAAGAAGAACTGGCATCGTCATGAAACACCTAACTCAAGGAAAAAACACCTACAGGCAAGTAAGTTTCGAAAACAACACCTTTTAAGTTGTGTTGCAGGACGTTCCTTGTTCGTGAAAAGGACAGCCATACTTGATGCCTTCACCTAGGCCTTCAAAGACCAACAGCTAACCTCTGGTAAGTTCAGTTTTATTTAGCGACTAACTTCTTGCAGT
This sequence comes from Areca catechu, assembly GCA_021397845.1. Taxonomy (NCBI): domain Eukaryota; kingdom Viridiplantae; phylum Streptophyta; class Magnoliopsida; order Arecales; family Arecaceae; genus Areca; species Areca catechu. Next base: position 181,071,848 of record CM038050.1, read on the forward strand.
CGGTATAGAGCCCGCTAAGGTGCAGAGCCGAATGGGTGATAATACTCCCCTTATCCAAAACGAAGACGTTTTGGACTCAGGGAGTGTGGGCATCTGTTACAGTAGGAAACAAGATCCATTCGGCCCTGACACGCGTCCTCCTTGGAGGCTGGCGCGGCCATGTACTTCTCCACCTCGGTCAGGCACCTCTCCACCTCGGCCTCACCACGGCCCCACTTCGGCCATGTGGCGGTTCAGCCTAGCTCGGCTCGGCCCCACTTCGGCCATGTGGCGGTTCAGCCCAGCTCGGCTCTGCCCCACTTCAGCCATGTGGCAGTTCAACCCAGCTCGGCTCGGCCCCACCTCGGCGGTGAACCAGTACCTCAGCCTCGCTTCGACCACAAGAAGTCCAGCTTCAGTAGTTCAGTTCAGCTCGGCAGCCTGGCCTGGAGCCCAGCCAGGCATGAAAGGTAGCCAACTTCGGCCTACGAAGCTCTCCAGATCTGCCTGGCTTCACTCCGCCCGGTCCAAGCATCATCAGGAAGAAGCCGTGCCCGAATCAGTGCCTCCGCATGCTCCTGCCCAGCACAGCACAGCATACCTGCGCCAAGGTACAGCGCACGTGCCATGTACCATGCCAAGGTACCGCATCCCTTCGAACGTGGCATCCACGGCTCAACTCCGCCCAACTTCGCCCGCACGGCGCGCCCACCGCGACAGGTCGGCGATCCCGCACGGCTCCGGGTCTTCCCGGCGGTTCTCCGATGAGCGAACCCACCACCTCTCCAGCTCCGGCGCAGCTCGGCGCGCCCGCGGGACCCCAGCTCAACTCGCCTGCGGGGAGCTCGCAGCAGGCTTCCGCCAGAGCCAGGCACCCGGTTCTCCCGCGAGAGGCTCGCCTCCAAGCTCCGGCTCCTCCCGACCTCGCCCGTGGCCGGTGCCCATTCCGCCTGCATGGAGCTCGCAGCAGGCTTCCGCCCGAGCCAGGCGCCCGATTCGCCCTCGGGAGGCTCGCCTCCGAGCTCCGGCGCCTCCGGCTCCTCCGGACCTCGCCCGTGGCCTGCCCCGACTCGCCTCCGCCCGTTCCAGCACCGGTTCGCCTCGGCTCCATCCTCTCCAGCACGCGTCTGCCTGTGGGAGGCCAGCGAGAGAACTCCGCCCTCTGTGGCACCTCGACCGCCCGTGGGAGGCCACCGCCTGCTCCGGTGGCTCAGTTTAGCATGGTCATCTCCAGCTTCACCCACACGGAATCCCGCTCGCGGCTTCAGAGCGGAGCTCTCCGGCTCCAGTGCGGCACTTCGCCCGTGCCAGGCCAGTGCCAGCGGCGCGCCCGTGCCAGCTCGGCAATCCTGTGCCCAGTCTGGCTCGGTTCGGCGGACCTCCGTCCGATCCGGCCCAGTCCGACGAGGCACCCGCTCCGGCACCCGGTTGCCCGCAGGGTCCGCACCTCGCCTTCGCGCCAGGGGACGTCCATGCAGCGCCCTCTACCCAGTTCGGCTCCAGCCCGTGCCAGCTCGGCAATCCCGTGCCCAGTCCGGCTCGGTTCGGCAGACCTCTGTCCGGTCCGGCCCAGTCCGGCTAGGCACCCGCTCCGGCACCCAGTCGCCCGCAGGGTCCGCACCTCTCCTCCGTGCCAGGGGACGTCCATGCAGCGCCCTCTGCCCAGTTCGGCTCCAGCCCGCGCAAGCTCGGCAATCCCGTGCCCAGTCCGGCTCGGTTCGGCGGACCTCCGTCCGGTCCGGCCCAGTCCGGCGAGGCACCCACTCCGGCACCTGGTCGCCTGCAGGGTCCGCACCTCGCCTCCGCGCCAGGGGACGTCCATGCAGCGCCCTCTGCCCAGTTCGGCTCCAGCCCGTGCCAGCTGAGCAATCCCGTGCCCAGTCCGGCTCGGTTCGGTGGACCTCCGTTCGGTCCGGCCCAATCCGGCGAGGCACCCGCTCCGACACCCGGTCGCCCGCAGGGTCCGCACCTCACCTCCGTGCCAGGGCACGCCCATGCAGCGCCCTCCGCCTGGTTCGACGCCCAGAACTACATGCATGGGAGAGATCCTGCATACCGCGCCTCGGCTCGCGCGACTACCCCGCGCACCTCGACCCGTGTGCGTAGAAGCCTCTGCAGACCTCACCATGCATGGAGAGGCTACGCGGCCTAGCCTTGCAGACCTCGCCATGCATGGAGAAGCCTTGCGACCTAGCCTCGCGGCGGGACACCTCGAACCATGCGCACGAAGAGCCTCGCCTGCCTCATCTCGAAGCATGTGCCACGGTTTATTTGATTCCATTCCAGGTATGCTTTTCAAAATATAGGTACGGAGGAAGGCTAGATGGCAGCCCGACACGTCACCATCTCTGCCAAACTGAGTCCGCCATCTACGAAGGAGGGCTATATTAAAAGCCCCCATCACAGCTTACACTAATCAGGAAGGAGTGCCATATCCAAGGCGTTGTGCTCCTCCACCAACCTCCTGAACCATCAAGAAGGAGGAAGTTGACCAACCTACCTAAGCCTCCCAGGCTTGCAGAAGCTTCACAGGCCTATACCAAGAAGAACGTGCCTCTCTGAACACCAAGAGTCGCTCGTCTACATAAGAGCAGCGGAAAGAGGTAAGAGGGGTAAGAGACAACACACTCTCTTCATTCTTACATTGTATATCACCCTCTGGCAGCGGAGAGTCCTCCAAGCTCTCCGTCTCAGAGGTCCCTTATTTCCTTCGATCGTCCCGCTGACTTGATTGTCGGAGTGTCTTTGCCGGAATCCCCGGTGCAGGTCTCCCCTGTTTTGTAGGTATCGTCCAACGGAGGGACAATAAGGAAGAAGATTACTCCTCACCGGAGAGGCCCACAGGAGGGCCACTACAGTACCAAGCCCCTTTCATCCCAACTACGACTATGTTTTCCTTGATCGTCTCCGACCAACGAGCCCGATGACGCTGGCACGGAGCCCACTCACCTAGACCACGTAAGAGCTACCGGCCACGGCGATCTAGGCGGCAACACCATGCATATATAAAATCGAACTATCAGACATTGCATGTATCAAAAAGTCTAGAGTGCACCAGAAACAATAAAAACCATTAACTTAAATCGGAGAGCATCGACTATTCCATCATGACCATCAATAATTGTGATTAAATGGGTCCATCAACATGCTAATCCATGCATAGTGTGAGGTTTATCAATCACAGCTTCGGAGGGGATCCGAGCCTGAGGCACCAATATCATCGGATTCAAAAGCATCCGTGTAGAGCATAGCAGCAATCTCAACCACATCAATCTCATCATGGATTAATTATTTGTGGAATCTGATCCAAGGAGGACCATAGATTATTTAATCTTTTTTTTTTCTCTATTTTTTCCTCCTTGACATGCATCTTATAATGCATTTAATACCTTTCCTCTCCTTAACAACATGCGTGATTGTGTATTTAATCCCATTTCCCTAGTCCTAAGTATCAAATTAATTATCTATAAATGTTTCAAATAAATGTTTTGTGTATATAATTACCAAGGGCTAATGAAAGAAAATGTATGGAACTTTAAATGGACATATAGCCACACCCATCCTGGACCATTTATTTTCCTTGCCCAAAAAACTTTAACTATATATACTATGTAAATTGAAAAGTCTATAAAGGTTGGGCTACATCAAATGATCTTTCCTTTTAAGTTTCAAACAAATCATGTGAGTGGCATGGTAACATGCAGTTGTTATATGCTGGTATCAAGCATGCGATGCATATGCATGTTGTGCAAAGCATAAGTAATTGCAATCCTTGAGGGGAGGCTTTCATATATGCGTGAAATATCTTATCCTACAAAGGTACTCCCATTTTTTAGCTACGTGCTCTTCTTGGCCTTTAAACTAAGAGACAGACTAATTAGTATCTATTTTATAAAGTGGGAATGACATCTTGCAAAGCATTCCTCTATGAAGAATTAATTGAGATTATAGGCAATGGCTAACATTAATTCTTTGCATTATAATAGTAAAGTTGATATGAAACTAGAGAGGTTTGTGAACTCGATTTGAAAACCAAGTGCCTTTTGTTCAGTAATACTATTGAGTTGGGGTTAGGGCCAATTACCTCCTTATCCAGACCCGTATCTATTCGGGTGTTTGTTTCTGCATTTTAATTGAAATAATACCTGTTCAAGAACCAGGCCACTTTTTAAATTACATAGAGATACGATCAGGTTGGTAGGGATCAAGTCCAAATTAAATTGGATTCTCGGTACGAACTGGATTTTGGTGTATGTTGGATCATATATGGATTAAGACAAATCATGATGGATATTGATTGCTATTTGGAAAGGTCAAACTTTTTATGCCCTAAAATTATTCACTAATGGTGTAGCCTCAAAATAGAATTTTTTTTTTTTTTTTAAAAAAAAAGCAAAGTGTACGGATTACATGGTAAACTTGCATGTTATATATATATCAAGTGAATTAGTTGGCTTTAATCTTGAGCAAATAAAATTTGTAAAATGCTATACTCATGCTGTAGCATACCAAACGAGCACATTTGGTAAATGTTAGTTGACAAGGATTGGGACCTGAAAGATTATCTTGGTTTACCTTTGGACCTATTCGACATACAGACCTACGGTTACATGCATATTAGGTCCAATGTAATTAATTATGCGTTCACCACAAGAGTGGGCCTATCTTTTACCCCACTAGAATGGCTTCATTCTATAGAATTCGTCCTCAGCATTAATATCTTCTACCATTGTTATCCTTGGCATTAATATCTTCTATCATTGTTAATCGTGCTTCATATATTCGAACAGTAAGATATTCACGTCTATAAGATATTTTCCCACAGACATTAGTGGACCTATCACTCATTGTTAATCGTGCATCATATATTCGAACGGTAAGATATTCACGTCTATAAGATATTTTCCCACAGACATTAGTGGACCTATCACTCGCCGTTCATTCACAACCTATCAAATAGCGCAAATCCGGCACTTCGAAGGTCTTCTTCGTCCCGGTTCCCGTCAACCACGTTAGGAGTTGCGCTCGCCTGAGATGAGATGGTTGCCAATCAAAGGCCAGAGAAATGTTCAACTTGTTGTTGGTCACGTGACACCACCTCATGCAAGGTCTTTTTCAGGTTTTTGGTAGATATGCATGATCTACTCATAAGAGCCCAAAGCAAGTGTCTTTCACCCAACTAAGGGAGTATATTTACGGATACAGTCGTCCAAGAGTATATTTACGAAGGTATGTATTTTTGGATCACGTGACGGAAGGTAGATATTTTTGAGTTACATGGCATGATGGCATGTAGATGAAAAGTTGAAATCGTCTTTACAAAGGATGATTTCAAATTTTTTTTTTTTTTTTTTAATTTGATTTAAACTTTGACGGGATATTTTTAAATTGAATTTGATGAAATCGTCTTTTGTACCGACAATTTCGGTATTTGAAATCATCCGTATGAAAGACGATTTCAAACAATTTTTTTTTCCTCCGAAATTTCATAAATATTATTATTTTTTAAAATCTAATTGATAAATTTTAATTTTAAATAAATAAATAAATAGTAAAAAATTAGTATTAATTAAAATTTATATATTATTTTTTTGTAATATTAATTATTATATTATTTTGAAATAACATTAATTAAAAATATCATTAATTAACTATAAAAAATATATTAATTTAAAATTAATAATAAATTAACTAAAAATAATATTAATTGAAAATAATATTAATTAAAAGATAATATAATTATATATTATAATATATTTTATATTATAATAAATTTTTTTATTCTAAAATATAATAAATATATTATAATTTATTATATTATATATTATATATTATAATATAGTATAAAATTTTAAAAAATTAAAAAATTAAAAAGACCGACGGCCGGACCGATGGTCGGATCCTGTCGGCTGGATCGACGATCAGACCGATGGCAGGACTAGGGGCCGGACCGGTGGCAGGACGGGCGATCCGGACCATGGTGGTCGGACCGGTGGCAGGACTGGGGGCCGGACCGGTGGCCAGACCTTGGCAGCCAAATTAGTGGCAGGACCGGTACCAGGTCGATACCATCCGGTCGCCAGCCCGGCACCAGTTCAGTCGATAGCCCGATGTCAGTCCGATCCCTTGCTCAGGACCGGCGTCCGGTGTAAAATCATAGATTACCATCTTAATAATAATATAAAATATTAATATTATAAAATAAAACTCATTATAATATATAATAAATATTATAATAAATATGATAAATATATTATAATATATTGAATTATAAATACTATATTATATTATAAATACTATATTATATTATAAAAATATAATAAATATAATAAATATTTTAAGACATAATATAAAATTTATAATTTAGTCGGTGCCGATCTAGTTGCCAATCCGGTCGCTAATTTACCTATCAAGTCGATACCAGTCCAACCATCAACCCGGTACTAATCTGGCCGCCAATCCGGTCACCAGGCCGATACCAATCCGGTTGCCAGTTCGATCGGTATCAGTATCCAATCAGATTAGTGATCGGACCGGTGGCCGGACTGGTGACCGGACTGGATTGGATAGATGCAGGTTTTTTTTTACTTTTTTGTCAACTTTTTTTCTCCACTTATTTTTTTCCACTTATTATAACTTTATTTATATATATTTTAATTTTTAATTTTTTTATTTTAAAAATGGAGGTGCAAGAATAAGATAAAGTCCCACGTGTGCATGCGGCTCCGTAACTTTTTTTTTATTTTTTTAAATTCTTTTAAAATCTTAGTTTTTATTATATTATTTTAAATATTTTTAATTTTATTATATTATTTTAAATATTTTATATATTATAAATTTATTATGTTATTTTAAATATTTTTAATTTTATTGTATTATTTTAAATATTTTATTATATTATTTTAAATTTTGTTATTTATTTTTTATAATTTTATTAGATTAAAATTTAATGAAAAAAAGAGTATTTATAGGGTACAAGCATTTAATGGTGCATTTATGAGGAATTTTTTATTTAGTTTCCTAAATATCCTTTTGAAATACGAATTCAACTCAGCTAAGAAGATCATTTTCAAAATTAAATCAAACATTATGATGGACATTTTTAAAATTAAATCAAATATTAAGAAGGGCATTTTGAAAATGAAATCGAAAATTATGAAAGACATTTTCGAAATAAATCAAGTATTATGAAAGGCATTTTCGGAATTAAACCTGACATTACGAAGGACATTTTAGTAATAAATAAAAATAATAATATATAAAATTTTAATTAATACTGATTTTAAAAACTTATTTCAGTTTATTTAGAAATAGTCTTCTCAGATGACATTTTCGGCTATATAGAAATCATCTTTTCAAAAGATATTTTTGGTCGTTCATGTCCATCTCGAATATTTATTTTAATAAATATTAAACCTAACATCTATCTTCCTAATTATATTTTTAAAAAATATTATTTAAAAAAAATTTCCAGAGTTACAAGCCCTATCTTCTTCTGCTCTTCTCCGTTGGTGAAATTTAAGTGCGTACTTGTCACAAACCAATTCGGTGCCCCCTTGATATTTCTACCTTAATTACTCCGTCCCAACCCAATCCATCAATCCTCTGGTGGGTGACACGTAACATCTCCCTTCTTTCAGCCAATGGCCGATTAAACTCCACTAAAGCTCTGTCCCTTTTGAGGGACCCTTTTATGCCTTCGCTTGCTATACTTATCGTCGAGGCTAAGAGAGAGAGAGAGAGAGATGGGCCAAAACCATGACAACTCCCAAGCCCTCATCACCCCATCTACAGTCCATCCCACCAAACTAATTAAGACTGACAATCCCTCCACCACCGTTCCCAGCGGCATCAACATGGCAGCCCCGGAGGCAAGCGGTCCTTTCCCCTGGCGAAATACCAACCTCGGTGACAACAACTTCCAAATCCACGGCCGGAGCCTCCTCCTCATCGTCATAATTTTCTCTGTCCTGGTTTTCCTCGCCCTCCTTTGCTTATACATCAGGTGGGCCTGCCGCTACCACCGGTGGACAACGGCCACCGCCACGGGGGACTTATCCTCTGAGGCTGGCTTGCCTTGGTCGCTTGGCCTTGATGCGGAGACCGTCGGTAGCTTCCCGGTGCACTTACACCAGCGATCGTCATCGGGCGACGAAGGCCAGTGCTCGATATGCCTCAGCTGCTTGATAGAGGGAGAGAAGGTTAAGGTGCTGCCAACTTGTAACCATTCTTTCCATCCGGAGTGCATCGATGAATGGCTCAAGACTCATTCGAGCTGCCCGCTATGCAGGGCTTCTCTTGGGGGATCGAAGGCGGACCCGGTGGCCATCGTTTGAAAAGAAGATAGGAAGAGAATGGCGTTTTGAGTCGGTCGGTGGACAAGAGAGTGGAATCTATAGAAAGATGGTGGTTTTGGGGTGTTCGCCATGGGAGGGGGCCAGGGCGAAGAAGACAGCATCGACTTCGTTGATGTTTTTGTCTCTACCGTTGCTCTTGGTTTTTTGGAGCTCAATCGATTCATCAGGAAAAAAGCTTCTTTTTTTTTTTTTTTTTTTTTTTTCCGAGCATCGTTCTGCTTGGGGTCGATCTCGTGCGTTATGTGTTCATCAGATAGGAGAGATAGATGGTTGGTAGATCCGTCTGCAGAATTTGTTTTGTAACAAAAAGAGGATTACATTACGAGCTATGTGGGTTAGAAATTGCTTCCTATTGTCCTTTTCTCTCTCCGCAGGTAATATCTTGAAAGTTCGGACTCCATTCAATGGACCCATGTCATCAAGGGCCTCCTTTATGAGTGCTGCCAGATTTTTTGCCTTTACTTGCTTGCTTCTTCCATGGTTATAAGAACCAAACACGAGACCAACCCAACCAAGAATCTGGTCATCCGGTCAGTGGCACGACCAACTGGTCAACCAATTTGACCATCTTTAAAAATGAAACTTCGAATTTACTAAAAAACAAAAAACGTTTTTTGGGCGACCCGGATCAAGGGAAAAGATCTGGTTTATCCCATGGATCATCGATAGGAAATATGTTTCCAACTGTTCTAGACAACAAGGGAAAAGATCTGGCTTATCCCATGGATTGGTGCGAGACCAGCAATGTTGGGCGACCAAGATCAAGGCTCAGAAAAATTGTTTGGGGCCAAGTTTACAAAGACTCCATCTAACTCAGGACCATATCCCCTTAGTCTTTTATCATCAGATAGTCACGGAGAACGAACACAAGCCCAATTGCAACACAGGTTACACTGCCAAACAAAACAATAAATTGGGGCATCAATTTAAATTCCTAGATAGAGTCGGGCATAAAAAGATTCATCCAAAGAAGATTCTTATCAGGCATGGCAAGCCACTCATCTACCATGGCCGGATAGTTGTCGATATTGGTGGCATAAATGGGAAGAGAAGTTGGCCACAAATTCTATGCATATTGACACAAATTTAATTACGTGCCCTAAAACCTTTATAATTGTCTAGGTAAACTAATTGTCCGAGATGTTTCCATCATGCATCATTACGTGAAATATATATATATATATATATGCAAACAAAAAGTCTAAGATCCTTGTAAGATCCAGGTAGCATGAAAGAAAAAGAATGCTGGTAACTTACAGTAATGCTACTTAAAACATGTGAACAAAAAAGCATTGCTGCATTATAGCCATTCTGAAATGGTTGCACTCATGAAGGGTGCATATGGTTAATGCTTATTTTTTAATATATATATATATATATATATATATATATATTGGTGCATGGATGTTTTCCTTGTTTAGTACCGTGGCTCATGAGCAATGCCACAAGAATTTCAAGGGCACATGTACACGATGTGATGCTTCACTCTTGACCAGCATCCCCCAAGAACAAATCAGGGCTTATTAGGCCCAGATCAATAAAGCCATGCCATAGCCCCTTTTGAGGATTCGACTCCATGGTCCATAGATTAACAGGTATTTTCTTTGAATTTATTGGTCGAGATGGCTCTTTTTCAACGTATATAATAAACATGACCCGTTACTTAGTGCGAGTCACATTTGAAATTATGATTTAAAGAACTAGAAAAGCGAAGGGATTATTGACATGATTAAACAAGGACATCTCCCACGTCTCCATCCATCATGAGCAAACAAATTCCTCATCCCAACCTCTTCACTATGGATGCACGCGGGCTGGGCTTAGAGCGCAACCTGCAAAATTTTGCTTCAGTCAATAGCCAATATGTCACCCTATGCTAGCCCCAGGCATTGTTTTTTTTTAAAATAATATATTTTAAAAATATAATTACCAAAATAGGCGATAGGAAGCATATTTACTGAAATAGATGATTTGAAGGGACGTGGCCACCAAGGAGCACCTGAAATCGTACTCTTTCGAACAGACGAATTTAAAATGAACTGAAAACGTCTTTTGAAAAAGATAAATTCTATTTAGTCTTTTGGAAAGACGATTTCTTAGCAAATGGTAATATAAAATAAATCCTTTCACCAAACTAATGAGGAAAGGAAAATAAGATTTTTAATTTAAATAATTAATATATTAAATTAAAGATTAAAAAAAATATTGATTTTATCAAATTATATTAAAATTAAAAAATTATTAAAATTTATTAAAACATTAGTAAAAAAATTAAATTAATATTTTTTTATAAAAAAATATAATGATAAATCATGGGTTGTATCCACCGGTCCAGCCACCGGTCCGACTGCCGGGGTCCGGCCACCCGTCCTGCCACCAGTTCGGCCCCCAATCCTATCATCGGTCTGACTATCGATCTGCCGCCAGGGTCCGACCACTGGTTCGGCCGTCGGTCCTGCTACCGGTCTAGCCCAGTCCTGCCACAGATCCGACACCAATCAGGCAGTTAAGGTCCTGCCACCGGTCCTGAGCAAGGGATTGGACTGACACCGGACTATCGAACGAACTGGTACCGGACTAGCGACCGGATAATTTATCTATCGAGCCGGTGCCAGTCTGACCATCAACCTGGTGCTAATCTGGCCGCCAATCCGGTCACCAGGCCGATACCAATCCGATTGCCAGTTCGATCGGTATCAGTACCCAATCAGATCAGTTATCGGACTGATGACCGAACCGGTGGCCGGACCGGTAATCGGACCGATGGCCGGACTGGTAATCGGATCGGTGGCCGCCTGGTAACCGGATTGGATTGGATAGACACGGGATTTTTTTACTTTTTTTTGTTAACTTTTTTCTCCACTTATTTTTTTTTCACTTATTGTGACTTTATTTATATATTTTTTAATTTTTTATTTTTTATTTTAAAGATGGAGGTGCAGGAATAAGATAAAGTCACACGTGTACATGCGGCTTCACCCGTAACTTTTTTTTATTTTTTTAAGTTCTTTTAAAATTTTAGATTTTATTATATTATTTTAAATATTTTTAATTTTATTATATTATTTTAAATATTTTATATATTATAAATTTATTATGTTATTTTAAATATTTTTAATTTTATTATATTATTTTAAATATTTTTTATATTATTTTAAATTTTATTATTTATTTTTAAAAAAAATTTATTAGATTAAAATTTAATTAAAAAATAGCATTTATGGGGTGCAGGTATTTAATGGTGCATTTATGAGAGATTTTTTATTTAATTCTCTAAATACCTTTTTGAAAGAAAAATCCAACTAGCTAAGAATGGCATTTTCAAAATTAAATCAAACATTATGAATGGTATTTTCGAAATTAAATCTAACATTATGAAGGACATTCTGGAAATTAAAATTTTATTACGAAGGGTATTTTTTATTTAATTCCCTTCATAATGTTTATTTAATTTCAAAAATACCATCCATAATATTTGATTTAATTTTGAAAATACCATTTAAATTTTTCTTACGAAAAGGTATGTAAAAAACTAAATCAAAAATCCCTTGTGCTCCATGCCTGCACCCTATAAATGCTCTTTTTTTAATTAAATTTTAATCTAATAAAATTTTAAAAAATAAATAACAAAATTTAAAATAATATAATAAAATATTTAAAATAATATAATAAAACTAAAGATATTTAAAATAACATAATAAATTTATAATATATAAAATATTTAAAATATTTTAATAAATTTATAATATATAAAATATTTAAAATATTATAATAAAATTAAAAATATTTAAAATAATATAATAAAATCTAAAATTTTAAAAGAACTTAAAAAATTAAAAAAATGTTACGGGTGAAGCCGCATGTACATGTGGAACTTTATCATATTCCTGCACCTCCATTTTTAAAATAAAAAAATTAAAAATTAAAATATATAAAAATAAAGTCATAATAAGTGGAGAAAAAAATAAGTTGACAAAAAAAGTTGACAAAAAAAAGTAAAAAAAAAAATCGCGTCTATCTAATCCAGTCCGATCACCAGTCCGGCCACCGGTTCGATTACCGGTCCGGCCACCAGTCTGATCACTGATCTGATTAGGTACTGATACCGATCGAATTGGCAACCGGACTGGTATCGGTCTAGTAACCGGACTAGCGGCTAGATTAGTACCGAGTTGATGGTCGGACTGGCACCGACTCGATAGGTAAATTATCCGGTCGCCAGCCTGGTACCATTTTGGTCGATAGCCCGGTGTTAGTCCGATCCCTTGCTCAGGATCGATGGCAGGATCCTGACGCCCTGACCGATCATCGGATCTGTGGCAGGACTGGGCTGGACCGGCAGCAGGATTCATGGCCGGATCGGTGGTCGGACCTTGGTGGCCGGATCGACGATCAGACCGATGACAGGATTGGGGGCCGGACCGGTGGCAGGATGGGCAGCCGAACCCTGGTGGCTAGATCGATGGCAGAACTAGCGGTCGGACGGGTTACCGGACCGGTGGCAGGAACGACGACCGGACCGGTGGATACAACCCATGATTTATCATTATATTTTTTATAAAAAATTATTAATTTAAGTTTTTATACTAATTTTTAAATAATTTTTAATAATTTTTTAATTGTTTAATATAATTTGATAAAATCAATATTTTTTTAAAAATTTTTAATTTAATATATTAATTATTTAAAATTAAAATTCTATTTTCCTTCTCTATTTGTTTGATGAAAGGATTTATTTTATATTATCATTTGCTAAGAAATTGTCTTTTGGAAAGATGTATTTATCATATCAGAATTCGTCTTTTCAAAAGATGTTTTCAGTTAAATAGAATTCGTCTTTTTAAAAGACATTTTCAGTTCATTTTGAATTCGTCTGTTCGAAAGACGATTTCAAGTATCCTATGACGGCCACGTCCTCTTAAATCATCTATTTCGATAAATATGCTTCATATCATCTATTTCGGTAATTATATTTTTAAAAAATATTATTTTTATAAAAAAAATCCCCAGGCTTTGTTTGACTGCAGAATTAGTTATTCCAAAATATGTAAAAAGCTTTTGAAAAGTCCCCTAGGATTGCCTATTAATTGTTAGAGGATCCGGCAATATATTTTCAACCGTTTTAAAAGATCAAGTATTAATAGTGATGAAATGTATAATTTTTTTGGGTTACACTATTTAAAATTTTGTTTGGTTGATGAGAAAATGAAAAAGAAAGTATTTAGAAAAGAATCTTCTATTAATTAAATAAAAAAAAACTTAGAAAGAAAAAAATGAAGTTCAATGAAAAAAGGTGGATGAAATTATAGATGATTGATATTGTTAAGAAATAAGTATAGCATTGTTTTGGGATTATAGGCCCAGACTCAAATTGGATCCAAATTTTTTAGATTAGGGACAGGTTGTACTTGGACCCAGCTTGATTTTTTATCCACGGACCTAATCCAACCCGATGTTTTCTTGAATTAAGTCCGGCTCCTACAAAGAAATTGGGTTGGTTTGGAGCCACACTTGGCCCTATATGCTCAGTTTTAGGCTTAGGCCTTATTCCTAAGGTTTATGGTCAAGCGCAGGCTGGACCTTAGCCTCCAAGTCAAGCTAAGCTTATGTAACAATCATTAAAAAAAAAAAAAAAAAAAAAAATCAAGTCAAGCTTAGGAGGACTGTTTCAAGTGCAACTCAATCCAGTTGCAACCCTAATTCTGATAGGTTTGGGTGCATCATAGCTAGGAACAATGAAGATCCATGCAAAAGCGATCCCATAACTCCTAGGGATGTCCATGGGCTGAGCGAACCTCTACTAGTAACATTAATGAGACAGACCCAAAACATTTGGCTGTCAATGGTCATGCCTCGACCCAGACCATTTTTGGCGAATGGGGCTGACCAGGTGAATAGCTGGTGGAGTTCAACACGCATTGAAGCCGATGAAGTATCACTTGCATGAAAATATTTCACACATGACAGCTAAGGGAAAAGAGAAATGAAACAATGGTTGCAATGTGGATATGAGGTATACAAATAGGAACTTGATGAATGACCAGAATCATCAGGTTATAGGATTTTTCGAAGCTTAAGTTTAGATATTGTAGGAGCCTGGGAGGTATATATGCGCTTCAAGATAAGTCACCTTTCTATCGGTCAAGATCGCACTTTATCACATATCATATGTTACTAAATAATCTTTGTAAAGCTTTCAACAGGTTTATTTTGGATGCAAGAGAGAAACCTATTCTAGCAATGCTTAAGCTTATAAGAAGCAAATTAATGAATAGGATCATAAATAAGAGGGAAAAGATGACGAAATTCAATGGAGAAATCTATCCCAAAATCAAAAAAATTGTCGGAGAAGATGAAAGAAAAGTCTGCAAGGTATTGGCCTAGCTCTTGGGGGGTCCAAAAGTTGAGATAAGTTGTCCAAATAATTTGGAGGATTTTGTAATTAACTTGCAAAAGCACACTTACACTTATAAGAAGAGAGACTTGAGTGGGATTCCATGTGGACATGTTTTAGCCGCAACTTGGGATAACAAAGAAAAACCTAAGAATTATGCAAATAACATTTGTAGGAATGATTCATATTTAAAGATTTATGAATCCATTGTTAACTCAATTAATAGTCCTAAGCCATGGCCAAAGTATGGTATAGGAGAAATAAAGCTACCTAAGGTTCTTAAGAAGAAAGCTAGCAGGCCAAGACTATCAATGAGGAAGGAACCAAATAAGCCACGGAATCCAACCAAGCTGAAGAGGACCTTCAAGTTATGTTGTGGATAATGTAATGAAGAGGGGCATAATAAAAAGACATGCATAAGAGGTATTAGCAACAACTTAGAACTATCTTCAGCTAATCAACCAAGTGGCTCGAGATAATCTAACAAAAGTATAAGTTTGATACATATTTTGAAAAAAGTTTTTTTTTTTTCATTTTAATGTATGTCATAGGTAAACTAGTTTCCAAAGTGTAACTATAATATATAGCTTATTTCTTTAATTGAAGGGTAAAAAGACTAGTAGAAGTAGCTTACATCGACCACCATTCAGTCAATCAAGTGGTTCAAGAAGAGCAAATACTTCTGTAATAGTTTATAAATGAACATGATCAATTCCAATTTAAAAATTCTTAACTAAATTTCATTTGTAAGTAATTATTGTAATAGCTTTTTTCTAAGGTTACAAGGAATACTGGCTTTGATGATAATTCAGCAAGCTTTGGAGGAATCTCATCAACAGTTACTGTCAGATGAATGCCTAATATAAGCTTACAAAATAACTTGTTTTAATCTTTTGTTTCAACTTGTATTTATCTTTTTGCATTTTATTACTTCGTTAACAATTTGTTTCTTGATTTCTATCTAAGGGCCCTAGCCAATATCAAACATCGCAGACAAATATAGGTACATTATTTTTAGTTACTGTTACAATGGCATCACACCCAATACTAGGTCAATCTACTGCAATCCCAAGCACACAACAAAGCCAGATAGAGTCAATGATAGCCCATCTAACAGAAAATTAATCCAATACATTCCAACCTGCGGGAAGCAATATAGAAGATTTATAGAAGACTGTGGTGGCCCTTCAAGTTCTAGAATGTGGAGGGCCTTTTTAATTTATGGATGTATGCTATCTAAAATGGTTTATTAATATCTCTGTGTACCATTCCGACACTTGAACTTGTGGGTTGTAGAGGGTGTTTTATACTTAGATTATTGGCACTTGAAGTTGTAAAAATCAACTTAATGGTCATTTGTATTTTGGATTGATATAATTGTATATATTTTGGTTTTAACTTAGGATTAGTTGTTAGCTACTTTGTGTAAAGGTTGGTATCAAAATATGTAAATTGATGCCTAACTGAAACTAACATGTATATCTTTTAGAAAGTCAATGGAACTACTTATTTCTATGTAATACTTATTCATATTTCCATACTTAATAGGTTACTTGAATGTCAGTTTTAGAAATGTAATTGAATTTCTAGATTTATTCCTATTTCTAGACTTGATAGATTCAGAATTTTATTTGAATTGCAAAAGATCTTTGTAATTTGCAGACTTGCTCCCATTCTTAGACTTAACAGATTCAAACTAGACAAACTCTCTATTTTGATAGCAGTACCATCACCTAATGTTTGAACTTTGTTAACAATATCAAGTATGAGAAAGGGAACAAGTTTAAACAATACCATCACCCAATGCTAGCAGTGCCACAACCCAATAGAAACAAGTCTAAACTTTGTTAATAGCACATGCTATCTCTATTTCATTAGTAGTGCTTTGTACTTCATTCAGATATTTGCTGAATAAATACTTTATTCACATTATCTCATTCTTGTTTTAGGTATCATTATCATTATCCTTGGTTGTTTTAGATATCATTCTCATTGCTATAAACATCAACTTTTTTCTAAATGAACTTTGGTTGCTGACTCTCTGTTTGCTTAGTAGTGCTTTGTACTTAGAATGCATTTACATTCATAAAGTTCCATTTTCATTAGCATTGGATATTGTCTTACTTGCTAAAAAAAAATTAAAAAAAGACTTAGCCAATCTGAAATATAAAATATTGCACTTCATTTCAACCTATCAAGATCATTACCTGATTAGTTAAAGATTTTATCTATAAAACCCCAAACATATGTATCCCACAGGTAATCCTTTACAAAAATAGTTATAAGTTATAGAGTGATATAGGTTGACTACTGCCATCACTGCCTGATGTGGCAGGATCGCTGATGTGGAGTACATGTCAGACCCAGTCAGATACCATGTTGGAGAAAGCGACTACGTCGGATATTTCTCTCTGGACTCCTTCGTCAGGCAGCTCCCTCGAGGTTGAGACGTCGCGGCTGAAGTCGAGCTCCACCTCTCTCCGGACTCCTTCACCAAGCGGCTCCCTCGAGGTCGAGACGCTGTGGCCGAAGTCAAGCTCCGCCTCTCTCCGGACTCCTTCGCTAGGCGGCTCCCTCGAGATCGAGATACCGTGGCCGAAGTTGAGCTCCACCTCTCTCTGGACTCCTTCGCCAGGCGGCTCCCTCGAGGTTGAGACACCGTGGCAGAAGTCAAGCTACGCCTCTCTCCAGACTCCTTCGCCAAGCAGCTCCCTTGACTCTCGGGACTCCTTCGCCAGGCGGCTCCCTCGAGGTCGAGATGCCATGGCCGAAGTCGAGCTCCGCCTCTCTCCGGACTCATTCGCCATGCGGGTCCCTCGAGGTTGAGATGTCGTGGCCAAAGTCAAGCTCCACCTCTCTTCGTACTCCTTCGCCAGGCGACTCCCTCAAGGTCGAGATGTTGTGGCCGAAGTCGAGCTCTGCCTCTCTGTGGACTCCTTCGCCAGGCGGCTCCCTCGAGGTCGAGACGCTGTGGACGAAGGCAGAGACTCCGTGATCGAAGTTGAGGTCTTCTTCTCTGGGCCAGCCTAACTTCGGACGAAGGGACCGACGGCTGAAGGATCATAGAGAGCTGCCCGCCAAGCCATAACAATTGCCCCTAGCTACCACTTACATCGAGAGGGTAAGGGTCCCCCGATCAAGGTGCAACGTTCCCGATCAAACGTCTACGCCACCTAAAAGAGGAAGTCAACTCAGAAAATTCAAATTCAGGAAGCGGTTTCCCCCCGATCGAGGCTCTGTCAGGTTTTCCAAAATGGAATGACTAGAAGGAGGGTCAGAGCGTACGATGATGTTCCCTATCACGAATGGGGAAAGGTGCCTCATGCGCGGCAAGAAACGTTGCATCATAAGCAAGGGGAGAATACCGAGACAGCCGGCTGACGACCATCCTAGTTAAAGGGAGCTTTCCAAGATTCCAAGAAAAAGGTAAGTCACGAACGGGAGGAAGGGAGGCATACAGAAGAGCACCCAGGAGACCAAGTGCTCTAGGCTACCAGAGACCCGTCGAAAAGGTCTCGATCGACATAGCCAACAGCTTGAACTCTCCTCCACTGCCACTTCCATCGCTCTACTCTCAACCAGTTCATACTCTCCAAGCACACATATTTTCTCCTCCTAGCGTAGAGTCTACCTATGGAGCTCGACCAGGAGGATCTGTTCTCCTGGATCGTCAGTGACTTAAGCGTTGGAGTGCCCCCGTCGGGATCATCGGCCTGGGTCTCCTCTTTTTTACAGATTCGGCCATGCAAGCAAGATCTCGAGCGACAAGGGCACGATCCGAGGCCATCTTTATCTACAGGCCATGGCATTCTAGGCGGCAACAGATTGGCGCGCCAAGAAGGGGGGCAGGACATATTTTGATCCAAGCTAATCCACTTATGAGAAAAACTGACAGGAGCATGGTGATGACCTGAGCGAGGGAGGTCTCCACCAGCCGTGTGAGAGATTCTCCTTCCCGTGGGGATCCGCACAGTTCAGAGAGGGAGCTCCCCGCTCCACCGCAACCACCCCAACGGATGTTCAGCTGGCCGCACTCGCCCAGTAGATGCAGCTCCTGACTGTTGTGGTGTACCAGTTACAGCACCAGCACCGATCCCTAGCCACCAACCAATAGTCAGGGACTCTCGTGGCCCAAGTCGCCGCACCCTGCGATAGCCTGCATTCCTTCCAAGGAAGGCCTTCGCAGCCACGGGCCAAAACAGACCACCGGAGAAGCCACAGGACCCTGGCAAAGAGACAATGGACTGGGTCTGCCGACCGAGAGAGTCGATCTCCGATCTTTGAGCAGGCTTGTCGGATCGATGTCCCTAACTATTCTTACAAAAGGAACGTCCCTATTATAAGTGGCTGGTTTATCTCTCTTAATCCAGCAGTGCAGCAACCCCGGGCACTTGAATCAACTCTTCGCCGACCCCCACAAGAGCTACCCAGGGTACTAAACCTCGAGTCGGCTCGCTGGAGACGAGCACCACAGCACCAACCAACGGATGTTGACGTGGCACCAGACCCGCCTTACCGGTGGCACCCACATCCCAGTGGGCCCAAACCCTACATCCGGACAAACCACGATGGTGCGTGCTGGCCTAGCCAATAATCCCCCCCAGCGAAACGAACGAGTTTTTTTTCCTGCGGAGACTCGAACCCGAGACCTCGGCTTTGATACCAGTTGTCGGATCGATGCCCCTAACCATTCTTACAAAAGAAACATCCCTATTATAAGAGGCCGGTTTATCTCTCTTAAACCAGCAGCGCAGCAATCCCGGGCACTCGAGTCAACTCTCCATCGATCCCTGCAAGAGCTACCCAGGGTACTAAACCTCGAGTCTGCTCGCTGGAGACGAGCACCATAGCACCAACCAAGGGACGTTGATGTGACACCAGATCCACCTTACCGGTGGCACCCACATTCTCGTGGGCTCAGACCCTACATCTGGATGAATCACGAGGGTGCGTGTTGGCCCAGCCAACAAGGCTGCTATGAAGCAACACCGACGTTGCAGAGGCAAGGCCCCCCGTCACGACCCTCCTCAGATGCTACCTTCACCACCACTGTCGGCCTCAGCAGAAAGATCAACTGACGAGGCCATTAGGCGCATGGCAGAAAGGCGCCTGGAAGAGTAAGAGCGCAAGCTAGCAGAGTTATCCCATCAGTTTGCGAACTTGCAGGGCTCCTCCAACAAGCCTACGGGCTACAACGCCCATCCCCCTTTCTCCCGAGAGATTCAAGAGGAACCGATCCTAGGTCGGTCCTGCATGCCGCATGTGGATCCCTACGATGGGACCACCGACCCCCTGGACCACCTTGAGAGCTACAAGGCCCTCATGAGAGTCCAAGGGGTGACCGAAGCTCTCCTCTGCATCGCTTTTCCAGCCACCCTCCGAAAGGCGGCTTGAGTCTAGTTCACCTGCCTCGAGCTTGAAAGCATTAGCTCTTTCGCTCAGCTAGAGCGAAAGTTTGTGGCCCACTTTGATGCCTGTCAAAAAGTGCCATGGGAGGCGAACAGCCTCTTCTCCATCAGGCAGCAGGACCACGAGCTCCTACAAGACTACGTGGCCTGCTTTAAGGTTGCCGCATTGGAGATCTATAATCTAGATGAGCTGGTTGCCATGCTAGTGCTGAAGAGAGGGCTTAAGACTTCTTGCCTGACCTACTCCCTGGACAAGAAGCCCTCGAAGATGTACTTTGAACTCCTCCTCTGTGTTCACAAGTACATCCGTGCCGAGGAGGCGGACCGTACGAGGAGGGAGCTGGATAGGAAGCCGCTGGAGAAGCCATCTCCCGGGGAGGCGTCCGGAGCTTGGAAGCCTGGCCGGCCACCCCGAGCTTCCGCCAGGGGCCGAAGCCGAAGAGCGGCCCCTTTTCCGAAGAAAGATACACATCTCTCCTAGCCCCGAGGATGAAGATCCTCATGGAGATTGAGGGCGAGCGCTACCTACATTTCCCACCCATGCTGAGGCCATCTAACGGTCATGACAAGATGAAGTACTGCCAATTCCACCGCGACCACGACCACAACACCGAGGAGTGCCACCATCTCAAGAGAGAGATTAAAGATCTCATAAGGAAGGGTATCTTGGAAGGTTCGTGGGGGGCAAGACCCCGACGGAACCTCAAGCACTCACTGCTCTCCCTCCAGTCCCTACAGTCGACAACCGATCCACCGAGAAGCCTGTGGGGATGATCTATTGGGGAATCGAGCGCGCCCCCAAGAGGGCCCGGGGAGGGGAAAATTTAGAAAATGGTTTTTCCTTTATGAGGGAGAAGGAACCCGAGAATAAAAATGTAAATAATGATACCGTGGTCGTCGAGATGATGATCACCAAGCATCCTGTAAGATGGGTTATGGTCGATAGTGAAAGTTCGACTGATGTCCTTTTTTATGATGCTTTCTCCAAGATGAATGTGTCCTCTGCTAAACTTAAGCCTGTGCACACTCCCCTCGTTGATTTTACAGGGAACTCTGTGGGAGTCGATGGGGAGATCACTCTCCCTATTACTGTCGGGGTGCCACTTTGGTAGAACACCATCATGATGACCTTCACGATTGTTAGGCTTCTCTCGGCCTACAACATGATCCTTGGCCACCCTGGGCTCAATCTGCTCGATGCGGTCATTTCCACCAAGCAGCTATTAGTGCAGTTTCCCACTCCTTATGGTGTTGGAGAAATGAAGGGGGCATCTCAGCTAATCCAACACTGTTTCCAAGCCATCCTTGGGGCCAAAACCTCCGAGGAAGACCCCAGTGCCGACGACCTCGACCAAAGGGTACAAGACCCCAGGGGTGGCCCGGTCGAGTGCCTGTTGTCTTATCCACTCAGAGCCGACCCGGCGAAGACGGTGCAGATTGGTGCCCAACTGCAAGAGGAGCAGGCCCACCTACTGGAGTTCCTTCAAGCGAATGCAGACGTGTTCGCTTGGACGGCGGCCAATATGCCCGGGATTCCCATCGACATCATCACCCACAAGTTGAGCATCGACCCGAAGTGCCGCCCTGATCGGTAGAAGAAGAGAAGCTTCACCCCAGAGAGGCAACGGGCGATTAATGAGGTGGACAAGCTCCTTGCAACCGGCTTTGTCCGAGAAGTACAATATCCCAGCTGGCTGACAAATGCAGTCATGGTCAAAAAAACTAATAGGAAGTAGGGGATCTGTGTGGACTACACCGACCTCAACCGGACCTGTCCGAAGGAAAGCTTTTCCCTGCCAAAGATTGACCAACTGGTGGATGCCACCTCGGGGCACCACTTGCTCTCCTTCATGGATGCATTCTTCAGATACAATCAAATCCGGATGCATCTAGAGGACGAGGAGCACACCACCTTCATCACCGAGTGAGGGATGTACTGCTACCGGATGATTTCTTTTGGTTTGAAGAAAGCTGGCACCACGTACCAGCGGCTGGTCACCGGGTCTTCAAGGACCAGATTGGATGGAACATGCAAGTATATGTGGATGACATGCTAGTCATGAGCAAGTCGAAGTCAGACCATGTCGCCGACCTGGAGGAGGCCTTTTACAACCTCCGAATGCACAAGATGAAGCTGAATTCGACGAAGTGCACCTTCGGCATAGCGGCAGGAAAGTTCCTTGACTTAATGGTCACCCAAAGAGGAATCGAGACGAACCCGGAGAAGGTCCAGGCAATCGTTGACATGGAGCACCCCACCTCGAAGAAGCAGGTCCAGTGCCTGACGGGCCAGATTGCGGCCTTGAGCCGGTTCATCTCGAGTTAGACCGACCGCTGCCTACCTTTCTTCAAGGCGCTACATAAAGTTCATGACTTCGATTGAACCGAAGATTGCAAAGCAGCCTTTGAGGAGTTGAAAAGGTTCTTGGCGTTACCACCACTACTCTCCAAGTCGGAGGAAGGAAAGGAACTCCTGCTATACCTAGAGGTCACCCCGGGGGTCGTCAGCTCGATCCTTGTCCGTACGGAAAGGGACGGGTCCCAGAAACCGGTGTACTACATCAGCAAAATTCTTCGAGATGCGGAGATCAGGTACACCTGCTCAGAAAAGTTAATTTTTGTTCTAATAATGTCTATCCAATGCCTCGGGCCGTACTTTCGAGCGCATCCTATTGCGATCATGACGGACCAGCCACTGAGGGCCATACTTAGCCGCCCCAAGATCTCCGGGTGTTTGGCTAAGTGGTCTCTGATGCTGAGTGAATAAGACATCTCCTACCGGTCGAGACCGTCCCAGAAGGCCCAAGTGCTAGCTGACTTCTTGGTCGAGTGCGTTGGCATAGGTGAGGAGCTCGAGGAGACCACCTCAATCTCAGAGCACCGGCTGGAACCATTAACCGAGGAGGAGACATGGGTCCTCCATGTAGACGGCGCATCCAACTCAGGAGGGAGCGGAGCAGGTCTCATCCTCGCTAATGGGGATGGAGTCGTGGCTGAATGTGCACTCCACTTCTGGTTCGCAACAACCAACAACCAGGCAAAGTATGAAGCACTCCTCGTGGGGCTCCGAGTCTCCCACGAGCTGGGTGTACCCAGCCTGAAGGTCTTCACCGACTCCCAGTTGGTGGCCGGGCAGGTCTCTAGAGAGTATGAGGCCGAGATCCCAGATGATGAGTATCTGGAGCGGGTCCGTTCGAGCATGACAGTTTTCGACACTTCAGCATCTCCCATATTCCTTATGGAGAGAATGCTCGCGTCGATACCCTGTCAAGACTCACGACCCTACTGGACTCATCACTGGGGCGCACCCACACTGAGTACCTGGAAAGTCCAAGCTATGAGGCTCCAGGAAAGGTCCAGCAGGTCACCCCGGAGCCCAGCTGGATGGACTAGTACATCAGATACATCATCGATGGCATCCTACCAGAAGATCGAATGGAGGCCGACCTCGTTAGGAAGAAAGCTGTGCGATTCGTCCTGATGAACGACCAACTCTACCGCAGGTCTTACTCCTACCCACTCCTGAAATACCTAAGACCTGCAGAGGCTGCCTTCGTGCTCCAAGAAATACACGAGGGCCTCTGCGGGAACCACGTCGGGGGAAGGATGCTACCATACAAGACCCTCCGTCAGGGGTACTACTGGGAAACTATGAGGACGGACGCTGTCGACTTCATAAAGAAGTGCGACCGCTGCCAGCGCCATGCCCACATACAGCGTCAACCATCGGCGTCGCTCTCCTAACTCTCCGCACCTTGTCCATTCACCTAGTGGGGGATGGACATCCTTGGTCCATTCCCTCCTGCGTCCGGACAATGCAAGATCCTGATAGTGGCTATCGATTACTTCACCAAATGGATGGAGACGGAGCTACTAGCATGAATTACCGAAGCCAAGGTCTGCCAGTTCTTCTGGAAGTCGATCATCTGCCGGTTTGGACCCCCACAATATCATCACCGATAATGGATGGCAGTTCGACAACCGGGAGTTCAAAGAGTTCTGTGCCGACCTCGGCATTCAACATCGCTTCACCTCGGTGGCTCACCCCCAGACCAACGGAGAGGCCGAGGTGACCAACCGAACAATCCTCCAAGGACTCCGAACTAGGCTAGACCGGGCCAGGGGTAGGTAGGCAGAAGAACTCCTTAGTGTTCTTTGGACCTACCACACAACACCCAGGATGGCCACGGATGAGATGCCTTTCAGCCTCGTCTTCGGCACGGAGGCCATCGTCCCGGTCGAACTCGGTCTGCCCATACTGTGGGTGGAATAGTATAATGAAGCGAAAAATCTGGCCCGCCTTCTTCTCAATTTGGACCTCCTCGAGGAAACCAGAGAAAAGGCTCGACTCTGGATGGCGGCCTATCGACAGCGCGTAGATCGGTACTACAATGTGCGAGTAAGGCCGAAGATCTTCCATGGAGGCAACCTGGTGTTGCACCGGGCTGAAGCCTTGCAATCCTGGGAGTGCGACAAGCTTTTGCCGAACTAGGAGGGCCCCTACAAGGTTGTTGAGGCTCTTTCCCATGAAGCCTACTACTTAGCGAAGCTTGACGGCGCCCGATTCCCGTGGACTTGGAATGCCAATAATCTGAGAATGTATTATTAGTAATGTAAGGCCTTCCTTCATTAATGATAAGAATTCTCTTTGTGCAAATCACTCTTTCCTTGCAAGAATGTTGATGCCCGACCCCAGGTCTTGCATGCCAAGCCCGGAAACTCCTGAAGCCCGACACTCCAAGTCCAGAAACTCCCGAAGCCCGGCACTCTGAGCTCGGAGACTCCCGAAGCTCGGCACCTCATAATCACCTGGCGGGCCCATCGAGCGCGGCATCCTAGCTCAGTCGCGCCGTGCACGCTTAAAGAAGGTTCCGTCCAAGGTCGAACAAACCTCTTCCATGGAAGCGTGCGAGGCCCCTTCACCACAATGTTCGTGAGGTGGGGATAGCTCGACAAGTCAAAGACTTATTCCCTAACCGCCCAATGCCCGGGGCTCGGCAGGAAAAGGCCTAAGGCCTCAAAGCCTCAAAGCGAGGCGCCCTGACCAAGGGAAGAAGAAGAAGGATAAAGAAGGGCGAACCTGGCTAACCTTAGAGGAAAGGGATGGTCGGGGGAAGAGAAGGGACTCTGGTTCGCTGGCAGGCATGAGGAGTTTGAAAGAAGAAATGTTTTCTTGAAACCATCTTTTCTTTTGAAATGACCAACCGCAACAATATCGTTCCTGAGCCACCGCCATCAGATTTGTGCCACGTGTTAATAATCGGCAGAGGGCGACGCTTCGGTACACCAATGACCATTTCGAATTCTGTGTCTGCAATAATGCCTTCTCAGATGGATCCATGTGTCATCACCGCATTGACTCGGAGGTCCACCCCGCAAGGCGCTGGCGATCATGGCAATAATGGTGCCGGATTTTGGCCTTTCCACATCAGCGTCGCATTTACTCCCTTCGCCCTGAGCACCACGTGCCATCGGGACTTGAGAGTGGGGGTCAAATGATATGGCAGGATCGCTGATATGGAGCATATATCAGACCCAATCAGATGCCATGTTGGAGAAAGCTGCCACATCGGTTGTTTTTCTCCGGACTCCTTCACGAGGGAGCTGCTGCGACCGAAGTCGAGGTCTTCTTCCCTGGGCTGGCCCCACTTCGGATGAAGGGACCAACGGCTGAAGGACCGCCTGCCAGGCCGCAATAATTGCCCCCAGCTACCACTTACACCGAGAGGGTAAGGGTCCTCCAATCGAGGCGCAACGCTCTCGATCAACCGTCTGCACCACCTAAAAGAGGAAGTCAACTCAGAAGATTCAAATCCAGGAGACGGTTGCCCCCCGATCGAGACTCTGCCAGATTTTCTAAAATGGAACGGCCAGAAGGAGGGTCAGAGCGTACGATGATGTTCCCTATCACGAATGGGAAAAGATGCCTCGCGCACGGCAAGGAACATCGCATCACAAGCAGGGGGGATACCGAGACAGTCGGCTGACGGCCATCTTGGTTAAAGGGAGCTTTCCAAGATTCCAAGAAAGAGGTAAGTCACGAACGGGAGGAAGGGAGGCATACAGGAGAGCAACCAGGATACCAAGTGCTCTAAGCTATCGGAGACCCGCCGAAAAGGTCTCAACAGACACAGCCAACAGCCTGAACTCTCCTCCGCTGCCACTTCCCTCGCTTTACTCTCAACCAGTTCATACTCTCCAAGCACACATTTTTTCATCTCCTAACATGAAGTCCACTTATGGGGCTCGACCAGGAAGATCTGGTCCCGTGGATCGTCACTGACTTGAGCATCGGAGTGCCCCCATCGAGATCACCAGCCCGGGTCTCCTCTGTTTTGTAGGTTCGACCGCGCGAGCAGGATCCCGAGCGACAAGGGCACAATCCGAGGCCATCTTCAGCTGCATGCCATGGTGTTCTAGGTGGCAACACAGCCCACTGCAATTTCTTACTCCAATTAGCATCCTTCTTCGATTAGCTTCCTGCTCTACATAGGCAAATAGAAAGATAGGTTATAATACCTGCAAGGATACCGATGCAGGAGCCAAGAAAAATATACACAGCTGTAGTTTCTTTTCCTTTTCCTTTCAACTATATTTTTTATCTCCATTCTCCTAACCTTTCGCAACAAACCTATAATAATTTACCTCTCATGATCACTTTTCGGGAGCTCATACCAAACAAAGTATCCACATGTACCACTTTGCTATAACAAATAAAAGAAAATAGGGAGTTCAAAATTAGTATTAATCAAGCAAAGAACACATTAAAAAAAAAAAAAAAGATTAAACTTAATTGGAGAAGAAATCAAATATAAAAAAACCTATCTTATAGAGCTTGCATCCAAGGAATTTCCTCTCTAGATTAGCCTCCATCCAAGAGATTTTTAATACTGCACTCTCTCTATAAAAATAAATGGGGATAACCAGTTCCCATGAGTGAGATAAGACAGATTTTTTTTCTAAAAATCCTGTTACAAATAAACACCTTCTTCTCCAAATTTTTTTTTTTTTTTTCTTCAGGAATGCCCCAATCATTATAGTACATTCTCTCCAAAATGTATCTCTCCCATCCACGTGTAGCATTAAACTATCGTGTAAGTAAAAAAAAGGGCCAATAGGACGTGTTCCGTTTCCTTTCCAATGAAAAACTGACAACAAGGATCATATTAAAATTTTGTAAAAAAGTTTGAATTGAAATTGTCGCAAATTAAAATATAGAAACTTAATTAATTTAGATCCAAAATTTTGGGACCAATTTAGTAATCAAGCCATTGATTTTCTATCTAAATTTAAAAATAGGTTTTGAGATCCTGGAGAGCATGGATTCCAAGAATGCCAATTATTCTATTAATTCTCTACATAATGCATCCAAGCAAGCGTGGACACCCTATTTTTTAAAGTTATTTTAAGAATACGGTGGTATCAACCATTTTTTTTACTATAAAATTTTATTTTTACAACATCAATGCTATTAATAGAGAAAGTTAGTAAGCTATTTTAATATATTAAAATATAATTTTCCGTATTCACATGATTTCGTTAGATGCATGTATAAAAAATATGTTATTTAATTGCATGAAAAAAATTCATAAATTCTATCATTTTTAAAAGTTTATAATTATTTTAGAAAAAAAAAACACCATTTACTGCGCGGGTAAGATGCAATTTAAGATGACGATCAAAATGAATCTGGTGGCGAAATCAATTTCATTGTCGACCAAACTCCAGACAAGTCCACCACGGAAGGAAAGAAAGGAAGAAACGGAAATCAAAAGGTGAGCCGGCTCCGAATCTGCGTGAAAAATCCCGTGGGATCTCTCCCATGGATTGCCCTCCTCCCGACGAATGCGCCCAAGTTTCCCAGAGCGGCGTACTCGTTGGGACCGGCGCCACTTCCGAATCCTGTACCTTCTCCTCGGGAACCGTTCATCTTAGGTCACATGGTGACGATGCGCGCAGACTGACGTTGCAGCCCACATGACCCCATGATGCTGCCACCACCCAAATCCTAGACTTTTCCACCGATTACGACTCACGGGATATGCAGTCAACCTCGGCGGACCGACCGCTAGCAAGCACTCACTAGATTCCTTTCTTGGATTACCGGTGTATAATCGTAGCTCGACCTTTTATTTCTTTTTGTCTCTGTTCCTCGTCATGGTCTTCTTCCTTTATCATCTTAATAATAACTTCTGATGATGATTTATTAATAAATCAAAGACCTCCAAGTCTGGATATATATATATATATATATATATATATATATATATATATATATGGTACTTGTACTGGTATCACGTTTTATGGGCTCTCACACAGAAGGTTCTCGCATTCGAAACCAAAAAAAAAAAAAAAAAAACGGCGGGGTGGGGGGGGGGGGGGGGCGAGAGAAACCAGAAACGCGTATAAGCATTACAAACGGCGACGTTGTTTTGTGGCTCCAGGTCTTGCTCGTGAATCCAGGAAAAAAAAAAAAAAAGAGAGAGAGAGAGAGAAAGTGTCATGCCTGGGTGCCGCCTCCATCGGCCAACCTCGAACCGACAGGGGTGGATGGCAGCATGCCTTTCGTTGCGCCCAACAACCCAATGGGGTAGCATCCTTCATGCCTGCGTTGTTACACGTTTTTATAGACGACTTTGTTGAGTTTTCATTTACGTACTGATAGGTGCTTGTTAGAGAGGTCTATATTCTAATTAAGTGGTAGAATATATCCTTCGTGCCATGTTACATGTTTAGAGTGAGCTTTGTTAGGTTTTAAAATTTACGTACAGACTGGTCGTTGTTTGGAAGGTCTATAGTCTGGATGGTTCTCTTTGAATTGCGAGAACTAATTGAAAGTTATGAGTAACAGAATTTCCCGCTACTTACAGGCATTTAACCGAGCACCAATGCACAAAGATTTTGGAGCTTGGGAGTCTCTGTCACCGCAACATTACATACCTGCCACTGACTTTAATATTATTAATATATTAAAATATTATTAATGCTATTAGTATTAAAATTTTATTTTATTTTGATATTTTTAGTGACAATCCTAAAATTCTGCTAAGTTATATTAAATTATCTTATTTATTAAAAAAATATATTAAATTATTTCTTTTAAAGATGGATCCATTTCTCTCTCCAATTCTTTTATTCATGTGACTGTCTCTTTAAATACAATGATAAATCTATTTTTTTTTTTGTTCCTCGTTATTTGGTTAGTAATGTGTCCTACCACCATTGTAAAATAAATAACCAAATTTAAATATTTAAATACCTAAATTAGTCCTTTATACTTATATATTATATTTTCGGTATCCAATTTATATCCAAAATGAGAAGATATAAACCTTAAGATTTATTTGCATGATAAGCATCTTGTAGACCTACTATTCCACTAGCCACAATTATAAGATTGAGAGTGGTAAGGGAATTAAATGCTAAATTAATTTGTATCTCGATCCCTACTTAATTTTTTAACATAATAAAATATGTACATTGTTGTTTGGACTCCAATTCAAAATTTTATTTAAATTAGGAAGCCCCGTAGATGGTAATGAATAGGTATAGGTGGCAATGAAAGTTCTGTTCGGATTTCATAGTTCAAAAAGAGTGAATTAATACGGTTTTGAAAAAAAAAAAAAAAATGTATTTATGTACTTAGAATTAAAACTTAAAATAAAAATATGAATTAAAACGGGTAAAATATAACGAAGATAAATGTCAAACGGGTAAATAGGGGTGCCAACAAGTACATAGATTAACTTGCACCAGATTTAATCTTGGCCTTTTATCGTATTTGAATTTGAATGCTGGAATATGTTAATATTTTAAATCATACTTGTTGCCGTCTAGATCGTCGTGGCCGGTAGCTCTTATGTGGCCTAGGTGAGTGGGCTCCGTGCCAGCGTTACCGGGCTCGTTGGTCGGGGACGATCAAGGGGAACATAGTTGTAATTGGGATGAAAGGGGCTTGGTACTGTAGTGACCCTCCTGTGGGCCTCTCCGATGAGGAGTAATCTTCCTCCTTACTGTCCCTCCGCCGGGCGATACCTGCAAAATAGGGAAGACCTGCACCGGGGATTCCGGCAAAGGCACTCCGATGATCAAGCCAGCGGGACGATCGAAGGAAATAAGGGACCTCTGAGGCGGAGAGCTTGGGGGACTCTCCGCTACCAGAGGGTGACAGACAATGCAAGAATGAAGAGAGTGTGTTGTCCCTTACCCCTCTTACCTCTTCCTGCTACTCTTATGTAGACGAGCGGCTCTTGATGTTCAGAGGGGCACGTTCTTCTTGGTATAGGCCTGTGAAGCTTCTGCAGGCCTGGGAAGCTTAGGTAGGTTGGTCAACTTCCCCTTTCTTGATGGTTCAGGAGGTTGGTGGAGGAGCACAGCGCCTCGGATGTGGTGCTATTCACTAATTAGTGTAAACGGTAGCTTAGGAAACTTAAATGCAAACATTTCTTTGCAGGCGGCTTGTCAGGCGGCGTGTCCAGGACCCACGTGGAGGGGGATCCATGGAAAGAGCGCCGGGCCCATGTGGATGGGGCCGAACTACGCGATGCACACAGCGACCGAGCTGGGCTGAAATGCCGAAGTGTCGAGCTGGCTGGGATGCTACTTCAGATCGCCAAGCGGGATTGCGGACCGCGCGAAGGCCCGTGCACGCTGATCGAGGCGAGGTGCAAGGCTCCATGCATGTGGATGCGAACCCACGTGCTGCGGACCCATGCGTTGCTCCTGGCCAGAACCAGACCGCGAGAGGGCAAAGCTGGACCGTGGGCATGCTAGGACGCGGAGCGGGTGCGAATAGAACTGGGTGCCACGCGGGCGCGCCGAACCTGGCACCACAGGGGCGTGCCGAACTGGGCGTGCGGGCACGTGGGCGGAAGCATGCGGGGCCCGCCGAGGTGGGCGAAGCCAGAGAAGAGCAGGGGGCTGGTCTTCGCGCCGGACGAAAGCATGTGGGCACGCCGGATGGAACCGGGCTGGCTGTCGTGCCGTGGGCGAGGGCGGAGCCGGACAGGAGCTGGGTGTGCCGCATGCGGAGGCGGAGCCGGAGCTGGGGGCTGTCCTTCACGCCGGACGGAACCACGCGGGGCCTGCCGAGGTGGGCGAAGCCGGAGAAGAGCAGGTCGTGCCCTAGCGCGGGCGGATCCGGGCCGGACTGTGCAGAGCCGGAACAAGCCGGAGTCGCACTGCCTTGGGCGTGCTAGGCCGGGCGCAGAAGCGACGAACCGGACGCTGGCGGAGATGGGGCGCGGCGGCGAGGTCGGACGGGCGGGATCGTGCCACGGCGAGCACGGAGGATCTTGGACGGTGCAACGCCGGAGCTAGGGAGAGGCCGGGTCGCGCGGAGGCGAGCTGCGGGCCGGCCTTCGCGCCGCGGGCGAGGCACGGGCGGAGCCATGCGGGACGCAGCCTGGGAGGTCGTCGGGCCGAGCCGAACCGGACGAGGGCCACGCCGGGGAGGTCGGTGGCTGCCGGACCGTGCCATGCCGGGGTACCCGCGCCGAGTCCAGAGGCGCCGATCCTGCCGCGCCGAAGAAGCCGGAGGCACCGGGCGTGCTGGGGCGTGCCGCGCCGGGCTCGAACGAGCTGGGGGACACGTCACCGGGCTCGGAGGCGCCGGGGGACCACGCCGCGCCGGTCACAGCGGCGTCGGGCAGTGCTCGGGCGGTGCAGGGCCGGAGTTGAAGCCCGGGATGGTGCAGAGCTGGGCTGGTGCGGGCTTACGCCCCCCTTGCACGCGGACCGAGGTCGGTGAAGAGCCGGGCTAGCACGGGCTCGCAACCCCCTTGCACGCGGACCGAGGCACGGGGAGGGTGCCTAGGACGTGCATGCGGGCGAGTGTTGAGGTTGGAGCTGGACCCTACGCGAGCGGAGGGCGCCGCGCGGGAGCGGAGCATGCGGGCAAAAGGCTTCCGTGCGGGCATGCCGAACTGGATCAGCGCGGGCCGAGGTGCCAAGGTGAACTGGACTGCCACTAAGCTGGACTTCGCGCATGGCCGAGGTGAGGCCGAGGTGAAAGCCGAGGTGAAGCCGAGGTGGGGCCAAGGTGGAAAAAAACGTTGCCGAGGTGAAGCCGAGGTGGGGCCGAGGTGGAGAAGTACCTAGTCGAGGTGCCGAGGTTCACCGTCGAGGTGGGGCTGAGCCGCCACGTGGCCGAAGTGGGGCCGAGGTGGAGATGTACATGGATGCGCCAGCCTCCAAGGAGGACGCACGTCAGGGCCGAATGGATCTTGTTTACTACTGTAACAATACTAGATTTGTACGATGTCATGCATGGGTTATATGCATGGATTGAAATTTTTGAATTTTCTACGAAATGAGAGACCCTTTCAGGACCACCATCCCCTCTATCCAAGATGAAAGTCTTGTATTCCTTGGATCAGATGAGATGGGGGTATATGGTTACTTGCCTGGTTGCCTTGTTTCAGCTAAAAAGGGATTTAAAGATTTTTAATACAAATATATATTAATTATTTTTTATATGTTATATTTTATTGTTATGTAGAAGGTATAAGTTTTAGCAAAAAAAAGGACTAAAAAAAATTGATACTGGGCAGTCATTGAATCCAGATAATACTATTTTATTATATATAATAGATTTGTCGCGGTAGATATGGTACTTCCAAGCTTTAAAAGGCTTGAAGAGAAGTCATTGCGACGACTCCAAGAATCCAAGGATAGAAGGACTTCATCATGCCAAGTTGTTGTTACCACTCAAAAATCTATGCAAGAATTTTGTGCGCAAATTAAAGGTGTTTGTCCAATCTATTTTCCACGTCCATTTCTTGCAATCAGAGGCTATCCAAAGAGCCTTCCCTGAGAAGGATTCCGGGTCCAACTAAACTTGGACAAGGGAATTTGTTGCGGTGCAAGATTAGCATGTGAGTGAAGTTGAATAAAGCCAAGGAGTCCGAGTTCATGTATGACTCTTCTTGCTATTCTTCTAAAATAGTTTTGGACCATCTCTTGGACGTGGATAGGTAGGATTTTGGTCTGAAATTAGTGGAGACTTGTCCTAGAGGGTCAAGGGCTCAAGTAAAGTATGATTTGGAGGCATGTGCATGAAGAACTAGGCTACAAGACATGAAAGGCTACTAAGGCTGGACGTTTGGCTACCTAAATGAAGTCCGGTCAACATGAAACTTAGTGGAGGCATCCATTGCTGAGTTCTGAATGTCTATGCGATGGTTGATGGTCCTAACAATTTGTATCAAAGCCAGGAGATGCATGAAAATCTAAGATTATCATCCAAAAATTCTGCATACCCTATTCTACGGTACCCTTCTTAATTCTTCTTTATATTATTTGTGGCTGATTTTTGGTGTTAATATGAGCAGCGAGATAAAGGTGGAGTTTGAGAAGTTCGATGGAAAGGAAAGCTTCTTAATATGAAGGGTGAGGATGGAGGATTTGCTGGTCCAACTTGGATCAGATTCTATTTTGAAAGAAAAGTCAGAGGATATGATAGAAAAGCAATGGATTTCACTAAAAAGGAGACTATGTTCGATGATCAGAAGATGTTCGGCAGATGAAATGTTATACAGCATGTTAGAGGAGAGGTCACCCAAGGGATGGTAATCGAGATTGCATACCATATATATATAAAAAAAACATGTATATTAAGTTGATGCTGAA
This sequence comes from Areca catechu, assembly GCA_021397845.1. Classification (NCBI taxonomy): domain Eukaryota; kingdom Viridiplantae; phylum Streptophyta; class Magnoliopsida; order Arecales; family Arecaceae; genus Areca; species Areca catechu. The sequence goes on from CM038050.1 coordinate 181,105,615, forward strand.
GAAGCAACTATACAGCCTTCGAATATAGGGAGGGGATGTAGTGTGTATATTCAGCGATTCAACCAGATGAGTATGGATTTGCTAAACCTTCGAGTAAAGATGGAAGAGAAGGACAAGATCTTGCTCTTGCTATACTCATTGCTCGGTAGCTTTGATCCATTGGTGATGACTCGGTTGTATGGTAAAGAGATGCTACACTATGAAGAGATAGTGTCGATACTCAGGTTAAATGAGCAGAGGGAATGGATGATAAAACATAAAGCTTCTCAAGAGGGTTTCTTTATAGGAGAGAAACTGGGTAGAGGAAAGGATGGTATCAAGTAGAGGGGGCGGTCCAAGCCCGGAAAGCTAGCAAGAAGTCAAGGTTCAAGTGTAACAAAGAGGACACTTTAAGCAAAATTGTCCACTTAGAAAAAAGTGCATGGAAGAAAAGGAAGGATCTGATTTCATGAGTTTTGCTACTGGTTCAGAAGAGGACTTTCTCTTGGTAGTTTCAGAAGAGCTTAAAAGGTCAAGAGAATCCGTAACAGCATCAATAGCAAAAGAGAGCAGCAAGAGGTCTAACAGGGCTACATTGGATAGTTGTCTTTGATTTTTGATTTTCTTTTTGCAGGATTATCAGTAGTTAAGATTCAGGTGGAACATCATCCAGAGATGCCTTCACATATAAAGGAAGGTTTGACACAAATTCGAGATCGAGAGGTACAAAAGAAGGTACCAAATTCTAGTACCTGAGATGGTAACACACTGCACGAATCAATGTAGGATGTACAGGCACCGAAAAGAAGCGGCCTTGAAGAGACGGTGTCATATGCATGTGTTGCAGTGAGAGAGGATCCGGATGCATACGAGGAGGCTGACACAAGCTCCAAGAAAGATGGGTGGATCCGAGCCAAGACAGACAAGCTATAGTCCCTCCAAGAGAAGTTGAAATTGCGATTGGTATAGGTACAAAGGAGAATGGAGCTAACAGGATACCGAAGGATGAACAAGTGCAAGCAAGTACCTTCAACCAGAGGCGGACTGCTGGGGGGCAGGGGGGCCTTGGCCCCCCTAGTTTTCCGTAAACTAGTGGTTAGCTTGGTTTGTTTAAGGTAAATTAATATAGAATAGGTATCCCCCCCCTCAAATTTCTAAAAAATAATCCTTAAAAAATCGATAAAAAGATTTTAAAAACAAAATCGAAATGGTGAAAAAAATTCTCCCTGCACCAAAAAAAAATCCCAAAAAATTTGGTTAAAAAATGGGTGAACCTGAGAGGCGCCGTTGACCACCATCTCCTTCTCCTCCAAAATCCTGAAGCCCAAACCAGATTGTACCGGCCATCGCCACCCCTGACACAGCACCCACTGACCCCATCCTTTGTGGTGCCAGCCCACCCGCCCAGGTCTCCTTCGCCGACGGCCATCATAGCAACCAGCAATCTCCTCCAAAATCCTGAAGCCCAACCAAACCCAACCCGCTGGCCACCGCCGCCACCGCTGCCGTCCCCGACAGGGCACCCACTGCCCCCACCCATCGCAGCGCCACCCCACCCGCCGTCTCCTTCGCCGATGGCCGACCCCAACTATCTCTTTCAACTCCAAAATCCCAAAGCCCAAAGACCCCAAACCCATCCCGACCATCTGCCATTTTCTCTCTTCGGCAGCGACTCTTCCTCGGTTCCTCCCGTGGTTCAATGTGGCGACGCCGGAGCCGACGACGCCACCGTAACAACAACCTCTTGGCCCTCTTTTGAAGTTTTTGCTCCTCGGTAACGATGGTAAGCCACTTGGTCTAACAATTTTGGTACAGCTATTTCTTATCGTATTAAGGATGGATTTTTTTTCAAAAGAGAAGTTCCACATAACAATTTTTTTGTGAGTTGAAATGCTAAACAATGTAGAAAGATGTAGAATATATGAAGATTATGGCATGATAAAGTAAATGTAATTAATATTTTGGATTGTTTGAGTTGATTAGATGAAGTTTAGGAACAACTTGGCAATAGAGTACAGCTTAAGATGGGTTAATCATGCACAATTATATAGATCCCATTAAAAAGAGGGGTCTAAAGTCAGCTAAAAAAAAGAAAAATTTTCAAGAGATTAAGAAACTTTTATGAAATAGAAATATATTATGTTCGCTATTTTTGGAAATGTCTTGCATTCATTTGGCCTCCTAGAAAAGTTGGTGTGGTCCGTCCTTGCCTTCAACTTGTGGAGGTGGACATCTCAGTAGTCTCCAAGGGAGCTTCAAAGATCATGGACATAGCATTATCGATGGGATTTGTACAGGGAGTTGTTAGAACGTGCAATGGTAATAGGATCGTGCAGATGGATCGTGTGGAGTGTGCCTAGGTTTGTAGGCACTAAGATGGAGATTGTTGGAACAGATATGATACACCCAAGTCTTGGAAGGCCAGGAGAAGAGTCATGGCAACGGCTCCAAGAGCTCAAGGATAGAAGAACTTCATCATGCCAAGTTGTTGTTACCGCTCGAAAATATGTGCAAGGATTTTGTGCGCTAATTAAAGATATTTGCCCAATCTATTTTCCATACTCAATTTTCAGCAATCAGAGGCCATCCAAAGGGCTTTCTTTGAGAAGGATTTCAGATCCAAACCAGACTTGGAGAGGGAAATTAGTTGGGATTCAAGATCAGTGTGTGGGTAAAGTTGGATAAAGTCAAGGAGTCCTAGTTCAGCTAGAACTCTTCTTGCAATTATCCTAAAATGGTTTTGGACTATCTCTTGGACGTGGATAGGTGGGTTTTTAGTCTAAAATCAATGGAGACTCGTTCTAGAGGATCAAGAGCCCAAGCAGAGTGTAATTTGGATGCCGGTCGTGAAGAACTACAGAAAATTTGTGTACTTAGGAAGAATGGGAATAGCTGCTAGGACTTGGCGTTTAGCTGTCCAAACGATATTTGATTGACACAAAATTTGATGGAGGCATCCATTGCTAAGTTTCGAATGTCTATGCGAAGGTTGGTGGTCCTATCAAGTTTAAATTAAGTTGAAATGATAGCCTCCAATGACGCATATATAAATAGCCACAATGGTATGAACTAAGAGAATCTCTAAGCTAGGATGATGTCCCATCCTTCCGCACGATGTCAATGCCCACGCCCCAAATAATTTACAATAGCTAATCTTGTGATAAAATTTGAATGATAATTGAATTAATGTAAAAATCTATCTTTCTTAAAGAAAAGGAAGCGATTCAAAGAAGTATGGTCCGATCAAATCCGATCCAAAAGTAGTCTAATTTGAAAACATATAAGAAGCAATAAAATTCCAGATTTGTCATGATTTCAAGTTCAGGTGTTGGATATATTTGTCTACAGAACTTATTTATGGTTGGAAGTTGGACCACTATATATCAATTTTGTTGAAATATTGCAACACGATTTAATTTTATCATTCTTTTACGTTCGATAATAAACATGCTAAATGAGACACCACAATGTCAGAGACGTCACAATCAAAATCTTGCTAACTTACGGAAGATATTAGATTATAAACCTTGACCCCACCATGCAGGAGAAATAATATATATATATATATATATATATATATATATATATATATATATATCGTACTCGCTGGTCCTACCATACTAAGCAAATTTTTTCTTCAACTTGGTCCAACGAGTATTAATTAAGACCCTTTGTTCCATGGAACAAATGGGCTCATGGCTTTAGGCATGCAATTGCGCGATTCAATGCGTGTTACATTACACCTTTCAAGATTATACTACGGTGAGAACATTCGCTCAAGTAAACATGGTTTTGTACTATCAGATTGTATTTGGATTAAAATTGATAACAATTCCAATACAATCCACGGATAGAAAGCCAGCTTTCCGAAGTCCAACCCTTCCCAACAATATGACAAGCTTAAGGTAAGAGCATCCATCAAATTAGAATTTCAACAATTTCATCTCTTCCAAGCTGGTGTCTCTGACATACGAATGCTCGGTGCCAAGAACAGGGCTAATTTCTCCTCTTTTTCCTGCAGTCGGTCCCATTCGGTGCAATTAATCACCTTCCACGTAGCAACCGCTTCCACCTCCAGCTTCAGGTGAACCGGCGGCGCCCCCGGACCGCAGCCGTTACCCCCGCTGCTTCGGGTTTTTTTTTTTTTTTTTTTTGTGTGTGGTTTTAGAACCCCCGCGGCCCTGCCCCCCTCCCCCCCCCCCCCCTTTTTTTTTTAATAAAAAAAACCCAGTCTTTTTTCTGGTAATGTAAAACACCTGCTTTTCGAGAAAGTAAGCAAAACCGCTGCCAGAAGATGATCCCGGTGCCGCACAACGTTTCTCAAAACCACAGAACGAAGGTCCCCACGGACATCGTCCGCTCCAAACCCCAATTCCTCTCTCCGCTATAAATATCTTCGCTTTCATTCCATCCCCAACACTCGTCAAAGATCCCAAAAAAATTCTTCCGTCTCCCCTGCTCTCCATAAACAAAACAAACGCCCCAAAAAACTCTGTAAGCTCCTTTCTCTCCTCTCTCGAGATCCATGGACACCTCGATCGGCAGCGTGGACGGGGTGGTGAAGCCCGTCTGCAATGACGTGGGCTCCCTCCCCGCCATCGCCTGCCACCCCATCAGCCCCGCCGTTGCTTCCATCTGCGATGCCGGGGCCACTCTCGGCCGCCACCTCGCCCGCCGCCTCGTCCAGGTAGGCGCCAACGATGTTTTCTCCGTCCCCGGCGACTTCAACCTCACCCTCCTCGACCATCTCATCGCCGAGCCTGGACTCACCCTCGTCGGGTGCTGCAACGAGCTCAACGCCGGATACGCTGCGGACGGTTACGCCCGCTCCCGCGGCGTCGGCGCCTGCGTCGTCACCTTTACCGTCGGCGGCCTCAGCGTTCTCAACGCCATCGCCGGTGCCTATAGCGAGAACCTCCCTGTTATTTGCATCGTCGGCGGTCCCAACTCCAACGACTACGGCACCAACCGCATCCTTCACCACACCATCGGTCTTCCTGACTTCTCCCAGGAGCTCCGCTGCTTCCAGACCGTCACCTGCTTCCAGGTATAAAACTAATACTCCGCTCGCATCTCTCTCCCTCCCCCAATCCCTCGAGTTCTTATCTGGCTTAAAGGTGGAATCTTGGGTCCTTTTCTCGCTTAAAGATTGAATCTTGGGGCCTCTTCTGTATGTGTAAACAGGCGGTGGTGAATCACCTGGAGGATGCCCATGAGCTGATCGATACCGCGATCTCCACTGCTCTCAAGGAGAGCAAGCCCGTCTATATTAGCATCAGTTGCAATCTGCCGGCTATTCCTCATCCCACCTTCAGCCTGGAGCCCGTCCCTTTCTTCCTCTCTCCGAGGTACGGATGGAAACGACCTCCTCTGTTTCTCCTTTGTTTCCTTGATCAATGGGGTGATTCAAAAATCGTGTCTTCAGTTAAATCCGTTTGTTTTATGGTATTCTACAATGATCGTCGGTCATGGTGCTTATATATAACCCAACAAGGTTTTCATTCCGTTCACGTTCTTAGATCTCATCATCGCTTAAAATTTTTCTTGAATGTTGAGTTCTTTAATGAACTATATATATATATATATAGTTTTTAGTGATCGGTGATTGTTATTATCATCAGATTGAGCAACCAGATGGGCCTAGAGGCGGCTGTTGAAGCCACCGCCAAGTTCCTGAACAAGGCGGTGAAGCCAGTCTTGGTCGGAGGCCCCAAGATCAGGGTGGCCAAGGCTAGAAAGGCCTTTGTGGAGCTGGCAGATGCTTGCGGCTACCCCATAGCCGTGATGCCGTCGGCCAAGGGACTCGTTCCGGAGCACCACCCACATTTCATTGGAACCTACTGGGGTGCCATCAGTACTTCTTTCTGTTCCGAGATCGTGGAGTCGGCCGATGCATACCTCTTTGCAGGGCCCATCTTCAATGACTACAGCTCGGTCGGGTATTCTCTCCTCCTCAAGAAGGAGAAGTCCATTATCGTGCAGCCCGACCGTGTGGTGGTCGCCAATGGGCCTACTTTTGGGTGTATCCTGATGAAAGACTTCCTCCAGGAGCTCGCCAAGCGGCTCAAGCGCAACACTAATGCCTATGACAACTACCACCGGATCTTTGTGCCGGACGGAGTCCCGGCCGAGTGCAAAACCAAGGAGCCTCTGAGGGTGAATGTGCTCTTCAAGCACATCCAGAACATGCTAACAGGTGACACTGCTGTGATATCTGAAACTGGTGATTCTTGGTTCAACTGCCAGAAGCTCAAACTGCCACCGGGTTGTGGGTAAGGCCTTGTTCCAGAATCCGTATCATTTATGAGCAGTTCTTCACTCCATTTGTGCTGTTCTTATGCTTAATAACAAGTTGGCATGTTCAGATATGAGTTTCAAATGCAATATGGTTCTATTGGATGGTCTGTGGGAGCGACTCTGGGGTATGCCCAGGCAGCAAGGGATAAGCGTGTGATTGCTTGCATTGGTGATGGAAGCTTTCAGGTATCATTGAAATTAGATCATATATGAAACTCTTAAACATATATATTAAGCCTTCTTACTAGTAAATGATGTCAAGTGTTGCAGAGGTACAATTCTTATGATGCGATCCTCTTCCCTGTTCGATTCAGGTGACTGCCCAAGATATTTCAACGATGTTGCGGTGCGAGCAGAACACTATCATTTTCCTTATAAACAATGGTGGATACACCATCGAGGTGGAAATCCACGATGGCCCTTATAATGTCATCAAGAACTGGAACTACACTGCCCTGGTGGATGCCATCCACAATGGCCAGGGCAAATGCTGGACGATGAAGGTTAGTTGGAATCGAAGAAACTAGTACTGTATGGTGATGTAGAAGACTTCTGGTTAGATATATCTATATATATTCATGAAGTAATAACTAAAAGTTATCAATATCGTGATTATAGGTTTGCTGCGAGGAGGAGCTTAAGGAGGCGATCAAGACAGCACTGGGTCCGAAGAAAGACTGCTTGTGCTTCATAGAGATTATCGTGCACAAGGATGATACCAGCAAAGAGTTACTGGAGTGGGGCTCGAGGGTTTCCGCTGCAAACAGTAGGCCACCAAACCCTCAGTGATCTCAAGTCTCTGCAATTCTGAATTGGTGCTTCTTCGGAATATTTGCCCCCTTTGTTTTGATGTCTTCGTTAATTATATGAGTTGGTACTTACAATATGTAATTTTGTTTCTCGATCATCATGTCTAAATACCTACTTCTTTACGAGTTTTGTACCGAAGAACCTTCGACAATGCGACTTTAAACTTGCCCTTTCTGCGAAAATTAAGAAATATAGTTGGTTCGAAGTGATTCCATCCGGTGAAGAGTTGACCTGACCGAAAACTGCTTTTGTGATCATGGAGTGCTCTCATTGGGTATTCAATGGTAGCTTTCCGAGCTATCTTGAGCTCCATTAAATGGAGGTAGCAATATGCTTGGTTCAATCTTGTACAGGACAACATGGAATTGGACTGGTTCCCATGGAAGAAGGCATCGATCGACTGATATTTTTCCTACTTGCTGTACCAGGTAAGGTTGCCGAACCCTCCTTCCTTCATGACAATGGAGATGAAAAGGGTGATGATGCTTCCACTTGATTGCTCTCGGCACTGACAGGTGAGATATCGAGATGGAATTTTCCGAATAATCTGGGCCTTTGCTCCTTCTTGGTCTTTTGAGGGTTGGAAGCTCGCAAAAATGTTGCAGCCTTGGTGTTCAAGGATGCAGTATGCAAAAGTGGAACCAGCACAATTGTGAAAGGGAAAGCCCTGTTAACTTTCTTTAATCCTTCTTCTCTATCAAAGTCGCCTATCTCACCATGGTCGTGTTGAGGCCTTCTAGTGTTGAGCCGTGCCTGCTCTGTTGCCGTCTTATTTTTAGAAATCTTTGAAGGAGTTACATCTCTGCGACCCCATATATCCTCCACGTTTATTTTGTAGAACACGTCTGCTGTTTGTTTTAGATTTTCGTGTGCAACAGATCCTCCTCTTCCACTTAGACAGGGCATGCCGTTTTTTTCTTTTTTTCTTTTTTTTTTTTTTTTAAATACAGAAAAGGGATACGAGAGATAAATCCACTATAGTTATATCCTCCACGTATATCGAAAAATATTTAATTTAAGATATTTGATTTTCATAATTTTTTTTCATCCACGATTCGATATCATCAAAATATTATGATGTTAACCGTGCAAATTTCAATTAAACCATCCTTTTATTTAATAATAAAAGGGTATGACCTTTCTGCCACTTTGGTTATCATGTTAAAGTTTCTTTACCTTTGATTGTCTTGGTTCCGGGACCATGGAATGCATCCGTTCTCCCCCAAGACTGGGTTGTTTATTTAATATAAGAACACTAAGTCAAAAAGGTTCCGTAGATGTTAAAAGTCGAGTGCCTGAGAGATTGGACTGGCAACTCTCCGAGGCGTAGGAGGTCAACCTTAATGTTGTGTCTGGGCTTTTCCTCTTGAAGTGATCCGGCAGTTGAAAAGATACAAAATTCATAGATTTGTTAGATGGTGCGGTCTCCCTGAACGAAAAACCCTGGTCTTCTCGGTTTGAGTTTTTTTTTTTTTTTTTTCAAATATATATATATATATATATTTTTATTACTGAGATGATAGTTTGGTTAGTAGAAACTTTATCTTACTATCAACCGGAAATGATAGTTACATTGAAATTTATCCTTTATCCCTTTTACTTTATAAAAAAATAATATTTTTTAAATAAATATTTATTAAAATAGGGTTATTTAAAATATATTTATAAAGGTGAGATTGTTTAGATAAAATGGAATATCATATAGAATCCACGTTTTTATTTTGAGTGAAACCATATGCACAATCTATAATTTCAAATTTTAAAATAAATATTTAAAAAATATTTAAAATATTATAATAAAAAATATTAAAAAAAAAAATTTAGTAAAGCCGTAGACCGTATCTCCGATTTCATTTTATCCCTCCACATTCATTTTCCAAACAAAAATTTAAAAAATATTAAAAAATAAAAAATATATAAATAAAGTCACATGTTATTATCTTGATGATATTATAAAATATTAATATTATAAATAAACTTTATTGTAATATATAAATAATAATATAGATATTATAATAAATATAATACATATATTATAATATGATAAAAAATTTATAATTTAATATATTGTAATATAATTATTATAATATTTATATTATTTATTATAATGAATTTTATTTAATATTTTTAATATTTTATAATACTATTAAGATAATAATTTGTGATTTTATTTATATATTTTTAAATTTTTTTTAATATTTTATTAAATTTTTTGTTTAGAAAAAATATGATACGGTCTATGATTTTATTTATTTATTTATTTTATTATGATATTTTAAATATTTTTAAATTTTTAGTTTGAAATTCGAAGTTTTTAATTTGAAGCTTTCAAATAAAGTTCTTGCGGCTACTGATATGCCATCCAAAATAACCGAATAATTTTATTTTTATAAATATATTTCAAACAATTTTATTTTAATAAATATTTATTAAAAATATTGTTAAAAAAACTTTTATTAGGTTAGTATGTTGTTAATTTTTTTTTTATAGGATATTTTTTTTGGTAAACCAAAAAGATGAGGGAAAGAAAGAAAATTTTTGGATATAGCTTTTTCAGTTCCAATTCATTAGATCTTTATTCAATTCTACACATAAATTTTTATATATTTTATATATTTTTTATTAATTTAATAAATATTTATAAATATACATAAAAGAGGAGCTGCGCTTGAACCACCGCAATGGATCATAGGACGTCGTTTAATCCTTTTCTCAAAAGTATTGTCTCACTAGATTCCTTGTTTGGACCATATCCGTGTTTTGTTGTACTAGCTGTCCCTTTGTCTTTTTATTGTACGGAGCACATGCCCATTACCTCTTTTATATTTTCTTGTGCAAGAGATCTCTGCCATCTGATCTACTGATCAGAGATGCAAATAAGAGTTTCGATAGATTTTTGATCGAAATAATATATAAAAAAAATTTATTTATCAAAATATCGCTGTCACTTTTTTATTTATAAATTTAGATAATTTTGATCACATGTCTTCCATATTTGGACACGTGATAGGATTATTTGGGTGCATGACACGGGGGTGAAAACACAGGTTGGTTCCAAGAATTTTATACGAAATCGTAGGTTGAACCCATGATTTTAGTTCCGAATACCTACGTGGCATCTGAAAACACAGGTTGGACCTGCGAATTCAGAATGAAAATGCAGGTTCAACCCGCGAATTCACTGAAAAAATGCAGGTTCAACCCACGATTTCAGTAGATTGGGTCCGGACCGGTTTACATTGAAAACATGGGTCGAACCCGTGATTTCATGAAAACGCGGGTTCAACCCGCAATTTTATGGTTATCGAGCCGGATTAAGTAGGTTTAAAGAAAAATGCGAGTGGAGCCTGCGATTTCATGAAAACGCTGGTGGAACCCGTGATTTCATGAAAACACGGATCCAACCCGCGATTTCAATTGGAATTAATTTTTTAAAAAAATATATGAAATCCCAATTTTATTTTTTATTGAATAAAGAGTTATGTTTATTAATTTAATAAAAGAAATTAGGATTTATGTATTATAATTTAGGGTTTAGGGTTATAGGGTGGAACTGGTCCGGGCCACCCCGAAATCGGGTCAGGTTTTGGGCTAGTTTTTAAAAAAATCATACCGGGCTTCGAGCCTTAAAATAAAGTCCATTTAGTTTTCGGACCAGCATCGGGCACCCCTTTGGCTCAGCTTGGACTGATCCAATTTCGATCTGCAAATAAGTCAGAGAAAGAGCCGATCCCGGTCCGTAATTAAGTCCGATCCAACTGTCCCGACTGACACCCCTCCCTCGTTGACTCCGACCTACTTATAGTCATAGAATATAATTCATTAAAATAATTTCATAACATTATTTTTAATAATTTTAAAATTTTTTCTATTATTTAATAATTTTTTAAAAAAATTAAAAGGACTATTATTTTTTAAATTATTTTGTTAATTCGTATATTTTTATGTAACCCGATCCTTTTAAGAAATTAGGATTTACATATTAGAATTTAGGGTTTAGGGTTATAGTGGTGGAACTGGTCCGGTAACAACATACAGTGTAATAAGTTTAAACAATGAAATAGTAAAATACAAAATATGATGATAACAATTACAAAATGTGAGAATATAGTGTAATAAGTTCAAACAATGAAAAAATAAAATACAAAAATCCTAAGTCCCACATGGTGGTCGTTTTTTCCTACGTGCAGGCTGCTGTCGATGAGATACTGGCTCCGCCTCACTCGGTTCCTGATGCTCTGTCGGATCCAGTACATCAAGAAATGCATGCGATGCAGATACATGATACGATGACCCCTCACCTATATACTGTTCTCCTCCATGTCCCGAGTAATTATGATGCATTGTATAGTCCGATCCAGCAGCGTACTCAAAATGTGCAGTAGCATCCTCTGTAGATTTGAATTGTCTCACATCCTCATGGAAGAAAGTATTCGCAAACATATATAGATCACTCCAGCATCGAAAAGGAAGAGGTACTGAATCGTCGAGTACCTCATGTGTGCTGAGCAGGAGGAGGTGCTATCGATGTTGATGCATATTGATAAGGCTCTGGAGTCTCATCGTCTCTGTTGTCCTCCCGAGCAAATCCTCGTAACTGGACACGTGCATACTCACCAACAACATCAAGAGTCGACTGACATATGTCCTGTATACTCTACGAGGACGTCGCTATGGAATCTGGCCGAGCAAGCTGATATATCGTCGCAATGCCAGTGGTCTCAAAGTTACAAACATTTAATGAGTTAAACAAAATATGAAATATATGATAACGATGTGTAATAGCATAAATAAAATTTCATACCACATAGTCATGCATCGCACCATCACGATCGAGAAATCGTCGACTGATGCTGTGATACCACTGCATGTATGGATCATGATAATGCATGGCACCATCAGTAGGAGCACCATCTACAACATAATCATGAAGTCTCTCCCATAACTGAATAAACTCTCGATGACTGCTGCTCCAATCCTGATAGGGTCGTCCCCTAAGATCGATACGATGCAGTGCAAGATCTGTAACACATTGATCGGGTACGACCTGTCAAAAACTGAACTGTCGCACCACTCTATCAGGAAAATGCCACTCTACGATATAAAAACATATGAATGGTACTCGACTACGCCATATATCTTGACCCTGAAGGCAGTACTCTGGTAGCTGTGCAAGTACGTCATCCTATATGACTACCATATCACCTGTTAATGAATAATACCAAGCATTTGTCTTAAATAAGTAATATAATAACATTTAACTGTTGACAAAGATAAGTGATAGTCGTTACCTGATCTGGACTTAGGTGATCTATCAAATGTCGATACGAAGAGAAAACATGCATAGGTACCTCCGTAACAGCAAAATCATCTCTCCAACTGTACATTAAAAAATTAATTTACATATATTAATAAATATGACTAATCATTAAATTTAAATAAATTTACAACTTACCACATCCCCAGCGGACCCTGTGGTAAACCAGCTCATAATAAAAATATCAATTATTTGTATTCCTATGTTAAATAATATAATCAATATTAATATATTACTCTTACATAATTATATATTCATAAATAACTAATTATTAAAATTATATAATAATAAAATAATTTAATATATTATTTTTTAATAACATAATTTTAAGAATTTCACATATATTAATATTTAGTAGCTGATTTTATGTACTATTATAATTTTATGTCTATTTCAAAATTTAAAATAGTTATTTTTTAAAAATAAATATTATAAAACAGCTTTTTAAAATCAGGTTAAAAGATTTATAAATACAGGTTTATCCTAAAAATTTATCCCAGTAATTATTTTTTAATAATGAACATTATTAATTTTTTTAATATCAAAAAGAGAATAAATACTTGATAAAAATCTAATTTTATTTATGAAATAATTAATTTCATGTAATATTATAACATAAGATATATACTATAAATCATTATTTAATCTAACATATCAAACAATAATATATAATTATATTAACAAAAATTAAACTAACATGGCATCGCAAGATAAAAAATATCATAAAATATAATATAACAATAAATATCTGGTTATAAAAAAATATATAAATTATACTTGCAAGATTTGAAGATCGGATCGGACTAGATGTGAATTGTGCTCGGAGTGATTCTAAAAAAAATAATAAAAAAATCAGATCAAATAGTTCAAATGGAAGATAAAATACTGGTTTAATCTTTAAATAACTTGTTACACCCGTCCGGCTTACCGCCAAACCGGACCGGCCTTTTGCTGTGATCCGACCGGATCGCCCTTCTGAAGCTTCGACGGACGCTTTCCTTCGGAAGTTTAACCCACACGAAGTAGAGGTCCGAATGACCCACTTCTGCTGAGGTCTGGCCCACTGGTCTCCATCAGAAATCCGATCCACTGAAGTAGAGCTCCGAATGGCCCACTTCCGATGAGGTCCGGCCCACCCGTTCCTGCTGAAGCTCCGATGAATGCTCTCCTTTAGAGGTCCAACTGACCCTTCCCAGTCGATGCCCGACCAATTCACTTTGAGGATCCAAGAGATTCCAGAAGTCTCTTCCAACTGGCACCAAAATTCTGTTATAACAGAATTCTGCCACATCAGCACCACTACTCCATCATTCCCATGATGCTGCCCTATCTCAATGCCATGTGGCCTCTCTTCAGATTCTCCTAGGGGTAGATCGATATTTCTCGACCTCGTTCCTAATAAATTTTGGACCGTTCCATGCCTATATAAGGTAACCGGGGGACCCCGTTGTGAGCTAAGTACACTCTTCCCTCTCCATCGGAGTGTCCCCCGCCGAAACACCACCGGCTCTTGGGGACCTTATTGCAGGTCGACCGGGAGAAGAGCGCTCCAGCCAGGCCATTCGACCCCGGTTCAGGAGATCCGACAGGGATACTATTGGCCTACAATTCAGAAGGATGCGTCAAACTGCGTCCAAAGATGAGATGCGTGTCAAAAGTACTCCAATATTCAAAGAAGAACTGCCAGCCAGCTAACTCCGCTCACTCCACCTTGGCCATTCGCACAGTGGGAGATGGACATCCTAAGTTCCTTCCCTCCGGCATCCGGCCAACAAAAATTCTTTATTGTGGCCATTGATTACTTTACCAAGAGGGTGGAGGCCGAACCACTGGCACAAATCACAGAAGCCAAGATAGAAAACTTCGTCCGGAACTGCATCATCTTCTGATTTGGAATTCCACAAACAATCATCACCGACAATGGAAGGCAATTCGACAACCCCAAATTTCGGGACTTTTGCCAGCAATATCACATCTCTCATCGGCTCACATCAGTCGGCCATCTCCATCCAACGGAGAAGCCGAAGTCACTAATCGGATAATCCTATATGGACTGAAGACCTGACTGAATGAAGCCAAAGGACTGTGGGCCGAAGAACTTCACTCAATGCTCTGGGCTTATCGAACGGCCGCCCGAACAGTGACCAGGGAGACTCCGTTCAACCTGACCTACGGAAGTGAAGCAGTCATCCTCGTGGAAGTCACTTTGCAATCCCTGCAGATTGATCATTTTGCCAAGCCGACCAACTCAGAGCAACGGAGGGCTGATCTAGATTTACTTGAAGAAACCAGGCTCCAGACAAGCTTTAAAATGGCGACCTACTGTCAGAAGATGGCCAAATATTACAACTCAAGAGTCAAGGCGCGAACCTTCCAGGTCGGAGATCTGGTCTTGCGGAGGGCGAAGATTTCAAGATCGACCGAACAAGGAAAACTTTTCTCCAACTGGGAGGGCCCTTATCGAGTCGTTGAAGTAATTTGAGCCGGGACCTACCGACTCAAATACTTGGACGGATGGCAAGTGGCATGTCTGTGGAATGTAGACAACCTTCGCAAGTATTATCAATAAAGTCTACAACTTCTTCCAAGAGGCATCTCTCCAAAAGTCCAACTCCGGTCGGCAAAGGCTCCAGGGCAGCCCACTTCCGAAAGTCTGACTCCGGTCGGCAAAGGCTCTAGGGTAGTCCACTTCCAAAAGTCTGACTCCGGTCGGCAAAGGCTCTAGGGCAGCCCACTTTCGAATGTCCGACTCCAGTCAGCAAAGGCTCTAGGGTAGCCCACTTCCGAAAGTCCGACTCTGGTCGGCAAAGGCTCTAGGGCTGCCCACTTCCGAAAGTCCGACTCCGGTCGGCAGAGGCTCTAAGGCAACCCACTTCCGAAAGTCTGACTCCGGTCGGCAGATGCTCTAGGGCAGCCCACTTCTGAAAGTCCGACTCCGGTCGGTAGAGGCTCTAAGGCAGCCCAACTCCAAAAGTCTGACTCCGGTTGGCAACACCTTCGGGTTTGGACGAGCCGACTAACCAACACTAGGAAAAAAATTTCTAAGTAACTTGGTTCGGCCTGAGCTACGGTCCGGCAGCTACATCAACATCTTCGGGTCCGGATGAGCCGACGAACCAACACTTAGAAAAAAATTCCTAAGCATCTTGGTTCGGCCTGAGCTATTGTCCAGCAGCTACATCAACATCTTCGGGTTCGGACGAGCCGACGAACCAACACTTGGAAAAAAATTCCTAAGTATCTTGGTTCGGCATGAGCTACCATCCGGTAGCTACCTCAACATCTTCGGGTTCGGACGAGCCGACGAACCAACACTTGGAAAAAAATTTCTAAGTATCTTGGTTTGGCCTGAGCTACTGTCCGGTAGCTACCTCAACATCTTCGGGTTCGGATGAGCCGACGAACCAACACTTGGAAAAAAATTTCTAATTATCTTGGTTTGGCCCGAGCTACTGTCCGGCAACTACCTTAGCAATCTTCGACTTCGGATAAGCCAAGGATCCACACTTTGGAAAGATTTCTAAGCTATTTGTCTTGGATCAGACTACTATTCGGTGACTACTCCTTACAGTCCTACCAAGCCGACCGACATTACTTAGAAATATTTTTAAAGAAAAGAGCTTCGGTCGACCCGACTGACCACATGCACATTGAGGCAAAAACATCGAAGATATGACAAAAAGACTCTATTATATTTTTGAAGTTGTTTACAAAAAGGGAAGGTCAGACCTTTACAAAAAACTTAGGTTTGACCTGTCGAAGTTACATCGATGACTTTGGCTTCAGCTCCATCCAGCGCAGTCGGGGCTTCGGCTTCAACTTCAGTCCCTTTTGGAACAGCCGAAGCACATGCTGGAACGTCTGCCACATCCGCGTCAGCACCGATCTGGACATCCGATCTGGCCTCCTCCGTACCGGCTTCAGTATGAAGATCGGACCCTCTATCAGATGGGCCCGCCTCTTCCTTTGCAGCTTCCTCTTCTACACGCTCAGGCAGCCATAGAGAGGAAATGTCGAGCTCTGGGAAGGCGGGCTGACCTTCTCCAGGCAGTCTTTATATCCGTAATCAAAACTATATGAACCGGCCTCATTCATTTCTGCCTTGAATTCCTCTGAGGCCTTGTAGTTCCTTACTGCCACTTCGGTCGCCGACTTCATTACCTCTTGGGACTTCTTCAGTAACCCTTTATATATTTCGGCTTCGGCCTGGTGTCTCCTGGAACGCCTCTCCGACTCGAACAGGCAAGCCTTCTCTTCAGCTACCCGGCGTGCCAGGAACTTCGTCCTCTTCCTCTTGCCCCTTAGCTTGGCATCCCAGTCATCCCACTGAGCTGGCATCCCAGTCATCCCACTGAGCCAGCAAGTCTGCTATCTATTTCTTCTAAGCCTCTGCCTCGACTCACAGGATAGAACACTCTTCTTCGGCTACCCGTAGGGCGGACAACTCCGCCCTGGTGGCCGTCAGCTCCACTTCTGCAATGTCCCTCACCGCCTCAGCTACCTCGGCTCTCTGGGTCGAGTGATCTTTTAGATCCAGCAGCTCGCCCAAGCTGTCATCCATCAATAGCAAGTCTTGAAGGAGCTACAAATGATAAAATGGAGTTAGTGTCTCAGGGGCCAAGGCTAAAAGATCAGACACAGGTGACTTACCCCAAACATGTGATGGAGGGAACTTCTGGCGGCCTCATTTATCGAACACCGATCGACGTCCGTGACGATCCTTCTGAGCAGGCCTTTGACCTGCTCGACATCGTGGATGTCACGCCATTTCTGACGCTCCTCGACATCTGCTCCGCCGGCCTCTTCTCTATCGATCGCTTGTCCTTCAGCCATCATTTCCACTCTGACCTTTGGGGAGGCCTCCTCAATCGGCTCGATATGGGATGAGACTGGGGCTATCTCTGGATCAGTCAGGGATGATCGGTCTCCTCCTATCTGGGCAGCCGACTGCCCAATCGAAGATGATTGCTCCGCCATCTTCGTCGCCAAGTGCTCCGACAAAGGTACATCGTCTTCATCGGACTCTATCGATACAACAGTCTGTCCCTTCGCCCGTTGCTTTATCGGCTTCTCGGACTTCGGCTCCTTCATCCGCTACCTCTTCGATTTCTAGGTCGCCGGTTCCGTAGTCTGGGCGGCCCTCCTCTTAGCCGCCAGCGCTGAGATGATGGTTCGGTCCGGCTTCATTTTGCCACCTGCCAGAAAGCAAAAGCAGAGTTAGCAATAACAATAAAGCCGACAGAGAAAGATAGAAGGTCTTCAGTGTGGATATCTATCCTACCCAGTTGTCGGTGTTGGCTGACCCCAGCCTTACGAAGATTCTCCTCTTGGAGCAAGAAGGGCACAAATGCCAGGTCCTCATCACTCAACTTAGTGAAGTCGGCCTCGTCGGCCCTCAATATTTTCCTTCCATTCACAGCCTTTGGCCTGGGCTCCCTCCACATCGACTCAAAACCCCAGGAGTCTAGGCTGTCTACGAAAAAATACCGGGACTTCCATCCATGAATGGCCAATGGAAGTCCCCCTAATATCTTCCGGCTATGGCAGGGACTGAACATCCACCACTCCTTGCTTCAGAAGTCTTGCTTTAAGAGAAAAAAACTGGAGAACAAGGACAGGCTCGGCCTGACTCCGGCCTCCTAATAGCAGACCAAGAAGCCACAGATGATCCGAATATTGTTCGGGGTCAGCTGCGCAGGAGTAACCCTATAAAAATTGAAGATTTCTATGAAAAGACTATGAAGTGGGAATCGAAGGCCGGTTTTGAGGTGGTCTTCGTACAGGGGAAGGGCTCCTAAGCTCAACGGGCCGTTCACCCTTCCCTCCTTACTGGGGACGGTCAGGTGTAGTATGGACGGTATGTTGTAGATAACCCTAAGGCTCTCTACTCTCTCCCGGGTCATCCCCGATGGGATATCATAGGGGCCTGGTTCCCTATTCTCGCGGGTCGATCTCTGGCTACCAGAGGCCATTCTAATGGAAGCTACAGAGGAGGGAGAGGACGGGTGTGGAACTAACCTGATATTCTGGTTTCTTAATGGGGCGAGAGCGGCAGGGAAGAAGGGCTCTTTCTCCTCAAACATGAGTGCAGTGGAAGGCTCCCTCCGGGCCTCCTTCCCCTCCTTTTATAGGTGCTGAGGCGCCGCTTCACATCGCCCCTTGAGCGCCGCGATCCAATGCCAGACGACGCAACTTCCTGATTCGACTGAGAAGCCGAGGCGACGCGCCAAATCATCTCTGATCACAATCCACGTCACCGCCCAATCAACGGAGGATGGGTTGCTCCGGACGCTGCACCACCTGCTCGGATATTGCCACGTCGACCACGTCACGTCGGGAGTGCGATGGGCGGGCATTTTGGGCAACAGCCCATCACTGCACCATACCAGCATTAATTGCTTCTCCTACCGCCACCAATACGGCACTGACACCTGTCCAAGGGCCGAAATTCAGAGCAGAAGATGGCCAGTCACGGCACGCCGGATCAGATTCGTAATCATCTCAAGGACTGGCACATTAATTGCCAAGTATTACTCTCGTTTTTCGAAGCCGTAAACCCGCTTGAAGGCTAAGAGCAAGGGGGCAACTGTTACACCCAATTGGCTTACCGCCAAACTGAACCGGCCTTTTGCTGTGGTCCGACCGGACCGCCCTTCTGAAGCTTCGACGAATGCTCTCCTTCGAAAGTCCTACCCACATGAAGTAGAGGTCCGAATGACCTACTTCTGCTAAGGTCCGGCCCACTGGTCTCCATCGGAAGTCCGACCCACTGAAGTAGAGGTCCGAATGGCCCACTTCCGTTGAGGTCCGGCCCACCTGCTCCTGCTGAAGCTCCGACGAATGCTCTCCTTCGAAGGTCCAACTGGCCCTCCCCAATCGATGCCCGACCAATTCACATTAAGGATCCAAGAGATTCTAGAAGTCTCTTCCAGCTGGCACCAGAATTCTGTTATAACAGAATTATGCCACATCAGCACCACTACTCCATCATTCCCACGATGCTGCCCTATCTCGGCACCACATGGCCACTCTCCAGATTCTCCTAGGGGCAGATCGGTCTTTCTCGGCCTCTCCCCTAACGAGTTTTGGACTGTTCCGCACCTATATAAGGTAACCGGGGGATCCCGTTTTGAGCTAAGTACACTTTTCCCTCTCCATACGCTATCTCTTCGATTCCTCCATTCTGTTGCTCTCAAGCTCCTGCTAACTTAAGCATCGAAGTATCCCCCGCTGGAACATCACTGGCTCTTGGGGATCTTGTTGCAGGTCGACCGGGAGAAGAGTGCTCTAGCCAGGCCGTCCAACCCCGGTTCAGGAGAAGTTGCAGCAACATAACTAATAATTAAAAAACATACCTGGATAATTCCGAGACCACCTAGGATTCGAAGGAGACCGAGTAAGCCAACAAGAAACTAAGATGGGGCCAAAATAAATCCGAGATGGGATAGGAGGTGGGGAAAAAAAATAGCAACAGCGAACTGGGGCCTAACGAGCAATAGCAAAGCAGAAAAAAAAAACATGCGGAGGGGCTTAAATAGGGTCGGCTGAGAAATCGCAAGTTCAACCCGTATTTTCTCAAAGAAATCGCGGGTTGAACCCGCGTTTTCACTTTGAATTCGCGGGTTCAACTCGCATTTTCAATTCAAATCTGACCCACTTAAGCTAAAAGCACGGGTTAAACCCGTGATTTCGTACCAAATTCATGGATTCCACCTGCATTTTTACTTGTCCTGCCACGCGCCAAAAATAAGCTGCCACATGTTCCAAATGGAATGCCACCTGTTCCGATTTGGCCACGTGTCCAAGTAAGGAAGACACATGGCCAAAATCATCTAGATTCGTAAATAAAAAGGGACAGCGGTACTTTGGTAAATAATTTTTTTTATATATTATTTCGGTCAAAAACCGAGTTTCGATTACATCGCACATTTGTTCAATATTAAAAGATTATAACCCAACCCTCAATGATAGCTCAATTGACCGAGATCTTACCTTATAATCAATAGATCATAAATTTATGACATGGTCCTATAAAAAACTTAATTAAATTCAAAAATTATTCTCTGAGATCCGTAATAATTGGATGAGTGAGAGGTTAGAATTTTTTTTTTCATTTTGACCGACTGGTATCCTGGTGGTGCCAGATTGATATACTCACTTTTAAATAAAAAAAACTATGAAAATTCAACATCTATAATCAAATATTTTTTGGCAGGATAAAAACTTACAGAATAGCTACACCAAATTTATTCTTTATTTTTTTAATTAAAAAAAAAAGAAATTACGACCTATCTGTCACTCTTAGCTGAAGAATCAGTGGTTCAACTTCTTCAATGTATTCGATTCCCCCTAGCCCTTTTTCTTTATCACAAAAAAAACTTCTTTAATGTATTCGATTCAAGCTTCTGCCCAATAGAACGAGTTCAGCCGCTTGGTGACTTGTATTTTTTTAAAATAATAGTTTTATTAAATATTTGAAAAACTGGCGCCATCCCCAACGTATTTACAAATCTTGATTGCTTTTGACACCTGGAACCGCGAGGTGCGGCGTACAAATTACGTGGAGAAAGCACCTACACGCGATTTCTCATTGAAGTCGTAGCTACAAGCGAGTTCACATTTAAAAATTTAATAAAAATATATAAAAAATTAAAAAATTAAAAATTAAAAATTAAAAAATTAAAAATTAAAAATTAAAAAATATATAATAATTTAATATAATTTATATTATAATAAATATTTTATATTTTAAAATATAATGAATATATTATAATATATTAAAATTTATATTATATATTATAATATAGTATGTTTGTTGATATATGTATACCAATCGTGATAATGGTGATATCGCATTCGAGTATCATTTGCGGGAGATAATGGTATGAGACGTCCATCAAACGATGGGATCGGAGGCGACGAGGTACAAGCATGACAATGTTGGTACAAGTCCAAGTTATAAGGAGCACCCGTCCACCCATGCTCGTTGAGACATGATCACATTGTGTAATGGGTCCGGCCACCAAGATGATGCACAGCTCCACAGCATGCGACATTCATCAATGCGGCAAATCTGATAGAGGTCATTGGAATGATAACCATCGCTCGATGATTTAGTGATATCTGGTCTTGTACACGTATAGCTGCCCAGTTGTCCCGTGAAGGCATTCCTACTGATCATGCAATATGATGGGTCCGGTCGCCACGATGATATACTGCTCTACTGTATACGGGACTTATCGATATGATACAATCGAAAATACCTCATATTAAAATAATATACTTAATATAAATAATAATAATATATTTTACTTTTATATATTATATTATAATATATATATATATTAATATAGGGTAAAGCAGTGTACTATTATTATTTTAAAAAAAATTTGGTGACTTTCTCCTCCCCATTACGATGATCCCTATAGTGTTTGGCGGTTAAAAAAAAAAAAGGGGGGGGGGGGAGGGGGGAGTGAGGGAGGAGTTAGATCCCGGGCGTGGCCATCCCCAGAAGGTCCCCCAACCCCAACCAGGAAATGTTCGATACACGGTGCATATTCATTTTTCGCAGCCGTTATCCATCCGAAGGTGAGTACGTCAACCTAACTACCACTGACGTCAACCGAGTGAACGGAATTTATTATATATATCCCTAATTTTTTCACTACCACCAGTTAACAGGAATTCCAAGGTTATTTTATTAATTTTTTTTTATTTTATTTTATCCCCGAACTTTTTTATTGAAATATTTCTAAAATGAGACTCGAATCCCTGCCAGCTAGTTATGAGAAAAGTCTTATAACCAGTTATGCCATGCATTAGTGGTGTATAGTTCCCCACTCATAAAGTAGGAAGTTTCCTTTCTGGTCGACTCTTGCAAATATTTTAATACAAATAGTTTTCATTTCAATAAAATTTTCAGGTTGTCCATCCCTGGCCTCCCTTACCATCAAAAAGATTTAATCTCGTATATATATATATATATGAGATTAAATCTTTTTGAGGGTAAGGGAGGCCAGCGATGGACAACAAATCTTTTTGAGGGCAAGGGAGGGCAGGGATGGATAACCTCAAAATTACTTGCAACACTGACTTACTGAAAAGACTGACTGCTTTCCGACTTTTTGTTCTGCCTCTACTAGTAAAGGGGCTTTAGCCTTACAACAACAAGCTTGACTTAAAAGGCTTGAAAGAGTTTTATCTATGATACGCTTGAACTGAACTATCAGTCCTAGAAAGAACCAGCTTACCGTGACGAAAGAAAGACGGATTTATTCTCTAAGCAAAGCCTATAAGCAAAGCTATAGGCTATCCATCCCTATTTTGAGGTTATCCATCCCTGCCCTCCCTTGCCCTCAAAAAGATTTGTTGTCCATCGCTGGCCTCCCTTACCCTCAAAAAGATTTAATCTCATATATATATATATATATATATATATATATATATATATATATATATATATATATGGTATAGAAAAGAGATAGGGAGATGGATGTGATGTAGATACTTCTGCAGGCTCCTATTCAGTTAAAAAATATTCAATTCAAGATACTAAATTTTTGTAACATTTTTTCATTCGAAGATAAGTATGTTAATTGGATACCATCAAGATACTAACCGATCAGAACGAAAAATGGAAGGAGATCCCGATCTCTCACTCTATCAATCGTCATAGATCTCTGGAAAAAATTCTTGAATTTAATCAAATCTTTTGCAAAGTTATGTTTTAAATCCGTGATCAGTTAGTTATGAAATAAGGTCCCAACCAACTAGGCATATGGACCGGAGCATTGTTCTAAAAAAAATCCAATAGGGAGAACAAGAAAAAAGATGGATGATTTGATAAAAATATTTCTTTGAGGGTGCAGAAGGTACAGTCGCCCCTTTTCCATCTGATTCATTTTGAAATTATGGACAATCCATAATTCTTTTGAAATGGGATGAGAATTAAACCGATAGAAAAATAATAATATAATTTTTTTGCATAATAAGCAGGTTATTTTTCTGGTATGTTTGCCTCATTAGATGGCCCATATAGATGTTCAGAAAGAAATATTGTGCAGGCCATAAGTGAAATGGATGATATTTGATAAGAAAATCTGATGATCCATCAAGATATGCTAAGGTCGTTTCTACGTAATTATAAAAATTTATGTATATATATTTATTTTTATATCGATTATTTATTAAAAAAGTTTTAGATACTTATTAAAATTTAAAAATCTAAATAGTAGTTTCTAACCAGCATGTTTTATGAGTTTCTACATTATTATATTAATTTTTGTAAATATAAATTATTTTTAAAAATTATTAAAAATTATGTAAGAGATGATGATTCACAGTCATCCCAGATGCCAGCTGCCACACCAGGGGTGGACTTTTTTTTTTTTTGGGTTGTCGGTTGGGGGGGGGGGTGGGAGGTGGTGGTGGATAGTTTAAAAAAATAATAAAAAAAAAATATAACATATATCATAAATTAGCTTTAAAAAGGGGGGGTGTGCTTATAGTTTAAAAAAAAAATTAAAAAAAATTAAAATATAACATATATCATAAATTAGCTTTAAAAACCGGATCACTTCTAAGTTTAACTTTTATTATTATTATTATTATTATTATTTAGATAATATTTTAGGAGAAGTTGGAATTTCTTTTTTATCACTCGACCAGCACTCATCTCCATAATCTGTCGTTGGTCGAAGCCATCGCACGCAGTCAATACTATTCCATTTACAGCATCGATGGATGAAATGGCGGCCAGACCTGTCATGCAATGCGATCGGTAGAAACGCTTCCACGACAAGACGGGTAGTTGTGCATATGCAAAGTCAGATACCATCGATATACTGGCCTATAACTATGATCTCGATGGCCTCCATCAGCCTCACCGCATTGACGGCATCATATGTGATGAAACCATGCACCGTCCTAGTAACTGGATCCATCATGTAGTACAATCAGGTCTTGAAGAATACGGGTGGGTAGGCGCTTATCATGCCCTAGGATCCCACCGATGCTACTGCACTTGGCGCGACACCGCCACCACCGTAATCGGTGCACGCATAGTCTTTACGAGTCCATGCTATTTATGACTCTTCCGATTTCAATTACTAATATAGAAAGAATATTTTCAATAATAAAGATTGTTAAGACCAAATTGTGTAACAAGATGGAAGACGACTTTTTTGTCGATTAATTAGTCACTTATATTGATAAGGAAATATTAAAAATTTTATGATAAATTTTTTTATTGATGAATTTAATCTTATAAAATAATATAAATATAATTCAAATAATATTTATAAAAAATATTTAAATTAATTTTAATTATTTATTAATATTTTTTATTTTTATATTTTTTTAATTTTTGCTAGAAAAGTTGATATGGTCCATCCCGTGCCGCACATTATTTCCTTGTGATCTTTGTAAATTTAAAATTATTTTAAAGAATTGTTTAAACAATGTGGTTGTTTTTTTAAAATATTTATGAACTACTTTGAATACTTTGTTAAAAAAAGAAAACAAAAAAGAGCCTTGAAGTGAAAAGTTTTTTAAAACATCTGAAAAAAAATTATATAATTTTTGCAAGATTTAAATTATTTTATTAAATGATTTGTAAAAAGTTAGAACTGAACTGCAAATTTAAAAATAAATAAATAAATAAAAGAAAATAGAATAGGAGATTGTGTGTGGCTGCTGGGATTCGAGCCCAGGTCTCCACGGCCACAACGTGAAATTCTAACCACTAAACTACAGCCTCCATATATAAACTTAACTTTTATCAAAACTGAAAAAGCATAGCTAAGTTAAACCAATTATAACTATTTCAAAACTCGTCGCATTTTTATTTTTTGTTCAAAGGCACCGGGGTAAGAAAATGAGAAGTACTTCATTTTTAATTTTTTTATATTCTTTATTTTATTTTATTTTATCTTTTAAGTAGAGAGAAGTACTTCATTGAGGTAAACAAAGTATTGGAGTCCAGCTTTACACGGAAAACATGCAGTTAATTAACAAACCCTGTAACC
Source organism: Areca catechu (assembly GCA_021397845.1). Lineage (NCBI taxonomy): Eukaryota > Viridiplantae > Streptophyta > Magnoliopsida > Arecales > Arecaceae > Areca > Areca catechu. Next base: position 181,131,043 of record CM038050.1, read on the forward strand.
CAATGATACACCCAGAGGTACACAAAAATTGTGCATAGTACGAAAGAGGCAACATCATAGGTAATGCACAGAGAATAACAAGCATAGAGAAGAGACCATAAGGCATGTAGATAAACACATCCTCTGCAATCAATCCCTTTTTTTTTTTTTTGGATGAATTGGGAAGCAGCAGAACTGCTACCCAGAATTTATTAAATAAAACTGTACAAGAGAAACGAGGCTACTTCCTCTTTTGAAGAAACTAGCTACAAGCTTAATCCGCAGAGGAGGTGCTGACCAAAAGAACCACAAACAGAAAACAAGAAACACGAATCTCAAGAGCTTAATCATCAGTTAACACTGAGTTTTCAAAGAAAATAGGGCTTCTTCCTCCTTTTGCCGATACAAGGAGTGTGAGACCAACTTCTGTCATGAGGAAAGACATTGGCCGAGCATTCACACCGTCAGCATCATCAGGGGAAGTAAGCAAAAAAACAGCTTCAACCATCTGAAGGAAATAACACCATCTGCAATCCTCGGTGGCAGCATAACACATTATGTGAAACCCAGTCCTTTAGGCTTTTTGGACCGAAGTCGGCAGGCCCAGCCGACTTTAGCCCAATCATAGGAAAAAAAAAAAAAGCGACGATGGGGCGAAGGGGCTGAGAACCGGAATAGGGGAGGAGTACTTACCTTATCCGGCGCTGAGGTTTTCGTCGGAGATCTCGAGGAAGGAGTCGTGAAGGGAGAGGGAGATGGTCGGCGATGAGGTTGGGATGGATTGGAACTCCGATCGAGCGGAGTTTGTTTCCCAAATGACGAAGTAATCCGTCGGTGTGAGTACTTTAAATCCCCCTCACCGCCACCCATTGAGCCCCTCCACGCCGTCGTCCTCCTCTCCGGCGAGCATCCGAGAGTCCGTCCAGACGGTGAGTTTATTTAATCCAGATTTTTATTTGGTTTGAGTTATTTTAGTTTCGGTTGTTTGGGTTGTTTACCGTCGGTGGCTGCGCCATCGCTTCCCTTTGACCGTCGATCCCCTTCCCAGTGATCACCTCCCTTGGCCGCCGGCAACTGTGGGGAGGCTGCTTCGGCCGAGTCAAGAAAGAGCTCAAGGGGGAGTCGGGAGAAGAAGAAAGGGAGCAGCCTCGGTTTAGGAGAAGAAAAGAAAGAAGAAAGGAAAAAAAAAAAAAAGAAAAAGAAAAGGAAAGAAAAGGCATAAAAAAGAAAAAAGAAAAAGGAAAAAAAAGAGGAAAAAAAAAAGAAAGAAGAGAGAGAAGATGAAGAGAGAGAGAAGAGAGAAAGAGGAGAGAGAAGGAGAGGAAGAGGAGAGAGAAGATGAGGAGAGAGAGGAGAGAGAGAAGATGAGGAGAGAGAGAAGATGAGTGAAATAGGAGAGAGAAAATATATAAATATTAAAAGGAGAGATCGAAAAGTCTTATTCTGGAAATTCGTGAAATTAGGATTTACGGGTGCATCATAAAAGAAATTTGGGTAAAAGGTTTGGGTTTACAATTATCCTAGGATTATTGATTAGAAAATTGTTACTGTACCTGTAGGGAGGCAGCCTTCTGAGCAGAAGGGCTTTGTGCGGTACCAGGTATTTTCGATTAGCACTTGAAGGTAAGGATTCTGGACATGATCACCAGTTCTATGCATTGTTTTACATGGCATGATTTGATCCGTGCATATGAGCATTGGCATGCATGATTAGTTTTGCATAAAATAGTTTAACTTTTTATTTGGAACAATATGATTGTTGTTGTTATTAGCTATGTTCATGTATATTACATTTTGTCAACTAAGTTATCTTTGTATGGTTTGGACCGTGATGCCAGTTATTGAAAATTTTTTTTTGAGATGACATGATTTGATAGTATAACTTGAATTGATAAAGTGATAACAAAGAGAATATGATGTTTGGACTAGCCATGCCACGGGATCATGGTTACATAGCCAGAGCCACGAGCTTAGTACATGGGTTAGCCTGGCCATGAGCAGATTGTACATGGTCGATTACAAGATTGCTAGTCACAGGCTAAAGTATGATAATGAGCTTGCCAGTCACAGGCTGAAGTGTAACACTGAGATTGCCAGTCATGGGCTGAAGCATGACCGTGGTCAGTCCAGAACCCTAAAGAAGAAGGATAACTAACGGAAATACTAAAAGAAAACATAATGTTATCAAAGGAATTGTTATTCTTGACATGTGAGTTATTTGTTTGCATGATCTGCTAAACTATCATTTTCCCGTTATTTTCTTGTATTATTACTGGTGTGATTGTATAGAAACCTTACTGGATTGTAAAGCTCACTCCCTAGTTTTGTTTTTCCAAAGACTTAGGATCCATAGCGAGGATCGGGCTGGACGTGAGACGAAACATCGATATTGTTTAGATAGTTTAGTTAGTTAGTTTTAGTTTTTTTTGGTTACTGATGCTTGTTGTGAATTAGTGGACCAATTAGTGACTTTGACTTGAGAAAATGGATTGTTTAATTATTACTCAATTATTTATATAATATTGATTTATTTGATGAGATTTTGAAGTGAGTGACTCTTGTGTACCTAGGCCTTGCATGATCTCTATGATAAAATCTAGGATTTGTGCGGCCGGTCGCATAGCCGATTCCAGTGCAGGATTCAGGGCGTGACACATTAACGCCCCATTCTAAAAAGTAAATAGCCACATATTGAAATCAGACATAGGCAAACACCAAATGCACGGTAGAATCCCTGATTGTAGTGAGAGAGCACTGGGAGGTGATACAGATGAGGATACACAGCTGACAGCTCCTCGAATATGCTCTAACCATCCTGAGCAAAGAACACAACTGATGAGAAAACCAATAGAGAAGTTAACACCAGAACAATGAAAACCAAGTAAATATCAAAGCGAGCTTTAGAAAGAGGAGAAGAGGTATATCACAATATATGTTTGAGAACCCAGGCCAGTGGACCATTTTATGGGCCGAAGCCTAACTTCAATCCAAAACCAAAAAAAAAAATAGAAAGTGCTTGAAATAGGGGATTTTGTTCCTTGCTTGGCTAAGCATGAAGCTCGCTAAGAAGAACGGCGAGGATGCCATGGATGGATGGGAGATGGTTAGCGGAGAGACAAGGATTGACGAGACTCTCGATCAGCTAATTATATCCACTGTGAGCCAAGGATATCTTCTCCAAACTTTCTTTATAAATCTTATCCATTATCGCCTTAAATCGAGCAAAACCTAATCACCACCGCCTTTTTCCCCATCTCCGGTGGCCGGTTGCATCATTGCCATCGCCAGTAAGTCCCTTCTCTTTCTTGATTATTTTTTTTTAATATTGCAGCAGGGGGTGGAGTCCCATCTATTTTCGTCTTTGTTTGGTTTTTCTACCAAACTACCACAGGTGGCACTGTCTCGATCCCCACTCCATCCCAGCCATGCTCCAACAAGCCACCCTTTGCACCCCCTCATCCTTTTTCCTTCTTCCTCGATTCTTTGGGACCATGAAAGGCCCATTCAAACCGAGCCATAGAAGAAAAATATATAGGAAGAAGAAAAGAAAAAGAAAGAAGAAAAAAGAAAAAGAAGGAGAGATAGAAAAGAGGAGAGAAAAGAGTAGATGAAAGAAAGGAGACATAAAAGTGAAGAGAGAAGAGGAGAGATTGAAGAGGAAAAGAAAAGAGGGGAGGGAGAAGACGAGAGAGAGGAGAGAGTAGAGGGAGAAAGGAGAGCAAAGGTAAAATAAACAAATAAATAAATAAAAAATGAGATCAACCTTAATTCATTAGGTTTCAATTTGATTAATTCATCATCAATCAAAATAGATTCTCATAAATCAAATCCAAACGATTACTTGGATCAAACCCATAACCAGATCTAGACCTTGTCATGACCAAGAGTCTCTCTCATTATTCCAGTCTTCTTTTCTCAAACTTAAGGTTTACTGTAAAATTAACTTGTTTTGTCAGAGCCTTATCACCTTTATTAGTAAAGGAGTACTGGATCTAGAGTTTGAGTCATGTATTCCTGATAGAATTAATTTTTAGTAAATTATCGCTACCCTAATATATTTTACTATACTTAATTTGATTTAAAGGTTTAATTAATGTTATATTATTCAAGTGAATACTTTATGTATGGACATGATTTGGCAAAATGTTGAGTTAAATATATATTTATTTTAAAAATAATTATATTAAATTGCATAAAAAATATGTTATTTATTGATTGTTGTGCTATTTAGTCCGACTATGACCACATAAGTTAGGATTTACTTTCCTTTTGGACCTCCAGTGGGATGATCATTAGTATATGATCGATGGATGGTATGTATAGTCAAGAGCAAGTTTCTTTCTGAGCCTAGGTAGATGGAGTGATCATTGGAACTTGCTGAGGATGCATGTTTTCTCGTATGATATCAGAGCTAGTATCCTTTTGGACCTCCAGTGGGATGATCACTAGTACATAATTGATTGACGGTATGTATAGTCAGAATCTAGTCTCTTTTGGGACTAGTCATGGGTTGATCATGGCCATAGTCAGAAGGATTATGAGAGCGGGAGTGGGAGTGGATGGCCATCTATGGTTGTTTGATTTTAAAAAAAATTGTTGTCAACTATGCATAATAAAAAAATTATGTTGATTGTACTTTATAAAAATTTTATATTAATTGATTTGATTTATTTCATCAATTTATATTTTATGAATAAATATTAAATTTTATATTTTATGAACTAGAGGGTATGATAACTTATTGAGCTGGTGTAGCTCATTATATTTTTTTTTATTTTCAGATGCTATGAAGTAGTTGGGGCTTGGGGTCATGCTGTGAAGAGCTTAGAATTTGAAAGATATTTTGATAAATTTGACTTATTCATTATGTTTAGTTGTCATGAAATTAGATTCACTATTATTTTTATTATTTTAATATTTTAAAGGATTTGAAAGTTAAAAGGTAGGCCTTACATATTCGATTGGATTAAATCTTAAGGATATGCGACCATATATCGTATACCTGGCCGGGCCTTAGGCCTGGGCATGATAATATGCGATAACAAAATAACAAGAGACCGAAAAAATGCATCATCGTCCACTTTAAATAATAATCTAGTAATAAAGATGTAGCAACAATAGCGGATCATTAGCATATTAATCGGGATTGTTAAAATCTCCGTTTTCTGCATAATAATGCAGCAACATGTAACCGCAGCTGCAGCAAATGTTGTTCTTCACTTACCACTATCACTCCACAAATGGTCTTGCAATCACGTATTGCAAATTGAAAAGAATAGATGCACCCTCCAACACCAGTGAAGCAGTACATCCATTCAATGAAAAAAAAGAAAGCAAAGAAAAGAACACAACTTGATGAGTGTTTGTCATGAAGCGTTCAGAGGGTTGGTAAGCACGTAGCTTGATATCCAAAGGGTGAGGTCTTGAGAAATTGCCCAGTTGTCCAGGCTGGTTGACACATATATGGTATAGATTGGAGTTCTTGCACCATGCTAGACCAACCAAATCCAGATATATCAATAGGTATTTTAAATAGTTTTTCTAAGAAATAGGATACTTAATCAAACATAAGTCAACATGAAAAAGCAACTTTTTTATAATTAGTTAACATGCCAAAATCTTATTCCTTGAAAGTTTTCTCTAGAGAAGCTACATTTCTAGAAAGTTATTTCCTAGAAAGAAAAGTTCTTCCGGCGAATCAAATGAGTCCTTAAATTAATTGTTCAACGGAGAGGGAGGGAAGCCATTAATGGCCACTTCCCTCCTCTGCTTCTTCCTATTTGAGGGCCACTGACACATCCACCTCCAATAGCCTAGAAAGACATGAGTTAGGGACTTAAACGATGGGAAAGAGGAGCCCAAACACCCAATTTCGCTTTATGATCACCATCAAAATCCCATGGCTGGCGGTCCTCTCTTCCTTTGTAAGACTCCACGGATATATCATCGAACTAAACATCAGGCTGGTTCCTGAATAGCGAAGGAAGATGCACCCAACCGGCACCTCTCCTACTCAATTACAGTTAGTAGCTGCTCGAAACTTTAATCGGCCGACTGTCGACCTCTCCCTAAGATGCACCATCCTTCGCCACCCCTATCTGCTGGTAATTGGGAGAAGGAAACCTACCGATCTACCTTTATTCATTGATTTTCTTTGTTCTTTCATTGAAATAAAGAACACTACCAAAGAAGCGAACCGGCATAGTGGCATGACGGTGCATAGCACCAGGTACTGGAGATTGACCAGAAGGCCAACCCTTGGCCATCTTCAATGGAAGAGATGGATCCATCATCTTCCTTCTTCCCCTTATTATTTTAGTTTTTTATTTCAAGAAATTATAAAATAATTTTCTAATCCTTAATTTAATTTTAAAATATAAAAATATATTTTTAATATTTTAAAATTAAACTAAGATTTATCTAAATTTTTTATATGAATGCAAAGCATGAAATTAAGGCTTTGATACCACATGTTAGAAAAACTTTAATCCTTTATGTTTGGATCATTCTTTTATGTTCATGTAAAATCAAAAAATAGTAAAAAACATATCTAAGTATGTAGATTATGTAGTCCTCGAAGTGTCTAATCTTTGTCCCTGAGATAACTGGTCTTCTTTGTTTTCATCCTCTTTCTTTAATATGGACGATTGATGAAATCGTTCATAGTTATTATGAGAGTTGGAGAAATAGATTAGGATAGCTCTATATTTATATATGCATATGTCTCTCCCATCAAAAAAAAATTAAAATCATGATTAGAGTTTAAATCCAGTCCTGTTTGATCAAGAAAATCAGTTTGATCGTGAATAGATTTCTTTAATCAATTAAATTCTCTGTAATTGATTCAATATATATGACTGATCCAAAGAGTTAAACATGGCTAAGTGATAATTTGACCATATTAAAAATCAAATCCAATAGAATAGACATCATTGATGAATTATTTTCGCTTCAAATATCTTGATCAGCAGATTAATATGTAACTACTATACACCAATTGTCGATTGCAATGCATCCACGTCAATAAATTAGACTATGCTTGCTAATGGCTGCAAGCATGGGGCCACTTAATAATCCTTTTGAACTCCCCTAGCTCTAGAGCTGGAAGTGAGCCGGGCCAAACCAGGCTACACCCCTACCCAAGCCCAACCCAAAAAAAAAATTCGGACTTTGGGCCAAGCTTAGACCTGAATTTTTTTAAAAACCTCAGGCCCGAGATCAACCCAAACCTAGCTTGAGCCCGATCGGGCCAGCCCGAATACAAGCCTAATGAAAAAAAAATGGTTCACCGACTGGTTGGAGCACGGGGGATGTGAGGGCACCGGAACTGTGAGATTGGAGTCGAGGAGGGGGGGCGTGAGGTCACACTAGGGGCAGTGGGTGTAGGGTGGGGCGCCGAGGTTGGGGAAGGCAGATCGGAGCCAGAGAGGGGCCATAGGGTCACGTGGGGGGTAGGGTCGTCGTGTGTGGCATTGGGGCCGGAGGAGACAGATCGGAGCCGGTGAGGGGCTGCGAGGTCGCACAAGGGGCGAGGGCATTAGAGGCGAGCATCGAGGCCGGGGAAGGGATATCGGAGTTGGAGGAGCTAGTCGAAGGCTCGGAGCCGAGGGGGGTCGCAGGATCGTACAGGGGGCCAGGGCATTGGGTGTGACCATGCGAGCGCTGACCTGGGGAGGAGATCAGAGTCGGGGGTAACGCCGCCATCAAGTCGCAGGCCATCAGGTGGGGTGGCTTGGAAATGAAGAGGCAGAATGGAGGAGAATGGGAGAAGAGACCGAAAGGAAAAGAAAAAATACTAAGAAGGGGGTGTCGGGCTTGGTCTGGGCTGAGCTTCGAGCCGGTCCGGGCCGGGTCAAAGAGGTGCCTGAGCCTGGCCTGAAAATTGAATGTGCTCTAATATAAAGCCCAAAGCCCGGTCCAATTTATGTAAAAATTAGCTCAAGCTTGACCCGATTTCGGGCCAGCCCGAAGCCCATTGGACTGGCCCATGCCACTTCCAGCCCTACCTAGCTCACCTCCTAGTTCCTTGTGTGATATTGCTTGGATGATGATACTTGAATAAATTGGAGCTATTCATAAAGGTCATGGCCAAATCACACCATGCCCAAGGAGCAAGCAAAGCATGGTGAATGATTAGAGTTTCATAATAGTTTCCATATTTATATGCATCAAAAAATTAGTGTGCGTGGAATTATAAATAACAAATACAAGATGTTAATTACTTTTACCCCTCACTACAAGAAAAACCAGGTTTAGCAATCGATTTTTCGGTTGCTAATAATTAAAAATCGGTTGCTAAATTAATTTGCAACCGATTTTGCAACCGAAATTAGTTGGTTGCAAAAGTATAGGTTGCTAAAATTTGTAACTGATTTTTTTCGGTTGCAAAATTTAGTAACCGATTTAGCAACCGAATTTGATATAATTTTTTTGAAAAAAAATCAAAAATATTAAAAAAATCTGAAAAAAAATCGATTACTAAATCGGTTCTAAAAATAATCCAGAAAAAATAAAAAAAAATCAGTTGCTAAATCGGTTGGTAAAAAAATCTAGAAAAAATAAAAAAAAATCGGTTGCTAAATCGGTTGCTAAAAAAAATACAGAAAAAATAAAAAAATCGGTTGCTAAATCGATTGCTATAAAAAAAATCCAGAAAAAATTTAAAAAAAAATTGGTTGCTAAATCAGTTGCTAAAAAAAATCTAGAAAAAATAAAAAAAAATTGGTTGCTAAATCGGTTGCTAAAAAAATCCAAAAAAAAAAAATCGGTTGCTAAAAAAAATACAGAAAAAATTTTAAAAAAATCGGTTGCTAAATTGGTTATTTAAAAAAAATCTAAAAAAATAAAAAAAATCAGTTGCTAAATTGGTTGCTAAAAAAAATCCAAAAAAAAATTAAAAAAAATTCGGTTGCTAAATCGGTTGCTAAAAAAAATCCAGAAAAAATAAAATAAAATCGGTTGCTAAAAAAAATCTCAAAAAAAAAAAAAAATCGGTTGCTAAATCGGTTGCTAAAATTGAATAATTTAAAAAAAATTATGAAATATAAATTTTTTTCTGAATTTATAAATTTAAGCTGAAATATATAAAGCAGATATTCATTTCAACATAAGCCACAAATCATTGAGAATGGTTCAATAACACCCATTAGACATAATGGCAACATATAAAGCATCCATTAGACAGCTTAGGCACAGATCAGATATTCATTTCAAGGATTCAATCACATCCAATTATCCAAAAATAATGGCTACATACACCAAATGGGTTTAACCGGAATTGAATACCAGGTACAAAATGAAGGTAAAACAACCAAAAAAATTCTATAAGTCATAACTTGAACACTGTAATTAATCGCCAGATTTAATAAAAAATAATAACATTCAGAAGCTCAAAATTACCTCTTTTTCTACATTTAGAAGGTTCTAAGGCAGCAAATGGTTGCTTGCAAAAAGAGCAAGCCATCCAAATTTGCAACACCATTTTGATCCTTGCAAAATAATCCGATCTAGCATACACTTTCAGCATTTGAAGCATCACGAAGATACCAAGGCAACTCATCACAGCCTCTAACTACATGAAATAAGAGATAATTAATGAAAATGCATAATAAAACAACAAAAACAACATCAAGATTTGCAGTTCATTATACAAAGCTAAACAAATAACGATAACAAGAGATGCAGTTCATAATATAATGCAAAACATATAAGAGTAATCATAATACAAAGCTAAACATATAACGATAAGAAGAGGTGCAGTCCATAATATAATGCTAAACTTATAAGAATAATAAGTGGATCAAGATAATATGAATAATCCTCCTTCTCGTCCTCCTCAGCGTCATCCTCCTCCTCGCCCCGCTGTGATCCTTGTCCACGATACATCTGATAAGGATCGACTCCAGTTCGTTACGAAGGATTATCACTAAAAGCATGAGTTGTAGGAGTTGCTGCAGGTTGAAAATTTATGTTGGATAATATCTCCTGCAATATTCGTTCATTGTGTTCAACTCGCCTCCACAGTTCATCCCTTTCTTGCTCGGCAGCTTATTCCCGAGCATTTACTTCTTTGACTTCATCTTCAACCTGCTTCCGTATTTGCTCTTAGAATTCTTTACTATTCAACCATTATACGAGAAATGAAAATTGTCCTGGAAATTTTGAAGTTGGCATCAGTGAAGTGGACTCTAATCCTAGCCCATACACTCTTCCTTTCTTCTTTCCACCAACAGTACATATCCATACATCCAATTCTGATGGTGGAGTTTGCTGCTGGATAGAATCAGCACTGCTTTGACTTTGTGACTCTTCCATGTTCCTTCTAAATTCAGACTGAAATTAATTTAATTCAATTAGTATTAAAAAAAATTATAATAACTTAAAAATTTAACTTACGCAAATATGCTCTGACTCCTGTCAACCCATGTCTTATCCTTCCTCTGATGGGTATGAATAAATAGCTCAGATGGAGAAGGCACAGTACCAGTCTTCGAAGTCTGTAACTCGTAGAACAAGATATTTTATTAATATGAATTGTAAATATATTAAAGATTTCGGTTGGTATTGCTTACCAAATTGTATCTGTGCTGGGATGTAGTGATCGAGCCACAGGTATGACGTGAAGGATCAAAACCATCAGTATCAGAAGCCTTATTTGCTTTTGCTTTTTCTGACTTCTCCTGATATTGGGCAGTGCGCCAGTGCTCACATAATCTGTTCCATACAAGTTATCCTAGCCATGGCAGTCTCTCCATAGCTCTTCTAGCAGTAGCAAGGAGATTTTTAAGTCGAGCCATACCACGTCTTTCAAAATTACGACGTGCCCACATATTATCCGGTGGCTAAAACTGGTATCTCCTCTATTGCAAGTTCAACAACCGGTTAAATGACAATAATAAAATTTAAAATTTATTTACATCTATCAAAGCAAAATTACTTGCCTTGAATTCATCAAACCACATATCCTTTACACCATGCGGTATTCTTTTCCATGATACCCACGGCTCCTCAAAATGGCTCCTCATTATGTCTGTAATGGCATTGACAGCTGGATGAGATGGTAAAAACCTACAAAATTTAAGTCAATCAACAAATCTGATACAACTCACAAATATGATATAACTTAAAATTTTCAACTGGGGACATAAGACTATTACCCCTCTCCATCTAGGATCAGTACTGCCCTGCCATTGCTGGATGAATGAGGAGATGCTAAATGAACTGCACCTGTGGATGAATGAGGAGATGATGAACAAATAGCGGCCGATCCTAACTAAGGAGATGATGAATGGACTGTAGGAGATGTAAAATAAGTAGGGGATGGTATAGTATGCATGATAGGGCATGGAGCACATATAGGAGGCCCTGAATATAATGGAGGTGACAACGTGCCTCCTGGTGAACATGGCATAGTAGTAGTATGTGGTGGACTAATGAGTGGAGACGCAGGAAAAGTGGAAAATGCAGGTGGGATAGTGGATGATGGGGATGGGATAGTAACGGAGAGACGATGCCACCTCCCATGACCCCTACATGATGATGCAGGACTGTTTCCGGATTGATCTGCCATCTATAAACAAACATAAGAATTTAAGTCAACTTCATGAATAATATGATAAAGTAGTTAAATGCAGTCCGTACATATAAAATTAGGGGTATAATTATACGATTACTATTCATCATCAGAAGAACTTTCATGTTGGTCATGCTCGATATCATCCTCTTAGCTAGAATCAAAATCGTCATTCTATTATTCATCTTCATCATCTATGTTCAAATTCGTATCGATGATTCTATCAACTTCTTCAAAAATACAGTCATTGTCGACCAAATTTTCAACTGTATTATCATGCGATATACTATTTACATGAGATATTGTATCCTCTTGGTAAGTAATCTCAATTGTATATCGATTATCCACAGTACGTCTCGGTCTAGTCATAATTACAACCCACCAATGTTGCTTGTCTATTAACTTCTCAGGATATGGTAGATAGTATACCTGAATCACTTTTTGTGCAACTATAAAGGGATCGTATCTTGAATACCTTCTGCTGTGCCGTATCTCAACGATCCCGTAATCCTTAAGCACTTTCATGCCACGATTCAATACCGTATCAAACCATTCACAATTAAATAACACTACCTGTTCATTGGATGGCCAGGATATTCTACTGGAATTATTTCCTTAATTATGCCGTAGTAATAATTGTATTCTGCAGCTTGTTCTGAACCTTTGACGCACAATCCATTATTAATTATTTTTTTATAGCTACTCCATTCATCTATGTGAAACTTATAACGGTTGACAAAATATGTCTGCCATGTAAGAACCTTTCTTTTTGGACCCCATGCCAAATCATGGAAATATCGATTGTTTACTTGACTCTGTGGTTTATGAACCTACACATGATATAACGAAAATGCATGAATGCCATTACGCATCGATATAACATAATTCGATAGACATATGCCACAATTCGAAGAAGCACTTACAAAAAACTTAAACCAATATGGAAAGTCAGATGCAATCATAGAATCAATTTCTGTGGTGCTTATATTTGGTGTCGAAAGCCGTAATTGCTCGCTAAAAATTCTGAAACCAAGATTTTTTCAGAGTTAGTATCTCAATAATCGATATAGGGTTTGAATAATTATACATCAATGATTATTTAAGCTTACTCGATAAATGGTTGAACCTCTTCACAGTTGAGCAATATATGTAAATGCGCAGCAGCTAATTCCCTGTCATTCAGATATCGACTTTGATATCTACCAGAAGATTGGCCAGGTTTATTAAATATTGACAAAGTAAATTCACGTGTCATATCTTGACCCACAACATCATTTCTTCCAATTCTATTTCTTGATGACTACACATGTCGTTCAAAATAATATGAACAAAAGAAGTTGTCTCTTGACACAAGTATGCCTTGCATATGGATCCTTCAACACGAGCTTTGTTCTTGATCATCTGTTTTATTTTGTTAAGGAACCTACATCATTCAAGCATTAAAATATGGTTACTGTCTAACGTACATGATATAGATTTGTTGCAGAAGAATAGGTTTGTTGAATTGATATGTGACATATTTATCTCTCAAACGGATACATCCAACGATATTGAACTGAACCACCAACTATTACTTCATATGGTAAATGAATCGGTAAGTGCTCCATTGAGTCAAAAAAACCGGGTGAAAAAATCCGTTCCAATTTACATATAATCAAAGTAATATTATGTTCCATTTGCAACAAATCGTCGATCCATAACATTGTTGAACACAAATCCTTAAAAAGCATACTTAGCTCTGCTATAGGCTTCCATACATGATCCGGTAGAGCTTTAAATGCAACTGGCAACAAACGCTCAAAGAAAATATGGCAATCATGACTTTTCATTCCAATTAATTTTCCCTCATTCATATTAACACATCTGCTTAAGTTAGATGCATAACTGTCAGGCATTTTTAATTCCTTCATCCATTTAAATACACCTCTTTTCTGCTCCAGGTTGAAAGAATATGTTGCTTTTGGTTTCAATAAGTTTCCGTTAGCCAACTCTTGCAACTCAAGTTCCCTACGCTTGCAGTATTCCTTTAGATCCATTCGGGCTTTGATGTTATCTTTGGTTTTACCTTTGATATCCATACAGTGTTAAAAACATTATCAAATACATTTTTTTCCATGTGCATCACATCCAGATAGTGTCTGATCAAATTAGTCTTCCAATATGGTAAATTCCAAAATATGCTCTGTTTTAACCAATTATGTGTAACCCCATATCCTTCAACTCTGTATGAACCCTGCTCAATTACATTTGGAATAGAAGATACAGCTTTCCATATTTCCTCTCCAGTCAAACTTCGTGGAGGTTGATCTTTTTCAATCCGATTTTTGTAGAATGCATCCTTATTTCTTCTTAGTACATGATCAATAGGCAGAAACTGTCGATGGCAATCAAACCAAGAATTCTTCCAACCATGTTTCAAAGTGAATGCCTTTGATCGGTCCATACAATACGGACAAGCCAATTTTCCAGCTGTACTCCATCCGGACAGCATTCCATATGCAAGAAAGTCATTGATGGTCCACATCAATGCAGCCCTCATCACAAAATTTTACTTTCTTGCTATATCATATGTTAGGACACCCTCCTCCCATAAATATTTCAACTCATCTATCAAAGGCTGTAGATACACATCTATCCTTCTCTTTGGATTATGTGGACCCGGAATAATTATTGTCAAGAACATATAAGGAATGGTCATGCGCAATTCAGGTGGCAGATTGTAGGGAGTAACAATTACTGGCCAGCAAGAATATGGGACTGATGACTGACTGTAAGGAGTAAAACCATCAGCACATAGGCCTAGCCTGACATTACATGGTTCAGCTGCAAAATCAGGATAGCTTCGGTCAAAATCTTTCCAGGCTTCTCCATCTGATGGATGACACAATATCCCTGGCTCACGCCTGTTCTCATAATGCCATGTCATATGTGGTGCAGAACTCATTGAAGCATATAATCTTTTTAATCTAGGAATTAGAGGTAAATAATGCATTCTCTTCATCGACACCTCTTTATGTTTACTGTCTGCACGAGGCCGAGGTTTATATCTACCAGCCCCACAAAATTTGCATTGCTTTTCTTCAGATTGTTGACCATAATACAGCATGCAACCATTAATACAACAATCAATTTTCTCAGCAGTAAGTCCGAGTTTGGACACCAATTTTTTTGTCCTATAAAAATCCTGAGGTATGGTATTATCGGCTGGAAGGGTCTCTTTCATAAGACTCGCAATTTGATCAAAGGATCGTTATGAAATATTACCTTCAAATTTGATGCTAAGCAACCGTACAACTACCGATAACTCAGAATGATCTGTACATCTCGGTCATAATGATTGTTGGACTGGATGCAACAAGTCATAAAATCTTTGATCATCCAAATTTGGTGTCTCCTCTTCATTAGACGAATGGTCAGGTACGTACTCTGTTCCAAATGTATCGAATATCATGCGTTGATATGTGTTCTGTGGATCATTATCCATTGGTGCAAAAGCAGGATCATTTTCATGCAAATCAGGTACCCCACCGACACGAGGATCACTCTCCCCATGAGATGTCCAATACTAGTAATTCGGTACAAATCCTTTTTTGTAAAGATGAAGCTTTACTTCATCGGTAGTTAGGAACCTTAGATTTTTGCACTTGCAACAAGGTCATCTGAATTTTCCTTAGATCTTTGCTGACATGCAAAGAGTACAAAATCTTCCACGCCCTTTAAAAATTCTTCGGTATATCCCTTTCGACCCGGTAAAAGTCTATTATACATCCAACTATGAAGTTGAAAGATATCCATATTCTGTACCATATCAAAACATGATAATACAGAAAAATCAAATGAGCTAAACTAAGCATTGTTAAGAAGATTGTTGCATCTAAAATCTGCATAAGTCCCTCTCCCTCTTTGAGATATAAATTAACATATGTAAAAGAATACTATAGAAGTGACTAGGTCTTAGAACCGGGGCTACAAAAGCATTGAGATTGAGTACAGAGTAACCAACCAGGTACAATAAGTGCTAGGAAATATTATCAAGAGATTATGAAGCACCATAAGATTCATGAAGGCATCATAACCATATAAGCAAATGGTGAAATGTGTAACAATCTGCAACTTGTGGCAAATGGCCCAAACTGTGAAATTACATTATAGCATGACTCTTCATATGCAGCTAGAGTTTATAATTCCTGAGATGGATTGTCTACAATTACTTCTTAACCTTAGTACTCTCAAAACTCTATTCCAATATATGTTGCAATACACATCAGTAGAGAAGCCTAGCTTCAATATAGTCTTAAAAGAAGTCAAATGTGGTTCCTCCAACATTTTTTGCTTCATCATTCGAAGCCATAGTTGTCAAATAGTCCAGGAAACCCCAGGCATGGACCTCCTATAGCCTAGGTAATTAGGCAACCACCCAGGTGACAAAAAATTTACAACATTCAGAAAATAATATACATAGCTTCATAAATTTCAATTATCAACCAAGAATTGCATTGCCGTCAATAAACTATTCATCTCAAATGACTCGAGGATACATTGCTAATGGCCAATACAAAAGTTCTTTTTTGTAATAAAACTTTCTAGTTCATCATAGTTTTATTATATACACTAAACTTGTAGACCATAACATATTTTTGTCTTGACTCAGATTATATTGCAAACGTTATTAAATGGACATGTATATGGATTCAAATCCCATTGAAAACACTACAAATGATGAATTTACACCAACTACACACATATGATTAATTTAAATTGTTATTACCGAGGAGTACAAAAAACGGAGCAAAGTTTCAGATCATAAAAATAGAGAAAATATATAACAACAAAGAATCCAAATCCGGCAGCAAAATAAATAATTAAATAGGTAAAAAGAGGGAATTCGACAGTGAGGGTCTCAAAATTGACTGACTAATCCAAGAAGACCTCTGCAATAGAGGATATGCCCTATTTAGGGCATTCCACTCTAGAAGGAAAAGGAAAAAAATGCGTGGAAGAACAAGGGAAGGGAGCATGAAGGAAGAGAAGCGGACATACCTTGAGGCCTCTCGGATCCTCGTCGATTGCCCGTGATCAATGTTCGACTGCCTCGGATCTAAAGCCACCGCTCGCCTTTCCAACACCCAAGATGGGGAGCGGACAGCGGAAAGATGCTTGACGAGGCTCGGAGCTAGGTTGGAGAGCTGAGAGATGGGAGAGCCGGAGGTGGCGGCCGGCGGGGCTCGGAGCTGAGGAAGGGAGAGCCGGAGGGGTAGTCGGTACCCGACGACCGGCGGGGCTCGGAGATGAGGAAGGGAGAGCCGGTGGCGTAGGAGATACCCAGAGCCGGTGAGGCTCGGAGCTGAGGAAGGGAGAGCCGGTGGCGTAGGAGATACCCGGAGCCGGTGAGGCTCGGAGCTGAGGCGATGGCCGGCGGGGCTCGAAGCTGAGGAAGGGAGAACCGGAGGGGTAGCCGGTACCCGAAGACCGGCGGGGCTCAGAGATGAGGAAGGGAGAGCCGGTGGCATAGAAGATACCCGGAGCCAGCGAGGCTCGGAGCAAAGGAAAAGGGAGCAGATGAGGTAGGCGATACTCGGAGCCGATCGTCGAGGGGAGCGATGCGTCGGCCGTCGTGGGAGGCGGCGGAGGGAGATTTAGGGTTAGCAGGGAACCGGTGAATGGGAGAGCGAGAGAAAAAAAAGGGGGGGCTAGGGCATTTCTAAAAATCAGAGATTTTTAATCGATTTTATTAATTAATTGATTTTATTAATACCCTTCCATTTCTAAAACAATAAATTAAAAAAAAAACAAATTTTTTTTGCAACCGAAAATATCAGTTGCAAATTACAAAAATTATAAAATTAATTTTTTAAAAAATTAGCAACCGAACAAATCGGTTGCAAATTTCAAAATTATAAAATTTATTTTTTAAAAAAACTAGCAATCAAAAAAATCGGTTGCAAATTTCAAAAATTATAAAATTTTTTTAAAAAAATTAGCAACCAAAAAATTCGGTTGCAAATTTCAAAATTTAAAAAATTAAATTTAAATAAGATTTTGCAACCGAGAAATCTATTGCAAAATTTTAAATATTTTTTTTTAAAAAAATTAAATTTATATATTTATAATTTTTTTTTCAACCAAAAAAATCGTTTGCAAATTTCAAAAATAAAAAAAATAAATTTAAATAAAATTTTGCAACCAAAAAATCGGTTACAAAATTTTAAATATTTTTTAAAAAAAATTTAAAATTTATATATTTAAAATTTTTTTTGCAACCGAAAAATTCGGTTGCAAATTTCAAAAATAAAAAAAAAATAAATTTAAATAAAATTTGCAGCCGAAATATCGGTAGCAAATTTTATTTAAATTTTATTTTTTTATTTTTAAAATTTGCAACCGAATTTTTCTGTTGCTAAATTTTTAAATAATAATTTAAAAAAATTAAAAATAATTTCTGTTTCGATCGCAAAATCGGTTGCAAAATGAAATTTTTGCAACTGAATTTGCAACCGATTTAAATCGGTTGCTAAATTATTCAGAAAAAATATCGGTTGCAAAATCAATTATAAAATTGATTATAAATTTTTAAAAAAAATTCGGTTGCAAATTCGGTTGCAAAATCGATTACAAATATAATAAAAAAAAATCGGTTGTTAAAATGATTTTTCTTATAATGCCTTGATATAGAGAATTGGTGTAACCATACAACGGTGCTTGGCTATTGAATCGCAAAGCCAGCATTAATCGCATCACTTTGAGGAACCCCTCATGCACCATATTAACGACTGCCCGATAGCATCTTTCCATCAATAATTTTTAAGCCGTTTTATCATGGTGGCGAATAGCAACCGCTTCCAAACGGACTTTTGTGTTGTAACCTACTTGATTTAAATCTTCGCTTGAAACGAGGGTAGAAAACCAAACCGAAGGCTCAACAACGTTATATAGATTCGGAAGGATCCGATCATCTGCTTGACGAGTAGTTAAAAATTTTTTAAAACGCCAGGTCATGCCGTTAACTTGGTGAATTTAATTTTCTTCCATCAATCCAACTTGTGTTCGAACATCGTGTGTCCGGTGCCCCTATTGAAACGATAGCGCTGTATAACGTTGGACAATGCGTTCTAAGACAAAGGATTTCTTTCCATGGGATCCAAAGAAATATTTAAAAATACAAAAAAAAAAAAAGGAAAAAAAAAAAACGCCGGATGGAATACTCATCAATTATAGGAAGTGAGAGAAATAGAAACGTAAGAAGTACGCCACGCCGATTGGAAGAAGAGCCTGAGATCCATACTGGCTTATCAAGAAATAGTTGGATCATGGAACCAAAAATAAATAAATAATTGGATTAAATTGACACAATATATTGTGACCGAAGCCTAAAAACTGATTACCACACACAAGTGTAATAATATGTCCATCTTTTAGCAAAATGTTATATAGGTAATATCCAAATGTAAAAATTAAGTGGATTAATGGCAATTAATTGATGTATGGTGTCGATGCAGGGTTCAATGTGAGATTGATGTCAAGTGTATCAAATTAAATAAGTAGAAAAATCTTATTATTTCGGACCAGCCTATTCGATCTATTTATTAAATAAGTAATTATACAAAAAAGAACCATATAGCATGTCAAATAAATAAATTTCAACATTCAAAATGAATTTTAAGATTGTTTATTAAGTATATATTATTCGAGCATCGACCATCCATGGTTCAACGCATTGGATGAATGGTCAACAAACAATGCATGCATTGTTTATAACTAGCTATCTCTGTAATGTATGGCGAATACAATGTATTGAATCCTATGGTGCATCGCAGAGCAGAGCAGAGAATGCAGCTCCATGTTATTTATGATGTTTTAAGACATGAACTTCGCTCGATTTGATCCATTGCTATTGCTTGGCACCGTTCAGTTGCTATTTATTGGACAAGCTATATAACTAGAACTATATGGCATGTCTAACAAATAAATTTTGATGGTGCAAGATCCTTTAGCTTTTCTGGATCTATTCCAATATTTATTGAATTACAAGCAGCGGGTAATTTCTAAATTTAACGTCCCTTGCTTTACCTTAGAAAGTGATTTTTTTAACTATGCATACTATTGATTTTTTCACTATTACAAAGTATTTTTTTTAAAAAAAAAAGTAACGGGAGCTTAAATCTTTCATTAATATATGAAAATAAGAATACAGGAACCTTAAAGACAGATACACCACGTAACCATCTATAAGCATGGAAAAATATAAAAATCAGGCACATAAAGAGGAAACCAACAATCTGAACATAGAACAATAAGCAAATCCATCTAAAGTGAAGGAATTAATAGAATCATCTGGGATATGGCACTAGGCCAAAGAATAGCATATTGAGGAATACATCCTGAGAAGACAAAATTAACCTCGTAATCTTGAAAGATAACATACTGAAACAGTGACGGTAAGTGGATACCGAGCTGAAACCCACGCGAAATAGAAGAGAGTCCGCTAAGAATTGGCACAAAAACAACAAATAACCATACCTATCATTGTCGAGAACCCATCCCAAGGATGGTACAAATTATCAGACAACGAAAATAAGCTTCCACTTGGAGAAAATAAGCCTTGTTTCGATATATAATAGAACAGTATACAACCAAACAGCACTCCAGAAAATTTTAAGAACGCAACAGCTAGCATGCATGTCTGTTTTTAACTCGCTTCCAGTCTGCTTGCAAATAATAATATCATTCGGAAATTGCTCCTGGTGGTTCCATGAACAATCTCCATTATCATGGACAAACTTAGCAATGGAGTCTCGGCAAGTTTGTTGGCTTTTCTGTATAAATGCTTTGCCTGAAATTGTTCATGATGTAAGATGTAAGACTGCATATCAATCAAGAAAGGATGCTTTGGAATCAGCTGCTTCTATAAAGAGTAAATTAGAGAAATAACATGAAAAGAGTCCCCTTCAAGATAAACCTTCAAGGTATTAATTTACCCACCTCTTTACTGCACCTAATCCTAACCAAGCAGCCATCATTTCAACATAAGCAATAAGACAAGCTGGAGCTTGTTTTCCGGCAACTAAAATGAGATTCCCGTCACCATTACGGATTACATAAGTAATAGCAACTTTCCCATCCATCACTACATGCAGCATCAAAGTTAATTTGATACTTTCAAGGGAGGGTGGTGACCAAGAAACCAGAGAACCCATAGGTTTGCTCAGGTTGAACAAATTAGGCTCACCCGGTGCCCAAACAGAAGCTAATTTTAAGTACATTGGTTTTGAGCTTGCTTAGGAAGAAGATAATGATACACCTTCTGCACCAAGTACTGGACGAAAGATTGAACAGTAGCTTCTGTTTTTACAAGAGCCAAGAAGCAATTGAAAAGTATATTTCAATTAATTGCTTCACTTCAACATTTTGTTATTACTGGAGAAGATCTCATCGATCCTGAACTAAATTTACATGCGTTGGGCTATCTCTGGCCACCTTAGCCTTCTGTTTTCCTTACCCATATGTTATTTTCTATTACTTTTCTGCCGTTTGTTTTCATTTATTTTATTTTTCTTTACGTTTACCAAAAAGAAGAAGAAGAAGAAGAAGAATTTTTAGATTGTTTGTTAAATGAATATTATTTATGATTTTGGACACAAACTTGACTCAACCTCATCCATTGCCGAGTGCGAGCCGACAAGGATCAGTCTTCCAATTCCAGTAACCGGTTTAGGCCAGAGGCTTAATTGGTTGGCCGTTTACTTTTCATGCCTGCTGGCCGCCAGCCAATACCATTCAGCCCACCAGTCAACCATATATCACGCTAGAAAACCGTTTCGTCTTCATTGTAGAGTCTCTACCAGCAACCCCCCTCCTCTCCCCCCTAACCCCTTCAACTACACCATCACCTAAACCAAAAACAAACGCACGAACCAATTACCCTCCTCCCAACTCCTCCAAACTCCTCTCTCTCTCTCTCACATGTGTATATATAGAGCACAACAATCACAAAGACGAACAAAAACCAAAGAAAACAAACCTAACCCAAAGATCTGGAGAAAGAAAGTAGTAGTCTTACTTCTTGTTTTCAAATGGAAGGATCAGGAGTTGGAGAAGAATATAGGAGAGTGAAAGGGTCGTGGCGGCCGGAGGAGGATGCGAAGCTGAGGGAGCTGGTGGAGATATATGGTCCCCGGAATTGGAACTTGATCAGCGCCGGGATACCGGGACGTACCGGAAAGTCGTGCCGGCTGCGGTGGTGCAACCAGCTCAGCCCCGAAATCCACCACCGCCCCTTCACCGCCGCCGAGGACTCCATCATCGTCGCCGCCCACGCCCGCTACGGAAACCGATGGGCCGCCATCGCCCGACTCCTTCCCGGCCGTACGGACAACGCCGTCAAGAACCACTGGAATTCCACCCTCCGCCGCCGCCGCCTCCGCCTCTGCGGCGAGAAGCCTTTCTCGCCAGCTGACGCCGCAGTGGCGGACGCCTCGGACTGCTGGGGCGGCGGCGTCGGCATAGGCTCGTCGGTGGTCGACGAATCTGACTCGGAGTCGGTGCGGAAGCGGCGGTGTGGAAGGGAGGGTGACGGTGGATTGTTGGAGGAGGTGGCGGCGGTGGGGCCACCGACGGCGCTGTCGCTGAGGCCGCTGGGGCAGGGCGGCGAGGAGCGGCGGAGCGAGGTGGAGGCGAGCGTGGTGGAGGTGATGCGGCAGATGATCGCGGAGGAGGTGAGGAGTTACGTCGATGGATTGCAGACGGATGGTGGTGGGGCAGCCTCTTTCTCCACCAAGTCCGAGTCAGCGTCCAGCCACCATGATTTTTTTTTTTTTTTTAAGGGGGAAGGAGGGTCCTAACAAATAGGATCCTCTCGAGTACGGATAATGATATCAAACAATATAAACCGTTATGACACGTGCTCGCGGATTGTCCGTTTATTGACGGTGATCATCCATGTCTGCACTGCACGTGCACCATAAAGAATTTCATAAAAATTGAATTTATATTCTATTTTATTTTTACTCTTCTGTTTGTCAAAGAAAAAGGTAAATTTTAGTTTTTTGGAGTAGGCACACGGCTAGAGCTTCGGGTGAGTTGGAATCAGGTCGTTATCTAAATATGGATCCGATCTTAATTATTTAACTTAGATTTGGACATGAATACTTGATAAGTTTAGTTTTCAGGTACTAAATACGGACTTGAATAGATAGTAACATGGCATACGAAACTAGTAGGAGATGATGTTAGTGGCCAGTGAGGATCGGATCCAAGAAAGATAGCTCTGAGGGATGATATCAGAGTACCAAGAAAGATAGCTATGAGGGATGATATCAGAGTACCAATGACCGGTGGGTCTCAAGCCTGAACTTGAATCCAAATTGGGTCTCAAGCCTGAACTTGAATCCAAATTTAGTACCAATTTCAAATTCATTGAATAAATACTCACGAGTTTCGAATCTGGGATCCGATTCATCGATTCATTTATAGCTCTATGCATGGTAATCGAACGAACCATTACTCAAATTGGCTTAATGCTTTTTTTTATTTGCTCGTAATCTTTTATTTGCTTGTAATCGAATATTCTCATCCTTCTAGCGTCTTGTTGATTGATTACAATAATGCCCGTTAAAAATTCCTACAACCAACATAGTTATAAATCCAAATTTCTTTTCTATGTTTAACTTTTATAATCATTTTAATAAAAAGCATAAAAAATTATTGAATATTGTATGCTTCATCTAACGAAACCAAAAAAAAAAAAAAAGGTAACGATATTGTATTTAAAATGTTTTCTTTACCGTATAGCAAAAGAAGATTCCTATAATTTAGGGTTATTTTTTCATACCTTAAAAGTACTTGAATGGTCAATTATATAATCACACGCGCACATAAAAGTTGATCCAATTTTTCTTATAATTAGTTGCCATCCAGATTGTCATGGCCCGTAACTCTGATGCATCAGGTTTTTACCGGATGCTTGGCTCCACGCCTCGCGATCATCTCGCTTGCTCGCTTCGGGGGTCCTGCAAGATAAAGGAAAGTCTCGGACTGGAGATTCCGATGAAGGCATTCTGACGATCAAGTCAGTGGGATGATCGAGAAAAACGGAAATCTCTCTAGCGGTGAGCTTGGAGGACTCTCCTCGTTAAGAGGGTGATAAGAGAAAAGATAATGCTAAAAAATGAAAGAGCCTCTGTTGTTTTTTCCTTACTTGCTTCTTCTTCTTCTTCTTCTTACCTTTACTTACCTTTTCGTGTGGATCTTATATAGGTGAGTGGCCTTTGTTGGATTCCAGGTTCTCTCCTTCGAAGGAGGCTTTTCGTTGCCTGCTGTCGTCTCTCTGTCGGACCGGTTCCGTGCCTGAGCCTTGAGCCATAACGGGATGTTGCCATTTCAAAGTAGGCCGCTTGGGTACCGCAGCGCCTAGGGTCTAGGATATAGGGTTCAGGTGTCCTGTTATGGAAGTCACGGTTTTCAGTTGTGCGATCATCGACGTGTCGGCACACCATAAGGCTGGGGGCTTAAGGTCGTCCGGATCGTGCAGATCGTACGCACAACGTGCCGTAGGGGGCCTACACCCATGGCAGGGCATGCGCCACCTCTCGGAGGCTCTACGTGATCAGGTATTTTCTCGTATTCATTTTGAATTCTGGCCTCTTTACACCTTTGGCGGGAGTTCATACTCCCGATGGTAGGAGGGTTCGCTTCGGAGGGGTGGACTCGACCTCGACTGGGAGCTGACCTCAGACGGGGGGCCCGCTCGATGAGCCCTGCCTCGACTGGGAGCTGACCTCGGCAAGGCGGTATGTTCTGGGAGCATGAGCTTGACCCCGACCAAGAGCTGTCTCCAGCCGAGGGTGCTCGCCTTGAAGGGATGGACTCGACCTCGACCGGGAGCTGACCTTGAACGGGGGGCCCGCCCGATGAACCCTACTTCGGTTGGTAGTTGACCTCGACCAGGTGGTCCGCTTCGATTCTTCGTCATGTAGTTTTGCCCAGGTGGCAGGCCTCTTGCCATCATGGCTATCCGCAGGCTCCACGTCAGCAGATGTCGCCATATCAGCCCGCAGGCTCCACGTCAGCGAATGTTGCCATATCAGTTGCCCCCCACTCTCGAGCCCGGAGAATGAAGCATCCGCTCGGGGCGAAGAGAGTAATGGTTGCGCTGGCATGGAGGGGGCATGCCCTTTCCATTTTCGATGCCTGGTGCACCGACGTTCAAGCGGTCATGCTTCTGTGCCATTCGGATGTTGCCACGTCTTCTCTCCTAAAAAACGGTTATTGATGCCACGTCGGCTTTAAGGGAACTACTTTGGGTTCAAAGCGTCGCTCCGATACGTGGCATCTCTTGGTTGGCTTGGCATGAGACATAGCACACGTCTTCTACAGGCACGAAGTGACAGGGCTCCAGGCCATTAAATAAGACCCATCTTCTCGGTCCCCAGAGATTCTTCAGGCAGTGAAAAAATGAGACTTTCGCTCCAGAGCTACTCTTCCCCTTCCTCTTGGGTGAGGTCTTGAAAAGCTATACTCCCTTCCTTCTTTCTTCTTCGTATTGTAGTGATGAAGTTCAGCCTTAAAGACCTTCAGGAGATATCCCGAAAGAAGGCTGCTGTCAATGTGCCCAAAGGGAGCCCAGTGCGAAGGTCCAGGAGGGCGATGCTGACTCCTTTTTGGCCAAGGAGGTGGCCCGTCTGGAAAGGAGGGTGCAGACCCTCCAAGCTTAACTAGAGGAGGAGAAGGCTCAGGCCGCGGTGGCGGTTGAGAGGCAGTAGCGGCTGCTATGCAGGAGGAGATGGCCAAGAAGGAGGTGGCAGAGGCCATCCCCAAGTTCATGGGGTCCCAGGCTTTTAAAGGACGAGGTCGCCGAGGCTATCTTGGACTCCTTCCATCAAGGCTTCAGGGACTTCAAGAGCAAGGCCTTTCGCTTCTATGAGCCGAAAGGGGCTTGACAACATCAGGCCCTCCATTCTATTCCCTGGGCAAGAGAATGAGCCCGGCTTCGAGGAGGAGTCGGAGTCAGAGGAGGCTGAGGTTAAGGCGAAACCCGAGGCCTCGCCGAGCACCTCGCAGGAGGCGGGTGCTGCCTGTTGGTCTAGAAAGGAGCTGATGGCTGGCTGATGTTTAGATCTTCTTTTCCTTTTTATATTTATAAGTTAAGGAGGGCCCTCAGTTTGTTGGAAGCATCTTGCAAGGGATGTACAGGAAGTTCTCATATTAATGAAATCCCTTGGCTATCATTCTGCTTCTTTCCTTTTTTCTTTCTTTTCTTTTTTTTGCCCGGCTGTGGGCCAGGCGGGAGATGGTGGAGCATGCCTGGAGTTCCCATCTGATATCCCCGGGCAATGAGCTAGGCGGTGAAATTGCTTGTCTTTGGGCACCGGACTTCATGAGTTTCTGAGCTTGGAGTGCCGGGCTCTAGGAATCTCCATGCTGGGTGCTATGGCTCCGGGCTTGAGTGCCGGTTGTAAAGTCTCCAGCTTTGTACTGTAGCTCCGAGCTTGAGTGCCAGGCTCCATGAGTCTCCAGGCTTTGGTTTTGTGGCTCCGAGCTTGAGTGCCGGGCTCCAGGATTCTCCAAGCTTCGGTGTTTTGATTCCAGGCTTGAGTGCGGGGCACTGTGGCTCCCGGCTTTGGTGCAGGGTGCTATGGCTCCCAGTTTTAGTGCAGGGCTTTAGGAGTTTCCCGACTTTAGTACAGGGCATCGGAGGTTCTCGGCTTTGGTGCAGGCTTCAGGATTTCCCGGCTTTAATGCGGGATGCTGTGGCTCCTGGCTTCGGTGCGGGGCTTCTAGAGTTTCCCGACTTTGGTGCGGGGTGCTGTGACTCCCGGCTTTAGTGCGAGGCTTCGGAAGTCTCCCGGTTTAAAGTAGGGTAGATGAGTTCCTACACAGGTGAAAAATAAGATTGCACCAAAAAGAACTTGAATTATTATGAAAGAGCCTTACGTTATTGGTTGTACATCCTTAAATTGCTGACGTTCCAGTTCGCGTGAAGCGGACGCCGTTGAGCCTGGCGAGGTAGGAGGCCCCTCCCGGCAAGGCTTCGATCACCTGGTAAGGACCCTTCCAATTCGAGGAGAGTTTCCCGCACTCCCCCGGTTGGGATGCTTCTGCTCACCTAAGCATGAGGTCGCCTGGGCGGAATACCTTGGGCCACATGTGGGAGTTGTAATAGCACGCAACTCGCTACCGGTATGCCACCATCAGGAGTCGGACTTTGTCCCTTGTCTCATGCAGCAGATCTAGGTTGAGGAGGAGACGTGCCGGATTTTTGACTTCATTGTATTGCTCTATCTGGAGTGTGGGCAGGCCGAGTTCCACCGAGATTACCACTTCAGTCCCGAAGACGAGGTTGAAGTGCATCTCTCCGGTGGCCGTTCGAGGAATGGTGTGGTAGGCCCACAACACACTGGGCAGCTCATCTATCCATCGGCCCTTGACTTCGTCCAGCTTTGTGAGGAGCCCTTGCAAGATGGTGCGGTTAATCACTTCAGCTTCCCCATTTGTTTAAGGATGAGCCACCGAGGCAAAGCGATTGCGGATGTCGAGATCAAAGCAAAATTCTTCAAAGGCCCGATTGTCGAACTGCTTCCCGTTGTCAATGATGACTTTGTGCGGGAGGCCGTATCTGCAGATTATGGATTTTCAAAAGAAAGACTAGACCTTCGCCTTTGTTATCCGTGCTAGAGGTTTGGCCTCGACCCACTTGATGAAGTAATCGATGGCCACAATCAAGAACCTCCGTTGGCCGGACGCTGTAGAAAAAAGGCCTAGGATGTCCATTCCCCACTGGGCAATGGCCACATGGTTGATAGCTAGGAGATAGGGCTACCGGCTATCGCTGGATGCATGCATGGTTCTGGCACTTGTCGCATTTCTTCACAAGCTTGCATGGTTTTCCAGAAGTATCCCTGCCAGATCACCTTGTAGGCCAAGGCCTTGCCCCCCAACATGGTTGCCACAAATGCCTTCGTGTATCTCCTGGAGCACGTAAGCAGCTTCTGAGGGCTTCAGGCACTTTAGCAGGGTAGAAGTAGGACCTTCGGTAGAGCTCCCTTCCAAAATCACATAATGTGCGGCCTTCTTCTTGAAAAGGCCGGCCTCCTTTCGATCCTCTAGCAGGGTGCCAGTGGTGATGTACTTGATGTAGGGATCCATCCAGCTAGCCTCATTGGAGACTTGCTGGACCTCAGCCACAGTTTCGTAGCTGGGGGCCTCGAGGCATTCAACGAAAGCGCGCCCCAGCTAGGTCTCCTACAAGGTGGCCAACCTGGAAAGGATGTCGGCCAGTGCATTTTTTGCCCGTGGGATGTGGGAGATGTCGAAGTGCTGGAGGGTCGATGCATTAGAGCGCACCCAGTCCAGATACTTTACCATCATAGGGTTCCATGCTTCATACTCATCGAGACTTGGCCTGCCACTAGCTATGAGTCTGTGAAGACCTTTAGCCTCTTGACACCCAGCTCGCGGGATACTTTCAGCCCTCCAAGGAGCGCTTCATACTCTGCCTAGTTGTTGGTTGCCTTGAAGAGAAATGCAGTGCACATTCCACGATGACCCCATCAGGGCTGGCAAGGATGAGAACAGCTATGCTTCCTCCCGCATTGGAAGTGTTGTTCACATGGAGTATCCACGTCTCCTCCGTCGGGGTCAGGTCTTGCCCGAGCTTGAACTGTTGGTCAATCTCCTCTGAACTTTCCTCGGCCCAAATGCATTCCACCATAAAATTGGCTAGAACTTGGACCTTCTGCACCTGCCGTGGGTGATAGGTGATGTCAAATTTGCTGAGCTTCAATGCCCGGAAGTGTCGGGCGGCTCAGGATAGCCCTCAAGGGCTGATCAGTGAGGACAGCGATGGGATGCGCTTGAAAGTAAGGCTGAGGTCTATGTAGACATTATTATGCAAAATAATATTTTTGGATTAAGTGTCTCTAGTTTCGGCATCACGAAGTAGCTTACTGGTGTAGTAGATTAGTCACTGAGAACTATCCTTGTCAGCACGAACCAGTACGGAGCTGATTGCCTATGGTGAGACAGCCAGGTATAGGAGGAACTCTTCTTCGGGCTTCGACCTAGATAGTAGTGGCAGTGAGACGAGGCTTCTTCAGTCCTTCGAATGCTTCTTGGCATTCTTCTGTCCAAGTGAAGTCATTCATCTTTCGGAGGACCTTGAATAAAGGCTGGCAATGCTCGGCAGAGCATGAGATGAAGCGGCTTAGAGCCGCGATGGCCCAGTCAAACACTGGACTTTCTTCTTGGAGGCAGGATGCCTCATGTCTGTGATCACGTGGATCTTCTCGAAGTTGGCCTTTATCCCTCTCTGGTCACCATGACCCTAAGAACTTTCTCGCCACCACACTAAAGGTGCACTTGGTAGGGTTCAGCTTCATTTGATAGCGACGGAGGTTATCGAAAGCCTCCGCCAGGTTGGCAATATGGTCCTTCAGGCTGCTCAAGACAAGCATGTCATCTATGTACACTTTTATGTTGCGACCGATCTAGTCCTTGAAAATCATGCTGACCAAGTGCTGGTAGGTAGCCCCTGCATTCTAAGATCGAAGGGTATCATCTTATAACAATACGTACCTCGGTCGGTCAGAAATGCTGTGCACTCCTCATCCTCGAGATGTATATGGATTTGATTATATATGGAGAATGCATCCATGAAGCTAAGGTACTTGTGGCCTGAAGTCCATCCACCAGCTGGTTGATCTTGGAAGGAGAAGCTATCATTTGCACATACCTTGTTGAGGTCGATGTAGTCACACAGATCCTCCACTTTTCAAAGGCTTCCTGACCATCACAACGTTAGCAAGCCAATCAGGATAATGTACCTCTCGGATGAATCCTGCTGTGAGAAGTTTATCTACCTCCTCATTGATAGCTTTCTGTCATTTCGGGTGAAGCTCCTCTTCTACCAAATCGGGCAATGATTGGGGTCACATTCAGCTGTGAGTTATCACCTCTGATGAGATACCAGGCATGTCGATGGCGGTCCAGGCAAAATATCTACATTAGCCTGTAGGAAGCTGAGCAAACGGGTTCTTCCTCTTGAGTCAACAAGGCTCCGACCTGTATCGTCTTCGAGGAATCTTCCCTAATGGAAGATAACAGGGGTTCGACCAGCCCACTCTTTGGTTCTGGTGCTGCTAGATCGGGTTGGTCTATGACAGGGCTGGATCGACTCCTCTTAGGCCTGAGGCGGTCTACCAACAATGCTGCACCGGCTGTTGGGATCCTCTCATCTCTTCGGTCCCCCATAGGGTTAGGAACTGGACAAGGAGGCATTTCTTGGAAATGGTGGCATCAAGCAAATTGAATTCGGGCATCCCGAGATGGCATTGTAGGGTGAGGGGAGCTTTACAACAGTAAAGGTCACCAGCATGGTACTTTGCTGGGGTAGTGTCCCAGTGATTATTGGGAGCGTAATTTTCTCCTCGACTCCAACCGAATCTCCGGTGAAGCCTACCAGAGGCATGAATACCGATCTTATTTGGTCAGTGAAAAAACTCATCCTTGCAAAAGCATCGTAAAAAAGGATGTCTGAGGAGCTCCCACTGTCTACCATGATTCTTTTTACAAGATGTTTGGCTATCATCGTTTCAATGATGACAGCATCATTATTTGGATTATCTACCCCAGCTGACCCTTCTCCCATGCAAGGGAGTACATTGTTACTCCCCTCTCTTTCCCTAGCTCGCTTCGAGGTTTTTCCTGCCCCCCGGGATATCATCCCGACCTTTTCTCGATGGAACGGTTGTCGATGGCAAGGGAGCGAGGCCCTTCAGTCTGGGCTACAGGGGGCGCTCTCCTCTCCATATACTGGTCAAGGTAGCTATGCTTGATCAGCTCTTCGATCTCCTTCTTCAAGTGGCGGCATTTCTTTGTATCATGGCCATAGTCCCGGTGTAAACGGTAGCAGCGAGATTTGTCTCGCCCAGCGTATGGCTTCAGTGGTGGGGGTCGGCGTAGGAAATGCTCGCCCTTAATCTTCATCAGGATCTTTGCTCTAGGGACGAGGAGAAGAGTGAAACTCTCTTCATCGGCAGGGTCAGCCTTGGGCCTTGGCTCCAGTCATGGGATCCGCACCACCCTCCGGGTCGGGTGTCCGGAGGTCTCCCCGATGGCATGCCTCTTCGGGAGCCTCCCATCCAGCTCCCTCCTGGCACGATCCGCCCTCGGCATAGATGTACTTTTGCACCCGAGAAGAACTCTGAGTACATCTTTGGAGGCTTCTTATCGAGGGAGTAGGTGAAGCGAGAGGTTCACAGCCCCCTCTTCAAGGCTAGCATGGCGATAGACTCATAGAGGTTGCAGATCTCCAGGGTGGCGGTCTTGAACTGCGACACGTAGTCTCGTAAGAGTTCCCGATCTTGCTATCGGATTGAGAAGAGGCTATCAGCCTCGCACGGTGCCTTCCTACAAGCATTGAAGTGCACCACAAAAACAGGGAAGATCGAGCCAGGTTCGACTGAGACCACCCCGTTCAAGAGTGGCTAGGAAACAAAAAGGGTGTCTCGCCGTGGACCCTATGAGGGTATAACTTTCTAGGTGATCCAAAAGTCGGTTTATTTTCTTGCTTGCTGGGAATTCTCTCTTGGACTTTCTTCAGAGGATATGGGGAAGGGCCTTTGATCCGCCAGGTTCTCTCTTCGAGGATCTTTCTGTTGCCTGTGTCGCCCTCGGTGGCGATGGCCTGAGCCTCGAGCCATGAGGGAGGATCGAGGAGGCTGCCTGGTACCACAGTGCTGCTGGACGAGGGCGCCTGTTATGGAAGCAACTCCCAGCCGTCGGTCATGCGGTCGCACCCGCTGGTGAGCTTGGGGGATGCCGCAGTAGTGCCCTCTTGGGGATCGCAGGCTGGTGTGGGGCATACGCACCGCCAGGCTCTGCTGTTGGTTTCCAAGGAGCATCTTCATTTGACGCAGCCTCAGGATGCCTGGTGGGCAGTGCAGGTAGGGGGTCGCCAGAGTGGCTGATGGAGAGAGCTCCCCCTCAGTCAGGGGGGGGGTCCCCCGCTCGACCTGGAGGCTTCATGGGCTTGCATAATCACCTGATTGGAGCTGTCTCCACTGGGGGGGAGAACTTCCTCCGGCTGTCTTTTGAAATCTGTTGCTGCCCGGATCGTCATATTATCAAGTGTTCCTCTAATTGGCTCCCCCCTTGGCGTCTCGCTGCTTCTCGAGTCCTAAACAGAAAAGCATCGAGCCGGGGATTCGAGAAACACTGATGATCAATTAGTGGGATGATAAAACAAAACCTCTCTAGCGATGAGCTTGGGGACTCCTCGCATCGAGGGGTGAAAGAGAAAATAATCTAAATAGACTTTATTATTTTTTCTTGCTTGCTTCTTCTTCTTCCTTTACTACCTCTAGGGCTTTATAGGGTGGCCTTTTCTTCTTCTCTCCTTCAAGGGGCTTTCTGTTGCTGCTGTGCTCTGTGGGCCTTCCGTCTCTCGACCCAAACTCATGTTGCCATTCGAAACTCCTAACCCAGTCTAATCTAACTAGGTTCAGTCCCTGTATGGAAGTGTAGTTTCCGTCGTGCGGTATGACGTGTCGGCCACCCAATTGAGGCCTGGAGTGTTCGAATCGGAGATATGGGGCATCCAGGGGAGCGCCCATCAGCAACGCACCTCTCGAACTCTGCATAAATCCCATCTTCATTTTGAATTCTAGTTTTTGCCTTTTGGGAGTCATCTCTCGCTGGTAGGAGGGTTCGCTCAAGTGGACTCGACCGAGAGAGCTGATTAGAAGGCCTGCCTGATGAGCCCTTCCTCGAAGAGCTGCTCGACAAATTTGACATGCTCGACCCGAAGATTTCCAGCCGCTTGTGCCACAAAATAAGAAGAAACCATCGATGTGTGACCCCATAGGTTCAAAACCTAAACGGTAGCACAGGAACATTTCCAGTACTAGCCAAAGTTGCCATCTAGTAATGACACCCGGCGTCTGGATAGGTTGAAGGTTGCAGAGCAACAAAACCTGTCAAATATGGAATAGCATTGAACTAATTCCCTGCACCTCCTAATGCTCCGGATGGTATAGGGTTAAAATACCTAACCCTAAGCAATCCATCAGAATATGTCTCAAAGAATCCCTGCAACTCATTACAAGGAATGCCCTGGCCAAGGTCTTTCTAAATTGAGGTATATAAAGCATTCAATCCAAATTATTTGGAGAGATCAATCCTATCTCGATCCTACTATCGCTATACAAGTACTTGACTGTACCCAGCAACCTTCCGTCGCCGGATTAGAAATCGAGGTAGTCCGGCACCAAAGCATGAGTAGTTGCTTGCAAGCTGCCATAGTGATCTCAAGTCAAAGGAATAATTCAAGTCCACATTCTAATACAAGAATCCTCGGTAGTAAGAGAATCCCACATGAGAGTCACATTCAGTGAAGTGTCAAACACAACACCCGATGTCATACAAGCATCTCCATGCTCCTTGGTTAAGAGGACAACCAACAGACATGACATCAACGACCTACTCTCGATACACTATCATCTCGAATAGCATATCCTTTGATCGCGAACTAATTTATGAACTACATGATACATCCTCTCTACATCACATACAAGGTAGCTCAAAGGACATCATTAAAAAAGAGTTTAAATTAAGAAAAATGCACATGTGATGAACTGCCAAAATATATCTTTTATTTATATCAAAATTCAAATACAAATAGCACAACCGTCTACAGCCTACATGATTGGCTTTCGGATATAATTCCCAATAGGCTTGCCTTAGAGGGATGGACTTGACCTCGAGCGAGAGCTGACCTCGGACGGTGGGCCCACCAATGAACCCTACCTTGGTTGGGAGCTGACCTCGGCTGGGTGGTCTGCTTCGGTTCTTCGTCATGTGTCTTGCCTGGTGGTAGGCCTCTTGCCATCATGGCTATCTGCAGGCTCCATGTCAGCGGATGTCGCCATATCAACTAATAACATCCCAACATATTTTTCTTAAAGTTCACTTCTTTTACACTTTGATAAAAGTACTTGAATGATCAATTATATAATCACACAAAAAAAAGTTGATCCAATTTTCCTATACACTAATAACATCAAACACTTTGATAAAAACCCATCTTACCATGTGATGAGCGATGCGAGACACTCAGATCACGCAGTAGATCACGGGTTCCAGGAAAGCAGGGATCATGCCTCGAACCGCGACTCGTTGATAGTGAGGCAAGGCCTCTACCAGCCAGGCTACCATCTTAGCAATTTTTTCTTAACTTTTAAAGATATGTTTCGTTTACAACAGAATTAAAATCAAAATGAAATAAAATAAAAATTTAAATGATCATATCTTTCAAAATATTTGGTTCATTAATAGAATGTAATAAATTTAAACATAAGAAAAAAATATAATTAAATTTTGAAAGATTAAAATATTTTTATTTTTTTTTTGAAATTGAAATAAATAAAATTTTCTTCAATCAAATAATTAGAATGAAAGCACTCATTTTCGGCATCACCAGAGCTATTCATGACTTGCATGCTAGGAAAATCTTCATCGAGGGAGATTCTTCTACTGTTATCACCTGGATTTGGAATAGGGTGAGGGTATCCCGATGACCATTCTCTCCTTTGTGATATCTGGAGCTCCCTCCGGCCGTCCTTGAGTGCCTCCATCTGTCATGTCTACCAGGAGATGAACAGCACTGCTAACTGGGTTGCCTCTTTGGTTGTTCACCATTCGGATGACTGGTCTTGGAATCAGGATGACAGTATCCGTGTCTCTTCGGGATCTTCTTTTTCTTAATCTTCTGGGCTGCTCTCGCACCAAAATTGTATGACCACCCGACCTTATCAAAAAAAAAAAAAAGTCACTCGTTATTATTTTTATTACCAAATCTAATCTTCCTGACTAAATATGTCTTAAATATATATATCTATGTATTATGTGTGCTTTCATTAACACAAAAATGTCAACTTAGAACATTATATGCATTCACTTAACACTTGGTATATGATAGTCCAATAAACTCTTAATCGGAACAATAAATAAAAGGACATAACACTTCTTTTTTTTTTTTTCAAATCGTCAAAAAAACCCCATCCTAATTTATTCCTTAGGTTACTTCCGAGATACCTGCCTAATATTTCAAGCGCTGATACTGATGGTATAGACCTTGGAACCAAAAAAATACAAATAAAAATAAAAACAAAACAAAAAACTCCTGATCGAGCAAGAAGCTTCTAATTTTTTTAAAAAAGGGCTTCAAAGTACGAAGATTCCAAGAAATGCTTTCTTTTCTAATTTGTCCTGAAGCAGCAGGTCAACGTAAATGCAAACGCTGGTCATCTTCTGCCGTCCGCGTCAAACGTGGGTTTCGGGAGGCCATTTGCTTTAAATTTCCCGTGCCCGTTCGGTCTCTCTCGCACCTGCCCGACACGTTATTTCCTAGGTCAGTTCGATGACCGATCTCAATTGCAATAAATAACGAACTTTCGCTCAACGGCTCTACCTTCCCTTGACACGTATGTCCTCCTTAACACGTTCACCAGAAATGTCCGGAAACTTCGTTCCTAATTCCGTACGGGTTTCCCGTGACTTATAAAAGCACCGGAAACCAAAACCTTTCGATCGCACCACGTACCCTTCGTGCTCTCCAGGGCATACGCAGCAGCCGAGCAACGAAGGAGCCAGTAGTTCTAAGTCCCTCTGTTTCGATACCATGGCCAAACCTAGTTCTAAGTTGATGGAATTCGAGCAAGTGTTCCGTTGCTTCGACAAAGATGGCGATGGGAAGATCTCGGTCTCCGAGCTAAGGCTCCTCATGGGGACTATTGGCGAGGAGCTGTCTGCCGAGGAAGCCGAGAAGTTGGTGGAGACGGCCGACTCCGACGGCGATGGGTTATTGGATTTAGAGGAGTTTCAGAGGTTGGTTGCGGCGGAGGGGGAGGAGGAGAGGAGTAGGGAACTGAGAGCGGCATTCGAGATGTACGAGATGGAAGGGGAGGGTTGCATCACGGACAGGAGCCTGAAACGGATGCTGAGCCGGTTGGGGGCGTCCAGGGAGTTGGAGGAATGCAAGGCCATGATCTGTAGGTTTGACCTCGATGGGGATGGGGTGCTTAGCTTCGAGGAGTTCACGATCATGCTGATGATCTGACGGGCAAGCCCGACACGCTATCCATGCACCCGTATCATCGTCGTGAGCTGATTCTATTCATTTAGATGGTTATATAGATATGGTGGCTGAGATTCCTTCTCCTCTCTCTCTATTTTTTTATTTATTTTTATTTTTTTATTCATTAATTCATACAATTAATTTGTTTGTAAATTTATTTTACAGGGGATATTTGATTCTTTCTTTCTTTCTTTCTTTATACGTTTTATTACAAGATATTATAATGTCATCTGCGTTATTTTTGCTTTGCTATGAGGTGGTATCTAGAACAATAGTTAAGGCTAGAACTCGGCTGGGTTCTAGGCCGGCCTGATGGATTTCGGGTTGGCTCAAAGTATGGTCAAATTTGGATCATAATTCAAATAAATTAGGTCAGGCTTTGGACTTTATATTAGAACCCATTCAATTTTCGAACCAGGCTTGGGTACCCCTTGGTCCAGTCTGGACAGGCAAGAAACTGACCTAGACTAAATCCGGTCCAAGTCTAGTTCTCGATTTCTTTTCCTGCCTTCCATCTCTTTCTTATTCTCTTTCTAGTTTTCAAGTACATCGCGGCATCGCCCCACTACTCGACGGCGACGCTGCCCCCCGCTGATCTTTTCTCTTGGTCGGCACTGGCATAGTCGCACCCGACACCTCAACCCCCTATGCGATCTCGCGGCCTCCCTCGACTCTGATCTCACTCCTTCGGCTTCGATCTCCCTCCTGTTGAAATTTCTAGGCACTGATCCCACTTGTCGGAAGATATGGACCAGCACCTATAAGCAGCGAAAGCAACCTATTCTTGAATTCAAGATTATGCAAGGAAACAGAAGAGAGATATTGGAGAAAAAAATAGATTGCTTTATTAATCCTTTGGAGAAGAACCCTGTTACAAGATACAAGACCCACATGGCACCCCTTCTGAAACCTCACAAGTTTCTCGCCATCCCGCACGCCTTCTCTCTTGCAGGCCTCACTGTCCCAAGAATCCACGTACGGCCATGTACGAACAATAACTCAATGTGCGTCCCTTCCTCTCTGAAATCCAAGAAGAAGCTCCACCTACGGACAATACCTCAATAGAGGATCTCCTCTCCAAAGCCCCGTGATGTACCCTCACGGACCAAGCCCTCTACGTGATATCTCCCTCATGTGCGCCTCTCTGAAGCCCTCCACTGTGGCCTCCTTGAAACCCAGGAGGTCTCTACCTGCGGACTCCCTCACTCAGGTTCCCACGGACAAGTCCCTACGTAGACTCCCTCCACGCGGCCTCCCTCCATGCAAGAAGATACCGTCCAGGACCGTGAGCCAAGCCTCACGGTCCTCTCAAGATCGTGGATGCCCCAAAGGGGTGCTCTCCCACGGACGCCTCTCAAAATCGGAGAGATATCCCAATTCTCATGCACACCTCCTCTTAAATAACACATGGGACGTGCGGTCTTCTCATATTGGGCGTCAACCACTTCTTGGTTTCTTGGACTTCTTGGGCTAACAACTTCTTGAATCTGTTAGGACTCAATCATATGGGCGGTTAGGACTTGGATGGTCCAATAACAAACTAGTTAGAACACCTCACATAGTTGGGCTTCCTAATTGGTTACAACGAACCAACTAACCAACCAACTGGCTAACCTCCTAACTAACTTAACAAACATGAACCCAATCCCATAACCCACAAACCGAGTTATGTTACAATCTCTCAAAAAAACTCTCCCTCTAAGCCCATATGAAAACACTAATCCTTATGGGTCAAACCCCCTAACCCAACATGCCGTGATCCAAATTGACTCAGAGCCCTGGGGACAACCCAAAAATCTCCTGGAACACCTCCAGGACAGCTTGGGACACGCCCCCAAGCTCCAGGGATCGCCTCCAGCATCCATGCCATGGCCTCCCAAGTCTCTCCAAGACTTGGGAGCATCATGGAAAATCCTACAATTTTCACCTTGGTTCCCCCAGCCATGGCAAACCTGGCAAAGTCCTCCTGCACAACCCCGCTGTAACTGCATGTCCTGACACTTCTTTGTGCAGATCTCCTTGCCTCTACCAACAACCTTCAGTTACTGAATTCACCTGGAGGCCTTTGGGATGACCGCCTCCACAGCTAAAGACCCTTGCTTGTATCCTTGCACCACGATTGTAGCCTTCCTTCTGCTTAACAGCTGTGATCAGTCTTTTTCTTGGACTTCCCTGAAGAGGCCATAGTGAACCTGAGCTAGCACTCGCTATAACTGGAGCTCTACCTAACACCATCTCTTCAGAGCCATGCCAAATCTCTGAACACTCTTCTCCACCTGGCTAAGTGCACCCCTGGCACTCGCGCTAGGATATGGCCACTTTCCCTGCACTCCCGCTCTGAACTCGTATCGAATCCTGCTCCACCTGTGAAGCCACCTCTCCCCGGTGCTTCACCTAATTGGTTACAAGAACCAACAACAACCAACTGGCTAAACTCCTAACCAACTTAACAACGAACCCAACCCATAACCCACAAACCGGGTTATGTTACAATCCTCAAAAAAACTCCCCCTCTAAGCCCATTGAAAACCTTCCTTTGATCAAACCCCCTAACCCAACATGCCGTGATCCAAATTGACTCGAGCCCACAACCCAAAAATCTCCTGGAACATCTCCAGGACAGCTTGGGACACGCCCCCAAGCTCCAGGGATCGCCTCCAGCATCCATGCCATGGCCTCCCAAGTCTCTCAAGACTTGGGAGCATCACGGAAAAATCCTACAATTTCACCCTGGGCCCCCAAGCCTTGGCAAACGGCAATGTCCTCCTGCACAACCCCGTGTAACTGCATGTCCTGACAGCTCTTGTGCGGATCCTTGCCTCTACCAACAACCTTCAGCTATGAATTCAACTGGAGGCCTTGGGATGACCGCCTCCACAGCTAAAGACCTTGCTTGTATCCTTGCACCACGATTGTAGCCTTCCTTCTGCCTAGTAGCTGTATCAGTCTTTTTTCTCGGACTTCCCTGAAGAGACCACAGTGAACCTGAGCTAGCACTCGCTGTAACGGGAGCTCTACCTAACACCATCTCTCAAACCATGCATGCCAAATCTCTGCACACTCTTCTCCACCTGGCTAAGTGCACCCCTGGCACTCGTGCTAGGATATGGCCACTTTCCTGCACCTCCCGCTCTGAACGTGTATCGAATCCTGCTCCACCCGTGAAGCCACCTCTCCCCGGTGCTTCACCTAAAACTGAAGTCTCCTTGATACCACAGAAAGAAACCCCAAGGCCAGTAACTCAACGCTGTCCTGCTAGCATGCAC
This sequence comes from Areca catechu, assembly GCA_021397845.1. Lineage (NCBI taxonomy): Eukaryota > Viridiplantae > Streptophyta > Magnoliopsida > Arecales > Arecaceae > Areca > Areca catechu. Next base: position 181,169,987 of record CM038050.1, read on the forward strand.
CTGAACCTCGTACCCCGTCGCTGCCCCTCGGACCCTTCGCATACCGCGAACCTCTCCGAGACTGTTTCGGATACACTACCACCCCGCAGGCCCTCCGAAACCCTAGGAGCTCATCCCAACTCCTCTAACCCAGTGACTGAACCTGAGAAAAAACTAGGCTTTTCCTTTCTCCATCCTTGATAAGCTCCGCGCGACCGTCTGCACCCTTTCTGTTGTCTCCAAAGCTGACAACAACCCATCGAAGCCACCTCGCCTTCCCAGCTGGAACATTAACCCATGCTCCATAACTCTTGAGACTCGTGCTCCACCACACTCCTGACCTCGAATTAATATCTTCCTGCTCTGTTCCCGTGACTGCAACACCAACCTGTGCTTCCGCAATGTACCTAGACAGCTATGCAAACCTAACGCCAATGTCAGACCTCTTCTTTCTTGAATCCTCATCTCCCAACGCTCAAACCAGACTCTACTTTGCTTTCGCTCGAACCAAGCTCTGATACCAATTATTGAGATTCCTAGGCACTGGTCCCACTTGTTGGGAGATCCGAACCAGCACCTATAAGCAGTGAAAGCAACCTGTTCTTGGATTCAAGATTATGCAAGGAAACAGAAGAGATATATAGGAGAAAAAGAGAGATTACTTTATTAATTCTTTGGAGAAGAACCTTGTTACAAGACAACAAGACCCACACGACATCCCATCTGAAATCCTAGAAGCTTCTCGTCGTCCTGCACGTCTTCTCACTTGCAGGCCTCACCGCCCCAAGAACCCAAGTATGGCCATGCACGAATAATCCCTCAACATGCATCCCTTCCTCTCTGAAATCCAAAAAGAAGCTCCACCAGCGGACAATACCTCAACGCAGGATCTTTTCTCCAAAGCCCTCCATGTGATAACTCCCTTACATGTGCCTCTCTGAAGCCCTCCACCATGGCCTTCTTGAAACCCGGGAGGTCTTCACCTACGGACTCCCTCACGTAGGTTCCTACGGACAAGTCCCCACGTGGACTCCCTTCACGCGATCTCCCTCCATGCAAGAAGACGCCATCCAGGACCGTGAGCCAAGCCTCACGGTCCTCTCAAGGCCGTGGACGCCCCAAAGGGGTGCTCTCTCATGGACGCCTCTCAAAATCGGAGAAATATCTCAATTCTCACGCATGCCTCCTTTTAAATAACACATGTGGTGTGCAGTCTTCTCATATTTGGTGTTAACCAATTCTTGGTTTCTTGGACTTCTTGGACTAACAACTTCTTGAATCTGTAAGGACTCAATCATATAGGCGATTAGGACTTGGATGGTCAAATAACAAACTGGTTAGAACACCTCACATGGTTAGGTTTTCTAATTGGTTACAACCAACCAACTAACCAATCAACTGGCTAACCTCCTAACCAACTTAACAAACCTGAATCCAATCCCATAACCCACAAATCGGGTTATGTTAAAATCTCTCAAAAAAACTTTCCCTCTAAGTCTATATGAAAAGACTAATCCTTTTTATCAAACCCATCGACCCAACATGCCGTGATCCAAATTGACTCAGAGTTCTGAGGACAACCCCAGAAATCCTCTGGAATATCTCCAGGACAGCTTGGGACACGCTCCCAAGCTCCAGAGATCGCTTCTAGCATCCCTATCATGGCCTCCCAAGTCTCTTCAAGACTTGGGAGCACCACGTAAAACCTTACACCTCCTCTGGCCACAGCACCGGCATGTGACGGCCTTACTCCCTGTGTAACATTGCGACCCCTCTCGGGCTCCAATTTCTCTCTCCTGGCCCTGGTGCCCCATTCAATGCTCCCTGCCCCTCGCACGATCTCGTGGCCCTTTCTCCCCGCCTTCGATCACACTTTTCCAATTCTGACATCCTCACCATCTCGTGCTCCGGTTAGATTTTTTTTTTTTATCATTTGGATATTCTTTTAGACCAGCGCACTTCCAGCACTAACAATAGTTCAGCCCTTAGAGAGTGCATTCTCGCTCTACGAATATTAGTTGACGGAAGGCTTACATAATGATCATAAAAGCCTCGCATCCCCCGAGCGGTCAAAGATTTGGGCTTTGGGCGTCGTCATCCCTGAGGGTAGCCCCTGATAACATGAAACATTTATATATCGCCCACAAATTCCACATCTGAAATGACGTAGGATCGTGAGCCAGGGAAAGAAATCGTAACACTGGGAATACTTTGCTAAATATTTGTGAACGGATGTCCTAAAAAAAATAAAAAAATCGATTATAAAATCAGTTGATAAGGAAAAAAAAAAATTTAATAAATATTTTAATAAATTTTGAAAAAAAAAATAAAAAATCGTTTGTAAAATCGATCAGGCTTTTAAACTTTGGACCTGCACTAAAAAATTAACGTGCTATGAATAAATGGAGACAAGTACATCTTTGGTTTGGGTTGCTGACCGAACATAGCAATAACAAATACATTCTGAGCTTAGTCGAACCATTTGCATCATATGTCTTAGCCAGTGGTAACTTTAATCCACTAAAAAGCTTTCACTGTAAACACTAAAAAGACGAACAATGTCATGCAACTCAAGATGCATTAACTAGACGAACTTTCATAATGACACTACAAAACAAAACCAATCCGATCATTAAACCTGGATATATATATATATAATATATATATCAACAGGATTGTCCATCCATCATTGCTGAAAGTACAAGAACAAACCTCGTTGCTAGTATCTATTATTAGCGATAAGAAAAATATTGTCTTTAATAATAAATATTAGCGTCTGCTCGGATGACAACAAGACCCTCGCTAATTTTTTTTTCAAGTTTTATTAAAAATATAAAAAATAATTTAGTGGCGATATATTACCATCGCTAATACTTTACGTCGTTAATAATTTATTACTCACGGCACTAAAGATGGCTAATGCCATCGGTACTAATTTTTTCTAGGTTTTTCTAAAAAATTAAAAAAACTTAGCAACAACGTACTGCCATCGCTAATAACTTATTACCAACGAATTTATCATCACTAATGTCATCGGTAATATTTTTTAATTTTTTTAAAAATCATAATTATATTTTTAAAATATATTTTAAAAATTATAATAACAAGCAATCGTAGTAAATTAAAAATGAAATATCACAATCAAATGCCATAATTATAAATAAAAAATTAATTATATTATATTAATAGTGCAAATTATATAATTTTATAAATTAATATTGCTTTACAAATATCAAAAATAAATACATAATATCATAAAAGAAAAAATCACGTGAGATCCTACTCGTTGTCGTCATCCTCCTGCTGCTACTCCTGTACGTCCTCTCTAGCAGACGGTGTATAAAAGCTGGATATCCTAGCATCCTGTAATAAATAAAAATAAAACATTCTTAATAAGTTTCGATATGCAAACGTATATGTTGATATGAAAATTTATGTTTCAATATACTCTTCTAATTCTTAACTAGATTTGTTCCTATATATTCTTTCGATGATACAGAACTATAAACACCTTAGCTCCATCAATTAGATGCTTTGATTGAATTTTTATCCTCTACATCTTCTTGAATCTAATCTAAATACGTGAAGTTTCTAACCATAAAAATTAAAAAAAATTAAGAAAAATAATAGACTTACATGCTGTGATGCTTGTGTCAACGAAGCTAACTAATCGCGTAGATGTAGATCCTAAAGAATCTCTATGACTGTATCGTGGATGGCGTCTTAGAAGTTTTGAGACCGTTAGGCAAAAAGATGGGTCATGACATCCTCGACATGTGCATCATCCATGTCTGGATCGTCAAGGCCTGAGAGGAGGATGCTAAAGGCCAACAAGCTATTGGAGGGTCAAAGCTGTGCCCGAATCCTATGACTCAGCTCGTACTCACCCCTCCAGTAACCCTGAGCCATCCTTCGAGGTCAAGAAGGTGTTGGAAGGACGGGTCCTCACCTACCGCGATATGACATACTCTGATCTACATAATTGGCCTACAAAGTTTAACTATTGATTAGTCTAATTAATAATATCGGTATTATAAAAACTAATAAATAATATTTAAAGTTGTTAACATGATATGTCAAGATCTCGAATATATGTAATTACTAATCCTCCTGGACTAGTATATGGCCTCTCACAACTACAGCTACCCCAATGAACGACCGAGCTACCATGTCTACAATAAATAAATAATAAAAATAAATTAATTAAAACATACAAATGATCAATTAATATGAAATTAATATAAATATAGATTTTTTACCATTCTATCTACCACTATATGTATGCTTGATCGGATCCTGCTAGGTGGTCCGGTTCTGCCATGTACTCTGCTGCCTACTTGAGTACTCCTCAGTACTACACTAGATGCAGAGGGCCTTCTATATGTCCACCCACATCCAGAGAACTCTAAAAGATTTTTAGTTTGATGGCAACTTGGAACTGGAGTGCTCTATGACAGATTGTCTAAGACTATACAGCCCATCCCGAAGCTTATATATAGCCACCTCCTTGAAGGTCGGATAACTAGCCTACTTATTCTGAGAAGTCTCAAATCAGTAATACTTCTACAAATAGAAATAAATTTGTATTAAATAAATAGAATATAAATATTTCATGAATTTAAAAATTAAATGCATTTAACTTAATAGGAATATCTTCCAGGCTACACACGAGCCCTTAACGACCAACTGGAGAACTCATTCACTAGTCCTAGCATCAATCGATGAATGAACACGATAACCATCCAAGATATTTTAGGCTCTCTGAATGTACTGCAAAACTAAAATTTAATAATAAATATTAACTCTAAAATGATTGAATTTTAAACATATTAATTGAAATATAGTACTTGCTAGTGGCTCTGAATATGGATGAGCTATCTATCCTTTGGTCGAGTTGCAAGTACCATGAGCTAGGTGGGTCATTGACCATGATGCTGAGTCTAAGAGCCGATTACTATAGCATATGACTATGGGATTATTGGTGACTCCATATCCTCAAAACCTGATTACAAAATATCTAATATAAAAGTATTATATTAGATAATAAAGGATAAAATTATATAAAAATAATATCTAAAATTTTAGAGTTTATCATGTGGTATGAGTGGTGCAAAACTATGCGAGCTAGCAGCATGATCACTCTCTTCTTGAGAGCTCTATCTTCTAGAGCTCTCTTATTAGTTGGCACGGTTCCGATTTCTAAAAGATATAATAGATAACCTCTGAAAATTAAAAAAAAATAGATTAACCAAAATTATTATGCATGGTAATGCAAGATTTAAAATGATGCAAGATAAATATTTAAAATAGTTCAAGGATTATATACTTAGCACTACTTATCAGCCTCTTCAAATGTTTGATACTTTTCGGATTCTTTTTCGAATTATTTCTCTTCTTCTATTTCTTCATCTTTTTCCTTCTCTTCCATTCTTCATCTTCTTCCTCCTCTTTCATTTCTTCATTTTCTTCTTCTTCTCCTTGCATGATAGGATTGCCCTTTACAATAACTTGGTATAATCTGCATCCTCATGTTGGTCATCACGAAGGACAATTCCTGGAGTATCTAACTTTGTATCTATAAAAGACTGATGAACTCCTAATATTTCATTTTTTTTTTAAGTATTTTGATAACTGGGGATCTTCTTCTTCTTTGAGCACGTAATGAATGGCTCGAGACTTAATCTTATATATAGCCTACTAATCTTTCTTTCATTTTTTCTTGACGAAAAAAGAGTATAATATACTTAAGTAGCTTGGTGAGTTAGCACAACTGGCTCGCCGATATATACTTTTAATCCATGTTTGATTTTAATAAGCCCATGCCATTGATCAATTTTTATACCGTTGTCATTATCAAACCATTGGCACTTAAATAGAATGACACTTGTTGCCGCCTATACTGTCGTGGCCTGCAGCTCTAGCGTGGTGTCGGACATCAGCCTCCTTATCCGGAATTCAGCACGTGTACTTGGACCTACAAAAGAAAGGAGACCCAGGCCAGGGATCCCGACGGGGGCACTCCGACAATCAAGTTAGTGGACGATCTAGGGGAACAGATCCTCCTCTATGAATCCTTGTGCGGTCTCCACGCACGGAGGAGTTTTTAAGGAAAGAGTAGAGTGGGAGTTGTAGCAGAGAAGGAGGGCTTGAGCAATGGTGACTGTGTCCGTTAAGACTCTCCCGACAAGTTCTTCGGTAGCCTTAGAGCACTCGCACTTGCCTGCTCCCCCTCTACCAACTTTTTCTTACCTTGTTCGAAAGCCCTTAGGGCATCCTTTTTAGACCATGGATCCTCTCTATTACCCACCTTGGGTTCTCTCCCTTCTGGAGGTGCTCGAAGGTCAACGACCGGCAGCATCATGTAGGTCGTGCCTCGGTATCCTTTCCCTTCATGGTAGAGAGTTATGTCGTGGATTCTGACTTCCTGGCAGGTTGCTATGCTTGAAAAAATTTGACAGAGACTCGATCCGAGGGTAGCCGCTCCTAGGTTTGAATCCCTTAGCATGACTTTTTTCTTCCGAGTGGTGCGAACGGTCGGCTAGGAAATGCAGTGCCTCGATTGAAGCACTCTTTTCTAACTGGTATAAACAATGATGGAAGAGATCCTGGTGCCCTAGAAAGATGCTCCTCTTTAGGTCAGCGTGCTTCCCCTTTGTAAGCCTTGGGCGGCATGCCGCCGTCCAATGGATGTAGCGATGTTTCCTTCTCGAGCCAGTAGACCTTTCCACCGAAGGACACTCAGCTCGAGGTGAGGGAGCTCAACTTTGCCCGAGGCAGGCTCGACCCCAGGGGAACTGCCCGGTGGAGGAGCTCGACTTCAGCCGAGGTGGGCTCGACCTAGGGGGAGCCGCCCGGCGGAGGAGCTCGAAGAGAGGGAGCTCGACTTTGGCTGAGACGGGCTCGACCTCGGGAGAGCTGCCCAATGGAGGAGCTCGAAGAGAGGGAGCTCGACTTCGGCCAATGTGGGCTCGACCTCGGGAGAGCCACCCGGCGGAGGAGCTCGAATAGAGGGGCTGACGTGGTAACATCTGCCAGCACAGCCACCACTGGATCCAAAGGGGGACTCCAAGTCAGCGATCTCGCCACATCACATTATTATCTCCAATGTAAGTCAATTTGATTACTTCTTTAAGGATTTCCATAGTAGCTACTTTCCGTCTCTTCCCACTAGCCGCCCTTTATACACGCCACTATTTATTGTGCTCTTATGATATCCATATTCGTGGATATAAAATTAAAAATTATTTATGTTATAGCCATTATAATATGTCATGTATTTTGTTGGCTCGTAACCTAATAGTCTTAGCTTTTTAGGTATGGATTTGCCTCCTTGCATTACCTACATATTATAAAAAAATAAATCAAGAAAAAAATAAAATATATAAAATGATAATAGATGCTTACTAATTTGTGGAATCAATCTACAAAGTTCTAAAGACATTGTGCAGAAATTTCTGACTTATTCTTGGATTGTCCCGTTTTAACATCCCATCATATTACCTAAACGTGTATACGATAAATATACCGTAATAAGTGATTGAAGAATTGGAATTGTAACTAACACTTATTCAATATACGAATCAACTTCTTTGCTATTTAGTAAAACATATATTTCAGCCTGTCAAAATTTAATATTAGTTAAAATACGATGAATCTCGTACCCAAATTCACAAGCGGGATAGATAAATATTAAAATCTCCCAGTCTAATCCCTTACCACCACTATCATCATTTCAGCCAACTTGAGTCAACTTTATCTACATACTAGGATTAAAGTAGTATCGATTGAAATTTAAAATTTCTTATATTATATAAGCCTCTACAATAGAACCTTTGATTTTAACCTAATTTTTCACATTCTTCTTGAGTTTCGCACGTATCTTTCAAAAGGATACATCACCTGAACTACATTCGTCCCTCCACCCTAGCTTCATATGCTAGATGAATTATGAGGTACTTCATGGAGTCGAAGAAACTAGAAGAAAATATCTTTTCCAACTTGTAAATGATTTTTACACTACTAGCCTCAAGACTAGAGATATGGTCGGTAGATAGTTCCATAGTATAAATATCTTTGAAGAAAAGACTATGCTTGATCAAAAAATTTCATTTGGAGTTGCAAAGGAGATCACATCAAGATAATAGTAGTAATATTTTCATAAAGATATGGTAGTAATGATTCTTTAATTCATAGAACCTACAATCTTTAAATTAATACGCCGAGTTAGATTACTTACACGAATTTAAGATTTTTATATCATTCATATACATCTTTCAACTTCTCCCTTATTAAGGTATACAATGCTTTCGATTTTAAAAATTTTTCAAGTGGCACCTCTACTAGCCCTAATAGAGGATGCATGTATATTTTTTCATATATGCTCAAGCCTTGAAATTATCCTTCATCTTATCCTTAATATCCAAAATAGTATAAAAAATATTATCGAATGCAATCTTCTCAATGTGCATGATGTCAATGTTATAACATATTAAATTAATGGACTAGGTATGGCAACTCTCAAAAGATACTGTGCTTCATCCAGTTATGAATTCTACCAAACCTTTAAGATTTTTACTTGTCAAATAGTATATCAAACTAGACTTTGTCAAGTTGGGATACCCTCTGAAAACTTTCATACCACGTAGGCACGGGGGTGCATCATCATTTTTTATCTTATTCCTTCTAAAATTATCCTACTACTTTTGAAAGAGAAGATGCTTAAGAAGAAATTGATGATGACAATCGAACCAGTGGGACTTACGAACATGCTCAAGCTGAAATAATTTTATATACTTCATGCAATATGGACATACTAGCTTTTCATGAGTGCTCAATCTTGATAGCATTCCATAAATAGAAAAATCGTTAATGGTCTATATCAATGTAGCCTTCATTATAAATTTTACTTTTTTTATGCATCAAAAGTACGTATGCCATCAGACCATAAAAATTTTAGCTCATTAACAAGAGGCTTTAGATATACATCAATATTTATACTGGGATATTATGGTCTAGGAATGACTAATGTAAGAAAGATATTATATTCTTTCATGCATATCCCAGGAGATAAATTGTATGGAATAATAAAGACTTGCCAACATAAATAAGGGGCCGCTATATGACTGAATGGTATAGACCCATTCCCAAATAAATCAAGTCAGACATTACATGATTCCTTAGCAAATAAAGAGTGGCAAGCATCAAGGTTTTTCCATGCCTCATTATCAATGGATAACCCATCATATCGATGTGCTTGCGAATCCCTTCTTTGTACCATCTTATCTGCCCAGCAGTACTCTTGAATAAGTAGAGCCTTCAAGGAGTGAGGAATAGGTATTGAAGAACCTTATATGCTATGTCCTGATTGCTACCATCTTGCCTCGGCTTAAATCAACTTTCACCGCATATGTCATATAAGCTCTTCAGTTAGTTCTCCTTGTATAAAAGCATGTAATCATTGCGGCATGCATCTATCTTCTCGTATCCATGCCTAACCCTTTTATCATTTTTTTGAAAATACAGAAGCTCCTAACAAGCTTCTTATCCTTCAATAGCATTTTCTTTATTAATGGTATCATCTATCATAATAATTAATCGTTATATTAAGGTCGGTCTTTAAGTTCAACAACTCCAATACAACTGATAGTATAGTGTGTATTTCACATCCTAGCCATAGTAGTTTATTAGTATCTTTTAGTATATGATAGAAATTACCGCTGTTAGCTTTTGGATTGTCCTCCATATCTCAGTCAAATTCATGACCAACCACATCTACAATCATGTATATTATTCTATCTATGCCCATGTATTGCCGACTTCTAATCCTTGCAATATCTTCCATGTCTCTTCATGCAAGTACCAATGCTTATAGTTCAGCATAAATCTACTCCTATATAAATAGGTAATTATTATATCTGTATGAAGCATTTTTCTATCGACATATCTATTAAAAAGAATAATAAGCATGTACTTCAACTAAGAGTACTGCATTCTCAAAAGCATAATCAAAGAAGTACTCAACACTTTCCTTATATTCAACAGAAATCATCCCGTCGACTACTAGACGATCGATCCAACTACGGTCTATGGCACACTATCTAAGAATTTTGCATATACAAATCCAAGACAAAACACTTACTAATTATTTTGTCATTTAAAATGGCTTATACAATAAATGCATCTCCGGGAGTTCGCATCTCATCACTCAAGGCAAAACTCAGAAGAATGAGAGTGGCCAGAGGTAGCGTCATGGATACAAGATATAAGAGCTTGGATGCCTAGGTGGAGGACGCCACTGAGAGGTGCTTAGATTTGGAAGAGAAGTCCAAAAAAGAAGAGATGGGGCTTCGAAGAAGAGTCTCCAAGAACGAGCAGTAGTTTTGCTAGGAGAGGCATAAGAGTGCTTCGCCTCCAGTGAAGAACAAGGAGTTAGAGGTCCAGAAGTTCATCGCAAATGAGAGCACATTTATCAACCTTTTCAGATATTTAGTACCCTTTAGATAATTCATCTGATTCTTTCATTTTTTTATCTTCATCTTTTTCCTCTTCTTCCCCTTCTTAGATAGAAAAAAAATTATCTAAGGAAGACCAAAATTTGATAAACCATGTGTTGCTGAACTGATGACCGTTGTCTATGATTAGCACCCAAGGATGACCAAACTGATATATAATAGATCTCCAGACAAAGTCTTTCACATTTATTTCAATGATACAGGACATTGGTTCTGCTTCCACCTATTTTGGTAAAGTAATTGATTGCAACTATTAAAAACTTGCACTGACCTGATGTTTGAGGAAATAGCCCAAGAATGTCTATCCATTCTCCATTGTGCCAAGGGCTAAAGTGTGCCAATGGGGGTCAGTGGTGCAGCAGGTCGGTACTAGATTTTGGCATTATGTTGACATCGATTATATTTTCACACAAAGTTGGTTGCATCATGTTGCATGGTCGATCAATAATATCCCTATTGTAATATCTTGTAGGCCAACGACCCGCCCCCCAAGTGATTTCCACATATTCCCTTATGCATCTCTCACAATGTGTAATCAGTCTCGGATGGGCCCAAACATTTGAGAAGATGTAGGGTGAATGATCTTTTATATAATTTATCTTTATAAAGAACATAATGAGATGCATGATACCTTATCTTCCGGGCTTATTTATGATATGCTAAGGGTATGCCTTCTCCTAGATACTGGACTAAAAGATTAATCTAGTTAGGTTCAACATCGACCTGCAATATTGGGGCAAGCTTCTCGATAACAGATATCTCTAGTAACTCAAAGAAAGTTTCTTTATGAAGCTTGGATGGTGTAGAAATTGACAACTTGGATAACAAATCAATCCAAAAGTTTTATGACCGAGTTACCTATATATGTCAAAATTTTTGAAGGCTGGGGTTAAGCTCCTCACTTCTATAGGTGCTTCTTTTTTTAAATTCCGTATACTCAATTCTTTCACCATTTCGAGTCTAGTGGTCAGGGCTTCGTATTCGGCTTTATTATTAATAATAATAAATTCGAAGTATATGGTACATTCGACGATGCTTCCTTTTGGACCGGTTCATGAAAAACTTAGTCAACTTTTCTATTATCCAATTTATCCATCTTTTTGTACTTTTCAAGATGGGTAGTTACTTTCCCTGGATAGTATTTATCCCTGAATTAGTGAAAAAATTATACTCATCTGGAAGGTAGCTAAATTTTTTTCCTACTAGTCAATAATATAAATATTCGATTTTATTCCTAAAATCTTATGATTTCCAATGTCTTCTCATTCAATGTCCAATAACTTAGTTATCTCCTACCCCCAAACTATAGTCCCCATAAAAGGTATCATGGAATATATAGATAAATTTTAGTAATTTATCTAGAAAAATAATAATGTTAAAGAACATGGGTAACAAATTTTGTAACTACTTTTCAATGCATAAAAGAGCATGAATAAATCATTTTTCTATCTAAATATTACCTGAAAAATATTTATCCAGGAAAATATAGATTCCCAGCTAAATTTTTTACTCGTATAAAAACAAGCCATTTAGGCTAACTAGGATAGGTATTGATCCGAAGCTAGCCGAGTTTAAAGACCCATCAACAAACATAGTCTACTGTCCTTCAAAACTTTACTTTTGCCGATCCTTTTCTATTAACTCTTCTTTAAGATAGTGCATTCTAAAACAAAGTCCATCAATACATGTGCTTTTATAAAAGATTGAGACTGGAATTTAATGTCAAACACTATAAATTCAATCGTTTATTTAGCTATCTGATCCAATGTATTGGGTCAGTGTAACATGGGCTTCAAATGTTAATTAGTAAAGAGAATTATGGTATGAGTTTTTTTGGAGGGGTACAAGCAGGTGATCATACCAGTCTCATGTGAGTGCAATCCAAACAATTGAAGTACAAAATATCCTGCAAAACTCGAGGATAGACATCACCCTGCCAACAGGTCTAATTACCAGAATGGTCGGTAATAAAAGATGCAACTCAATCTACTACGCTATTCGCCTCCAGGTAGGGCAGAAAATGGGCCAGCCCAAAGCCCATTGAGCCGGTCCAAAGATTATATTTTAAAAATTTTTGGACCGAATCCGGACATCCCTTTGATCCAAAAATTAAATGGACTCTATTTTACAGTCCCAAGACTAGTCCAATATGCTTAAAATTTCGTCGGCAGCTTGAACCAATTTCAGGCCAGCCCGAAGTTTATTGAGCTAGTCCTGTCCAATTCCAAACAATGGGCTTTTGGGCCAGCCCATTTCCAGCCCTACCTCCAGAATAACATGTCGAACAGGTATCATGATGGGATGATAAAGAAAGCTTCAAATATCTAGAAAAATTTGATGAATCTCGAGATGCTTTATTCTATCTCTAATCCGGTCAATGATTATGATAGAATCACATTCAATAATAATCATCTCCGGTTCGTAATTCCTGATGAAGATAGATGATGCCCGTTTAAATGGATCGAAGCTCCACGTTCGGAATATATGGTCGAAAAGGTAAGACCCTTCTATAGCTAGTAATTTGGTGTTCGGATCATGTATAACAAAGTCGGCATCGTTTTGCTATTTCTAATACCGTCGACAAAATTAATCTTGATAAATAATTATGACATGAGTTTGAAAATAGATTCGAGGTTGATGAAGTAGCAACCGTCGTTGAGCCTTAATTATTAGCCGGGAACCGGTTGCCAGCCTAGGAAAAGCTGATAACACGTGCCCGGCACGTACTGTCGCATTCTTGGGCCGGACTCCTCACTCCCGCCAAGCTGGATGTCAGGCGCGGCCCCACCCTCTCATCTTCCCCGACAACCCACCGTTCGTTGCACGACCCATAAAATCTACTCGCGCATGGCATATCGACCGTCACTATCATCTTCGTAAACGCATCTCATCCATTCATGGTAGCGTAACACCTAAGCTTTCACATATCCGCATGGAAATTTTATGCTTTGGAACATACTGCTGTCATTTCCCTTCCACCGCTTCTCTTCCACCATTATTATAAATAAAAGGTTAAACCCTAGCACCGTTTCGTCTCCCCCACCGTACAAATCAATCGGAAAAGGCTCTCACCTTCCCTACCCTCCACCCCCCCCCCCCCCCCCTCTCTCTCTCTCTCTCTCGCACGCTCGATCTCTCGATCTCGTCGTGATCCCGGCAATGGCGAGCGCCGATTCGGAGCGCCGGGACGGGGAAGCTGGCCAGTCCGCCGGCGGCGAGGAGGAGGACACCGGAGCACGGATCGCCCCCATCGTCCGTCTCGAGGAGGTTGTCATCACAACCGGCGAGGAGGAGGAGGACGCCCTTCTCGACCTGTAAGCCCCTGATCTCCCATCTGATGTATGGTTTTTGCCCAAGATCCTAGTGTCAAGGTCCCGTTTGTTTTTTTTTCTTGATTCTTTGTTTGTTTTGGTGATGTTAGAAAGGCGAAGCTGTACCGTTTTGCTAAGGAGGGAAACCAGTGGAAGGAGCGGGGGACTGGGAACGTGAAGCTCCTCAAGCACAAGGAGACCGGCAAGGTCCGGCTGGTCATGCGGCAGGCCAAGACACTCAAGATCTGCGCCAACCATCTAGGTTGGGCTATCTCGATTTCTCCTTCTTGGTCTTGTTTTTTTTTTTGTTTACTATTGGTTTTAATTCTGGATTATATGGACCGTTGGTTTTGATTTTGGATTATATGGAAAGGCATGGCGGAGTAACATTTTCTTGGTTTCTTGTTGCTCTTTAGTTCTTCCGTCGATCAAGATGCAGGAACACGTGGGGAATGATAAATCGTGCGTGTGGCATGCGGCAGATTTTTCTGATGGGGAATTGAAGGAGGAAATGTTCTGCATTCGGTTCGGCTCTGTTGAGAGTGAGTGTCTTTCATTTTCTTTCGTTTTAGTACTTTCTTTGAAGTTTCTTTATCAATTTTGTCTCATCGAAATCAAATCCTTTTCTTTTTTATGCTTCTTGATTTCTTGGTTTATTTATCATTCCTTGTGGTCTCAAGATCTTATTTTGCGTGATGATCCAAATTTTTATTCGAAGATTTTTTTTTCCTCTCAACTATATGGTGGTATGAATGCAGTGCTGTCATTGTTTAACCTATTGGGAGGGATCGACTGATATGTTCATGAATGTGACGGGTGTTAGCGAATCTTTTGCAGATTATAATACGTACTGCATCAATTTCTTGCTCAAATGAATATTTATTTGGTATACCTCCTTTATTTTTTTGTATGACTTGTTCCATGAATTCAAATACTATCTGTTACTTGGGAATGTTATTATCTCAGCCATGGTACAGGCACAGTACATGTCATAGTGAAGGTGGTGTTGCATCATTGAATCTTGTATACAAATTGATGAGAACCTATGTTGCTGTTGCCGTTGTTGGAAGTAGGGTGTGCCCTAAAACTTTTTTGGGCTCATTGAACCTCTCTTACACAATCATAAATAGTTAAGGGGGTTGTATCACAAACAGGTCTTTTAGCTAAAAAAAGGATCTGCAATTGTTACTAATGGGCATAATGACCAAGTGGATGGTTGTTGTTCCACGTGGAATATTTGATCATTCTAGACACTTAAAAATTGTTCATAGCTGCAGCTGAGGTTGGACATTGCACTTTTTTGTATGCTATTGTGGATAATGTCTAATAGCAAATTGGAATGTCTATTTTGTTGTAGTTATCGAAGTAGTTAGCTTTACACTGGTATAGTGGACATGTTCATGCTAAACAGTCAATGATACATGGCCATCTTTTGAAAATCATTGTTGGAGTTGGAGATGTTGAGTGATCCTTTGATATGAGAGAATGACTGCCTATTGTTGTTTTTGTTGAATAAATTTGTAGTTAAATCTGTGTATCGATGATGATAACTTGGATTTTATCCTTGATAGGAAGTGCAACAATTTATTGTCTCTTATTATGAGTGGGGGTAAGGTTCGTTCTAACATGAAATCCATCTATGATGTTTTATCTATGTCAGAACAGACATGTCAGACAAGGGAGTGCTGGTACCATGCATTGTTTTAATTGAATCTGTTTTTATAATTATTATATATATTTAATAAATAAATTGTTATTCCAAATTGATTTCATGCAAGCATCAGTTTTCTATGATGTCTGTCATGTCATCTAGGGTTCTAACAGGATATGGAATCAATTGTCTATGGGTTTGGCAATGTTAATACTTTTCCAACAGTTAAATACTTTTCCAACAGTTAATCGAGGATAAAGGAGATGGACTGAAATGTGGGAACCATTATTGTGCATGAAAGGAGACTTGTTTACCCATTCTATGTACTAACGATTAGCATGATTATATATCTTTTTGTATAGGGAGGCTGGTCCACCCTATGCATTATGATGGTGACACATTGATTGAGCAAGAATGGGATGTGGTATATTAGAAACCCAAATTAGCCTTGGAGTCCCATACCTGTCTATTGTTTTTGACCTTTTATATGCATCTTTTTTGAATCCTTACAAACTTAAGCTTAGTATAATTGAGCAGGTGAATCAGATCTTCGGTACGGTTATTGGTCCATGTGGGTTGGCATGGGATCATTGGGCTGGTGTTATGGACTGGACTGTTCTCAAGCTTGGTCAGATGCCTTGTGTTTCCTAGATGGCTGCCATGTGATAGGAGGTTCAAACCTAGTGGGCCTCCAACAATTGGTGTTTCCTAGGTTTATGGCACAAAAGCCTAAGGCTTCCACCTTAATGCTAGTTTTGCTCTTATAAATATGAAGGAAAGACACAAGGTTGAGTAGGAGGATTGGTTTTTTCATATCACGTAGAGAACTCAAGCAAGAGCTCTCTAGTGCCACCCACAGAGAGAGAAGTTGAGAGATAATGAAGAAAGGAAGATAGAGATGAGGTGGAGGCTATCAACTAATTCTTGGAGGGTCTACTGGGTGTGAGTACCCTATGTGGTACCGGGTGTGAGTACCCTCCTTGTATTCTCAATTCATATGTTTAGTTATTAATCTATTTTGTTATGCATATAATCCATATTTTATTGGTAATCCATCAAGAAGAGCTATCAGATTCCTGTTCTTTTGATTCATCATGATATGGGCTGCATTGCTGTCCATTATATATATATGCATCTGTGTGTGCGTGTAATCTAAAATATTAATTGTTGGTAGTGAACTCTCATCTATGGTTTTGTGTTATATTACTAGCTTCATATATGGAAGACTAATATGATTCCACTGATAGCTGCATTGAACCTGTCAATATGTAGATTTTGTTGCTCCTTTCACATGATTATTGTAGTGATGTAAAACAATATTCAGTTTCATGGATTTTGCAAAGACCAGATTTGAATTGTAAAATTACTTTATATTAGTCATCATTTAAGAGGTTGTCAAATGCCTGGATACCCATGTTTGAATTCAAATGCCTAAAGATGATTTTACAAAGATAATGCATGGGCCCTAGATTACATTCTGGAAGGTGGAATTGGTGAATTCTTTGAACTGATTGAAATTATATTTCAACCCAGTAAAGGTAATATGTAGCGGATAAGGAATGGGAAACAATTATTTGAATTGTAAGTTTTTTTTTTTTTTTTTCTTTTGATAACAAGGATAGATGGAAGATTCGTCGAAGTAAGTTTTCATTACACTTTTCTTTTGATAATGAGGATAGATAGAAGACTGTCCAAAAATCAGCGTGAGACCTAGGATTTAGGAGATACACGTGCAAGGACACTCAATAAAGATACATACATACATATTTGCAAAGAGCAAAAGAGAGAGAGCTTAAGGCCACTTTTTCTTTTTTTTGTTGCCATGGCATCCTCCAGCTCAACTTTTTGTTGACAGTCTTGATCAATGCCAGCCACCTTGTACAAGGTGGGATCTGAAACAGAAGCATGACCGAAAGAAAGGACCATGAGCATAACCTAACTTCCAAAGAGTGGGAGGTGTCAGGGAAGCATGAGGATGAAGTAAGGGATTGGTTTGTCCTGGCCGGGCATGGTTGGGAGGATGACTTAAGAGGGGATGGGTAATTGGTTAAGGGTGGAAACCTGGGGTTGTTGGTAATTTGATGCGAAGGAGGGAAAGCGATAGGGTGAAGGAGGGCAGGGCATACGAAGCAGCAGGAATTGTCATATTGTGTGAGAAAAATATTGATAAGTGTTATTTCAGATAATTGGTAATATGTTTTATGTTATTACCTGACTAGATTTTGGTATATACCTGAATGACTGTTTAGTACATGGGTTATCCTAGGTTATCCATTATCTGGTTTGTATTTACCAGAGATGGCTAATTGGATTCTATCTTTGTTAAGGATCATTTGACATCTGGCAACATACTCGTGCAACCTTATACAATCATAGAATGTTTTTGGTGGTCATTTAGTTAACATCAGTCAAGTTCACGTCAATCAGATCTACAATTTTCAGTAGGCTTGATTTCATGGCTAGTCTGAAAACAGTAGAAAAGGTCCATAAATCAGCCCATAGATACCCCTGGGTATGGAGACCGCATATTGTGACAATGTCTACTTGTATAACGAAGTTATTATTATTATTTTTTGAATATGTTGCTTGTCATCTGAAGATTTTGTAACATAAATAACTTATTTTGAGTTAGGATGGTTGGGTTTTTTCTTAAAAAAGCAACTGTACATGTACTTAAGGATGGAAAGCATGATGTCTTTTGTGTTATATTGATATACATCAGATATAATAAATATGAACCTAAAGGTGTATTTGAGTGAATAATTATGTACTTCATTACTAGATATACTGCCCAACCGTCATATTTCTCACATTGTTGTACTATTTTCTCTGTGTACCACTTTTTAAAGATTGTTATGATACACGTGGCATTTTAGTTGCTATTGTTTGTTGTATATTGTGATCGGTATACTGTGAAAGTGATTTTATAGGAATTGGTATTTGGATGAACATGTGTTGTAATGGTATATGGTACACAGAAAGGTGTTACTAACTTAGAGTTAGGCTTGGGAATTAACAAACAGGCTAATAAGAAGCTCTTTCTCATAGGAAGCTCTTATACATACATACATACATATATATACACACATTTACACCTTTCCTACAGTGGGGAGGAAGTGCCACAGGGAGTGGAAATGGTGTGGAGAATTGTAGTTGTAGCTAAGCTTGAACCTCAGGGATCCATATATGATGATTTCTAGGTGTGATTGTTCACCATGTATTTATATAAAGAATCCTAGCTGGCTGAATAGTTTTTGCTAGATCTTTTTTGAGGATCCTGCAATTTAAACAAAGTTGAGCTTAGTTTGTTTTCTTTATGTCTATTCGCTAGCATGTAACTTTCAGAGAGAAGGATTGTGCGGAATGACAAGGGCATTTTGATAGTCAAGTTATTGTGCTAACTAATACCTGTGTATTAGTCTTGCTACTGACGTTGTGGGTAATTTTGAAGTCTTTGAAAACTTTGATATTTCTGTAACTAAGCCTATTTTGTTGGGTATAACTATGAGTACTGAAAATGGGTTTCATGGAAGCTATCTCTGAAGAAGTTGGTTCCAGTTCAAACTATTGTACAGATTTCATTGGTCGATCTCTCTCTGTTTCTTTTTCCTTGCTAAAGGTTGGGGGGGGGGGGGGGGGAGGGGGGGGGGGTGTTATCTGACATGGTTTAGACTTTAGACTATGACAAATGACATAAAGCCATGTATCAATCATGTTTTGGTAACACTTGGTCACTTTTGATGTGTTAGATTACCAAGGATATGCCATGACCTAAATGCTATGTAATCAAGGATTGCAATCACTTTAGCATGTTCATGCTGATCAGGGTACATGATGGTGCATATCATGCCGACACCTGGCATGCTATTACAGAAAGATATGGATGCTCCTACAAAACTTTAGAATTAGTGACCTATGATATGTTGCTATATTCAATTTTTTCTATACATAAACGGTTGGAGTAACATTTTAAAAAGAATTATAGATTTGACTAATATTTAAGAATCTGAAATTATTAATTGTTTGAATTTGTCGACTGAAATTTAATACATGTATACCTTAATTCAGGTAATTTGTCAGCAATTATTAATGTAACTATTTTACATTACACAACTAAGACTGATTTCATGGTCATATCTATTAGAGGAAAATGTAACCATATTTGCAAATTAATGACACATTCCAAGCTGATATGTGCACAATTCTAGTCTTGCGGGATGCTAACGTGCTGATAGCTTTTATGTTATAACTTGATTTTTGACTGTAGCATGGGACGCCTGACTGCTTATAGTATGCCTGCTTAGGGTGGTTGTATAGGTTTTACACTGGAAATAAGGTCACAAAGTGTGATTCCATTTGATGTGTATTAAAGAAATATGCATTTATGTAGGAGGTTTATACTCTATGATGTGATACGGGATGGATATTCACTTTAAACCAAGATGTAGATAAGACTTGTTCAGTAAGGTATCTGTCATATGAAATAATGAGTGCTTGGGTGGTATGTGCTTCTGTGCCTTTCTTGAGAGCAGGAAGAAGTTTGACAATTACCTGATGATCTAGTTCTTCAAGAATGGATTATAATTAACAAAAGCTGATGAATTCTTGTTAAGCCACTGGCACAAGCGAACTTGCAAACCTTCTCCAATTGCTTGTCCTTTCATTGTTTGACCTCTTTTCTTTGCAAGCTACTCACTATTTACACTCATGAGAATCAATGTTCTCAAAGTTTTCACAGAGATGACCTTTAGGAAATCCTTGTTAGTTCTAAATGATGTAATCAAGATTTAATTCTGTTTCAAGCGAGGTTCTTGGACAGTACTATTTGGGGTTTACCAAAGAGAGGTCGAAGTGATCTTTAATATATATATATATATAAAGTTCGCTCCATGACTGAGCAACTTTTGATATGCTAGTAGAGAACTGTGTTTTACATTTTTAATATGGATTCATTGTAGAGCTTCCTTCAAGAGTTGTTGAGTTAGTATATGATTTATTTGGCATTTGTTAGTGTACTCAAAGCAGTTAAATTGGATGTTGTGGTAGTGTGGTGGTATATAAATTCAAAAGAAAATTAATGTACCCTGGTGACTTCTGCACACACAAAATATGTTTGGTTCGCATACTGTATGGCTTTATTTATTTTTATGATACTTTATGTAGTATCTATTTTTGATTGTGCTTCCAGTATATTTATTATGATATAATGTCCCATCATTTTATTCACTAATCATCTAAGTACCAACCTATAGTTGTTTAACAGGGTGCAAGCACGGTAGGTGACACCCTATATTCCAGTATATATCCAGACATGTTAGAGATCCATTGTGAGATGTTTGTTTAAATCCTTGACCTTTCCTTTGTCTTTTGTCCAAGACTGCAAGAAGTTCAAGGAGACGGTTGAAGATATTGCTGAATCCCTTGGAAAGAATGAAGAGTGTGAGAATAAGGATGTCTCAGCTGCTGCTGGACTCGTAGAGAAATTGAGTGTTGGTGAAAGCACAAGTGAGGTCACAAACTGTGCGTCTGCTCCTGCTGAGACAGCAGAACCTGCTTCTACCACAGATGCGAGGAAAGATGAAACAGAAGCTAAGGAGCGTACAGATTCACAAGCCTGATGGAAATGTCCCCCGTAGTTAATACGAAATCTACATTCCCTGAAAGGGATGTTCTTCAGAAAATTTCTTGGATATAGTTGTGATAGAAGTGGTCAAGATTTGTCAAGGACCACGAGTAAGATGTTAGGGTGAAATTCTTTTTGATAACTTTATGTTGTTGTTGCCTGGTCTTTTTAGCTGTTGTTGTGATGGACAACCCTGTTGAGTGCGGTGCAGCATTTATATGATGGACATGTCCAGGTTTAATGATTGGATTGGTTTTGTTTAATACTGTCATTCTTAAAGTTTGTCAAGTTAATGCAAGTCAAAGCATTATTCGTCGTTTTAGTGTACAGTGAAAGCTTTCCGGTGGATTAAAGTTATCCGTGACTAACAATGCAAATGGTTGACCACTGCGATGTTAGTACGGTTGGTAAAAAAAGCATGATTCTGTCTTTCTTTGATCACGAGTTTGAGGCATGTTTTTTTGGGATGATTTGATTAAATTCTGGATTTCTGGATAGGGGCGGAGCAGCTGGTACCTTGATATCGTAGTGAGGTTAGATCGATGTACATACTAGTTGATGGGAGGGTACGTAGAAAATTTGTAGTCTGAATCGAATAATCATTTAACACATTAAGAGCTTTATGAGGAGCTACATCAGGATTTATTTTTTTTTTTTTAATAAAAAAAATAAAATAATGCAAATGGTTTGACAAGGTTCAGAATGAATTTGTTATTGCTTTGTTCGATCAGCAATTCAGACCAAAGATGTACTATTGGTGCATAGAATGGTGTTCGCTAGCTGGTCGACCATACCTTGTCAAGTCCTATCGTCTTGATGTAATCATGGCACGTTAATTTTCTAGTGCAGGTCATTAATGAAGAGAGTTCAAAAGCCTAACCGATCCAACGGCCGGTACATAGAATGGTGTGTGCTGCAGCAGCTTACCCCTGCTCTCAACCCCTTGTTGGCGAAGCATTTATTGGCTCTTGATGCAAATCATAAGAGCTGCATCTGTATTATATCCAGCTGGACCACAATTTTTATGTGGTTGGAGTCGCAAAATTTTATCATTTGATGCGGTGCAGTCTAAAGAGCTGATGGACGGGTAAAGAAACATTAATAGGGATTCTTTAGGATATGTCTGTTCACAAATACTTAGCAAGTACTCCCAATGTTAACAGCTAAGGCAGTAGTCAGTTTGATAGGGGCTTAGTCTCATTTTTTATCGATCATGGATTTAAGACATGATTCTCGTGGATGACTCGATCAAATTCAAAAAATTTTTTGGAACACATGATCGGGATGGCGAAAGAGTGCACTACTCTTGCATCTTAGTGGTATCAGGCTGACGTACTTACCAATGATAGAGAGGGTATACGAAAAAATTATGGCCCGATTCGAACATAACTTGACGGGGTTGGGATCCAGTGGGATACACCGAAATTTATTCCCCCTCTCTTTTACCTTTATCCAAAAAAAAAAAAAAACCTTCCAGGACTGTTTTCCCTAGCTCATAACTTTATGTTATTTCAGATGTTCGAGTTATGATCCTGTGGATGGCTCGATTAAATCTAAGATTTTCTCCTGGAGCACCTGACCGGGATAATGAGAAAGTACTCTACTCCGACGTCTTAGTGGTATCAGGTTGACGTACTCACCGAAAGATGGGAAGTATGCGAAACGTGTAACTCGTATCGAACATAGTCTAATAGAAATGGCCCGAAGAAATAGCTACAATCGGGATTTATCCTCCCTCTCCTTTAGTTATAAAAAAAAAAAAAAAAAAAGTTTCCTGTTATTAGGATGCGAGGGCCAGCCAAGAAATCATCGGTTCAATCTTGGGGAGGGTCCATGCTTTGAACCATGTTTGGTGCTCTGAGGCATTGCCCAAAAAAGCTGAATTTTGCCATTTATTACTGTCAGTCTTTTGAGATCAATTTTATGTTTGCATCTTGCCTAGCATAGAAAAATGGGAGAGATAGGAATAAGAGAGAGTTAATTTTTCTTGGTTGGATTTTTTTATAAAAAAAAATATATATCATCTTAAATTTATAATTTTTTCTTCTCTAAATTAAACAATTTTTTTAAAAAATTAATAATTAATAATTAATAATTAATTTTTTTTTATAATTTCCATCTTTTTTTATAATAAAAAAATTATATCATTTTCTTTATTTCCTTTTTTATTTTTTGACTTCTTGATAAGAAAATAAAAAATTCTTTTCTTTTCTTTTTTTAAACTTTCAATCAAGGAAAAAAAAAAAAAAACCTTCATTAAAATTTTTTTTTTCTCCTAATTTTTTCTTTTTTCTTTTCCTTTCCCAAATCCCAACCAAACCCGTACGTGGGACTGCCCCAGCGGTGTTGCATAAATTTTCCATACAAACCGAGGATGTATGATGGCCGATTCTCAGGGATAACAACGCCCAAAGCTCAAATCTTTGAACACTCAGGGGATGCGAGGCTTTTATTATCATCATGAGAATGCACACTCAAGGTAGAAGATATCCATTATTCTAGATACCATCTCGCCGCAAAAGCAAAAATAACATGGATGATATTATAATATCTTGTAACGAGAATATATAAAGAAAGAAATAAATAAATATCCAATGTAAAGATAAATTTACAAACAGATTAATTAAATGAATAAATGGAGGAGTTTTCTAGGAGAAGGAGAAGGGGGGGGTTCTCATGGAACCACCATATCTACAACCATCTAAATGATAGAATCAGCTCACGACGGTGACGCCGCTACAACAATAACGTGCGAAGCGTGCCCATCAGACCATCATCATAATCGTGAACTCCTCGAAGCTAAGCACCCCATCCCCGTTGAGATCAAACCTACAAATCATAGCCCTGCATTCCTCCAACTCCTTGGACGCACCCAACCGGCTCAGCATCCGCTTCAGGCTCTTGTCCGTGATGCACCCCTTCCCTTCCATCTCGTACATTTCGAATGCCGCCCTCAGATCCCTACTCCTCTCCTCCTCCCCGTCCGCCTCGACCAACCTCCGAAACTCCTCCGACTCCAACAAACCATCTCCGTCGGAGTCCGCCGACTCCACCAACTTCTCGGCTTCCTCGGCAGAGAGCTCCTCGCCAATCGTCCCCATGAGAAGCCTTAGCTCGGAGGCCGAGATCTTCCCATCGCCATCTTTGTCGAAGCAACGCGAAACTTGCTCGAATTCCATCAACTTCGATCTAGGTTTCGCCAATGGTATCGAAACAGAGGACTTAAAAACTACTGGCGCTTTCGGCGTTCTACTGCTATGTATGTATGCCCTGGAGAACGCGAAGGTTGGCGTGGTTTGGAGGATCTGGTTTCCGGGAACTTTTATAGGCGAGAGGAGCCGCGTACGGAATGGGAACGAAGTTTCCAGGCATTTCTGGTGAACATTTAAAAAAAAAAAAAAAAAAAGGAAATACGCGTCGAGTAAGGTGGGGCAGAACTTCGTTATTTATTGCAATTGGGAACGGTCTGGCCTGCGAAATAACGTGTCGGGCAGGTGGGAGAGAGACCGAACGATACGGGAAATTTAAAGCCCCTCCAAACGGACCGGGACAAATCTTGAAGCATATGCACCGTGGATAACGCGTAATCGGAAATTTGTGAAATTCAAGGGTTAACGTGGCATGCTATCCACTGTGAGATCTGGCGTAATCCATTAGACATGGTCGCGGTAATAGTTAGATCTCGAAACCCACGTTTTACGCGCACGTCAGAAGATGATGACGTTTGCGTTTACGTTGAACTGTTTTTTTATGCTGGGAATCTTCGTATTTAGGAAGCTTCATTTTTTTTTTTTTTTTTTTTTGTAAATAGTCAGAAAAATTCTTGCGGTTTTTTTAAATAATATTTTTATTAATAAAAATTTATTAAAATACGATGGATTGAAACAAATTTACTCAACTGGAATAATTTGATATATGTTACAGCCACATCAGAAGGTGCATGTTGAACTCGTGGCTTATTTTAATGCAGCCGCAGGCTGCGAGTTTATTTTGATAAAATTGCAGACCGCGGGTTCAACCCACTGATTTAAATTTTAAAATAATAAAATTAAAAAATATAATAAAATTTAAAATAATATAATAAAATATTAAAAATAATATAAAAAATTAAAAATTAAAAAAAATGAAAGAAGCCGTAGGTAAAGTAAATTGCAGGTCATATCTACGACTTTATTTTATTTATGCATCTTCATTTTTAAATTTAAAAATAAAAATTTAAAAAATTAAAATATATATAAGTAAAGTCACGTTACCTTAATAATAATATTAAATATTAATATTATAAAATAAAATTTATTACAATATATAATAAATAATATAAATATTATAATAAATATAATAAATATGATATAATATATTAAATTATATATTATTATAAAATATTATAAAATATAATAAATATTTTATAATATAATATAAAATTTATAATATAGTTGGTGCCAGTCTAGTTGCCAATCCGGTCGCCAGGCTGCCTGTTGGATCGGTGCCAGTCCGACCGTCAACCCGGTACTAATCCAATCGCCAATCTAGTCACCAAGCCGATACCAGTTCGATCGCCAGCCTAGTGCCAGTTCGGTCAACAGCTCGATGTTAGTCCGGTCCCCTGCCCGGTACTAGTTCGGTTGCCGGTCCGAATGGACTGGCACCAACCTGGCGGTCGGCTAACACCGGCTTGGCAGCCATACTCATAATCGAATCGATGACCAAATTGGCTATTGGATTGATGGTTGGATCGGCAACTAGACCGATGGTCGGACTGGCACTAACCTGATGGCCAGACTGGTTGTCGGACCAGTGATCGGACTGGTGGCTAGATTGGCAATTGGATTGGCACGATCCTAGCAGTCAGATTGGCTATCAGATCAGGAGCCGAACTGGTGACTGGACCGACAACCTGACCGATGGCCACCAGTCCAACAGCCAATCCAACCACCATGTCGGTACTAATTCGATCGCTAATCCGGCCACCAATCCGGCCACCGGTCCTACAACCAATCCGACTACCAGGTCAATACCAATTCGATCACCGATCTAGCTACCGGTCCGACAGCCAATCCGGCTCCAGCCACCGGTTCGATAGCCAATCCAGCTCCGACCACTGGTTCGACAGCCAGTCGGGCTCCAGCCATCGGTCCGATAGCCAGTTCGGCTGCAGGTTGGTTTCAATCTGATAGCCAGTCCGACCGTTAGTCTGGCCACCAGTCGAGTCACCAATCTGGTCGCCAGTTCGGCTCCTGATCCGATAGGTAATCTGGCTACCAGGACGATGCCAGTTCGATCGCCGGTCTAGCCACAATCCAACCACTAGTCTAATAGCCAGTTCATCACCAGGTCGGTACCAGTCCGGCCATCGATTTGGTTACCAGTCCGGCCACCGATCCGATTGCCAATCGGCCACCAATCCGATAGCTAGCTTGGTCATCGATTCGATTACCAGTCTGGCCGCCAGGCTGGTGCCAGTCCGACCGCTAGGTTGGTGCCAATCCAACTCGGACCGGTGACCGCCAGGCTAACGTACTCACCGGTTCGAATAAATCTTGGGAGTGAGGAAGGTACACGAAAATTTACTACCTGTATCGAACAAAAGTCTAGCAGGCTGGAGGTCAAAATGGAATGCTACACCGGGATAAAACCCTCCTACGCTTTTTGCTTTACTAAAAAAAAATTGATGTCCTTTTATTTGATTTGTCCAATTTAAAGTTTACTGGACTATTATATACCTGGTGTCAAGTGAATGCGCATAACGTCCAAAGTTGACGCTCTTGTATTAATGAAGGCATGCATGGTACATGATAATATATAATGATACATATTTAGGTTATGTTTGATTAACGAGAATTAGATTTTAAAATTAAAAAAATGAATAATTTTTATTTCAATTATTATGGTTGGAGGGTGCTTCATTTTCATTTAAGTTTTAGGAGAAATATAAATATTTCAATTCTTTAAGATTCAATCTTTATTTTTTCTTGTTATTCAAATTCTATTCTATTCTTGTCACAAATCAAATATTTTAAAGGATATGCCCATTCAGATTCTTATTAAAATTTATTTTGATTTTAATTTAAATCACAAATTAAGCACGTCGTTAAGGAAAAATAAAAAGGTACGATGGTCCAATAAAAATTAATTAAAATAAGTTGTTTGGGAAAAAAAACTTTTTTTTTTTTTTTTATGTATTAAGTGTAAAAGAAGTGAACTTTTTTAAAAAAATGCTTTAAGGTGCTATTAGTATATAAGAAAAACTGTCTCTTTTTTTTTTTTTTTTGACTGTATGATTGATCATTCAAGTATTTCTGAGATATCACACAAATTGCTGCAAATTACAATTTCCTTTTACTATGTGGTAAAGGAAACGTTTTGAGTACAATATTGTTAACATTTTTTTTTTTTTTTTTTTTGGTGGCTTCACGAGATGAAGCGTGCAATATTCATTAAATTTTGGATGCTTCTCATTAAAATGGTTATAAAAGTTAAACATCGAGAAGAATTTTGGATTTACAAAGATAGTTAATTGTAGGAATTTTTAGTGGGCATTATCTAATCAATCGACAAGATACCAAAAGGATGGGAATAATTCGATTGTGAACAAATAAAAATAGTGTTAAACCGATGGAAGTAATGGTTCATTTGATTACCATATATGCACTCCAAAAACTTCAAAATTTGCAAAAACACCTGCTCTTGTGTTTTGCAAACTAGAAGCTTTTGTGGCCAACAAGAAGAAACTAAAGAAACCAAAGAAAAAAAAAAAGTTTGGTGAGTAGTGCTTTCATAGCTTGTTGACTTTTACTGGAAGATTTTAGATGTAAATTCCCAAAATGCCGCCGTAAAACCATACTATAGCTTTTAAATTACTCTTTAATACTTAATTATTTCATTCTTCTTTCTTCTCTACTTTTTAGTAAATTTGGGTGATTTAGCACCATCCCTTCTTCATAAAAGCTACGTAATTCGAGTAGTTGACTATTGTAATACTTGGTTCAAAAATTAAACAAGAATAAGACTTGGATCAGGAGTTTTTTTTCGCTTATTAATCAAATAACTTTTTATCAACAGACTCAACTAAATAATAATTACGCTCGTGAACTTGATTATACCAAGATAATTAAATGATCATAAAGTAATTTTTGTACAACACCATGTGTGTTTTGGTTTCTTATCCATTGTAATATTATTTTCTAAAATTTAATACAGAAAGTCAAAAACATAAAAAGGAATGACCGAGCTTTTCTGCTTCACTTTTGCTGGATTAAACCCAAAAATATATGAAAAAAATGAATGACCGAGCTTTTCCATTGATCATATATACCTTTTCCTTTCTACTTTCTGCAAACTAAACAAGTTGTTAAGAAATTTTGGATACAAAAAGAGAAAATCTACTTCTTGAAAAAAAAAAAAAAGAGGAGAGATATTAAAACGGACGGAGAATCTACTTTCGGAAAAGAGAAAGAAGACGAAAACAGCTCCTTTCACCAAAAAAAACCAAAAAAAAAAAAAAAAAAACAAGAGAAGGACGCCGGACTTCTTGGATTTCTCCTAATTGCATCTCCAAGTTCTCCATTTGGATAGAAGGAAAGTCTTGGAAGGAAGACGGTTAAGGCGACGTCATCTCAAACATCACAACCACCCAACAAAACGTCAAGCAAACAATATGAACAGCATACAATATTTTTTTTAATATAATATTTTGTTACTAATTTATATGTTATTATATTTTTTAAAAAAATATTATTTTTTAATAATAATTTTGAAATTATTATTATTTTTACTTTTTTTTTAAAATACTGTTTTTCGGCTAACCGAGCCACACCACGTAACGAAACCCATAATTTCAACGGATCCATGGTGGCATGGCACTGCATAATGGGTTCACCGTTCCATAAAATTATGGGTTCGATCGGTAATTTCAGTTTTCAATAAAATTATAAATTAAAAAATTTATGATTTTAACTTTTCATGGAATTATGAATTGAACCAATAATTTTAATATATTTGGAAATTATATCTGATCGATTTAAATTTTAAATTGAATATATCGTTCTCTCTCATTTTTAATTGGCCTCGTCCTTCCGTGGCCCCCTTTGCTCGATTCCCTTCTTCTCGAGTTGCGGCTCCCTGTCATATTCTAGAACTATTAATGGACCAGGTCCACATCGAAGACTCGTAGATATTTACATGATGAGTTCGGGTCCAGTACTAATATTGAATCTCTTATTCGGATCCGGATCCAAATCCGTTTAATTGTAATATAAAAGATAAAATCTGGATATTCGATACCTAAACTGATAGACCCGAAACCCGAATAATATAATATAATAATTATATATATATTTTGAATGTGATTTTCGGATTTCATATCCGAGTTCGGATACCCGGGATCCGTTAGAATCCGGATCTAGTATTTTAAGATCAGATCCGTCGGGTATTCGAGTCCTGGACTCCTGATTCAGATTTAGATATCTTGCTAGGTTTCGACCTGTTGATAGCTCTATCAAGTCCCCTCGCCGGGCGATTCTCCCTTCTTCCCCTCTAATGGTCTAACATCCCTTGATTTTCAATCGCCCCTTCTTTCTCTGCAATGCCCTTGGTTCCCTTGTTCCCTTACGTTCCCCTCCCCTGGTTCCCTTCTTCTCTTCCCTTGCAGCGGCCCCCGACTCTATTCCCTTCTTCACCCCCCCCCCAATTACCCCTACAGTTCTCCCTTCTTCCCATCCAAGAGTCCCCAGTTTTCTTTTCTTTTTTTTTTTTTGGTGGTAATATCATCTAGATTTCCATGGCCCCCTCTTCTTCTGCATGTCCCCTCGAGGAGTCCCTCGGTTTTCTTCTTCTACAGTGCCCTTCTCTCCGCAAGCATTCCTTTCTTCCCCTCTTATGGTCCTCCAAGTTTCTTTCTTTCTTTGTTACCTTGTGGCCCCGTTCAATTTCATAAAAACATTTTCCCCCCTATGGTCTCCCCTCCACCCCGCAGTTCCCTTCTTAGCCTCCATTCTCCACCACCGCCCACCACCCAAAACAAAAAATCCTTTCTTCCCCTCTCATGGTCCTCCAACTTTTTTTCTTTGTTTATTATCCTGTGGCCCCATTCACTTTCATAAAAATATTTTCCCTCCTCATGGTCTCCTCTCCATATGCTCATGACTGCATCATTATTGTAGTCCCTTTATTTTGATAATTCATCTTAATTTCTTAATAAAAAAATCATTATTGTTCGATATTAAGAATTAAGAATTTTAATACTTATGGTTGTGTTTAATTGAACCATGATGTTAAGATTTGATGTTTATGGCTATGATTATATATTTGATTGATAAAATATATTAAGATTTGATGCATGTATATTAATCACTAAAATTAAAATATGTTAACATTTATCTTATTTGACAAGATCACTTGATTATCATGATATTAGTTTAAAACATCAATTACTATGCCAAAATTACAATGGAGCATGGTGTTTTAATAGATAAAATGGCAATTGAGATGCATATAGATATTAGCATGTAGCCTGATTTTGCCTTTGAAATATGCATTTTGCCATCAAGCAGGCATGTGCTTCGTCATTAAGTAACATAACTATATATTCAAGCATTATTTATATATTACACTAATTAAATTATAATTTATATATTTTTAATAGCATACTTAAGTTTATTTATTGTATATGTAGTGAAATTTGGAAAAAACTATCATAACTTTATGCTATATTAATGGTTCTATGATTAATGGACCATATAGCATTGAATACAATGGAGGACCGCAAAAGACTATTAGGATTAAATATGAAATAAAATTTAAGGAGTTAAAGATAAGTTATACAAAGTCTTCCATATTAAAAAAGAAGAAATAAAATAATTATAATATATAGATATTTATAAGTAGTATAGGCAATAGTATAGAACTACGAACCTATTTCAATTATAAATGATAAGGATATTGAAATAATCTTTTCAACTATAAGTTCGCATCAATGTCTATCTGGTGCAAAGTTGTACATACATGTGCAATCTATTGAGCACACCGAATTTGTTCGTGATCAGGATGATTATAAAGTAGTTGACCGGGACATAGGAATGACAACTCAAGTGAGCAAATATTTTATTTATTCTAGCCCATATGTTATGGATAATGTTCTAGTGAACACCGGTTCGAGAGATAGAGAGGATCAATTCCCTACATCAAGCATCATCTTACACACTTGGTAACAATACAATTCATGTAGATAATTGGCTTTCCAAGGAAGATGTGCTAAGCAAAGATAACATGGAAACTAATGCTCAACAAGCAGCACATCACATGACATATAAAGTTCACATGATGTAGGAATTTTACATGACACGGGAGCTCCAAATTTTTCAATATTCGAAGCTTTATCTAGAACATTCAATTAAGTTAATTGGACAACTGCTAATATATCAATGTCTTTTGCATTGCATTCATGGTCTATTACATGGAAAAGAGATGAGTTATGTAAAGGGCCCCATCTTGCTAATAATGTTGAATTACAAACTATAATAAAATAATATTTAATTGACAGGTATCATGAATTTAAGATTACTGAGTTGGAGCTAAAATTATGGGTTGTTAAATATAAAAATAATTTGAGAATGCAATTGGATGCTTCGAGCGATTAAGCTCTATACTGATTATTTTAAAATCATAAGATATGTTAGTCTGCATATAAGTATATCAACTATGCTTTTTCAAGATTATTTTGAACTAGACTCCAACTTAATTGCTAATAAGATATGGAATATTATAAAAAATATATATCAACAATTTCTATCATTAGTATTAATGCAATCTTAAAAAACAAATTCAACTATATGGCCACATATAGAAAGTTATGGAAGGTAAAACAAAATGTAATGGCCATGATATATGGAAATTGGGATAAGTCCTACGACTTATTGCTGAAGCAATTACATGCTGTAGAGAAATTTAATCTCAACTATTCAATGAAATTCATTACACTCCTACCAATCACCTAACATGTACTATATTTTTTCATATTTTTGGACTTTATACCATTGATCAAAGGCTTCAAATACTATTGACTTGTAATCAATATCGATACTGTATTCTTGTATGAAAAGTATCGAAAAAAGATAATGATTGCAAGCATCGTGGATGAAAACAATCAAGCTTTTTCACTTGCATTTGCTATAATAAATGAAGAGTTTACTGATACATGGAATTGGTTCTTAGCTTACAAAAGAAGCCAAGCTACCTCATGTTAAAATATTTATCTAATTTTAGATCGGCATGCAAGTATATTATCTATAGCAAAAATAAATATCTTTGTTAGCTACTAATAAATCATGTATTCATACATTTATTTTAAGTATTTTAAGTAATTATAGGTGCTAACATCTTCTAAAAATTCTAATTTCATAATTAAACTGGACCTTCTTATAAAATTAACTATTTTTAAAATATCTTTGAAAAATATATAATTAGAGCATAATTATAAAAAGTAGATATCGAGTTGAAGCACCACACATCCCTTAAAATATTTAATAAAAAATTTTATTCTTGTTTCTTCCTCTTTGGCGGGTACATTAAGATTGATGAAAAATTTTGATACTCTAAAATCTAAAAAAATTAATTGAAATATTAATTAAAAAGCATACCAACATAAAGAGCTTGATTTGTAGAATCCAACGGATCAAACGGGACGTGAATCATAATTTAAATGAGTCCCGAATGGATAAAGGAGCCCGAGAGTCCCAAGTGCGATCCGTGGTCACTAATGCCAATAATTCCTAGCCATCCAAAGCAGCCAATTAGACAGTTGAAGAAGACTCCAACCTATTGCAGTCCGCTAAAACATTATCCACCATAATTTCAAACCATCCAATGGTCACAAGTGCAAGAGTCTATCCAATTTTCTCTATTTGAAGGATCCCAGGCTATAGAAGAATCATCTTGAAGAGAAAAATACAGTACAGGATAGAAGACTTAGCATTAGGTTGCGGGTTGGCCTTTAAGAGTGAGATTTTTTAGAAGAGAAGCTTTGTCTTCTGTACCATCTTTTCACCTACACCAATCTTCATATCAAGATCCAAAGAGGAAGAAGAAGAGGAAGCCAGTTCGCTCCATGGAGTACGATGGAAGAAAGTGACATGACATCAATCAACTCCCTGATGAGACTACGCCAATCAACTTTAGACACTTTGTTACTGTTTTCTTAGATTATTTAATTATTATTTTTAATACTTTTTAATTAGATTCTTATTTCAATGTATGCAAAGTTTATTTTCATGCAATTTAAATTTATGTCCTTTACTTTTCTAGCAGTAGAACTAAGATCTGATTAGAGATCGAACATACTCGAGTTTTAATTTTCTTTTAACTTTTAATTTTTATTTTTCCAACTTCAAACTATTTTCTTTTTTAAAAAAATCAAAGATTTTATATTATCACAAGCATGGCCTTCTTTATGGATTCGACCCAACTTCCTATGTTCTACATAATTTTAATTAATTAGAATTTAGATAATTAAACTGATAATCACGATATCCTAACGACAACATCACGATCCTATCAAGTTTTGGCACCGTTTCCAGGAAAGGCACGAATGCTAACATTTTTTATCTCTTTAATTTCTTGTAAATCCATTTTACTAACTTTTCTTATTTTTTTGCAGATCAAAAAATAAAAAAAGAAAAAAAGAGGAGAAAGAAAAATCTACAATTTTGGTGAGATCAATCCTAATCCTAAATTAATTTCTTTTTTGTAGTTGCTTTTAATTAATTTCTTCCTTTTCATATTAACCATTTTTTTTTTCTTTTTTTTGTTTCTTTTTATTAGTCTCCTTTTTAAAAAAATCTACATAATTTTTTATTAGATTTATTTTTTTTATTACTTTCCTCCTTTTCAAATTAACATATATATATATATATAGTTGCTTTCCATTAGTTTCTTCCTTTTCGAACTAACCTAAAAAGAAAAAAAAAATTAATTTCTTCCATATCAAATTAACCTAAAAAAAATATTTTTATTTATTTTTAATTAGTTTCATTCTTTTCAAACTAATCCAAAAAAGAAAAAAAACTCCTTTTAAGTTCCTTCTTTTTCAAGTGAACCTAAAAAAAAATATTTAACCTTTTAAATAACTATCTTAAATACTAGATTTGATTTTCTGCTTTAATTTAGGATATCTACCTACTATATTTGCTCAACATAATTTTAGTCTTTTTTCTGTTATATGTAATTAACCAAAATTAAAACCTGTCTTTTATTTCTCTTGCTTAAATTAACATAACATAAAAAGAAAACAAAAATACTATATAATACTTAACTAAAATAGAGTAACTAATTAAAACATAAAAGATTTTTACTTGTTTGGAACATCTTTTTATTTTTGCATTGTATATTTTCATAAGATATCTTAAGTATAATAACTCATAAACAAAATAAGGTGGGTATTTGATCACCATTCGTTGGCCCAAAATCACCACCCTGCATCTTGCATTGACCCAAGCATGTTAATTGAAATCAATTAGACATCAATCCCTAAGAAACTCGAGCTCAATAGGATAAGGCACCTGGAAGAGTTAGAATGGATTAGGATTGGCTAATTGACTGGTATCTAGGAAAGGGATTCAAGGATGATGTAGTCCTGAAAAAAGATAGTTTTTAATTGGTTCCACTGACTGACTTGGCTAATCTAATTGGTGTCTAAGAAAAGTAATGGGAGGACCCCTACCGATCTTACCATTATCTGGCTAGTTGATTTATTAGTTTCTGACTTTGAGGGCTCCAAGATGGCCTTGGCAATTAGGAGTTGTTTAGATTTAGGATAACCCTAGGATAGAAAGTCCATATTATGTTAACTTGTTTGTAGATAACATCAAACCCTAACTAATTATTTTCTCTCTTAGCTCTAGGATTCCTTAGGCTCTCTTCTTTAGAACTTTTTTCTATCTTTCTTCTTTCTTTATCTTACCTCTCTTTTTAAAATATATATATAAGGATTGCTCTGATCTAAAATCCTAATTGCATATCCAAATAATCATAACAATCTGATGAACTAAATCAGTACCAGGATTATGAATCCTTATAGAAGAGTACCCTTGTTTTCGATACTCCGAGTTTATTCGAGGCCCACTTACTTTGAGAGTGAATATCCAACCATGTACCAACCTTTTGAGTTTATATATGATCAAGTTTATTAAAATCAAACTCAAACGGCTTATAGCTTAGGAAATAATTTATACTTTAATACTTATAATTCAAGTTGGGGGGCTCAACCAGATTTTTCATGACAACCATACCCGGTGGTTATCCTAGCAAACCAAGGATCCATGTTTATAGATGTACCCTATTATGATTAGCCCTATCCACATTATCAACCTTCTTAAGCTAACTATAGCCCATTATTTGAAGAGAAGGTTTAGTAAGCACCATACCCACCTTCTCTATAAACCAACATAGATATCGATAGGTTTGCTCAATTTCAATAAATAATTATAGCTCAATAGCAATCTATCGATAAGCTAATGGATCGAACTGATCAATGATTAATTGAACTTAATAGAGAGAAGAGAGGTGAGTTGCCTAATCAACCCGACAGTAACCTAAAAGGACCAAACCTAGTTCAAAATTTTAATGACCCTCTATCTTTTCATAAACAATCAACTCTGACTCCTGGGAATGAACGGCTCTTTGAACAACTTTGCACAACCATAAAGACTAATATAAATAATTTGACTAAGACAAAAAAAATATATAAAAAAATTAAATTTATGGGATGAACCAATTCTATCATTATCCCACTCATCTATGGCCCCATTTTCTAGTGCCCTAGAATCATCCATGCCTTTTGATAGGATGGGAGAACAAATAGATGTAACGATAGAATTAGTAGAGACTTCCCAAGAACCACAAATGCATAACTCAATAAAAGAAGCCACCTCCACAATTCTTCTCTAGAATTTGTTAGATCCCTATCTGACTTAATTAAGGATAGATGATTTTAATATAAACGAGTATAGTACTAAAGTAAATAACTCAATACTAATACCCTACTTCGAAACCATCCCATTTTAGATTGACGAACAACAAGAGCCATCACCTAGCCCACCAATAGCTCCCTTGTTAGAATCATCACCTGATCTAGAATTGAAATCACTCTCTGATACACCCATTAAAACTTTTCCAATGAACCTTATCCAAGAAGCCCAACTTAGTGATATTTTAAAAGCACATAAAAAAGCTATTAGGTGGGACATTACTAAAATAAGGGATCATGATCTTGAAAATCTTATAATTGATTTCTCCGTATTTGGTAATAATCTTGAGAACTGTCTCCAAAATCTTTCCATGATATTAAAACGATATAAGCATATGGGTATAACATTAATCTAGAAAAGGTGCCTAACTTTAAAATGGAATGGGATATTGACCAAATACATCATGCCTGAGAAGGGGAGTAGGATAGACTAACCCATAATTGAAAAAAATTCTGAACTACCATCTCTAATCTCAGCCTAACAAACACAATCCCTTCCTAATTATCATATAAACCATAATAATATTTTTAAATCCTGAAATAATATGCTTGCCCAGTGTACTTTATTGATTTGGACTAATTGTCATATAGTACTCTATGAATGGTTTTCTACCATGATGACAAGGCCTCTTGATTGGCCTTGTCCTTTTGATGACACAAGAGATATGTTAAAGTTAATCATTTACCTGACTTTCTTATAATGTCTAGCTGATTACGTTAAACTTAACACTTGTTGAGAGGCAATCCAATATTTATTTTTATGCTCTTTAAAATATAATATAATAATAATAATACATTCTAATCTAAATTGATTATTGCAGCCTTTATTTTATTGATAAGCTCCTCTTCTCAAATAACCTCTATCTCTATATATTTCTTTTTATCTTTATAGTTTAAATTTATTTCTTTAACTTATTTATACTATTAGAGACAATGATATTTAAATTGGGAGGTAGGGATAGGACAAGCTTTTAAAAATTTTAAAAAAAACAAAAATCTTTGAAAATTGTTAAAAAATCTTGAAAATTTTTTTAAATTTTTAAATAAAAAATTTAATATTGAATAAATCATGTGTCAAGAAAGAAAATCCTAAACAAAATAGACTAGAAAAAAGTAATAGAGTTAGAAGGTATTTGCTAATAGCTATAGTGAGTCAAGGAGTATACTAGTCAGTCAGACTTTTAGTAGCTTACTTACATCACCTAAAGGCTATTTGATGCAGGACTACTTAAGCATGCAAATTGATTTTTTGTTATTAAGCAGTGACTTAAGGATTTATATACCAAAATTCGAGCCAAAATTCTAAGCAGGAGATCCTATAAAAAATCTAGAAGATCATGCATGCAGAAATAGATCCTAAAGTGAAAGAAATAGGACCGCCAAGGTTAAGAAGCCGCGGTAGGGCTAGCTCTTCTACAATATCACTACTTATGAGTCTAGGGGATGTGTACCTAGCAATGTTTACTGATGATTCCTTGACGAGGTCACTTCACGCTCCCGAATGTGCCCTGGAGAACCAAGCTTCGATCCCGCGGATCCGCCAGCTTTCTATCCGCTGACCAAAGGCTAGTCAAATGGAATCCTAAAGTCGTGAAACTCGAGGGACCTGCAAAACACCAAAGGAGGGTTAGAAAATAAAGAAGAAAATGGATGAATCATTGAAAGAAGAAAGGAAGAGAGAGAGTAGCAAGGGCGGCCAAGATGAAGCTTGATTGTTGGGCATCCAAGGTGGAAGAAGCAGGGTGGCTAGGATTTGATAAATAGGGCCTCACACCCCTTGATGCTCAAAGAGCAAAGGCACGGATCTCTCACCCACTCCCTCACGGAGGTCGATGCACAAAGACAAAGAAAAATTGTATGTAAGAGAACTCAAACTTCATTCCTAAGCATTCTAGCGAAATTACATGAGATGGGCCCTTTACATAGAGTCATAAGACTTAGGGCCTAAGTAATGGAATACATGGAAAAAAACATGGCGCCTAACATCTTCTTTTCTTGTAGATTGATACGTAGAATGAATCAAGCTAATACCATAAAAACTCCTCCACATATGGAATGAAGTGGGCGGCCAAGGGGGGACCAAGGTGGGTGCATGAAGACTTCTTCTTTTGGCTTGGGGCGGCCCACAAGGTTTCCAAAGTAGGCATGCATGAATCAGAGGATTGGAGTATATCTTGTTGACCTTCCTTTCTCACTTGATGGCGTGTGGAGTTGATGTGCCTGGAGGGTGGAAGGGGTGTGTTGGCATGTGGTCATGCACAGGTCATCTTCATGTGATCCTCCATGTAATCCTAGGTGGCGCAATCCAGGGTGTGACTGGGACTCCACACGGCTGCTGACGTGGCACACTAAGTAGCGTCCTTCACATGCTTGAGTCTTCTCTGATTGGACTTGATTCAATATAGACTCAATACAACTGGACATGATTACAAGACCCAAAATGGTAAATAGCTCAACATGAGCTGGCTCAACCAACTAAGTTCAAGGACTGATCCAAAACCCTAATGGCATGAATCAAACTCTAAATACAGGACTCAATGATATCAAGGGCTAAAACAAGACTCAAACCCTAATTTGGGCCTAAATGGGCCATGCCTTTATTACGGGACTCAATTTATACTCAAATTAACTTCAAAGGACTCAAGCCCTAATTACAAGACTCAAAGGGTTAACAGGACTTGATTATTGATCTTAGAGGCAAAATTGGGCTAAGGATTGATCCTGATGTCCCCATCACTATTAGCATTTTCGATTGCACATGCATACTGATGAGGCAAAGTAGATATTAGTTGTAAGGCCAATTGAAGACTCAATTATCACTAAAAATTGATAATTGATATACATCCTAATTAAAGAAACTTGAATTTAAGAAAAGAGCTACCTACCTAAAAAAAATTAGGCAACGTGAAAGCTATCTTGAATTTAAGAAAAGAGCTACTGTTTGAAATAAAAATGCAAAACATAGAGTATATATGGATTGCTCTAAGCTTAGTAACCGGGTCTCTACATCTAGGTCAAGTGTAGAGGGTCGCATCAAATGGTGAAGGAAAAGCCATGATGCTCAGCACTCAAAAAAAAAGTAGTGTGAAAGCTACCTTATATTCATGAGCTTGATTTGAAGGTGTATAGAAAATTAACCAAAATAGATTATAAGTGAAGAAACATTTATCCTTTACAAGCTAGCACTATAAGGCTAAGTTAGTCATCACAAATATAAGTGCAATAGATTTTTAGACGAATTCTAAAAAAGCTTTTAATTATGTTGACTATAAAATTTACTTCTGAAATTCAATACATAATTAGTACTACTTGCTAAATCTTTTTACTTTCAATCCTAAATCTATTTTTGTAAAGAAAGCTCTTAATGACACATAGTTATAATTTAATACTTATATGTCTATTACATTGCTAAGAGACTAACAATGAGTAAGTTGGAGGGTGTGATAAATCATGTATTTATACATTTATTTTAAGTATTTTAAATAATTATAGGTGCTAACATCTTCTAAAAATCCTAATTTCATAATTAAACTAGACCTTCTTGCAAAATTAACTATTTTAAAAATATTTTTAAAAAGATAAAATTAGAACATAATTATGAAAAGTAGATATTGAGCCGAAGCACCACACACCTATTAAAATATTTAATAAAAAGTTTTATTCATGTTTCTTCTTCTTTGGCAAGTATATTAAGATTGATGAAAATTTTTGAAACTCCAAAATCTAAGAAAATTAGTTGGATTGTTGATTAAAAAGCTTGCCAGCATAAAAAGCTCAATTTGTAGAATCCAATGGATCAAACGTCATGCAAATCAAAGTTCAAATGAGTCCCAAATAGAAAAAGGAGCCCGTGAGTTGCAAGTACGATCTATGGCCACTAACGCTAACAATTCTTAGCCATTCAAAGCAGCCAATCAGATGGTTGAAAAAGATTCCAACCTATTATGGTCTACTGAAACATGATCCACCTTGATTTCAAACCATCCGATGGTCATGAGTGTAGAAGTCTATCTAATTCTCTCTATTTAAAAATCTCGGGCTATAGAAGAAATCATCTTAGAGAGAGGAGTGTGGTACATGATAGAAGGCTTAACTTTATATTGTAGATTGGCCTCTAAAAGTAAGGTTTCTTAGAGAAGAAGTTCTGTCTTCTATGCCATCTTTTCGTCTATACCAATTTTCATATCAAGATCCAAAGAGGAAGAAGAAAAGGAAGCCCAATTCGCTCCATGGAGTACAATGAAAGAAGGTAACATGAAATCAACCA
This sequence comes from Areca catechu, assembly GCA_021397845.1. Taxonomy (NCBI): domain Eukaryota; kingdom Viridiplantae; phylum Streptophyta; class Magnoliopsida; order Arecales; family Arecaceae; genus Areca; species Areca catechu. Next base: position 181,210,345 of record CM038050.1, read on the forward strand.
ACTTCCCGACAAGACTGTGCCAATCAACTTTAGATGCTTTGTTATTATTTTCTTAGATTATTTAATTATTATTTTTAATACTTTGTAATTAGGTTCTTGTTTCAATTTATGCAAAGTTATTTTCATGTATTTAAATTTATGTCTATTACATTTCTCGCAAGTAAATGCTAAGATCTAATTAACAGATCAAACATATCCAAATTTTAATTTTCTTTCACACTTTTAATTTTTGTTTTCTTGACTTCAAACTAATTTTTTTAAATCAAAAACTTTAGATTATCATAAGCATGACCTTCTCTATGAATTTGACCCAACTCATTATATCTACATAATTTTAATTAATTAGAAGTCAGATAATAAAACTGATAATCACAGTATCCTAACAATAACATCACGATCCTATCAGCTACTACCAAATGTATATCATGTCTATTGCTTGCACAATATAAAAGTTATTTTACTATAAGACTTTGGAGTGTAAAACTAAGATATTTGGTGAAAAAAGGCATGCAAATGCAAGTCAGAAAGTTTAACAAATACATGAGTAAGATTGAAAACATAAAATTCGAAGCTATTTGATGATTAAATAAAATTTTTTAGATGAATGGATACTTACACATAATAGTGGCTGAAGATTTGGGACTATAACTACTAATTTATCTAAATATTTCAATGAAGTGCTTAAAAATACTCACTTTCTGCTAGTAACTTTATTAGTAAAATTGATATTCTTTCAGCTTGTGTCATATTCTGATGGTTGACGTGTCTGGATAAAAGATGCATTAAATAGGAATGAAAGACTTATCCCTTTTGTTACAACTCACATGATCACCAACCAATCCAAAACTACGTTTTATAATGTTATAAGATTTAATAGGATAAGTAGCATGTTTCAAGTGCAAATAGCATTACATCAGCCTTATATGAATAAAGATAATTATATTTAGGTAAAATTATGGACAACTCTTTCTTTTAATTACATGTTATTCTATATAATAAATTATTAAATTGATTAATTATTAAATAATGCAGGGTGTAGATGGTGTGGTTTTCGAAGCATACATGTATGTGCCAAAAGTGACAATACTATCATTTGCCTTATTCATATGTAATGGCTGCTTGTGCTTATGTAGTAATTAATTTTTGGTGAGACGTTAATCGGTATTACATTCTACATGAGTACCATTATAGTTATAGTCATTAAGTTCAACATATCTCGCATTTATAGTATTGGCCACAACCAACTAATTGACATATGATTGTACCACAAAAAGAACGGTTATGATAAAAGGGAAGACCATGTTCATCAAGACTTAAAAATGAAATAGATTAAAGGAAAGTCGAGAACAAATCCAAGTATTGAATTTGTAATAAATAAGGATATGATAGATGGATATGTCCAAGAAATATAGAATGAAATGCAATACAACTCTATTAAAAGATAATGAGACTTTGGATTTTATATTGTAATGGTTTTTTTTTGATAGGCACTATAATCCAATGAAATTGTAATGTTATATTAAATAGAATTTAGTCACATATTCTTTTGATTAAGAATTGTTAATGATTGTAATATATTCTATATGTGGATTTAGGGTCAGTAAATGACTCCATTCTATATGACCAACCTACTCATTGGTTGTTAGCGATATAAGATGGTTAGGTGCATATTTATATTAATAACATCTTCATCAATAAGTTCATTAAATTGAAGTAATCTTCAATATTGATAGGAGCCGAGCTTCCTTATCTATCAACATTGGGAGCTGGCATTATATAGGTCGATTCCACTAAAAAGATGCATAGTGTCATATTTACAGTAGATCGGATTGTATGGTCTATGTCATATTAGATTCATATAGCTTGAGTGGTAATTTATTATGACATTTGTAGAAAATGGCAAGTTGTTAGGTGTTGTCCTACCTTTGAATAGACTCATGCATATAGATCAAATTTAAAAAATTCTACAAAGATCGTAACATGATATGCAACATAGAAAACAAAATCAGCATACATCGATCTAATTGATGCACACTGTAGATCATATCTATATATAATATGAAATCTAATTCATACATGATTGTAGGTCGATAATCACTACTATAGATGGTACATGGTAAGGACTCTCCATATCACTTTACAGTTGCATAGAATGCCCAGCTTTAACGAATCATCCATACGAAGCCCTGCCACAATCAACCCTCTTGGACTGCTAAATTCATGCGAAGGCCATTAAATGGCTAAATAAAATATTTCTTGGATCTTCTTGAACCCTCCAAGAAGATCAAGAATAAGAGAACAAGGAGGATTAATGGTGGAAAAAATAAAATAAAAGAAAACCCTTATCTCTATTTTTTTTCTTCCCTTAAAACCCTAGTGCCTGGGAGATAATACACACTTTGAGTTGTTTCACACCAACTCTCCACTCTTAAATTTTTCTCTTGGTAATTTTCATCTCAAAACTAGTGAAACTCCTCATAATCTCACACATCCATCTGAAAATTCAAATAAAAATGTGGTGTGGATTTGGTTAGGAGACTAGATAAGGACAAGGATAAAAGTTCAAATCCCATTCAAACTCTATATTTTTAATTCAAACTTATCCAGGATTTAAACAAACTTATCCTAATCAAAAAGAGAATGAGAGAGGGCAACAACATGGATTTTTAGCATGGAATTGCTAATGAAAATCAGAGATTGGCATGGGAAATTGCTAGGTGGTGCTAGGATAAGAATCCTATTCTAATTTGATTCCAATTAGGTTCCGACCAAATATAATTTAATTTAACCCAATTTAAATAACTGAACCTAATCTAAACAGGTCCCAATAGGCTTAATTAAATCCTAATTAAATCAAGAATTTATCGAGCCCAAGTTTGAATCAAACTAGAATTAAAATTTCTTAGCAATTAGATCATCCTATAACCTAACTAAGTGAGATCTAATTAAACCAATTTCAATTAGACTTAACCTAATCCTCTTTACTCAATCAAATTGAGCGAATTAGAAATAATTACTAATTAATCCTTCTATAATTAATTATTATTTATTTATTTATTTATTTATAATATTTGTATAGGGATGATTGTTAATCATATCTATAATTTTATCGCTAAATAATTCTTAATATTAATCAGCCATTATTATCGATTAGAAACTTTTATTACGTGTGATCCTATAGGTTTGAACACTAAGCCAGTAGCCTAGAAACTAATTCCTGAACTAATTAATGTGACCATCTATCAATGGTACCCAATGTCCGGATAGGTCGAATATTTGCGAAGCAACATTCAAGAATCCTGGCATATAATTTTCGTATAATTTATCCGTTTAACCTAATGCTCAAGATGACTTGAGAGCCAACTACCAACTCTTAAATAATGCATCTAAATATATCTCAACCTAATAAATCTTATGACTCCTCACAAGAATTGTCCTGGCCAAGGTCTTACTAAATTGAAACATGGCAAAGCATTTTCTCTAATATTTTGAAGTGGTCAATTCCATCTTGACTCACTCACTGACTTAATAAGTACTCGACTACACCCATTAATCTTCTATCTCTGGATTAGAAATCTAGATAGTCTAGTACCTAAGTACAGTGAGTTGTTTGCATATTATATTTATGATCTCAAGTCGGAGGGATACTTATATCCATATCTTCCTAAGAGATGCTCTTGACGGTAGAGTACTCTACAGAGTTGATCGTATTCAGTACAGTGTACTCCTAAACTGACCTACATGCCAACTAGTATCTCCATACTTATTGGTTATGAAGATGACTAACCTATATGGCATACAACAATCTATGCTCGATAAACATTGTCGTCCTTGATAACAACATATTTTTTATCACAAACATATTTAAGAACTATTCGATAAATCTTCCTTTATCGAATTAAAGTAGTTTTAAGGACTTTATTTTAAAAGAGTTCAAAAGAAGATGCACAAAAATAGATGAATTGCCAAAATAACTTTTATTTTATTAATGATTCATGTACAAATTTATAATGAGCACAACTATCTACAATCCAGATAATTAGCTTTAGAACATATTTTCTAACATTTTTTACTTAGACTAGAGCCAATCAGGACAGTATCGAATACCCATGTTTTACTTGTGATCATCAAACTCTTTGATTTTGAGAGCTTTAGTAAATGGTTCGGCCAAGTTCTCCTTTCTAATAATCTTCTGAAGATCAACATCATCTCAATCCACTATCTTCTAAATAAAATGATAGCGATACAGAATATGCTTGGTCCGCTGATGAGCCTTTAGTTCTTTCGTTTGAGCTATGGCTCTAGTGCTATCATAATATAAGGGAACTGGGCCATTAATGGAGGTTGCCACTCCAAGCTTGGCGATGAACTTTCATATCCAAACAACTTTCATTGCAGCATCGAATGCCGCAATGTACTCCACCTCGCATATAGAATCGATCACTGTGTGCTGCTTGAAACTTTTCTAGCAGATTGCTCCTCTATTTAGGATAAAGACATAACTTGACATAGTCTTGCTGTCATCCCTATCTGACTAAAAATTCAAGTCAATTTAATCGATTTGTTTCAAGTCAGAATCTCCATAAATGAGCCACTGATCCTTAGTATTTCTCAAATACTTAAGGATAATTTTTACGATCTTCCAATGGTTCTCACCTAGATCAGATTGGTATCTATTCCCTATCTTTAGTGAGTATGCCATATATGGTCTTGTACATGTCATAATGTATAAAATAGATTCCATTGTTGAGGCATATGGAATCCTACTCATATGCTCTTTTTTTAGAGGACTTGTTGGACAATCCTTCATTGAGATATTAATTTCATGACCTATCAAAAGAGGCCTTCCTTAGAACTCACCATACCAAACCACTTCAACATGGTCTCAATGTACGTGGACTGGGTTAACCTTAGTAACTTTTTAGATCTATCCCTATAGATCTTCATTCCTAGAATATAGGATGCTTGTCCCAAGTCCTTCATAGAGAATTGGGAAGATAGCCATACATTTATTTTTATAATGAAGAAATATCATTTTTATTAAGAGAATATCATCCATATATAAATTAAGAAATACTATTACTGAACTATTAGCCTATTTGTATATATAGAGCTCTTTTCTATTCCTAACGAAGCCATAAATCTTGATTACTTTATCAAAATATATATTCCAAGTCTGAGATACCTGCTTCGATCCATAAATAGATTTTTAAAGTTTGGACACCTTTGATTTATCTATGAATGTGAACCCTTCAGGTTATATCATATATATCTCTTCTTTCAACTTTCCATTTAGAAAAGCAGTTTTCACATCCATTTGCAAGATCTAAAAATCAAGATAGCCACTATCATGAGCATGATCCGAATGGACTTGAGCATTGCCACAGGTAAAAATATATTATTATAGTCAATACCATAATACTGATGATATCACTTGGCGATCAGGTGGGCTTTATAGGTCTCCACCTTTTCATCTATGCCCTTTTTTCTTTTGAAAACTCACTTGCATCCTATGAATTTTATCCCTTTAGATGGATCAATGAGTATCCATATATCATTGACTTTCATAGACTCCATTTTAGATTTCATGGCTTCTAGCATTCTTCAGAGTCGGCACTCTACATTGCATCCATATAGAAGATCAGATTCTCATTGTTCTCATCAAGTTTAGCAAGATCACTATCCTGGATCAAGAAATCATAGTATTTATCTGACTGATGCGGTACTCTACCAGATCTCTTTAATGGTGAATATATAATGGGCTCCAAATTTGATCCAATCAAATTTGATTTTATGTGTTCAGTCAATAGTGTCAATTCTTCTACTTACCGAACTTTTTCAAATTCAACCTTAATGGTATTAGTTCATTCTTCAAGAAATTTTTTTAGAAAGATTGCTCTATTAGTATGGTAGAAGAAATAATTCTTAGTCTCTTTCCGGTACTCTTTGAAAATATACTTGTTAGACCTAAATTCAAGCTTGTCCATTTTTAAATATTTGACATAAGTCGGATATCCCTAGACCCTAAGGTGTGAGAGTCCTGGCTTATACTCTGACTATATCTCATATGATATTTTATCTGTATACTTGCTACGAACTCTATTTAGAATGTAGCAAGCCGACTCGAGTGTATATCCCCAAAGGAGATTGGTATACTAACAAAGCCCATCATGGACCGAACCATGTCTAACAAAGTTTGATTCTTCCTTTCTGACACTCCATTTAATTGAGGTGCTCCTGGATATGTCCATTGAGAGAGAATCTGATTCTTCTATAATAAGTTAGAAACTCACTGGTAAGGTATTCTTATTTTCGATCTGATCAAAAAATTTTAATATACTTTCTAGTTTATTTCTCTACCTCATTACGATATCATCTGAACATTTCAAATAATTCAAATTTATGTCTCATAGATAGACAACCTAACCTTGAAAGGTCATCTATAAATATAATGAAATAGAAATACCATCCCATGGCACTGACATTCACTAGTCCATATACATCGGTATGTACTAGACTCAGAACCTTAGTAGCTCTATCACCTTTTTCAATAAAAAGTGACTTGGCCATCTTTCTAAAATGACAAGATTCATAGGTTGGCAATAATTCACAATCATTGATCTTAAAGAAACCTTATCTCAACATGTTTATCCCATTCTTATTAATATGACCTAGCTTACAGTGCCAAAGATAAGTATCACTAATATTATCTAACCTAGGATATTTGCTCGACATGTATACTACATTAATAGGCTATGATAAAATATAAATATTATTTTTTAATTATCTATGATAAATAAAATTATTCTTGACCAAAAGGCCTACAAAAATAAGATTCATCATAAAACTAGAGTAATAATGACAATCATCTAAAACAACGATATTTTCATTGAATATAAGCTTGACAATTTCTAAAGCTAGAACTAGAACTGCTTTTCCATCTCCAACATTCAAGAATCTCTCACCGTCTTCAAATTTTCTACTAACTGAAGTCTCTGCAATGAATTATAAATATTAATAGAGCTTCTATTGTCCAATACCCAGCTTGTTCAAGTCTAGAAAGACAATGTAAAGAGGATAGTTCCTCTTCTAGTGGCCTTGCTTCTTGCAGAAAAAGCACTCTATTTGATTCTAGTCAAACTTTTTTTTTCTTGAACTGACTCAACTGAGCATGTTGTATCTTTTTTTTCTTTCTTTTCTTAAAGGGATGACATCTTGTCAAAGTAGATCCTCTCACTACATTCATCGGTCCCTTGTGGAGCTGATGATCATTCTCATAAGTCTGTAGCATCCCTAGCATACCATGGTAGTTTACTGTAGGCTTAGTCATTCTGTAATGACTGAGAAAGTCAAGGTAAGACTTTGATAAAGAATTTATGATCGCATCCTTTCCAAGCTACTCATGTAAGAAAAATCCAAATTTACTAAGGTACTCAATCAATTCGATCATATATGACACGTGATTAGTGACCGGTGCTCCTACCCTCATCCTGGCATTGAAGATAGTACAAGATGTTTTGTACCTTTCTGTTGCCGATCTCACCCCGGTGGCCTGTATCTTCAAAGCTGGTACCGGACTCGGACCGTCTCGCCTCGAGATCTCCGAGCTTCCGGTCCTGCAAAACAAGGTCAGAAACCCTAGCCGGGGATCCCGGCGAGGGAGCTCCGATGGACAAGTTAGAGAACGGTGAGATGGAACAGAATCCCTAAGGTGGGTTCCCGAAGGAGCCCCAGACTTAGAGAAGATCTTAACAAAAGAGGTCTTAGAAAGAGTGGAAATTGGGCCAAGCTCCTTCACCGAGCTCACGCCGAAGGACCCCTCTCGGGTCCCTGGATCCTTCTCTTGATGCCTTCTTTTTTCCAGCCTTTTTTCCACTTACCTGGCTATCCGCTCTTCCCATCCTTTTATCCCATCACATTGCCTCCGGCTCCCCCTGAGAGGCTCCCTCTTAGCCTTTATTTTCTCTCTCTCTTCCCTCTTTTTCTTTTCCCCTTCGGGTGCGGGAACCCGGTGGCCCCCTTGTCTTGCTTGCCGAGCCTAGCGAGAAAAAAGGGGAGAGGGAAGATACTGGCGAGGCCTTGGGCCGAGCGCGGGTGCTCTCCTTCCTAGGCATTGATGATGTACGTTGCTGGCTCCTGCCCGCCAGGACTCCACTTCTCGATTGCGGGGCCCGTCGGGCCGATGTAAATGAGGTTTCGCGCATCACTGTGGACCATACCGGCGCTCCTCACGAGGCGCGGCGCGCGCCGCCCGAGTGGAGACTTTGAAACTCGCACCCCCACTTCCTGGAGGCCTCACTACGCAGGGCCGGCGTCAGCCGAGGCAGGCTCCCCCTGGACGGACACCTAGCGGTGCGGCAGAGAGGTGCTCGGCTTCGGTCAAGGTGGACCCGTCTCCGGGTGCCAATTGGCAAAGGAGCAGGAAGGCCCGGCTCGACCTCAATCGAGGTGGATCCGTCTCCGAGCGCCACCCAGCGAGGGAGCGAGGGGCCGCCAGCTTCGGTCGAGGTGGACCCCTCTTGGGCGGACACCGACGGAGCGGCAGAGAAGTGCTCAACTTCGGTCGAGGTGGACCCGTCTCCGGGCGCCAATTGGCGAAGGAGCAGGAAGGCCCGGCTCGACCTCGGCCGAGGTGGACCCGTCTCCGGGCACCACCCGGCGAGGGAGTGAGGGGCCGCCAGCTTCAGCCGAGGTGGACCCCTCTTGGGCGGACACCTGGCGGAGCGGCAGAGAAGTGCTCGACTTCGGCCGAGGTGGACCCGTCTCCGGACGCCAACTGGCGAAGGAGCAGGAAGGCCCGGCTCAACCTCGGTCGAGGTGGACCCGTCACCGGGCGCCACCTAGCGAGGGAGCGAGGGGCCGCCAGCTTCGGCCGAGGTGGACCCCTCCTGGGCGGACACTTGGCGGAGCGGCAGAGAAGTGCTTGACTTCGGTCGAGGTGGACCCGTCTCCGGGCGCCAACTGGCGAAGGAGCAGGAAGGCCCGGCTCGACCTCGATCGAGGTGGACCCGTCTCCGGGCGCCACCCGGCGAGGGAGCGAGGGGCGCCAGCTTCGACCTAAGTGGACCCCTCCTGGACGGACACCTTGCGTAGCGATAGAGAAGTGCTCGACTTTGGCCAAGGTGGACCCGTCTCCGATCTCGCTCGCCGAAAAAAATCCACGTGGTTCGGACCACGTCCGGCGGGACCTGAGATATGCCACGTCAACATAACAGCCATATCAGTTGCCCCCCATCCCCTCGTTCCACCAAGGCGTCGTGGCTCGGAACATGGGGATTTAATGCGGAGATGATGTGGGGAAGGCGAAAATCTCATGCCATAATTGCCACAATCCTCATCGCCGTTTCTTGTTACGCCCGAGGTCCTATGAGTGGTTGCCACGCGTCGCGCTTCCGGCGGCCATTAATGCGCCGTTTCGAAAAGGAGGCAGTTTCTATCGAACCGAAGTGTCGATGTCGAGCGTGCGTCCACGCGGCATCCATCAGATGGTTCAGAACGGAATGAGGGGTACGGCCACTGTCGATCGAGTTTGAAAAGGAGGGGGACTTTCCGGAAACGAAGTCCCTCCACTTTCTCGTGCTCCGCCGGTGGTTGCAGTGGGCTTTCCTTCACCTTCTGGGGTTGCCACTTCTTTTACATGGAGTATCTCGGTGAGTGCCCGCGTCTTCCTCCCCTTTCCGTCTCTCGGCTTTAACAACCTTCCTGCACCCTTTCTTCCCCATGGCGTATTGTCATCATGTCTCTTCCAACCCGGACGAGGCCGGTCCTTCCCAGCCGAGGACTCCATCGCCTTCTTCCTCGAAAGGGGAGGTGATTCCGGACGAGATCCGCAGGCGGCTCCAACCCGGGGGTGTAACCATAGGCGTCCCTAGGGGTCCTAGGTCTCCTCCTGTAGTTTCCGCTCGTCCGATTTCTTCCCTTCCTCCTCCGACCATCTCTCCCACTGGTCCCTCCGGTCAAATCTCAACGATGACCGAAGATGACCTTTCTCTGCTTCGGGAGGTCTACGGTATCCCGGAGTCGATTCATCTTTCCCTCCCGCGGCCCGGAGATCGAGTGACCTTAAGCGGCCCCGAGCGAATAGCCTTCTACGAGGACTTCCTCCTTGGGGGTCTTCGGTTTCCCCTTCACCATTTCTTCCTTTCCTTTCTCAGCCACTACCGCTTGGTCCCGGCCCAGTTGGCTCCAAACACCATCCGGGTCATCTTTGCCTTCATAGTTTTTTGTTACTTCCACGGGTTTGTTGCCCGTTTCTCCCTCTTCAGGGCTCTTTTCACCCTGAAGCGCTATTCCACCGATGATAGCTGGTGGTACATCTCACCTCGGCCTAGGTGCCTCAGGTTCGACCTCTCTTCTTCTATTAAGGGCTGGAAGAACCGATTCTTTTTTGCCTCGGTCGAGGACATCGACTGGGCCTGGAGCGAGCCGGATCGGTCTCCGAACCAGAACTCCCATGTCGACCCAGCGGACCAAGAGGTCTTCTCGCAGCTGCTGAGTGATGCGGTCCCGACCCTCGATGTCCTTCTCTCGGAGCAGAACTTGTTCGAGGCGGGGATCAGTCCCATCCGGGAGCTAGGTGAGGCTCGGGCTTCCCTTTCGCCTCGTACTCCCCCCTTCTTCCTCTTCTTTTTTTTGACTGGTCTGACTGACCTCTACTTCCTTTCAGGTATGAAGTTTTCCTTGGAGAATCTGCTAGAGGGCACCGCACAGAGGGATGTCGCCGAGGGGTCCGAAACCACGGCGAAGAGGGCTCGTACCGAGGCGAGCCGGGAGGCCGCGCCGATCCCCACCTGTTGCCCAGATATGGTGCCCAAGAGGGGGGGTGAATTGGATATTTTAAAAATTAAAGCAATATATGTGCTATCAAGATCAAAGGTGAAGAGTGATAGTGCTCAAGTAATTGTGCAACGGAAGGAATGAAATAAAACAACAATTAAAGAGCAAAAGAAGATGGAGAGTAAAGCAATGCAAACATACAAGAAGTATAGTGGTTCAGTGCATCTAGCACCTACATCCACTCCCCAAGCTCCACTTGGAAATTTTCACTATAATCTTTAGATTACAGCCGACTTGTTTTACTAGGCTCACAAGTCAAAACCTTACACACTTGTTTTGGCTTCGGGCTTACAAGCAACCCTAGTTGGTTTTATCAATTAGCTCACCAACAAACCTCACACTAGTTTCAAATTCCCTTGAAACTAGCTAAAGACAAAAAGAATATGAATACAATGAATGAAACAAGACAAACTCCTTTTGAGCAAAAAGTAATTCGATGTAGCTCTTGATGGAGACTCTTCAAGCCTTTCTCTTGGAATCTTTGGACCTCACTAAATGCCAATACTTGAAAGTTGGATTCCTCAAAGATGGAAAGCTTTTGGCTAAGGAATCTCTTGGTTTTCTCACTCTTTTTGGCTTGGAATTGATTGAAGGCTTTGTACTTTGACTCTAAACTTTTTCACTTTGTCTCCTTGTCTTTTTTGAAGTTTGGTGGAAGTTAAATACCTCATTCAAGCTGAAACAACTCCACAAGACCGTTAGAATCAAAATATGGCCGTTTATGGCCATTAGAAATCAAATCAAAAGTTCAGAAAAACTAGCCGTTATGCCATGAGTCGACCTCATGAGTCGACCTCTGGATCAAGTGTCGATCTCATGAGTCGATCTCCAGTTTATTTTAGGCAAAAATCCAGAAAACCATAGTTCTGCCCATTTTGAATTCTCAGGCTATGAGTCGACCTCTGGTGTCGACCTCTGGACAGGTGTTGACCTCTGGTGGTCGACCTGTGGAGCGTGCCACTGAAATTTTGCCGTGCCGGCCATGCTGAACTTTTCTTCTCTTCATGAGTCGACCTCTGGTGGTCGACCTTTGACAAGGTGTTGACCTCTGGCGGTCGACCTCTGATCTGAAATTTTCTGAAACTCTTAGAGAGGTGCGTGCCATGCTTGAGTTTCTCTAAGCCTTTGTTTCTTTTGTCAATTATTTCTTAACAGGAAGGTCCTATATGAGAAATTTGATCCTGTTCAAGGTAGAAGAGCTCTTTTCCAAAATCAGGCAAACTTGGTTTCATCATTGTACTCTTAGTACTCTTTTTGAATAACCTAAGTCCTGAAACTTTATCTTGAGATGAAACATTAGTCCAAAACATATACTCAACCGTTTGTTAATCATCAAACTAAGGAGCCAAAGCCAACACCACCTCTGGACCCGTGGTGCCGACTCCCGCATCCAGGCCACCTCGAACTCGGGCGCCCGACGTCCCTGTCGTCGACCTCGATAGGATCGTGGAAGAGGGGGGCCAGTCCTTTCCCGGGCAGCGTCTACTTCAACCGCCGCTCCAACTGCACCCACGGTGGTCACCAGCATGGCAATGGCTCAACTGATGGTTGCTCTACCCGGCGAGGGGACGGCCGCCTCTACTGCTACCGACTCGTCTGCCCTGCGGTCGAACCTCACCAGTCGATGCTCCGTGATCCGTGACAAGGGCCTCGCAGAGAAGGTCATGGAGTTCGCCTGCACCTCCCGGGACCGCCGTTTAAGGGGTGGTCGGGACTATAGCGACACCCTGCTCGGAATCCTTTCGCAACTCTTTACGGTAAGTCCCGAGTTCGGAGCCCTTCCTTTTAAAGTTCCAGTTGGGTTATGCCTAACCTTTCTTCTTCTGGCGCAGATCAGGACCGACATGTTGCTGCTGAGGAACTTCCTCGTCGGGTATGCCAAGAAGGATGCCGAGAAGGAGGAGAATCTCGGCAATCTCGCAGCCGACGTCAAAGACCTCATGGAGAAAGGGGTCGAGCTGCGAGGGAACAATCAGGTCCTCCGATCTGACCTGGCCCATGCCGAGGGGCGCATCAAGGAGCTTGAGACCTCCCTGTCTGAGGAGAGGATCTCGAGCCAGCGCCGCACAGAGGAGGATGCGGTGGAGAAGACCCGTCTTAGGGCTCAATCCCGATCGCTGGAGCGCCGGGTGGAGGAGGTCAGGAGGGAGCTGAACGCGGCCAAGGAGAAGAGCTCCTACGTCAACGGGCTGCTGGAGGCATCGAAGCGGGAGGTGCAGGAGGCCATCCCGATGTTTCGGGCCTCAGAGGAATACATCGCGGAGGTTCGGGAGGCTGCTGTGGACTCCTTTTCGAAGGGGTTCCAGGTATGCCGGGAGAAGGTAAGCTCCTTCTACCCTGAGCTCGACCTCAGCGGGGTAGTCCTTAGTGGGAGGAGGCAGGAGCCCAGTGGAGGGGCTCCACCAGCAGCTAGTGATGAGGCTGCAACTCCAGAGCAGCCACCCATCGATGGCACAGGCAGAGAGAATGCGCCTCAGCCCGAGGAGGATGCCACCACGCCGAAGTAGCCTCCCCGGCTCTGCGGACTTCTTCTTTTGTTTTTTTCTTTTTTGTATCATTTTTCTTCTTTTTTTTTTCAAGGACTCCCGGCCTGTCGGGACTCCTCAAGTGTATTTACATTTCCAAATCAATGAAATTTCTTCTTCAGCAGATCATTGCTTAGTTCTCTCTTTCTTTTTTTTTTTGAACTGAATGTTGGTTTCAGGCACCGTGACTAAGTACTGTGGTGCATTTCGAGCCGAGCTCGTGGGCAGACTGAGTTCTGCTCCACCCTCCAGACTGAAGTTCGGGACTTCGGGACTGAACGCAGGGGGATCAGGCTTTGCGCGAGCCCTGCGCGGCTTGCCGGTTCGCTCTCTGGGACTGCGTGGGCGAGTTTGATTCTGCCCCGCCTTCCAGACCGAAGTTCGGGACCTCTGGACTGAACCCCGGGGCCGCAGGCTTTATTCGAGCCCTGCATGGCTTGCCGGGCTATTCTCCGGACTGCATGGGCGAGTTTGGTTCTGCCCCGCCTTCTAGATCGAAGTCCGGGACCTCCGAACTGAACCCCGGGGTCGCAGGCTTTATCCGAGCCCTGCGCGGCTTGCCGGGCTGTTCTCCGGGACTGCGTGGGCGAGTTTGGTTCTGCCCCGCCTTCCAGACCGAAGTCCGGGACCTGTCGCCTTCGTGGGTCTTCGGCCACACCCGTGTTCGCCAAACTCAAAGCTAAGTGGCTCTCTCCCTACGAGGTGAGAAGAAGCATTTGAAGAAAAAGGATTTCATTGCAGGAGTTCAAGGAACCTTACACTATTGGTAATACATCCTCAAGTTTGAGGCATTCCAGGTCCGAGGGAATCGAGACCCTTCTAGCTCCTCCAGGTAGTAGGCCCCGTGAGGGAGAACCTCCGCCACCCTGTAAGGGCTTTCCCAGTTCGGGGAGAGCTTCTCGCACTTCCATGACTGGGAAGCTTCAGCCCGGTGGAGCACCAGATCTCCTAGGCAGAAGGACTTCGGTCGCACTCTGGAGTTGTAGTACCTGGCCACTCGCTGCCTGTAGGCCGCCATTCGAACTCGAGCTTTGTCCCTCGTCTCTTCAAGGAGGTCCAGGTTTAGCAGCATCCTGGCGGGATTCTCCACTTCATCATACTGCTCCACGCGCAAGGTGGGTAGGCTGAGCTCTATCGGGATAACTGCTTCGGCTCCGAAGACGAGGTTGAACGGGGTCTCGTCGATGGCTATCCTCGGGGTGGTGTGGTACGCCCACAGGACGCTCGGGAGCTCTTTCGCCCACCTGCCCTTGGCATGATCCAGCCTTGTCCGGAAGCCCTGCAAGATAGTCCTATTCATTACCTTGGCTTCTCCGTTTGTCTGTGGATGCACCACCGAGGTGAAGCGATGGTGGATGCCGAGGTCGCTTGAGAATTCCTCAAACTCCCGACAGTCAAATTGACATCCGTTATCGGTGATAATGGTGTGCGGTAGGCCAAAACGGCAGATAATTGACTTCCAGATGAACTTGGCGATGTTTGCCTCCGTGATCCGGGCTAGGGGTTCGGCCTCGACCCACTTCGTGAAGTAGTCGATGGCCACGATTAAAAACTTCCGCTGCCCGGACGCCGGGAAAAAGGTCCTAAGAGATCAATTCCCCATTGAGCGAACGGCCACGGAGCGGAGAGCTGGGAGAGCGGAGTGGAGGGCTGACGCTACACCACGGCATGCCGCTGGCATCGGTCACACCTCTTCATGAAGTCAGCTGCATCCTCCTTTATTGTCTCCCAAAAATAACCTTGGCGGAGGGCCTTGTATGCCAGCGTTCTGCCCCCCACGTGATTCCCACATATGCCCTTGTGGATCTCTTAGAGCACGAGTGCGGCCTTCGCGGGTCTCAGGCACTTGAGGAAGGGGTAGGAATAGGACCTTCAATACAGTTGTCCATCCATTAAGATGAACCACGCGGCCTTCCTCTTGATAAGGCGAGCCGCTATGCAGTCCTCTAGAAAGATGCCGCTGGTAATGTACTCGACGTACCTATCCATCCAGCTGGGCTCCTGGCTGACCTGTTGGACCTCCACTGGCGTCTCGTAGCTTGGGGCCTTGAGATGCTCAACATAAGCGCAGCCCAACAACGAGTCCGGCAGGGTCGCCAGTCAAGAGAGTGCGTCCGAGCGAGCATTTTCCCCATGGGGTATATGGGAGATGCTGAAGCGCCGAAATCCAGCCGCGCTCGCTCTCACGAGCTCCAGGTATTTCGCCATTTAAGGGTCCCGTGCACCGTACTCTCCAGAGATCTGTCCGGCCACCAGCTACGAATCAGTGAAAGCCTTGAGGTTGGCCACGCCCAACTCGCGGGATACTCTGAGCCCCGCGATGAGCGCTTCGTACTCCGCCTGATTATTAGTTGCGGCGAACTAGAAACGGAGTGCACATTCGGCGATGACCCCCTCGTCGTTGGCGAGGATGAGACCGGCTCTGCTCTTGCTGGAGTTCGAGGCCCCGTCCACATGAAGGATCCAAACGTCCTCCTCGGGTCCCGGTTCTGGCTACCGGTCCAGAGGGCCTTCCTCCGTCCCCTTGCCCAGGCCTGCGCACTCGACCAAGAAGTCAGCAAGCACTTGAGCCTTCATGGCCGACCTTGATCGATAAGTGACATCAAACTCGCTAAGCTTGAGTGCCCACTTTGCCAATCGCCCGGATGTGTCAGGTCGGCTGAGTATCGCTTTCAGCGGCTGATCCGTCAAGACGGCAATGGGGTGTGCTTGGAAATAAGGCCTGAGACGCTGGGCGGACATTATTAGTGCAAAAATGAGTTTTTCATACCGGGAATACCTGAGCTCCGCATCGTGGAGGAGTTTGCTCGTGCAGTACACCGGTCTCTCCACTCCCTGGTCCTCGGTCCAAACTAGGACCGAACTGACGACCTCCGGGGTGACCGCTAGGTGCAGGATGAGCTCCTCTCCTTCTTCAGGCCTTGAGAGCAGCGGCGGTGATGCAAGCGCCCTCTTCAGCTCGTCAAACACCTCCTGGCACTCCTCGGTCCAGGTGAAGTTGTTCATCTCCCTCAACACTTTGAAGAAGGGCCGGCAGTGGTCAGCAGACCTCGAGATAAATCGACTAAGGGCGGCTATCCAGCCGGTGAGTCATTGCACTTGCTTCTTGGAGGTGGGCTGCTCCATGTCCAAAATGGCCTGGACCTTCTCCGGGATGGCTTCTATCCCTCTTTGGGTCACCATGAACCCCACGAACTTCCCGGCGGACACACCGAAGGCGCACTTCGCCGGGTTCAGCTTCATCTAGTGAAGTCGGAGGTTGCCGAAGGTCTCCTCCAGGTCGCCAACATGGTCGGAAAGAGGCTTGCTCATTACTAGCATACCATCCATGTACACCTGCATGTTGCGGCCGATCTGATCTTTGAAGACTTTGTTGACCAGCCGCTGGTACGTGGCCCCGGCGTTCTTGAGACCGAATGGCATCATCTTGTAACAGTAAGTTCCGTGGTCGGTGACGAAAATGGTGTGCTCCTCGTCCTCCGAGTGCATTCGAATCTGGTTGTACCCGGAGAAGGCATCCATGAAAGAGAGGAGGCGATGCCCCGAAGTGGTGTCCACCAACTGGTCAATCTTCGAAAGAGGAAAACTGTCATTCGGGCAAGCTCGGTTGAGGTCGGTGTAGTCCACGCAGATCCTCCACTTGCCACTACTCTTCTTCACCATGACCACATTCGCCAGCCAACTGGGATATTGTACTTACCGCACAAAGCCGACGGTGAGGAGCTTCTCTACTTCTTCATTGATAGCCTTCTGCCTTTCTGCAGCGAAACTCCTCTTCTTCTGGCGGACCGGGCGACACCTCGGGTTAACATTCAACCTGTGGGTGATGACTTCCGAGAGGATGCCCGGCATGTCAGTTGCGGACCAGGCGAACACATCCGCGTTCGCGCGGAGGAAATCCAGCAGGTGGATCCGTTCTTCTTCCGGGAGCTGGGCCCCCACATGCACAGTCTTCTGAGAGTCCGAACCGAGGGGATACGTCAACAGGTGTTCTACGGATCCTCCCCTGGGTTCCTTCTCCCTTAAGTAGAGGTCGTCGACGTCGAGGCCGAGCTCAGCACCTCGGGCACCCGGGACCGCTTGAAGGCAATGCTGGACGGGCTGGGCCGTCCCCCACATCACCCCAATCCTAGAGGCTGTGAGGAACTGCACCAGTAACCGCTTGGTGGAAATCACGGCGTCCAGCTGGTTGAGCCCCGGACGGCCAAGGATTGCATTATAAGGTGAGGGGAGCTTGACAACATTAAACGTCATCATGACGGTAGTCTGCCGAGGTGGGGATCCGGTAGTGACAGGGAGAGCGATCTCCCCCTCGACCCCCACTGAGTCCTTGGTAAAGCCCACAAGAGGGGTGTGCACCGGCCTTAATTAATCATGAGACAGGTTCATTCGAGAAAAAGCATCAAAAAAAAGCACGTCAGTAGAGCTCCCACTATCTACCATAATGCGATGTACAGGATGCTTTGTGATGGTCATCTCGACCACCACTGCATCATTGTTTACATTCTTGTTTTCATCCCCCTTCTCAAAGGGGGGTACATCCTCCGTGTCTCTCGCCTCCCGGGTTCTTTTCACCACATGCCCGATCCCCCATGAGATCATGCCCACCGGCTTCTCTGTTGGGCGATTATCAATCGCAGGGACCGGGGGAAGGGCTGCGAGCGGCTGTCCCTCTATCGGGGCTTCGTTCCTCACAAACTTCCTGAGATAGCCTCTTTTAATCAGCTCCTCGATTTCCCGCTTCAGATTGCGGCACTCCTCCGTGTCGTGGCCGTGCTCACGGTGGAACTGGCAGTATTTTGTCTTGTCGCGGATGTTCCTTGGGTTCTGAGGAGGAGGTCGGCGAAGGTAGTGCTCACCCTCAATCTCCATGAGGATCTTCGTTCTAGGAGCAAGGAGAAGGGTGAAACTTCGCTCCGGGGCAGCGCCGCTCTTCGGCTTCGGGCCTGGACAGAGGTCAGCAGGTGGTCCGGGCATCCGGGTCCCGGGGACATCCCTTGGGACCGGCTTCTTCGAGGACCTCCCGTCCAGCTCTCGCCTGGTACGATCGGCCTCCTCCACTCGGATGTACTTGTGGACATGGAGGAGAAGCTCGGAGTACGTCCTGGGGGGCTTCTTATCTAGGGAATAGGTCAAGCGGGATGTCTTGAGCCCGTGCTTCAATGCCAGCATGGCAATGGGCTCATCCAGACTGTAGATTTCCAGGGCAGCGGTCTTGAAGCGGGTAACGTAGTCCCGAAGCAGCTCCTGGTCCTGCTGACGGATGGAGAAGAGGCTGTCCACCTCTCTTGGCACCTTCCGGCAAGCGTCGAAGTGTGCCACGAACTTTCCTTCCAGCTGATGGAAGGAGCAAATAGATTCGGGCTCGAGGCGGGTGAACCAGACTCAAGCGGCCTTCCGGAGGGTAGCGGGGAAGGTGATGCATAAAAGAGCGTCCGTGGCCCCCTGGACCCTCATGAGAGCCTTGTAGCTCTCCAGATGATCCAAGGGGTCGGTGGTCCCATCGTAGGGATCCACTTGTGGCATGCGGAATCGACTCGGAATCGGCTCCTCTTGGATCTCCCGGGAGAAGGGTATCCGAGCATCATAGCCCGTCGGGTCCGTCAAGGAGTTCTGTAAGTCGGCAAAGCGGCGGGCGAACTCCGCCAGCTTGCACTCGTGCTCCTCCAGGCGCCTCTCGGCCTGGCGCCTGATGTCCTCGTCAGTGGAACCTTCCACCGAGGCTGCTGACGAAGGGGGTGCCGATAGGTCTCGACGGGGGGCCTTGCCCCGACGTCGCCTACTGCGATGCACCGTCTCGACGTCGTTGATTGGGGATCAACTCTCGTGATCCGCCGAACCGGAGTATTTTCTCTTTGCGGGAGTTTGGTGGCTCCCGCGGGGGTTGGACACTGCCCGCGATTGAGAGGGCCTGCCTTGGATGGAGCGCAGGCTTCCATGGGGCCCCGCGGCCCAAGCCACGGGGGTCCCTGGCTGGGGCTGAGTGGCCAGGTACTGCTGCTAGTGTTGTAGCTTCCGGACTGCTGTGGTCAGGGTTTGCAGCTGTTGGATGACAGCAGCGAAAGGTCCGTCCACCGGGGATGGCTGCGGAGGAAGAGGAGGTGGAGCAGGAAGCTCGCTCTCCGGGCTACGCGGCCCCTGAGGGAAGGGGACTTCCCCTACTCGACTGGTGGACGCTTCATGTCCGCGTGTCACCACCATGGTCGAAGCGCGCTTTGGCCCGCGGAGAGCTAGCTCGCACTAGGGTTGCTATCCTGCCCCCCTACCTGGCGCGCCAATCTGTTGTCGATCTCACCGCGGTGGCCTGTAGCTTCAAAGCTGGTACCGGTCTCAGACCGTCTCGCCTTGAGATCTCCGAGCTTCCGGTCCTACAAAACAATGTCAGAAACCCTGGCCGGGGGTCCCGGCGAGGGAGCTCCGATGGTCAAGTTAGAGAACGGCAAGATGGAACAGAATCCCTAAGGTGGGTTCCCGAAGGGGCCCCAGACTTAGAGAAGATCTTAACAAAAGAGATCTTAGAAAGAGTGAAAATTTGGCCCAGCTCCTTCACCGAGCTCACACCGAAGGACCCCTCTCGGGTCCCTGGATCCTTCTCTCGATGCCTTCTTTTTCCCAGCCTTTTTTTCACTTACCTAGCTATCCGCTCTTCCCATCCTTTTATCCCATCACATTGCCTCCGGCTCCCCCCCGGGAGGCTCCCTCTCAGCCTTTACTTTTCTCTCTCTCTTCCCCCTTTTTCTTTTCCCCTTCGGGTGCGGGAACCCGGTGGCCCCCTTGTCTTGCTTGCCGAGCCTAGCGAGAAAAAAGGGGAGAGGGAAGATACTGGTGAGGCCTTGGGCCGAGCACGGGTGCTCTCCTTCCCAAGCATTGACGATGTCCGTTGCTGGCTCCTACCCGCAAGGACTCCGCTTCTCGGTTGCGAGGCCCGTCGGGCCGATGTAAACGAGGTTTCGCGCATCACTGCGGACTGTACCGGTGCTCTTCGCGAGGCGCGGCGCGCGCCGCCCGAGTGGAGACTTTGAAACTCGTGCCCTCACTTCCTGGAGGCCTCACTACGCAGGGCCGGCGTCAGCCGAGGCAGGCTCCCCTCGGGCGGACACCTGGTAGTGCGACAGAGAGGTGCTCGGCTTCGACCGAGGTGGACCTGTCTCCGGGCACCAATTGGCGAAGGAGCAGGAAGGCCCGGCGCGACCTTGGCCGAGGTGGATCCGTCTCCATCCGGGAGCAACCCGGCGAGGGAGCGAGGGGCTGCCAGCTTCAGCCAAGGTGGACCCCTCCTGGGCGGATACCTGGCGGAGCGGCAGAGAAGTGCTCAACTTCGACAGAGGCGGACCCGTCTCTGGGCACCAACTGGCGAAGGAGCAGGAAGTCCCGGCTCGACCTCGGCCGAGATGGACCCGTCTCCGGGCGCCACCCGGCGAGGGAGCGAGGGGCCACCAGCTTCGGTCGAGGTGGACCCTCCTGGGCGGACACCTGGCGGAGCGGCAGAGAAGTGCTCGACTTTGGCCGAGGTGGACCCGTCTCCGGGCGCCAACTGGCGAAGGAGCAGGAAGGTCTGGCTCGACCTCGGCCGAGATGGACCCGTCTCCGGGCGCCACCCGGCGAGGGAGCGAGGGTCCGCCAGCTTCGACCGAGGTGGACCCCTCCTGGGCGGACACCTGACGGAGCGACAGAGAAGTGCTCGACTTCGGCCGAGGTGGACCCATCTCCGGGCACCAACTGGCGAAGGAGCAGGAAGGCTCGGCTCGACCTTGGTCGAGGTGGACCCGTCTCCGGGTGCTACCCGGCGAGGGAGCGAGGGGCCGCCAGCTTCAGCCGAGGTGGACCCCTCCTGGGCGGACACCTGGCGGAGCGGCAGAGAAGTGCTCGACTTCGACCGAGGTGGACCCGTCTCCGGACGCCAACTGGCGAAGGAGCAGGAAGGCCCGGCTCGACCTCGACCGAGGTGGACCCGTCTCCGGGCGCCACCCGGTGAGGGAGCGAGGGGCCGCCAGCTTCGACCGAGGTGGTCCCCTCCTGGGCAGACACTTGGCGGAGCGGCAGAGAAGTGCTCGACTTCGGTCGAGGTGGACCCGTCTCCGGGCACCAACTGGCGAAGGAGCAAGAAGGCTAGGGTCGACCTCAGTCGAGGTGGACCCGTCTCCGGGTGCTACCCGGCGAGGGAGCGAGGGGCCGCCAACTTCAGCCAAGGTGGACCCCTCCTGGACAGACACCTGGCAGAGTGGCAGAGAAGTGCTCGACTTCGGCCGAGGTGGACCCGTCTCCGGGCGCCAACTGGCGAAGGAGCAGGAAGGCCCGGCTCGACCTCGGCCGAGGTGGACCCGTCTCCGGGCGCTACCCGGCGAGGGAGCGAGGGGCCGCCAGCTTCAGCCGAGGTGGACCCCTCCTGGGCGAACACCTGGCGGAGCGGCAAAGAAATGCTTGACTTCGGTCGAGGTGGACCCATCTCCGGGCGCCAACTGGCGAAGGAGCAGGAAGGCCCGGCTCGACCTCGGCCGAGGTGGACCCATCTCCGGGTGCTACCCGGCGAGGGAGCGAGGGGCCGCCAGCTTCAGCCGAGGTGGACCCCTCCTGGGCGAACACCTGGCGGAGCGGCAAAGAAATGCTTGACTTCGGCCGAGGTGGACCCGTCTCTGGGCGCCAACTGGCGAAGGAGCAGGAAGGCCCGACTCGACCTCGGCCAAGGTGGACCCATCTCCGGGCGCCACCCGGCGAGGGAGCGAGGGGCCGCCAGCTTCGACCGAGGTGGACCCCTCCTGGGCGGACACCTGGAGGAGCGACAGAGAAGTGCTCGACTTCGATCGAGGTGGACCCGTCTCCGGGTGCCAACTGGCGAAGGAGCAGGAATGCCCGGCTCGACCTCGGTCGAGGTGGACCCGTCTCCAGGCCCCACCCGGCGAGGGAGCGAGGGGCCGCCAGCTTCAGCCGAGGTGGATCCCTCCTGGGCGGATACCTGGCGGAGCGGCAGAGAAGTGCTCGACTTCGGCCGAGGTGGACCCGTCTCTTGGCGCCAACTGGCGAAGGAGCAGGAAGGCCCGACTCGACCTCGGTCGAGGTGGACCCGTCTCTGGGCGCCACTCGGCGAGGGAGCGAGGGGTATTAGGAGTGAACTCCTAATTTGGATCTGTTTCATGCTCTAGAATGATTTTCAGCTTTCGATACTAATTATCAAAATTAGGTGTCGTCATCTTTTCATTATCCAATAATAGACGGAGCATCAATGTATTGGTCATTTTATTTAAAAAAAAAAGAAAACAAGTCCTATTAATACATAAATCCTTTAATCCTAAAGATTTAGACTTTAGTTTAAAGGTTCTTTTACAATGTTATACGAATTGATAGTCTCTACCTCTAACCTGAAGAATTACATTAATTTTCTAGCGGGTACTAGAATCCTATAGATTACACATGAGCCTAAGTGTAGCTCGGCCCACCCAGTAGATCTAATGGTAGGTTCTCAACTAATTATTTCTCCAAACAACTTCTAGTATTCAATTTTGTCCCAAGCACCTCTTTAGCATGTATGTGGCACCTCTATTGAAAGTCTTGGTTAGGTTCAACCATTAACATAACATAATTTAGTGTTTCTAACCAACGAATAACCAAACCCAAGTGTGGCTTGGCCTACCTAATCACTGTTAAGAAAGTCACACCTGAATAATCATAATGTGAATGATAATTTCAATAGCCAATGAATACTAGGTCTTGGGACCTCCAATGATCATCTTAACTATTGAATACATTACCATCTTTTTAATGGGAGGCTATGACTCGATTATCTCCATAACTTAGTCATTTTAGGAACCTAAAAATTTTAAAATTTTAATTAAATATTTAAAAAAGAGAAAAAAACATGGACCAATCCTTTCATTGACTTTATCAAGTCCGTGACAAGGGTTGAAGACATAATTGGTCCAAGGGCATCTAGATCCGTCAAGCTGATCATCCTTATTGGCATATGTTAACTTGAATCAATGAGCTGTCTAACCAAAAATTGACTGACCACATTGGCCAGGTAAATGAAATCAATGGGAGGGTTCTGTCATTAACCTCTTTCTTTAAATATCAACCAAGTTGGCTAAGTAAAGGTAGTCCTAATAAATAACTATGATCAAATGCCAAACTTACCTTAGACATCAATTAGTTCATCATATTCGATTAGACTAGCCTAATAACTTGGATCCAACCTCTAAGCCATAATTAAGTCTAATTGATATAATATAGACTTGATCAAACTATCACTATATATTTGATCTAGAGAAACCTTGACTTAATTCTAATCAACTTTTGGTTAGGTTAAATTCAATTCTTTATTAGGTCTATATTATGCAAAATTCTAACCCTAGGTCTAACCTGATTAATTGACCTGATTCAAGCTAACCCAAATCCCAAAATTTATGAAATATGATTTGATATTTAATTTACAATTATAGATCTAATCTTAAACCTCTTAATTCTAACAATTAATCAAGATTAATTTTATTAAAATTTAGATCTAAACAATTTACATGCATCTCATATACATTAAACACTTTTAGCTCTAAACTATACAATATAAACATATGCTGAAATTTATGTTTCATATTCTAAACATAGAAATAGATTATAACAATTTTATTTCAGATCAAAAATAATAAATTTATTGAGATTAAATTACTAAAAAATAGATCTAATAATTAAAACAATTTTAATAAGAATCCTTTTATGTCACTTGTTCATGAGATATAACCATAAATAGTACCCCAACACGTCATACGAGTCCCATGGAATGAAAAGAGAGGGCCTTTAAACTCTATTTTTCTTCTATAACTAGATAGTCATGGTGATCAACCCAATCGAAAGCAGTTACTCAGATTAAGATTACATCTAACATGTAAGATTCTACATATACATATCATGTTATAAAAATTGATTGCTTTGATGCAACTATTGAAAATTATCTAAGATTTCATGCATGATCTTTTTTTATAATTTACAGCGAAAACAAATCTTTTTTAAAATTATTTTAAATAAAAAATCATGTATATAGATCAAATCTAAAAAACCATACAAGGATCCTAACATAATAAATAATATAAAAAAAATTAGCATGCATTGATCTAATCGATGCACAATGTAGATTATATCTATATACAATATGAAATCTAATTTCATACCTGATCGCAGGTCGATGATCACCACTATCGATGGCACGTGGTAAGGGCTCTCCACATCGCTTTGCAGCCACACAAGATATCCGTCCTCTATGAATTATCCACACTAAGTCTCGATGCAACACCTCCTCGGACTGCTAGATCCATGCAAAGGTTACTGGATGGCTAAAATAAAATATTTCTTGGATCTTCTTGAACCCTCCAAAAAGACCAGGAATAAGAGAACAAGGAGGATTAATGGTGAAAGAAATAGAATACAAGAAAACCCTTCTCTCTATTTTTTTCTTTCTTCACTTAAAACCCTAGCACCTAGGAGATAACCCATGCCTTGAGTTGTTTCACACCAACTCTCCACTCTTAAATTTTTCCCTCAATAATTTTCATCTCAAAACTAGCGGAACTCCTCATAATCTCACAGATCTATCTAAATATTCAAATAAAAATGTGGCATTGAGTTGGTTAGGAGATTAGAATAAGAGGAGACTAGATAAGGACAAGGAAAGGAGTTTGAATCCCATTCAAACTTTATTTTTAAAAATATTCAAACTAATCCAAAATTTAAACAAATCTATCCTAATCTAAAAGAGAACGAGGGAGGGAAACAACATGGATTTTTAGCATGGAATTGCTCATGAAAATCAAAATCTATCCTAATCCAAAAGGGAATGAGGGAGAAAAACAACATGGATTTTTAGCATGGAATTGCTTACAAAAATCAGAGATTAGTGTGGAAAATTACTAGGTGGTGCTAGGATAAGAATCCTGTTCTAATTTGATTCTAACTAAATATAATTTGATTTAATCTAATTTAAATAACTGAACCTAATCTAATCAAGTCCCAATAGGCTTAATTAAATCCTAATTAAATTAAAAATTAATCATGCCCAAGTTTGAATCAAACCAAAATTAAAATACCTTGTAATTAGATCATCGTATAGTCTAATCGGATAATATCTAATTGAAGCAATTTTAATTAAACTTAACCTAATCCTCTTTGCTCAATCAAATTAAGCCAATTAATAATCTAATTACTAATTAATCCTTCTATAATTAATTAATATTTATTTATTTATTTATTTACAACATTTATATAGGGATGACTGTTAATCATATTTATAATTTTGCTACTAAATGATTATTAATCATTAATCAACAATCATGGTCGGTCAGAGGTTTTTATTGCATATGATCCCATAGGTTTGAATACTAAGCCGGTAGTCCAAGAACTAATTCATGAACTAATTGATGTGACCATCTAACAATAGTACTCGATGTCTGGATAGGTCAAATGTTCGTGAAGCAACATTCAAGAACCCTGGCATATGATTTTCATAAAATTCATCCCTTTAACCTAATATGCAAAATGACTCGAGAGTTAACTGCCAATTCTCAAATAGTACATCCAAATATATCTCAACCTAATAAATCCTATGACTCCTTACAAGAATTACCTTGGCCAAGGTCTTTCTAAATTGAAACATGGCAGAGCATTTTCTTCAATACTTTAGTATGGTCAATTACATCTTGACTTACTGACTTAACAAGTATTTTGACTGTATCCAGTAACCTTCTATCACTAGATTAAAAATCTAGATAGTCCGGTACCTAAGTATAGTGAGTTTCCTGCAAGTCACCATGCTGATCTCAAGTCGAAGGTATATTTATATCCATATCTTTTTTAGAGATATTCTTGATAGTAAAGTACTTCACAAAGTTGGTCATATTTAGTATAGTATACTCCTATACTCACCTGTATGCCATACCAATATTTTCACATTCCTTGGTCATAAGGACAACCAATTCATATGGCATACAACAATCTATACTCGATAAATATTATCATCCTAGGTAATAATGTATCATTTAATCATGAACATGTTTAAGAACTACTCGATAAATCTTTCTTTATCAAATTGAAGTAGCTCTAAGGACTTCATCTCAAAAGAATTCAAAAGAAGATGCACAAAAAGAGATGAATTGCCAAAAATAAATTTTATTTTGTTAATGATTCATATATAAATTTATAATTAGCACAACCATCTACAATCTAGATGATTGGTTTTAGAATTTATTTCCTAACAAATTATAGTAGACCGGATTGTTTGGTCAATGCCATATTAGATTCATATAGCTTGATTGGTACCTGATTATGACGTTTGTAGAACAATGGCAAGTTGTTAGGTATTGTCCCACCATCGAGTAGACTCATAGCTAGTTAAGCAGTTCATTTAATTGTCCCCCAATGCCGATGAATTACATATACAACATTATGCTATGACATATATTTTTCAATTCATGGATAGGTATATGTTTGGAGAAATAGTAAAACTTGATACACATTATGTTTTTACCATTATTTAAGAATTTTGAATCTATAGGACATTATAGTTGGGATGGTGCAGGTGTTGCATAGTTGTATAGAGAAATGTGCAAGATAAGTAAGAAACATGCACATGATATATCAAGACCTTTTATATTACTATAATTATGGGCATAAGAGAGGTTTCTCTTTATGGCACCACACAGATTAGATTGGCTTATTATAGATCCTATTATAGATAAGGGTGGTGGAGGTGCATTATCAGCAGGTGCATTAGGCATGAGATAAGTAATGAAAAGTGAGCATTCATATTGATATCTAAGCATATATAAATCATATCTAACTCATGTATTTTGTTATATGTGCAGATAGAAAAATATATTTTCGGTGACAAAAGCATCAATGCATGTTCCCATTTTATATCAATTTCAACTGAATCGATAGAGACCATACCATGTAAGGATTACAAATGGATGTCTTTTTTATTATAATTATGTTGGCATTAATTTGGTTTAATTACTTATATATCACCTTCTTCATTCATAGGTGATATGGCAGTCACATATTACTAAGATCGTTGCTTAGCTACCAAATTATTATTTGGATGGATAAGATATGCGGTATAGCTGAGTACCGCTCATGTTTTCTATTATAAAATAATATTTTGCTGATAGAGTGTTGCGGTAGTTTGGGATCTAGCAGCCCAGTCTAGATTGTTGCAATATAGATACTAGGCTCTATTAGATCGACCTCAAAGGAGAAGTTGATTAGAATTGGAGCAACACTTATCATCATCTTATTCATTTGTAAGAGAGCTATTGAGCTTACATTGTAGATGGTCTTCTTGTTGACGATACTATGGACTTCAACGATCCATACATGTAACGGTATCGCGGCATCACTCAGCAATTCATTAGTCATAGTGGATCGGCCATATACATGCATGTTTTACTCGAGCCCTCTTTGTTTAAGATATACCTCCACCTTTTTTTTGAAGCCGTTGCATTGGTTTATAGGATGAGAAAAGATCTTAAGGTTTTAGGATGGGGATTTGGATTCAGGATTGGAGAGATATTAGAATAGAAAAGAGGAGAAAAAAAGTTTGAGATAAATAAGGAGTGTGAGATAAAATTATGGATTGAAGCCACAATTTCATCTCGTCGTGAAATTGTGGATTCAACCCACATTTCATGAAAAGGTGAAATTATAGAT
Organism: Areca catechu; assembly: GCA_021397845.1. Classification (NCBI taxonomy): domain Eukaryota; kingdom Viridiplantae; phylum Streptophyta; class Magnoliopsida; order Arecales; family Arecaceae; genus Areca; species Areca catechu. The sequence goes on from CM038050.1 coordinate 181,238,391, forward strand.
TCAAGCTACAATTTCATGAAATGATGCAATTACGGATCCGATCTATAATTTTATCAAATAGGAATGCCAATTCAACCCGGCCACCACGTAGCCCTTGAAATTGTGGGTTACATGATAGCCTAGTCAACTCGAGAGCAATATTTTGAAAAATAAGTTAAAGATGGTGATATTTTAGAATTAATTATTAAAAAATAATATTTTAAAAAATCTTGGGGAATGGATATGTTGGTTCTGCATGCTATGTATCTAACATTTCAATAAATTGGTCAACCAATGCAGAGTAGCATTTTTTTTTTTTTTTTGGGTAATAATGCAGGGTAGACTCGGATTTGTTTTCAATTGATGATTTCATTATTTTGCCCCTATTTATGTTAATATGATTTTCACGTATTTTGCAATTTCTATCATTTTTGACATGACAAGGAGCAAATTGAATACCACATTTCCATTAATTAATCAAATATTGGATTGGATATAGACACTTTCTACATTCATATTTGTGTTTGATCATGGAAAAGAGGTAGGCAAGCCGATGAAATCATTTCCAAATAATTTAAATGCATATCCATGGCAATCCTAACATATCAGTTATAAATTTACTGAATGGGGTATTAAATAATTTTATATCTTTATTGAAACCAAATCATGTTTAAATTTATTATTGAGCATTCCTTAATTTTTTTCAGGCATCCTCGACAGCGTTGGAGAGGGTTCAGCAGTACGACCAAATCCATCCCATCTACGATCGAATATTTTACCTAGAGACCAAGGTTAGCCAGATGTGCTTGATAAAAAAACTAAAAACTAATTAAAAATATTCTGTCAATAGGCCTATGGATCAGGGCCCTCTAGAAACAAAGTTCACATTATAATCTAAATCAGAGAGGACGCAAGGTTGGGATTCCAGGAGAGTGGGTAGAGGTACGAAAGATGGATAAAAATCTAACCAACTTTTCATGTATTTTACAAAATATAAAAAAATAGATAAAAATGATTTCTTTCTCTATTTATTATGGAACGAGTAAAAGAAAGAATGAATGGCATTTATATGATATTTTTACTGTACTATCTTTTGATAAAAAATATTATTATTATTAATTTATAATATCTTATTACTATTATTAATTTATCTTAAAGGAGAAAAAAATATATAAACTTATAATCTTTATAATATAAAATTATATTAAAAAATATTCGAATATTTAATTTTAATTTAATTAATTTAAAAATTATTTATTAATAAATTTATTTATCTATATACGATAGTTATATAAAAACTAATTAATTTATAATTCAAATAGTTAATTAATTTTATATCAATTGTTAACTAAAAATAGTAAATATAAATAGAAAATAAAACATAATTTTAAATGATTAGTAATTAAATTTAATAGTATAGACAAAAATATATGTAAATTATATGAATAAAAAAGTGAAGCAATGTTATAGTTTTGTCAAAAATAATTATTGAGAAATAATTTTGTTAATGCATAAATTCATCCTTTACATGCTCTGTCCATCTTTACATCCTCCTAACTTCGGGAGGATGCAAATTGATAACTTAAGGTGGATAGGCAATCTTTCATTTTCATCTATCCTTCCTAAAATTTTTAAATCAAATAATGGATAGAGGCTATTCACCTTCCCTTTTATGATCCCAACAAAATACAATGTTAGTTTAGCATCTATAGAGGGCATTTGGTGACCCAGATAGGATTATTATGATAATCCGGATCCCCAATAATCCAAATCCTGGGATGATCCAATCCTGGTGATCTAAGATTACTTTGTTTGGTTGATCATCGTGCAATGATTAAAGATCCTGAGTATATACAAGAAACTTGTTTGATATAGATAGAAATAGAAGGTCACAGAGTATATAATATCAAAAGTATCCATGACAAAGTCGTTTAATATAATTAAACTTAAATAAATGTAAATTAAAAATAAAAAATATTTTATTTCACAAAGTCAAAATGAAAGAAATCAAAAAAAATTTGTTTCGAAAAGAAATCAGAAGATGAACCAGGAAAGATAACAAAAAAATCTAAGGTCAGATATTTCCATACCTCGCTTAAAAAGATCTTTAACCCAAAAAAGATAATACTTTTATTACTCTCCTCTTTCTTAATTTCTCCCTTCTCTTTACTACGGGCTCTCCTCTTTTTAATTAAGAAAGAGGATGATAATAAGAAGAGATTTCTCCTCTTCATTGATTATAAAAAATATCACGAATGTAGAAAATTATCATGATAAAAAAAAATAGTTTCCTCTTCTATGGGGTCAACGATTATTTAACGTATTATAATTTAAGATCACCGTGAAACATTGGATACTCATCCTTAAGAGTAAATTTCCAATCACCGTATTAGATAGTGATTTAAAAAATAAGGTGATCTGAGTCACTACTACATAGAATTAGTATGATGCAACCAAATAAGATGATTCAGTCACTTTACACATATTACCTTTGATCTTGGAGTCATCATCTCATACTAAACACCCCCCATAATATTTTCTAAATAATCCTTTGGTCAAAATTGTTCAATCCGTTAACCCATGATTTAAGAGCATGTTTGGTTGGAATAAGTTAGACTATGAAATAGGAAGGGGAACGAATGATTTGCATTCCAACTATTTGGTTGGAAGGAGTTTATTTTCATTCCAATTTCAAAGAAAAATGAGAATCCAAACATGCCCCAAGAGTGTATTTGATTTGCAATCAAAATTTGAATGTATTGAAACTAAAATCAGATTGGCCATGTCTCCCAACATGCTTGGTTTGTAACTGGATTCGACATTAATATCAAAATGAAATTTAAATATTAGAAGAGAGTAAATATTGGATTATGGAAGATTGGAACATTCTTATTTCTTCCGAAATTAAAATGGGAGTGGTGGAATATAAGCCACTAATTTCTATTCCCATTCTAGAGTCCAACCCTCCCTAACTAAACATGCTCTACTAGAGGGCATATAGTATAAATTGATCATCCTAAAATCAAGAATAATGTGGATAGAACTGATGAGATCACCATGTTTGATTATACTACAATAATCCTACATAGCAAAAAACTCAAATTATCTAAACTTCTCAAATCATTGCCCAACCTAGTAATTCAACCATCCTTAAGATTAGATATCCAAGATCGTCCATGATAGTGATCATGGACCAAAATAAAATTTTATGATAAAAATGCACCTAGTCTAGTAAAAAAAATTATATATGAATATACCATTAATATAGTATATCAATATTATATATTTTTATATTATATTATATTATTATCATATTATTATTTAATGATAATTTTAAATTATAGTTAAATATATTATTGTATATTATATTTATATAATAAATTATTTAATATATTACTTCTATTTATATTATTTTCTAATCAAAATAAATATTAATATTAAAAATAATATACATAAGAATAAATAAAAATATTAATTTTATAATAACTATTAATATCTTTATAGAATTAATAATTTATAAAACTAATACATATATTTTTATTAAATATATTAGCATTTTATTATAATATATGTTATATGATTAATAAAAACAATTTTATGAAATGCATTATAAATAGTTTTGGTATTATGAGCCAGCGACCTTGGATTCCAATAAAATACTAAAGTTACTCGGATGCCCAGAAAAATTGAAACACTAAACAGAAGATACTGGAACCACTGGCGAGTGGTGCAGTTGGTTGTGAGACAACCAACTGGCAGGGGTTCGAGTCTTGGTTTAGACATATTTCAACGAGAAAGTCCGGAGATAAAATAAAAAATAAAAAAATAGTCCAAAAATAAAATCAAAAAAAAAAAAAATTAATAAAATAATCCTGGAGTCCCTGTTGGTTGATGGCAGTGAAAAAGTTAAAATTTTATATATATAATAAATCCCGTTCACTCGGCTGACGGTTGACATTCTCACATTCGGATGGGGAACGGCTGCAGAAAAACTAATATGCACGTGTATCAAACATTCCCTGGCTGAAGTTGGGGGACCGCCTGAGGATGGCCATACTCACCTTCGGATGGGGAACGGCTGCAGAAAAACTAATATGCACCATATATCGAACATTCCCTTGCTGAGGTTGGGAGACCGCCTGAGGATGGCCACGCCCGGGGTCCAACTCCTTCCCACTTTTTGTTTTACCAAAAAAAAAAAAAAAAAAAAGAGATACCACTAGAATGATTGTAGGTCACCAAAATCAAATTGATCTACAATAAGAATCATCCATAGATCATCATCAATCTCTTGTGGAGAGCATTTAATCTTATCATGATCACCAAATGCCCTCGTAATAAAGTACGAACCACCTAATGACATGAAGCAGCCTCCGCAGATCCTGGGGCGTACCTCTCCCAAATAAATGATAGTTATTGGTTATAAAAAATGATATGCAGAGCATGTTTGATTCCCGAATATCAGAATCAGAATAAATTAGAATAAAAACCAAAATAAATATATCTTTTAATATATTTGATTCATAACTAAAAATCAAAATAAAATCCGAGAACCAAGGAAGAGAGGATTGAAATATCCTCATTCTCTAAAAATAGAACTCCCCCTCATTAAATGATTTGAATAAAAATTACTCATTCCCACTCCAAAATCCAACCCTGCACGACCAAGCATGTAAGGGCATCCTTCTTTCTGAGATACGCTGCATCCGGTAAATCATCACAACAGTCAAATTTTAATATACTCAATAATAGAAAAAAATCCATTAGTTCAAAGATGAATTATGAAGGCTTATTACCTTCACCGCACCGCCAATTACTCCCAGGAAAACAGCCAGTACATTTAAAATTTTAACATATGGCACACATCCAACATCAGTCCAGCAGGTGCCTTCGAAAATGAGAAGCGGGGACAAGAATAATTTGTAAACTAAGATACAAAATCAAACTATCCAATACACACTGAGAAATGAAAAGCAGCAGCACCGCAAAAGGATACAACTGACGGTGCCTCTGACAGCGGAAGAAAGTGAAACTAATGGTCTATTGAATATATCAAGCGAACCTATACACATGGCATGCAGCCATTGTTCATACCAAACCTAACCACGACATTTTCTAACCATTGTAAAATTTAGTCACCATACAGAATCCTCAGCTTTAGCCTCAACAATAGCAAAAAACCGGCCTGCCACCAAAGAATAACAAGCGCACAACTGGTCTCAACTACATTAAATGATAACAAGTGGCTACTGCTGCTCCACCCACCGCAACACGAGTACAGAAAAAAATATCTAACACCTCCAATACTGGCATCAACCTGACTATCAGTAGCTTCCCATAGGAGGCATGCCAAATGGCGGCATTGGAGGCATACCCATCCCACCCATTGGTGGTGGTGGGGCTGAAAAAGGTCCACCCACGCCAGGTCCTCCCATGCCTGGCATCGGCGGAGCTGGCAAAGCAAGCGGTAGCAACTGTGCATACATGTTCTGCAAATAACACGCCAATGGTTCACAATTAACGAGCAAGACAAGAATGCTAAGATAAAAACAAAGGCAATTATGAAGGCATTGCAAGCACCTGTTGAGCTACCATATCCTTCTCTTCCTTCTCTTTAGCTTTAACTTCATTTTGTGCCTCAATTTTATCTTTTATTAGTTCATCTACTTTGCCAGTGTACTCACGAATAAACTGCACAAATACCGGATGTTTGTCATAATGATGGATTACGATTATGAAAAGATATAAGAACAATATGTTGGTTAACTACACTAGTACAACCACTGGCAGTAACATATCACCTGCAGGAGGTACGGGAAAGCAAAGTCAATCATGTTATTCATCCAGGCAAGCTCGAGGGCAATGTCAGGCCGAATCAAATCATAGCATATGAAAAGACATGAAGCAAAGCATTCCTTCTTTCCCTGCAACACAAAACAACACAGACATTTTCTAGGTTATCATAACAAACCAAAGAACAAGGGAAAGTGTTCTTATCACTTGTTAAAAAATTAAGCATAAAAATTAAGTGATAACATGTGTTTTTTAATAACTGATGATCAGAAGATTCTTATTTTAGGGGGAAGAAAAGATTCTAAAATCTATCTAGTTAATTGCTCATCTCACTTCAAAGTCCGAACACTATACGCCTCTTCATGTACAGAAAATAAATGATACAGCTTATTAAGAATGGCATATTACGCCAAGGATCACGAACAACCATATGGCTACAAAAGATTAAATAACTTCACTAAAAACATATAAATATAATGCAGCTGTGTATTAAGTACTTAAAGGAATTGTATAATCATAAAATGAAGATACTAATAAATTTAATGGCAAATGATAAGTTGCTTTACAATAGTTACATCATCTAAAAGTTTGTTATATAGTATGATTATTGATTAACAAAAGCCATAAATTATATTCAAGATATTCATATATAATCATAAGTATCTGCGTGCAATAAATGTTACTATAATATATTTACAAATAACTTTATTGGAAAAGGCTTTTTCAACTATTACAAGCAAAATCTTTTTACTGAATATTCAAAATTTTCCAAAGCTTTTGTTAATTACATGCGCAAATTACCTCAATTAGCAATTCTTGTATTAATAGTACAATATGTCAACTATGTTATTTACCATCTCCATAAGCTTTAATTTACCAAGATCGTATTTTGAAGAGTTTCTACTTTTTATGACTAAGAGGTTACACGTTCAAAATATAAAAACAACCTCTCCACGCATGGAGAAAAAGCTGTGTACCTTTGACCCTCGCCAGACTCTACAATGGTGGGAGCCGCACAAGGCCACCCTTTTTGTAAACTTCCTAAAATATTATCTCAAGTTAACCTCATATCCGAACAGGCATGTGTTCCCATGCTTGTGGCAAGAAAATGCATAGAAATAATCATGGAATTGGCATCAAAATGAAATGAACAAGACCATTACTTTCATCAATTATCTCAATTAGCAATTCTTGTATTAATAGTACAATATATCAACTATGTTATTTACCATCTCCATAAGCTTTAATTTACCAAGTTCGTATTTTGAAGAGTTTCTACTTTTTGTGACTTAGAGGTTACACGTTCAAAATATAGAAACCTCCTCTCCACGCATGGAGAAAAAGCTGTGTACCTTTGACCCTCCCCAGACTCTACAATGGTGGGAGCCGCACAAGGCACCCTTTTTGTAAACTTCCTAAAATATTATCTCAAGTTAACCTCATATCCGAACAGGCATGTGTTCCCATGCTTGTGACAAAAAATTGCATAGAAATAATCATGGAATTGGTATCAAAATGAAATGAACAAGACCATTACTTTCATCAGCAGTTAGTAGCATGTGTCAAAAATGGTAAACTACATATGCGAGGACAATATACAGTAAAAATTCGAATTCCTGAAGGCATGTTAACATAAAACAATGAAATATTTCCTTTCCAAGTTTAAAGAACAAGTGAATGTGACGCTTCATCATTACACAGGATGTTCTCAAGCAAGGAAAAGAACAGAAAATCAGCCAAACAAGGAAAATCCTACCAAGAAACTCATATAGCAAATAATGAATAATAATTAATAGTTTTGAGCATTTCTTTTAACTGGTGAAGGGGCTGCCCTATTGATAATAGAACAAGCTGCAATAAATGATGGTGCAACATATTAAACAGTAGATAGGTAACCTTTTTGGTTAACAAGCTCATCACCTGCTCAATGAAATAAACAAGCAACTCCTCTGCAAGCTCACGGTCACCAGACTGTGAGCATGTCTCCATGGCATCTTTGTACAGGTTGTCCTTCTTGGACAAAGCAATGACTGTTTCCACCTTCCTGCCTTCTTATAGATGTATGCAGCAACACGTCTCATCTCCAGAAGCTCGTGCTTCTCAATCTAGCAAATGACAAGACATTCATTAGGAGAACAGTCCATTAACACAAGCATCAAATGTTAAAAATGCAACAATTTTACCTTCTGAGCAAGACCGATCTGATCAAAGTTGTCGTGCATATCAACTGATTCCCGTAATCTGTCATAATCCTCCTCTTCAATATAAATTTCATTTAATGCTTCATTAACAGCAGCTACATTGTTACTCTGTACTGCAACCATGTATGGCTTCACAAGATGCAAATGACCAGCCTGAAACAAGGTAAAAGAAGTCAAACACTGGACTGACAGATCATACAAAGTGGCTGCCATCTGGCACCAACAAGAACTTTCAAACTTTTCTTCATGTCACAGAACAAACCAGAAAGGGAAGGAGCTGGTGAAGTTTTTATACACACCTTCCGCATTATGTCCACTACACGTGTGTGATCCACACGAAGGGCAAGTACATTGAGGAGATCGTTAATGAGGTCAGGATGTTCCTGCAGGTAGAAATGCACTGCCTTGTAATAAAGCTCAACATTTGCAACTTTGACTGCAACATCCTTGAACTGCATGTGATCCCAAGCATCTGGAGAATGGTTCATTATAGTGGTCGCAGCATTGTCAAATTCATCATACTGTATATACAGATAGGTGAGCTCCTTCCAGTGCTGTTGCTCATCACATACACGGATAAGCTTGGGAATGTTCAGACGGGTGGAGAAAAGTTTAATGTGCTCCATAAGTTTTTCTGGCCGATATCTTGCATACAGCACTCCCAACTCTGTAAAAATACCCATATGTGCACGTTCCAATCCAAGGCCGCTCTCCATAAGTGAAATAAGCTCATTGAAGCATCCTCTGTTTTGGTAATACTCACTGACTTCTTCCAAGTCATCCACCTACACCATTAAAATCAATAGATCACGATGAATTTGACCTTGAATATAAAGCTTCTAAAATGACTGACCAGTGATATTCTAAATTCAAGCAGGAGATATGTTTCCTCAAGAAGGATGATTACCTGTATAATGATATTCAGACCACAAATTTGTGCCAAGCGGAACTCCTCAGCATCCACACAGGCAAAACAAACCTCCTTCCATGTCTTTGAGCTGTTCGCTTTGCGAGCAGCATCAACCGCACCTTGGAACTGCTTCAGCTTGACTAGCGTACTAGCAAGCTTAGCCCAGTTGGAAATGAAGGCAAATATTATCTTAGCAGCTTCATAAAGGGCATCGTCAAACAAACGGTCGCCAACATTTTGGAGATTAGCAACATTTGGCATAAGAATGAATTCTTCTATTTCACCTAGCCTATCTATCTTTGCGTATGCATAAATAAGTTCACCATCCACCTTTGGCTCTTTGGCCTTTTGCCTCACCATCAGCAAGTACTTCACTAAATCATGATACACGTTAGCCTGTTCAGCAGCACTAATAACATCTAGGAATTGGGTTGCATCATCTGCACGGATGAATGATTCAATAGCATCACTTACTAACCCTTCCCTTAACTGAGCCTTAGCAACCTGGCTCCAAACAGCATCTTCCTCAACACGGTATGCAAATTCTACAGCCCGCTCTATGCTTTGGATGTTATCCAAGAGAACATTAACTGCTTGTACATTTAAGTTGAATTTCTTAAAGATGGCAAAGGCTTCCTCATACAATTGCGCTTCAACTGCTACTTCCCCAACAGCAGGTCCATCAAAGTTGTCCAACCTATTAACATAATCCATAACCCTGGATGCATCCGCTTTAATGGCTGTTAAGATAAGCAGGTTTTGCAAATTGAAGTTTCCACTGAATGCAGAATTTTGAAGGACAATCTTTTCAAGCAGTTCAATCAGTTCATGTGGAAGATCAGCAGTCATGAAAGCTTTAACAGCTGCAGAAACTTGCTCTGGACTCTTGCTTTCAGGCAATGCCGTAGAAACAACTTGATCAATAAGTTGTCTTCTATATTCATTCTCAGGTTGAAGAACTTTCTCCCATAGATCAGCATCCATCCTTTCCACAACATATCTGTTGTCAACAGTAGAACATCATCAAGTCAATGCACCATAAAGATTGAAAGAGAAACAAGACTGCCACTTTTCAGATGATTAGCAGAAAGACTTGTTTAAAAAACCACATACCTGGCCTGCAATTTGAAAAGAGAGTTTTTATTTGTGACATTTATAAGCTCATCATCACATTGTCCTCGTCTATATGCAACAACAGCAAGGGTGGGATCCCGTTTTTCACAGTATTTACCCACAACACGTGAATCATAATATGGATTAGTCGTGAGAAAATGCTCAGGATTATTATTGCTGTCGATGATGATCTTTCCCAAAGCATTGTGAACATGCACGTCTTGGCTTCCCTCACTCACAAGATGTTCCAAAAATTGTGTGAGCAACCGCAAACGATTCCTATTTTACAGGGGGCAGCAAACAAGCAACAAGTCAGGAAAGAGTGACGATGTTGTTTTGGAGATACGGGAAGGGCAAAAATACCTCTTCTCACATTCAGCCACAAGAGGCTCAACCGGAAGGAGGGAACGAACAGAAAGAATAAGACCCTTAATGAAATCTTCAGGGCACTCATCATCTAGAAGTTGTCCAACCACCAAAGGAGCATTACCTGGGTTCACCTATCATATAGTAATAAAAACACCACCAAGTTAACTACCATTACAGTCAATGAATTATCAATACCAATCCTGCTTTCATTACACATTTAATATAAAAAGATTCAGTCTCAGTATGTTCAGCAGGAAAAAGTAGCATTATGTTCAAAGGAGAATCTTACTTTCTGAACATAGCCTTCAATATATCGAAGCATGTTGTTTGTATACAAGTAGTGAGTCAAATCAGGGACAAATCCAAAACGGTCACAAACATTTATCAGGGGCCGCGCATCTGGAAGTTTAGCATCCATTAGGAAATTCTTTGTTTTCTCAGGGTCATAGAAGTTAGATTCTCTTGTTACACGTTCAACTTCCTTAATTTGGCCAGTTCTGGCTGCTGCCTCGATATATTTGAAGTGGATGTCTGGATCTTCGCTGTTCCACATAAAAAGAAAGAAGAAAAGAAAGCAAAGCAAAGCATCAGCAGTAGTGTCATCTTTGCCAGTGCCCACATGGAATGCTTGGTATTTAAATAACTACCTGGAACTCAGATATGAACCCAAAAAGAAGTAAAGACCTTCGTAGGACTTAAATTGCTCGAATAGTTTTATGCATGCTTCCAAACCTAACTGCTCGGAATATTCCTTAGCAACCTGCAAATATATGATAGTTATAAACCTCTAACAACTGATCCTACAAAAACATTTGAGCAGGGGGGAAGAACAATTACCTGCACGATTATCTGAAGATTTCCTCTCAGATTGACCATCAAAAGATCTTTCATGCACTCTAATGCCCACTCTTTAGAAAGTGTACCAAAGAATTCCACCAGCGCCTGGAAAGGAGGGTGATCTAATTTAGTCCCAAAACAGTTAATCAGATCAAACAACATACATATAGCCCAAGATAACAAACCTGTGGCTCGATGGCATGAGTATTCACAATAACACGTTTAATATCAGGTAATTCTGTATAATGCTGCAAAGCAAAATTGTATTTGAGTTAATAACTTGCCACATAAACCAAAAAAAATATTTGCGCATAATTTATGAAAAGCATTAAACCTGAAGGGCTCTCATATACAACCCAGCCTTCTCACATAGTTGAGCTATCCGAGGGCGATCATAATGACTGAACATTCCATTAGCTAATATAGCATCTGCAACATTCGGATATGTCACCAGATTGATCTCCAAGACCTGTATAAGTCATAAAAGGTTAGAGAATAATCCAAAATAGGGATGAAGAATATACAACAAGCTTATTCAAAGAGGAAATAGTACCTTGGTTTGAAGGAAAGCATGCTCAGGTAGATTTGGCTTTAAAACATCTAACAGAAAAGCTGTTGCCTCTCGGATCATGTTCCTCTGCAATAAATAATACCATAAGCAAGAAAAAACCACAATTTCATCTAGAAAACAAATAGAATACTCTGAAAAGGTGGGGGACAAGAGAACATAAAATATCAAACGCTTGCCATTGCATTTTCTTGACAACAAAAATAGGGTCTTGTTTCAAATATCTGCCTTTATACACTGATATATAATGAAAGAAAAGGAGAGTGATTGAACCTGAAGGAATAGATCTGTGATCGTATTATAATCCAATGGACAGCCACCCTCCATTTGTGACATCATAAGAGCAAAATTAACAGCTCCCTGTTATAAAAACTTTAGGTTAGACAAATAATTCTAAACGAAAATGCAAGGAATTACAAGAATTTACAAATAGCAATGACAAAATAAAACTCAAAATCTAGGCACTCACTTAAAATCTATGTAAGCTCAAGAGTGATTTGGTAGACAAATATCGATCAAAATATTGAAAAATTCACATCATGCATATGAAATCTATCTACACTATTACGTATGTCAATAGAAGTAAAACATACCTGAGGATCTGACCGTAGAATTGTCTGCAGAAGGAAAAGATAATCTGGTGTGTATCCAACCTGTATCCAGGAACAATAACTATCATCATAAGAGCACAGAATTCTAGCTATATTCTTGTTTTGTGTTAATATGTATGGCACAATCGTGCCAGAACTATGATCACCAATGATGGAAAAACAAATGTTTTATATTAAATATGCTGCAATAATTACCTGCTTGGAGTATATAAGAATCTTGTCAAACTCCCTCCGTTCTGCAAAAGCAGCAACAACTTTTGGAGTAGCCCTTGCTTTTATGTATATTTTCAGTGCAAGATCATTGTCCACAGTCTACATTCAAAACAGGAATTAGACTCGACAACAAAACGATGATAAGTCTAGGCAGCAACAGAGTGATAAACAACAATGAATCCCAAATTTTAATATTATTAAGAAGATGCCCAAAAAAGTACCAGAGAAGTTACAAACTTACCTTCACAAGATCCCCAAGTTCTTCACTGCACTCAAGCTTGTCCTCAGCCAACCAATTTTCTAATAGATTCTTTTTGTTCTGATTCACAACTAGGCGAGACAATTCCAAAGACTCGAAGGCATTGAGTTTTCCTCTGGTTAGCAATGTTCCAAAATACTGCAATAGTGGTGGTGTTTGCCCAGATTGTACAGGAACGCTCTGTATAAATAGGCAAGTTTGGAAGTAGATAATTTATGAGTCCTCACAATTGAAGGGCATCACAAAAAATTGAAAAGAGAAAGATAACTTCTTTTTTAGTCTCAGGAAAAAAAAATTCCATAACAAAAATAATTACGCCATACAAGCTGTAATTATGTTAAAAGCAGAACAATTAGAAAACAAAAAGCTAGATACCTGAAATTTTGCAACAGTCTCAGGAGTTCTCAGAATGCCTTGTGGAGATTCTGCAGCAAGTTCAGCAGCTTCCTTGTACTTCGTCTGAGAGAATAGTTCCTGGAACCTCTGCACAACCTGGTCACGCACACACAAAAGGAGGGTTGAGGAGTAATATTAAAAGAATGTTAATGCAACACAAGAAAGTAAAATTCATGAAATTGTTGGAGCAAGGAACAAAAATAATAAAACACAGTTTTTACCAAGGATTCAAGTCTTCCCGAAAGTAGCAAGACACCAGGAAGGGGTGCGATCCCATGTATTGAGACAGGACCGTCCCGTTAGCATCCCAGCATCCTGATCAAGGGATCATGGGACATCCCCTATCCCAACTGTCGGGACAGGGTAGAATAGTAGCACGTCCCATTCCATGAAAAAATTGGGATAATATCATCTCACGAGATTTAAAACATTGGTCTTCACTATAACAATTAAAAAAAAAAAGGTGCAGAACAAGAGAAGAAATGCCCTAAAAAAAACTTTATTCCATATATTTGACATTTCCCTTTTGTTTCAGTCATTTTTATGAAGGAAAACAAAAGAAGGTTGAAAATTATGCTCTCCCTAAGATATTTATATTTCCTTCAACATTACATAAATTTAAACAAATCCTTCTATCCATTCTCTTAAACATTTCCCATACCTTGGAAAGCACTCTCTTACCAAGGCTTTTGTTCTTTATGAAAATTTGGTCAAGAAAAGCAATCCAAAGAATCAAAAAAGTGATAGATTAAAGAGGTTCAGATTAATAAAACTAAGGAAAAGATTTCTGCACATGGCAGGAAAAGCAACATTCAGAAAATACGAAGCAGGGAAAGAGTGTTCTGAACAGCATCCAGAAATTAGTAAATGTAACTTATTTAGCAACACACAAGATTATTTTTCATCAGTTCATCTCAATGTGCATTATTAAAATGATTGAGAACAAGCGTTGCAGAAATTAAAGAGTTGTGCAAAAAAGCAGCAAGCTTGCTTTCACTCTTAATGCTTTGCTACCTCTCCAAAAAAATAATAACATGATAGAAAAACATCAATTTATCATGTACCAGATTCTCTGCCCCTGGAAGGTTTCCTCGTTTAGCGAGATTAACAGCTAGCTCCAGATTGTTCAACTGTAAAGTTACCAAATAATAGTTGTCAATTTAATGTTACACTTACATAACAATTCAACAAAATATTTCAACAATGAGAACATACTTGACCACTGACAAAGGGCACAATAGTTGCCTCATTAACAGTAGCAAGCAAAACCTGCCCCCTCCTATTAACAGCATAAAAACCACCAATAGATGAAGCCTCTGCTGTCAGAAATATAGGATCTGGGCTAATTCGATTTCTGTAGACTGCTGTTGCTGTCTCCAAATCATACACAAATAACAGACCAAGCTTTGTGATCACATATATCAAACTGTACTTCTGTGAGATCTGCCAGAGAAAATTCATTTGATCACCATGTCGATCAAAGATTGGATATAACTTGAAATTCCAACAAAATAACCTTAATATTCTACCTGCATTGCCACAGGGAAATCATCAGCAAAATCAGGTGGGAAGAACAGATCTGCTTGTTTCTTTGTAAACCCAGGCTTCCCTGATGACACAGAAAACAAATAAAAGTTGAAAACAGTGCAAATTTATTAGAGTATATTCATTGGCAGAAATCAAGAAGTATGGTTATATGAAGAAGTTGACTTGTCATGACTGCAAGTGCTTAGCAAGGTCATATATTAGTATAAAAGAAAAATCCACGAAGGTCCAAAATGTTCATGTTTAGATTCCAACAACAACAACAATGACAACAACAGAGAGAGATTCAAAAACTGATTGCAAAATAATTTCTAATAAGCTTGATTCTAGCTGTTTAATAAATGAAAAACCTAAATCCATAATAAAAGTGAAAGGATATGCAGCCAAACCTGGCTGGGCACCAAGTTCAATAACATGCAGCTTTGATGTAATCTGTCCAGCATTGGTAGTCTTTGTAGCAAAACAAATAAGAATGGAGGGGTTTTCATTGCCAGCAACCTGTGTAAGCAACAAGCAAAAGTCAATAATGACAGCACAAGAAAAATATGAAAAATGCAAGCATATGAGTCACAAAACAAACAGCAAAAGGCATAATAGTCTTACCTTAAATGATGCAAAGGATGCAGCATGTGCTTCAAGGGCCTGACTGCGTTGCTGATCCACAGAAAAAAGCTGCATACTTCCTTTGACCAGTTGTGGTCTCTACAACCAAGATGGCATGAAGTGAGATGTAAATTTATAAGTTTCTTTTAGATAACCAAGCAAATGAAACATGCTGACAAATTTTAATACATTAAAAAGCTTAATAAACAGGAAAAGTAGAAAAAAGTGAGAAGAATATAGAAATAATAAAAAGAATAAAAGGTAGAACATTAAGGTGACAAAGGCATCAAAGCAAAAGAAGAGTATCAAACTTCAGGGAGGCACATCCCATTGAACATCAGTATTTCTAAAGATAAAGGAGGTAGCTGACAAAAATTGGCCAGTTGACTCTGCCTTTTGCAAGATGATCTCTGGCCTCGTCACAAGACCCTCTAACACTGAAACTTTATTTTGACTTCCCGACCATCTTAGATGCTCACTCCACATCATTTTCCAAAGGTGGCCACCTGCCAATTCCAACATCTTATAACTGTTCCCATTTCTATTCAGCCTTGCAAGAATTTGAGGATACAAAAGGGATTGAAGGAAGTGTCCATAGGCATGAACAGCCACTTGTCGGTATGAGTGGGAGCCCTTTCCAAAAGTGAGTAATCAGCAAGGCATAGAAACCAACAGTTCGGGATCAGCCAGGCATGCCGTGAGTTGTTTTAACGTTTGCCCATAGAATTGCAGGTCCTTACCTCATTCTGATTCAATAAACCAAATATTCAGAAGAATTTGACCACTTAGAACATGGTTTCAGACTTCGTTCAGAACATTTTAACTAAAGAATAAGATTTTTTTTTTTAAACCGCAAGACAAAATTGGATATCAAAGTGGGCCTTACATGCATTGGCCAGTACTGGATGCAAATAACCTATTTTCATCTGAAAGACGATTACAAACTAGACCACATAATCACAACTAATATCAATTCTAACCTATCACTTCTGCAATTCTTTTAAGTAAATAAGGTTGTGTTTCAACATTTCCTGATTGCTTCAATAGAGCTCATGGGATAAATTTTAAATACATTAGATAATGTTAATGTAAATATGAAGGCGAACTTGTCTTGGAAGATACATAGCATCTTTATGAATAAACTTAATCGACTTATTAGGCCTCTACTTTGTGAATCCTTGTTTACTAGTTTCCACTTGGTGGCTGCCAAAAATTGTTGCTGCAAGCTTTTCCATGCCTACCTTGCAACATCCATGCTAGCTTGCCCCCCTCCTTTTACATCCTTTGACGTAGATTTAACTTCTGCACAATTATCCTTATCAAATGGCTGTTTTGCAGGCACAATACCATCCCAATCAGTTCTTCATTAATTAACACCCAAATGGTAAAACTCCTAGTGTCCTACATGTACTCTAGTATAACAATTATCTAATATTTAGTTCTACAACTCATCCATCTCAACATTCTCATATATGCTGTGTGACACTTTGAACCTGACAAGATAGCAAACCTTGTCATCATAAAATAAAATTTGTCAAGTCACCATGGGAAGAATCAGAGCACCTTTCCACTTTATCCGCCTATGATTAGCTCTCACATGAATCTTCTTCCATTTCTCACATGTATCTCCATCCGTCTCTCCATTGTTCATCTTGTTTAATTGAAGCTTCATTATCAATATATATTTCCATTAAAACTGCACAGCATATATATTTATTCATCTTATAGAATTCATGACCATTGCCCTTTAGAATTTACCTCCATAATACCACTATAGCATTTTTCCAGGACTTTCTTATCAGTTATAAGCATAGATCAAATACATAACAATACATGTTGTAGACATCAGTAGTACATCCATCTGTCTGGTGTAAAGATATGTTATTCAACAGCAATTTCTAATAATAAGAACACATCCAATCATTTGGCATGTTTACGTGTTCAGGGGGCAAAGGACCATGTAGTAAACAAACCAATTGGATATTCCTCATAACATCTAACCAATATGTTATATCCCAACACCATCTATATGTGGCCTTCTCATCGCTTCATTTTCTCTTTATAATGTATCACCTTCTTTACCATTATCATTCAAACCAGATTTTTTTTTTTGATAACGGAAATTTTCATAACACTAATCAAGAGAACACTTCGCAACTGTCTACCCAAAACTTTAGCTTTTATAGTATAATAATATATTTAATACTATATTACTATAATAATATAATAATATAATAATATGATGTTATTATTCTAATAATATTATTATAATAATAATAAGATTACTATAATATATTATTAAAATATTATTATATTGCGATTAATATATTATAATTAGTACATTATATTATTAATATATTGCATTATCAAAAAAAATCATCATCATAAAGTTATAAACTATTTTCTATATTTTAATCTAAATAACATAATAAATAAATTAATTATGTTTAAGGTGATTATCAAGTAAAAAAGAATATCACAATAGTAAACTGGGAAGTTCTTGGATCTAATAGCAACATCAATGATTGACTTTGTTCACCCAAATACAAAATGGCAATAAAAATGTTCATGTATCCAGAATGAGGAGGGAAAAGATCATCCACATCATCATAAGGTTAAAATCAAAATCCTTAATTGCATGATTATAACAATAAAAAGACACCAATTTAAATGATTATGGCAATAAAAAGTATTTTAGATTAATTCCTTAAAAATCTGTTGCCATGACTCAAATCCAAGTCTCTCCAATGAGCTTTTGTCCAAAGAACAGCTTCTAAACACATCTCAAATAGAGTTTTTGACCAAATTCTCCAGATTGGAACCTTTTCTAATAGACCTTTTCTAGCTTTTGGAGAAGCCGAAAAGCTATTTTAATTTTTTTACCAAACACCTCAAAATCATCTAAAAGAGCTTCTAGCCCTCTAAACACAATGCCAAACAGGGGCCTAAATCTGCTCCTATCAATTTTTGTGTTTAAATCACAATTCTTCATGGACTCCTCTTTTGAATATATGTTGCATCTTCAACTACTCTCATCATCTTCCAACAAAAGTATGTCATCATTGCTCTTAATACATATAATTTGGTTGACCCATTTCAGTTACTACTTCTAATCTAATCACTATACCGTACGCGATAATTACATTTGTCCTATCTATTGTGTTTTGGCTTTATGCCACCCACCTCACCATTCATTTCATTCAAGCATGCATACCTTGATTATGATATGACACAAATGCACTATTGCTTATTTGTACCTTGATAGCGGTGGTTCTGTTCTTCTGACCACATATTCTTCTCAGATTTTAAACATTTATGAATAACTGTATTTCCATCTATTCCACCCTTTTCTTCAAACACCACACAATCTGATCAAAAGGCATTCACAACATTGCACAAAACACATCCATATATGCATACATACATGCATGTGTCTTTATATACATATACTAAAAATCACCACTAAAGTGATATTGTAATGGCTTAATTGTGATGGATGGAACTTACCTACGAACATACTATATGTAAGTATCATTCAATTTCAGTAAAACAATTGCAAATTTATGAACTCCATAAACCATCATGCATTATATAATTGCATTGTTGACAAGGAGGAATTCACTGCTAGTCACATTCAACAGAAGTGCATCTTAAAACAGCATACCTCAGGGGCACCAGGTGCAATTCCAATCAGAACTAGCCACTTCTCTGAGGGGTCGCACCGGTAATTAATGATCTGATTGTTTGTCAAATTAGCTGCCCTGTCAAACATCTTAACAGGCTCTGAATCACCTGCATTTAGCATAAATTTTACATAAAATAATTCAGAGACATAAAATAAGCATTGACACACCAAAAAGCGATATCTAGAAACATTAAGACCTCTTGTACAATAATTGGTGAATTACCTTCTACTGACCAATGGTAAACCGAGGTTTGAGTAACCAGCCCCAACATCTTCGGTGTGATCCACTTCCAAAAGACAACCTGCACATATTAAAAATATTGATTTGAGCTCATCAAGTGTAAAGAACGAAGGCAATGACAGCCGGCATTGAAAACCATTTGTATTAACTCATTTGCTTTGTTTACCTGCTCAGGCATCTGGTGTGATTTCATTTTAGTCTTCATCTCAATATTGAATACTTGAAGGTGATCCTGAGTACTTCCTGGTATTTGAGCTGTAATTTCACACAGAAAACCATGGTCAAACTAGATGAAGCTTTGGAAACCTTCAGGGAGCAGATCACATCTAGTCACCAAAAAAACTGTTGAGGTAGACATATTTCTGGATTTCTATATTCCAGTTCCACATTCGAGGAAATCTACTTAAATGTATTACCAAGATCAAAAAAAAAGCATAGGAAACTGCTATTGCTGGCCCCAGGCCACATGGAAATAGAAAATTGGCACCAAATATCCGGTTATCAATACAAGACAAAACATAGATCTAAATTCATTTTTACATTAAGCTAAATTTTGACACTACATACACCAAGATAGATTACTATATTACATTCTGCCAAAAGAACACATGAAGTTCTCGTATGGCACAATAAACATGAGTGCCAAAATAAAAAGAAAAATAAAAAGTGCCGGTGTTAGCAAGGAGTAAATACCCTTACTCATTGCAAAATGATTTATCAGCTTCATGCAACATCAAAAAGACATGCAATCTAAATACACAGACATCTTTAGAAAGTAAAATGAAAAAGACTTTGCTGGATTGTAACATAACTAACCTTTAAAAAGTAGATTAATTGTTTACATAGCATAAGGCTTGACTGGAGTTTGCATTTGGACAATTGCATGCAGCTTGAACTTCCATGGAAACTAGTAAGGAAAGGTCCTTTATTGTTAGGTCATGTTGGCCATCAGTGTTTTAAAATTAAATTCAGGAGCCTGCTGTTTCAGATAATACCAATTTATCATAGGCGCATTAAGAATCTTTAAGTGGTAGGAGTCAAAGATGCAAGCTATGAAAGTAAGTGGTTGACTTTAAAATTCCCCCTACCTAATCAGGATCTTAGTCAGCAAGATATTCAAACAACCAGCTGACATCTGATGTAGTGAAGTTTATTTGACCAAAGGACAACCATTCATATATCTCAGATACATCAATAGGCTAGTATCACTCTGAAAACTTAAGACTTCTCATTTAGGTGGAACAAGAAGGAACTGCATTTCAGGTGTTCAATTTCT
This sequence comes from Areca catechu, assembly GCA_021397845.1. Taxonomy (NCBI): domain Eukaryota; kingdom Viridiplantae; phylum Streptophyta; class Magnoliopsida; order Arecales; family Arecaceae; genus Areca; species Areca catechu. The sequence continues at coordinate 181,258,990 of CM038050.1, forward strand.
GAGTTCTCACTCCAATATTCACTCATTTTTCAATCCATGATCATCTGTATTATAGCATATTAGATGACATACCGCCATATACAATGAGATTCAAAACTATCTTAATCATTAATTATATTTACTATTTCATAATGAACAGTGCAACACAACAGTTTTTAAAATACAGCTATGGTAAGCAGGTGCATTGCTGTTAAAATCTTACTATTCAAGATCTAGATCAAAATGGCCCTAAATGATATGGATCTCATCTTTGGTTCAGGATCAATTAGGAATACAGGACCTAGACCCGTATTATTAATTATAGAGCCTCTTGGATCATAAGATCCAACTTGGTTATGCAATTTAGATTCTAAACCATGTGCAAACTCATTTTCTTAACTTGACTGCATGAACTTTAATTTCTTATCACCCATAATCTTGCATCGTAAAATTAGTAAGCTTCTCTATTGGCATTTATGGATTAAAAAAGAGGCAAATTTTGTATTATCAAAACCAAGCGTTCAAGGCTTATTCTTTTTTCTCTAAAACATTAACTAATTATTATTGTATTGATCGGTAATATATAAATATCTTGGACTACTAGAAACAAATTTTCTTTCATTAGACATGCTATATATGGCCTTATATTGGTGGAAACAAGATTTCTTACATGTATGATGTTTTTTCAATTACACACATGTATGGATCATTAGTTTTCATTAATATACTCCATATTTAAATCATATTTCAATTTTCTTATGTATTTTGTATTTTTATATTTTATAAAGAAATAAGTAAAAATCTTATGATTTGTAATGTAATCCAATCAAGTCCAACACACTCTAAGACTTAGAAGCTGGGATCTTCCACCTACGGTAATGCACCTGCTCCGAAATCTTCCTAGACCCTTGGACTTGCACCCACTTCCTTGACAGTTCCCTACTTTGAGTATTTCAAAAATATCCACTTCCACACATCCGCTCGCACTCGCACCCAAGCCTGTTTCTCAATTCTAGCAACTAAGCTCTATAACTTAATAACGATCTTAACAACATTGTATGGGCAATCAAGGGACCACATAGTGCATATGCATCATGCATGCTGCATACATAGGTACATAAAAAAAGCATTTTAAATGTTTAAAAATAAATTCAATACATTATAAACAATCTAATAGTATTTTCAGAAATAATAGCACTATTAAAATCAATGAAATCTAACAATTAGTGCTTACTACTTAGTAATTGATTCTCGATAGCAATAATAATAGCAAAATTAGTAATATTAACATATGAACTGCATCCAAAACAACAATTAGCTTGAGCATGCCTTATTTACATTGTCCTCAGAAAGATCACATTGTCCTGTGAAAGAGGTGGCCGCATATATGGTTGTACAATGCCAAAAGGGCCACACATGCAGTCACACAATAATAAGTAGACTACATATAAGGCCGCACAACACTAATCTTACCATGTGTGTTTGCAAAATGCTTAGCAAACCATATTTTTGGCCCATGTGCAACTTAACCACATGTATTAGCCGCATTTAGGATATGCAATGAAATCATGGTATCGTTTATGCATATGTGACCGCATGTGCAGCCTTATGCATCACATTTTTAAAACAATGTAATGCAATTGCAAAATTCTGCAAGTATAGCATCCAAAATCACAAAAATTAGTCTTGCATATAATGCTATATGACGGCTAAAATAGTTGTGCCAGTAAACCATGTTTATCCACAGCTAGTGGCATAAGTAACCAACACAGGGTAAAAAGGTAACAGAAATGAATTGTTCCATTTCTTCTTCAGTCGAATTGTTAGCATATAATTGAAGAAGAAATGGAAGAAAATGAAACAGTGAAGAAGGAGGAGAATTAACTTTGTGAATTAGAGAGGAAATCACAAAACAGATAGATCAATATACTATGAATTATATCACCTCTACAGTCCCAACAGAAAAGCAAAAAGAATAAAAAAAAAAATAGAAGAGATACTATGCGATTCACAATAATTAAATACAATCCCTCATGGCTAATTTGACAGCTTTAAATGATCAGAGAAGACTGGTTGAAACCTTTAAGAGCAAGAATCCTGCTGTTAGGATTCATCAAAGCCGAGTCCGCAGTAATAGGTCTCCTCAACGGTTGCATCGGCATGTTCATATCGATGATAACCACACTGTTCTGCGGAGACGTCTCCCTGACACATATATACTTCTCCGATTCCATCGTTACATGCGTAAATGTGATGAATTGCGGATTGATTCCAATACTCGGAAGCTGAGATCAAAAAAAAAAAAAAAAAAAATCAAACCACAAACCATTAGAAACAACGAAAAACGACGAAAGAAACCTCGATCCCACCGACAGTTCACGAAGCAATCCATACACTACACTAGTAACCGAAATGTCAGATCGCTGCGATCATTTCGAACCAGATCGCGGTCTCCCCCCACAGATCGGAGCAGATCCGAGATCCATCCAATAATTCACCACGAAAGAAGCAGGAATTCCAGATCAATACTATTCAAGAAACCAGATCATGCCAGACCAGTTCAAAACCCTAGCTTACTCCCCGAAACAGATTGGAATCCGAGAAATGATTAAAGAGCGAGAGAGATGAGCACAGAGAGCAGAGGAAGGGATGAGGCTCACCGTCAAGGCCTCCCGCATGGTGATCGGAGCGTTGGCCGCGGCCATGGCGACCGGATCGGGGCCTACCCTGCGGTTCTTGGCTAGGGCTCCGGCAGCGCGAGAGAAGCCGAAGGAGATCTACGGAGACTCCCTTGGATCTGAGGCGGCGGAACCCGTTCCAATAGGGAGGAGAGGAGGAGATGGGTGGAGGGGAGAGAGAGAGAGAGAGAGAGAGAGGGAGGAGGGTGTGGTGAAGCGGATCTGGAAGAGAAATATATAACGACGGGCAGCGAAGTGGGCTTTAGCTACGCTTTGCTTTATTTTCTCGTCCCGTTGTCTGCCGTCAATGAGCGAATCGATCGCGAGCGCGGATGAGCCGGTAATTAGAAAAAAAAAAAAAATTGGTAATTTCTATTGTCAAGAGGTTAATCACCATCGTAGAAATGGGATCCGGTGGTTGTGATTGATTTGGTGTGATTCGGAAATGGGAAATACGAGGTGGTAACATGTGGTAGAGGCACACGGTGCATCAAAAATCTTCCGATCTTTGTAGCGGAAAAGTGGCTGCGGTCACGAATGAAGGTGAGAGGTGAGGGCACCACCGCCGCTGGGTGGATCTCTGTCCATTTCTCTCTCTCTCTCTTTTTTCTTTTTCTTTTTTTTTTTTTTTTAACGGAGGGAAACTGCCATTCTTTAGGTTGAGAGCCTGCTTTTCTTATATTGGAGGCACCATAAGCGGAGCTTTTACGCGAATGATTATTTATCAGAAGTGATCATCAAAGCATGGTTCCCCAAGAAATGGGGCATCTTTCTTGTTGAATTAATTATAATGAAAATCTAAGTTGAAAAGAAGAGGGTTCGTCAGGCTCGAGAACTATCAATCTTAGACACTTCTAGTTAGCCAAGTACGCCACAAAACTACGATAGTTGCACCGTGAATGACTCGAATGTATGTCACGTATGCGCATGCAAATAAGCATATCCAGTAATTCCAGCTCTTATATGTTAGGCTATTGCATTTGTAAAGCGCTGTAAAAAAGTTTAGACATCACAAGGAATGCAATTTAAAGCCATGAACATGATGACAAAGTATTTAATGGGCCCAATTGACATGACTATAGAAATTTTAAATTTTGTGAGCGAGGAAATCAATGAAAAGCAAAATTAGGAAGATCAATCCTAGCAACCGAAGATATGCTTGAAAGGAATTAAAGAATGCAAAGCATAAAAAGCTTCAAGATTCAGGTTGGGATTCATACAAGTCCCTTGATTATTTCTTAAAGGTAATATTTTAATGTAATTATTCCTTTAATAATTATTGGCCAGTATATACATGGATATAATTAAAATGATATTAATATTAATACAAGAATCAAAAGAAGATTGAATTGCATGATAATCACAACATCATGTGCACCATAAACCAGAATGTGGTAGTAACCGGGGTGATCTAGCATGCTGAGTGTAAAATATATCATTTGCTTAGTATTTAAAATGATGATAAAGACATTACAAGCATGATGATAAACATTAAATGCCATATCAACTATCTGGCCAAATAGTTCATCAAGCATTGTTTTCTCTCTCTGAGCCCCTTCCTTGCAGATACCTCCAAGCTGGGGCAATGATGGCTTTAGATGGGTGATGTCCAAAATCAAGAGGCAGATGAAGCTTTGTGCACAGGGTCGAGATTTAAATACTGTGCTCACCATGTCCCTTAAGCTTGCTAGCTCTCCTGTTGGTTTTATGTGCCTTCTTTCTCTTTGATATTGTTTCTGCGAAAACTTGTGGAGCTCGAAGCCAAAGGAAGGCAGAAAGAGATAGGGAAAGAACAGCACAGGACAACAGAAAATTAAGAAGTAGAAGAAGGACGAGAAGGAGGCGGCCAGTGAATGCGACATTTGAGTACTACGTGTCTTATGAATCTCCAACCTGACGAGACATCCACCACCACCAATAGTGTATCAGCATATTTTTTTTTTTTTTTTTTTTTTTATAAAACAAAAAGGAAAGGGGAAGCTATCTGACTAAAAGCGTTAGTCAAGATTTAATCTCGAGCAGAACTATTTGAATATTCATTGTGACAGTCAGAGTACTTTGCATCTTGTCAGAGACCGGATGTATCATGAACGCACTAAGCATGTGGATATCAGATATCACTTCATTAGAGATTTGGTGGAGAATGGTGATATCTGGTTTTAAAATATTGGCACTGCTCATAATCCGACTGATATGCTCACTAAACCAATTCTAGTGGTAAGTTCGGGACTTTCTTGAACTTGTTCAGTATAAGCACTTGGTGATGTCCTTAGGACTTGTAGTGAGGAGAAGTTTTTTTATCCATATTTGATAGATGCACATTATTTATCACAAGGAGTATGATTGTTATTGTTTGCTCCAAATAAAAATTTATTTTGGTTGGGATTTCTTTACCAGTTGACTTCTTCTCCGAAGAGTTTTGGGACGAAAGAATTCCTCTTCAATCGTATTTCTTCTCCGGCGAGCAATGTAAGACTTGAAAATTCTTCTTCGGCTTGATTAGCCTTGTTTTCCTTTAAAAGAAATGTGAGAACCTCTCGATTTAATAGTTTTTTTGAAGCCCCCTGGTCCCGATTTTCTTTGATTCGTAGCTCTCATTTTCTAGTCTGTTCAGGTTGGTTTGGTACTTCGACCATCTCTATTTTAGTATTAGATAGAGCAATTTTATGATGTACACCATCGAAAGATTCTTTCTCTTGATTTTTTACCGAGGCCTGGAAGGGTATCATCTCAAGTATTTTCTTCTTTGATCTTTTGCCACGACTGAGAAAGATTCGATTCAGTTCATTTGTGCCTTTTGTTATTATTTCGGAACCCTATAATTTGGATATTTATATCACATTTGTACCTAATTTCGGGGTGGTTATATAGTGAATTGCTCTTCCTCTGTTGTAGATGTAAATAATTTTACCGAACCACATAAATTTCTTATTTTCTTGTATTTATTATTTATGCATGTGAAGTGTTCAATAAATTACTTGAGTGAGAGGAAATAACTAATTAGAAGCCTAAAATGATCTGATCTGCTATACGCATTCCAATAAATATGATATTAGAGGTTAGATTTGCAGCAAATTGAGAGTTTGAATTCCCCTGGACAATCAGCCAAACTAGTATTTTCCTTCATTGCTACTGTAACTAAGTAATTTCAATCAATCTTTCATGTAGGCCTTCTCAAGTTGGCATTATGCTTAATGATAAAATTATGTAAACCATTTTTTTTTTTTTTTTGATAGAACAAAAAGGGGAGGGGGGGGGGAGGGGTAAGATCTCGGGTGTGGCTGCCCCCACCCCAGTCAGGGAATGTTCGATACACGGCGCATATTATTTTTCGCAGTCGTTTCCTACCCGAAGGTGAGTACGTCAACCTGACTGCCACTAGTGACAGGTGAGTGAACGGGATTTTACATATATATCCCTTACTTTTTCACAACCATGGACTGACAAGGGCTCCAGGATTATTTTATTAATTTTTTTACTGCCACTGGTGACAGGTGAGTGAACGGGATTTTACATATATATCCCTTACTTTTTCACCCCCAGACGGCCCCCACCATAGTCAGGGAATGTTCAATACATGGCGCATATTATTTTTCACAATCGTTCGGCCACTGGTGACAGGTGAGTGAACGAGATTTTACATATATATCCCTTACTTTTTCACCCCCAGACGGCCCCCACCATAGTCAGTGAATGTTCAATACATGGCGCATATTATTTTTCACAATCGTTCGGCCCCCATCCCTGGATTTTACATATATATCCCTTACTTTTTCACCCCCATACGGCCCCCACCCCAGTCAGGGAATGTTCGATACATGGCGCATATTATTTTTCGCAGTCGTTCGGCCCCCACCCCGGTCAGGGAATGTTCGATACATGGCGCATATTATTTTTCGCAGTCGTTCCATATTATTTTTCGCAGTCGTTCCCCATCCGAAGGTGAGTACGTCAACCTGACTGCCACTAGTGACAGGTGAGACAAGGACTCCAGGATTATTTTATTAATTTTTTTAATGCCACTGGTGACAGGTGAGTGAACGGGATTTTACATATATATCCCTTACTTTTTCATAACCACGGACTGACAAGGACTCCAGGATTATTTTATTAATTTTTTTATTTATTTCTTTTATCCCTGGACTATTCTTTCATCGAAATGCATCAACACGGACTCGAACCCTGCCCTCCCGCTTGTGAGCAAAGCCCGTTACCACCCGCACCACCCACCAATGGCATGTAAACCATATTTGACAAGGAAAAGCTCACTCGATATGTGCCCTGGAACTGTAATGCAGAAGGCATCTTTTCTGGTTGATCTTTTTGAAAAATTATTCTGAGACTTAGAGGTAAGTTCATTTTAAAATCTAGGTAGAAAAAAATTAAGATCCTTGGACCGTCGAAAAGACCGATATGATGCTGTGCACTTCACAAAGAATTCAAGTAGAATAGAAAACTCGGACAATGGCTCGCGAGTTAAAAATCAGAAAGCAATTCAAATAAAAAGGAAACACGCATGCACGCGCGCTTATACTTTCCGTTTCCATCAGCTAATCATTTAATTTGCCCTTCATTAGCATTATATAAGCCTTTATAACCAAACAAAAATGTTTAGAAAAAAAATGAAAGAAACAAATAAGTGAATGCCACTAAGGAACATAATGTTGGAATAGGGCTTTAAAAAATTAAAAATTATGGATGTGATTAAATAAACTAATAAGATTTTTGTAGTGCATATACAAAAAAAATTATAGAATATTTACTTGAAATTGCTAAATAAAATAAAATCAAATCTACAAACATACGAGATACTATTATAAGACATATTTTCATCCCTCGTACAGAAATTGTCTAAAATACTATTCCAAGATACGACCAGGATTTCTCCACCTGTGAGCATGATCGTGAAAGAGGTTGATAGAGACTCTTTCAGTACCTAGTAAAATAACTTTGAAATAAGAAAAAATTTGAGGAGAAAATACTAGAGAAAGAGAAAAGAGAGTATAAAATTATAAAACAAAAATCTATATCTTTAGGCCTCCAAGATGATCTTTTATAGCCATCCAAAATTTGATTGTTTGGATTTTTAGCCTATTAAAGTCTAATTAGGAGTCCAACGGTCAAATAATTAAAAGTCCAATAATTAAAAGTATAACGATCAAATAATTAAAACTCCAATGGTCAAATCATTAAAAACTCTAACAGCTAAATCATTAAAAACTTCAACGGTCAAATAATTAAAAGTAAAATGGTCAAATAATTAATTAGTTAGTTAAAAAAAATTAAATTTTTTCAACAATCTCTCTCAAAACTTAAAATTTTTAAAAATAATAAAATATAAATTTCTAGATACTTATACTATGCAATCGGTGATGTGACTTTAATCTCACTTAGTATGAATAGTTTCTATCAAAAGAATCAGAATAAATCAGGTCTTGAACTACATTTCTTTGATTTATATTTCAACTACCATACATATAGTATAGAATTCTTCATTGCAAGTCTGTACATTAATGGCCCTATATATATCTTGATTTTTCATGAGAGCTTCTAAAGATTGCCGTTGTCTCTAGCCATGGCTATATATAAATACTCTCATATAGGTAACTCCCTCTAAAAATGTATATAGTGTCATATCCCAAAAAATATCTCTCGGATTTTATTCAGAGATAAACTCTTCCTGGCCATTATATAGGAGCACTAATATAGAATGGAGTCTCTAATTCCTATATCAAATAAATTACATATGCTCCCTGACCAACAATCAGCTTGTTATTATTATATTGAACCTCATTCAAAGGATTTTCTATCACAGAATTTGGGTTCCCACTACTAGAAGGTCCTTTATAGGCTAAGCCCCATCCCCTCGATAGCTATAAGATTATAGTCCTATTTAAGCCTTTAGTAAGGATAATGACAAAAGGAAGCTTTCCCTATTAGTTTTGAGTCACACATGAATTGAAAATCACGATACAAAATAGTACAGAAAGATTAATTTATATATAAATTATCATAATGAGATAACATGTATCTTTCATGCTCAAAATCTTTTATATGTGATGGGTACATACATATATCTTATGTAGATTAGATACTGAAATAATTAAGCAACAATATAAGCATCTAATTAGATATGATATAAAAAATAAATTACATCATCAGGCAGTGGATAATTATTACAATTCAAAACATACTAGGTACAGTGACCATAAATAATCAAGATTAAATATATGTTCATTATATGCAAGATAAAGCACCAAAAATTAATAATGCACTCATCATTGTTCAATTTTCAAAGTTAAATTTAAATATCCTTTCCTATCTTTTGGAATAATGAAAATTGTAATATCCAATTTTTGCATCATAATGCTTGACCAAATTATTTTACTAAAGATAATAAGCATACTAATAAAATTAGTTTTATGGTAAATAATTTGTTTTACAAAAATGAATGATATAAGCGTGATATACAACATGGTTGTGTTTCATCAACAATATCCAGCATGCAACTGTAGGCTTGGCCAATTAAAATATAAATCATATCCAATAAACAAATAAATGTTCAAGGCGTTTGCTGCATATGTGTGCAAGCACATCTTCAAACTCTTACAAAGTTTATGAATGTTTTCTGAACTTCCACCTTGTATGTGCACGCATAAAAGGGGGGTTCATCAATAGGGTTTCTGAGCCCCTCCTTAAAATATTAAATAAAATAATTAAAAATTTATTTTCTATTCAAGAAAACCAGTAAACAAGAATAATGAATTTTGTTCAAGGTATGCACTAAAACTTGCACGACATTGATTTAAGAATGCCATGAGTAGTGCCGGGTTCAACAATCAATGATATTGGATAACAAATCAACTCTCATGTATTAAACGAGATTTGATAATTACAACAATTCAACCACTTCAAACAAATGTAGAAAAATTATGACAGGATGGTTGCATATTCAAAGAACAACACACAAAACAGTGGACGATTTGACTAAAAATTAACCATGTGTGAATTGTAGAAAAAGGTTGAAGTAATTCATGGACCAGGGGCATGCAAATGGTTTAGTTAATTGAAAATTGAACAGAACTGTTAATTATTTTAGTATTTTGTTTGATTTTTCTTATAAAAATTTTGGCTTTGGTTTAAAATCAAACCAATTTTTTTTAATCAATTTAGTTTTAGGGATTTAATTTGATAACTTCAATTAATCAAAAATAAAAATTATAAAATATAGTAAAAATTCATCTTTGCCCTTTTTAGACCTATAATAAATATTATATTGATAGATTGTAAAGAGCTTGAGATAATTTTATTAAATTAAATATTTTTTGTTAAATAGTCTATTGTTGATTTGAATTTAAACAAAATACTAAGTTCAAATATAATTCCACAATCCAAATAATGAAATTATTAAAAAAATCTTACAAATCCAAACCAAAATCAAAAGCCCATCATAAAGAAGTCCAAAACTGAATTAACGAACCAAACCGAGCCAAAATTATTTTGGTTTTAGTCTACTTCAGTTTGGTTTTTAGTTCTACTAAATGCATATTCTTAAGTTTAGTTTTCAAAATTTTAATTTGGTTTAAATCAAAAAAATTGAATGCACACCCTTACGAGGATTTGTCGAGGTCTCTTGAAAGCTGCACAAATATCCGGTCTCTACTGGTATCCATACAGAGTAGATCTTGATTAGGAGGTTTAAATCTACCAGCGTGCTAGCTCTCTTATAGGCTTCTCTTCTTAATTTTTTTTTCTCTTCTTAAGAATGGGGAGAAAATCCAGCAACAAGACTTCATGTGAACTCTTTCATGCACGAGAAACTATTTTGGCATTAAGGAAAAACAAAGGGGATGCTAATAGGGATGACAATAAAACCCAAACCCATAGATACCCGACCCGACCCGATCCGATTGGACCGGGTAGTCAACGCTTTGACTGGGTTTGGACCGGATTTGGATAAAACCCGAATGCTAAATTTTGGATTTGGACCGGGACTGGGTAGATATACACCTGACCCGAACCCGGCCCGAATTATTTTAATATTTAAATATATATATAATAAATATATATTTTATTAATTATAATTATTAGTTATTAAAATTTAAAATACTTGAACCTTATACCCTAATCATTATATATATATTAGAAATTTTTTTTCATCCTATTCTATTCAGGGTGAATTTAAAACAAGATCATAATTAATAGTTTACCAACTTTATAATATAAATTTTGATTGAATATGAAATTAAATACTATTGAACTAAAAATGTAGTTAAATTTTATTTATTTAATATATGTATAATTTATAAAATTGCAGATAATTTTAAAGTTGATAAAAATGAAAAAATATTTAATATGACTCGGTTGGATTTGGACCGGGTAAATCCGATTACCCGATACCCAATTAAGATGGGTTTGGATAAAAAAAACCCAATCCCGATAGTGTTTGGGCCGGGTTTGGGATAGTATATTGAATATTTGGGTTTGGGTTTGAGTAGTTATGCACCCGGCCCGAACCTGGCCCATTACCATCCCTGGATGCTAAAAATCTTTTCTCTCTCTCTCCCTACCGAGGGTTGAGAAAGATGGGTGCAAGAAAGGAGAGAGTAGCTATCTCTCTTTTCTCTCATAAATGTGCGATAAAAAAATTCGAGAGGGTGCCTCCTTTTAATCATGATCCTACCGAATCCTAATTCAAAATTTGAGTTCAAAAATCAAATTTGAAATTTAAGTTTGACTCTCAAATTTCATACTTAACTGAGGTAGGATAAGATAAAAAATCAAGAAACAGAAGGACTCTCAAACGTGGTTGGCACCCCACTTTTTTTCGTGAAAATCTGCATACAAGAAATGGATGTGCTTCATTCTACCTGTGCACCAACACTTGGCACCATTCCATCTTGATGCGAACACTAGCGAGGATCCTAGTTAACTTGAAAAGGAGTCTTAGCCTAATTGAAGATGAACTCTAAGAGTCCCATTCCGATTCAAGTTGGATTCTAAAATTTCTAATCCAAATCAAATTAGGTTTGTCTAAACCTATTAGGAATTAAGTCCTAATCTGATTGGAACTAGTAAACCTAATTAGATTTGAATTAGATAAAATTAATTAAATTAAATATGGTTTAATATGACTAAGATTAGAAATCCAATTTAATCGAATCAAATTAGTTTACAATACTTGCAATTAGGTCCTCTTGATAACTCGTAGCAAGTCCTCTCATATACCTTTACAAATTGTTCCAATCATCAATCACATTGATAATTGGATCTTACTGCGATTCAAAAAGATGAATCAATCATTCAATCAAGTTAAACCCTTATTATATGTGACCTCATTGGATTTATTTTATCTGGTAGTAGGATATGCTATAATCTCCATCAAAGCACATCGAAACTTCTTTCAATGGGTTGGAACAATTCCAACTTTTCTCAACCAGGTTCATTAATTTTTAAAATGATCCTATGAATCTTATAATTCACCAGTGATACCTAGCAGTATGTAGTAATAACCCAACAAAACAATAGTAATAGACCTCTAGGTATAATTAATATATAATTCATTCTTCTATCGTGAGTTCCAACAAGATGGAGATTATAGAAAACTTGTCATATCCCATTATCTATCAAATATAATATTTAATTCACTTGACTCTAAGTTATGAAATACTATGGAAACCCTTTTTCATTCATCACAATTCCATGTTCACAATCTTAAATTCTCAGCCATGAATTACATAAGATTATCCCTTAACTACTAAGATCGATAAATCCTATCTAAGTACATACCCTACTCTTATAATGAAACTGCTATAGCCAACATATATTACAAGGATCCAAATGGTTGGAGACCAAGTGATTGTGTAGTCAAACTACAGTAATCTCATTATGAATAGCCGAGGCACTACAGGTTAAAAAACTACTTACACTATTATAGCATCGAGAAAGTCATTAATAAGTAAGTAGAGATCCAAGTGATTTCTCATACTGATTATGCTTAATATCGTTGTTCTCTAACAACTACTTGCACTCTCACTTCAATATCCATACATTATAGACTCAAGATTCGTTTATCCAAAAGGAAGCAAAGTATGCACTAATTTTGATGGATCAATTGCTATCCCCATGATGATCCAATAATCAGGAGCAATTTAGTAATTAATTATTAATGACACATACATCAAATTCTTAATCCTTGAAAATATGTGTCATTATCTATTAATTTCTTAGACAATTCAAGGATACATTATACAAGAATAAAAATAAATAACCCATTTTACTGAAAAACAAATTATCAAGTATAAAATTATATTCTAGATTATTACAATGTGTTAGCCAAATTGGTTTCTAAAATATACATCTAACAAAAAATACTTTAACTTTTAATGGTATTGTTGCTTTCCAAATGACTCTTTGATATGGATAAAGCACTCTATCATTGCTAAGAAATCTGTAAAAGGAGTTCACAAAGAATAAACCTATCTTAGAGAGCTTCCAAAATGGTGCATCACCAACTAACAATGGTTTCAAGTTATTGTGATATCTCAACCTAGCTGCATGACTCTTAAAGCAACTAAAAAAGAGAAAAATAGAAAAGACACTTAGGAGTCTTCTTTTTCATTGAACTTCCAATTGAAGTCAATAAACAACTTTGGAAAGAAGTCTTCTTCCATGTAAATCTTTTTCCATTGAACTTTTAATCAGAATTAGAATCTAGGACCGGAAAGAAGTCCAACTCCTCCCCTATCCATCCTATTAGATGAAGTCCCTTGTAAAATCCCCCATTACCATTTACCACACATCGCTGGGAGAAGTTTTTTCTCTATTCTTCTTCTTCCGAGGTTTTCTATCAAGTCCGTTGGAATTATGTTCAAACGTTATCAGAGATAAGATTTTAAAGGAGAATTTTTGGATTGATTGAATATGTTAATTCATTATTTCTACAAAATAAGTAATATAACTCTTTTTCTAAATTTATTAATAAATTATATAATGTTTTTTTATCGTGATTTATGAAGTTGATGCATTGTATTTTTAAGTATCGAATATATCTTTTTTTGAAATATGAAATGATTTAGAATCAAATGTATTGAATTTGATATGGAATGTACCTAATTGATTTTAATGTCATATGATTTTACAGATATTCGATTTTAATTATGAAAAGTCTTGAAAAAATATTTTGATTTAAGATGAATTTGACTTGTAGCCTGACTACATTTCGAACCCCACCAATGGAGGTTAAATACTGGCATTTTGATACCCTATTAGTGGGGATCATGCATTGGTATTTTGATACCCTATTAGTGGATATTTTGTACTGATATTTTGATACCCTGCTAGTGGAGATTGTATGCTAAAATTTTAATACCTTGCCAGTAAGGGTCATATATTAGTATTTTAATACCCTGCTAGTAGGGATTGTGCGATAATATTTTGATATCTTGTCATTAAAAATTATACATTAATTTAATTTATGGCTGTCAAGATGAATGTAATGTTTTGAAAGATTATTTTATGAACGAATTATGAACTTTGAAAAGACCATATTCATATGCATTTTATTTTGATAATACTCTATATTTTGAATTAGATTCTAAATTAATATACCATGTATACTTATTTTCAATATACTATTATTATTATATTTATCTAGCTTAAGTATTCATTGCTTACTAAACTATCTAACTTATTATTTTATATTCTTACTGTTTTATAGATTCAAAGAACTAGCTTGATTTGAAGATACATTATAGGAGAACGATTAGAAGTAGAATTTAATATTTTTATTTTAAGATTAGGATTTATTGAAATTTAATATAAGAATTTAGAGTGTTATTTTATAAGATATTTGATTTAGTTATTTAAATTAAGTTTGAATGTAAAATTATTGATTATTTGTTTTCCTATTTACATTATAAAATCATGAAGTGGAGAGAATTCTCTCTATATATAGAGCGATTACCATGACCCCTAGCTCATGTCTCGGGTTGGGGGCGTGACAGTTATGAAAGATGGCATGCAAAGCTTCTAGCCAATCTGCTTGGGATAAAGTAAAAGGATTTCTAAAAAGAATCCTCCAGGTTGAAGAGAGCATTGACTATTGAGATTTAACTGAACAATTATGAACGGCCACTCTAAAATAAAGATCCTAAAATAAATCAACAAAATAAATGGATCCCATCTAGGTATCTTTCCAAAATCTAATGTCGAAATCGTTACCAAGGTTGAATTTGATACAGCTCCAAAAAGCATTTAAGTGATTCCTTACGTCATTCAAAAATGGGAGAATTTAGAAAAATTTCTAACAACTCGCATGTTGAGACGCCTTTCAGAGTAGTAAGCCACTTTGATTTGATGCCATCAGGAATTGACAAAATTAGAAATAATTTTTTTAAGCCCATTTAGAGAGTAATGCAATATTTATCAATTCAAAATTCTTGACTTCCAGACCCTTGTTTTGCTAATATGCAAACTGTATTTCAAGTAGTAAAATAATAAAAGCCACTCACCTTGTCATTTCCTTTCCAGGAAAATATTCTTCTCACTTAGTCAATTTTTTTGATAACCTACTTTTGATAATTTAAAAATAGATATATAATAGCTTAGCAACGTGAAGATAATCAAGTTGATAAGGGTCAATCTCTCTCCTCAAGAAAGAAATTTCACTAAGTAGCTAATCTAACTTTCACCTTCTCAATAAGGGGCATCTAACGTTGCTTGGAAGTTTTTTATCATGAAGTGAGAGTCTTGGATAAGTGATCAGTAAAGAATCTCGATACTAGTTTAGAAGATTGGCAAAGTAATTTATTTCTCAATCTTTTATATTAAGGCATGTTGTGTCCAAACAAATTACAACAAATCTTGGGCTTAGGTTGGATCAAACGAGAACAAATAGAGCTAATGGATCTTCATTTTCTTGGTGGCTCTGCTCATAAAAACGTTCTTGCTCCCAAGCTAATCGATGGTGTTTGGGCTAAACAGATGTGATCTGAAGAAAATTTAGGTGAAAGGAGTCTTTGGAATCAGAATCCCGTCTTCATCGTGCTCACTGATATTTATAGGCCTCGAACCTAATCGATTCCAGCCAACTCCAGCTGTAGACGATTAGTTTGTTAAGACATGAGCACGTGTAGCAAATATTATCCACAGTTGGTCAGTCATTTTCTAGATGTTGAAGAATCTCGCACCACTTGAACAAGAATCGGGTTCGCTTCTCCTGGGCATTAGTCGGCTCTAGGCCTCTCAGGCATTACTTAGCTTCATGCCTCTTGGGCATTGATCGGCTTTGTGCCTCTTGGATATTGATTGGCTTTGTGCCTTTTGGGCATTGACCGGCTTTGTGCCTCTTGGACGTTGATCGGCTTTGCACCTCTTGGACGTTGATCAGCTTTATGCCTCTTGAGCATCGATCAGCTTTATGCCTTTTGGGCGTTGATCAGCTTTATGCCTCTTGGGCGTTGATCGGCTTTGTACCTCTTGAGCGTTGATCAGCCTTATGCCTCTTAAGCATCGATCAACTTTACACCTCTTGGGCATTGATTAGCTTTACGCCTCTTGGACGTTGATCAGCCTTATGCCTCTTGGGCGTTGATCAGCCTTACGCCTCTTGGGCGTTGATCAATCAGATTCAAATCCCAACCAAATCAGTTATAAGTAGACCAAATGTGTCGTATCCCAATACTAGTCCCCCCAGTTTCTGAATTCATTAATTGAAATCAGAAACGGTCAAAAGCTTCCATTCTTGGGCAGCACGCTTTAATAATACTGCTTTTTGAAAAAGCCTACTTTCATGGATGATCCTTAGATCTCGGATATCCCGTTAGCCCGTGGCCTACTTTTATTGCTATGGATCTTCATGACATTAGGACAGTTGCTGATCTCTTGTCTGTTGAGGGCTCTCATTGGAATTCTTCTCTGGTCATCCGGACCTTTGGTTGTATTATGGGAGCTAAGGTCCTTTCCATTACCCTTCCGACCCACCCCTGTGCTGATGTTCGAGTTTAGAGATCATCGATTATGCCTAGAGTCCCTTTGTCGGACTTGTATCTATGTATAGTGCGGAGCAACAGAGGACTTGTCACATTAGCTGGATCTGGTCCTTAGGAGTGCACCCTAAGGTGGCTTTGTTCCTGTAGAAAGTTGCCTGGCATCGCTTTCCTACGAGAGCACTTCTCTATGATAGAGGATTTTAGCTCCCACCTTCCTGCCCAGCCTGTGATGTAGACGTGGAGACCATTGAGCATGTTTTATTCACTTGCCCTAGGGCTATGGCTGTTTGGAGGGTGGCAGGGTTGGACTATATTATAGAGCAGTCTAAGAATCTGGTGCCTACCTTTTTGGACCTCTTGAGGTCATATTCTGTTTCCTCCTCTCCTGCTTATCCTGCTTATGTTGCTTATCATATTTGGCTATCACAGAATGCTCTAGTCTTCAGTTTCTCGAAGTGTTCCACCATAATTCTTGCAGCGAGAGCTCGGACTCATATGGAGGAGTTCCATTTGGTGACCATGGTATCCATGGAGACCTGGGATTCCGGTTTCACTTCTCGAGCACCTCGGAGGATTTTTATTTATTGGGAGCTGGTGAGGACACCAGGACCCAAAAATATCGACAGGTTGAACCCACATCCTTGTGGATCATCTGTGAATGAAACCCTGGACCCAACCCTTTTATCCATGTAAATAATTTATTTTAATTTCTGTTATTTTGGGTTAGTTAGGATTAGCTCCTGTTACCAACTGGAATTAGGGTTTTAATTCTTTAGCCTTTTGGGCTAAACCCTTTTACCAAGTTGAGTTACTTATTTACATGTCTTGTTTTTTGATTGTCTTTTGATCAAATTGGGTTCCAATTGATCAAATAGGACTTTAGTTATTTATTGAGTCATATAAAAATTAGTTGTTGAGTCTTGTATCACAGGGAGACCAATTATAATACCCATGTGACTCAAATCAAGACCCATATGCTAGTTCAAGACAAGTCCATGTGACCCATGTGCTAACACAAGCTCTTGTCATATGCTAGCCTATTTTGCATGTCAACTTTGCATGATTTCAGGACTACTATTGTCACGTCACCAGGGGGACAATGACACATGGCCTACCACTTAAATTTGGACAAGCTACACTCATCAAGACAATTTCTTTTGGTCGGCTCATGAAGAAAGGCGCACAAAATTTTTAAGAGGAGTAATTGTGAAGGACTTCTCCCAGATGGCGCCCTTCTACTCATAATATTTCATGCCAAAGTGAAAAGTCGGCCAAGCATTTAAAGGAGTTTGGAAATTTTTTCTCACATAGTGTTGGAGGTCCAAGGGTTCCTAGCATTCCATTCAAATAAGCTGCTAACTGTTCAAGCTTCAAGGATTCTAGAATTTCAGCAGGACTCTAGAGTTCTCTCCAATCCAGATTGAAGAGTCCAGGCAGCTCTAGAAGAATACATTATCAAGACATTGGAGTCCAATCATCATGATCAATCTAGAAGCGATCATGACCCTCCATCAAAGTCTCATCTTGGCGCCAACTATGGATAGGAGTCCATTTTTTTTCATTCAGCAGGAGTCCAGGCAATGTAAACTTGAAGTCTAGAGTTGTAAGGAAACTCTTGTATTTGAGTCCCTCACTTCTCTGTTAGGGTTCTATAAATACCTCTACACCTCCCACATTGTAATTAATGAATATTTGATGAAATGAAATGAAATTCTGCCGAGTTCTTCTTCCAATTCCTTTCTAGCTGCGATGGCTGATAGGTGCTAGGTGTAATGCCTAGAACACTTGGGTGCGACGTCCAAGTTCTACCGGGGTGCGATGCCCTGTTTATCCATCCAATTCCTCCATCAGATCTGATCCCTAAGTCTCTTCAAGGCCTTCATCCAATGCTTTGAAGATATCCTAGAAGCCAACCAAAGAAGAAGATCTCTGGGAGAACCAACAACCCTGGCGCCATCCTTCCTTCTAGCTTTTGATTTCCAATGTCTAATTACTATTTTTTGATGTTTTTGGCAGATTCTCTTGAGATCCAACTCTGAAGATCGGCGTCCATGCTTTGGAATTAGTTCGATCGGAATCCGGATGCCAGGAGCGATCAGTTTGGAGTATGATTCTTCAACCCTAGAGTGCAGTGATCCAGATCTTCATCAGAGGAGGTTTCTAAGCGTATCGGTAACTCAAAATCCCTTTCCTTCCTCTAGATCTGATGTTAGAAAGTAGGAACCTAATCTAGGATGGTTTCTCAATCGTCGTGATCCATCTAATTAATTATTTTGTTAGATATGCATGCGGGTGATGTAATCCAGTATTTAGTTGCTTGCTATAGATTCTTTTAACGTATTGTTTAATAGGCTGTTAGGTTAATGAACATTTTCTCTCGATTAACATAAAATTTAAATCAACCTTTAGTACTGCATCACATCCGTGTCCCGCGTCAAATTTGGTATCAGAGCAGGTTTAGATTAGGTTAATCTTGCATTTAGTTAAATTCTGCATCTCGGCCTTTCAATATATGCTCTGTTGTTTTAATTGTTTCTGCACGTATAAAAGTTAAAAAAATATGAAACTTATTTTGTTAGCTTCCTTGAAATTCAAAGTATTTTCAGTATTTTTTTACAATTTATGGTTTTCTGTGAAAACTGCAGTTCTCTGTTTTCGGCCTGAGAACAGGTTCTGCCTAAAAAAAAAAAATCATTAGGGTTTAGTTTTATTGGTTGCTTGTTGCACTCATTTTCTAATTGATTTTTAAGGGCATACATTATAACATAGGCGGAGGAGTTCATAACCTTTTCCTAGCCCAAAACCACCCACTTTGCATTCGAGCCCAAGCCCTAATTAATATTGATTGAACCTAATTGCTCTAGTGAGCTTAGGGACACCAATTGGTCGGGTCCGAGTTAGTGTCAAGTCAATAATGTCAACTAAATTTGTGTGTGCCCATTTCTTGGTGTCTAGAATGGTGGTTCAGGGATTATATCCCGAAGGGCAAGTGAGCTGGTCCGCCTACCTGGCCAATCTCTGATTGGTGTCTAGGATTGGCAATCAAGGACCTACACTCTCCTTACACCTGCCTGGCCAAGTCTTGAGTTACTACAAACTAGCTTGCCACCTTGATTAGGCATATAGTCTGGACTCTAGGTCTAGCTATCCATAGTCGATTAGGTTTGTTTGAGTGAATTGTGTCCTTGCATGACTACTAGGTCAGGAACCCCATACCAGGTCCCCCAGGACCAACCTAGTACATCCATGGACTCCACGATGGAAACTTTCATAAGATCTTTGACTGAGCAAATGAGGCAGCTTAGTGCTGAACAGAGGCAGTTTAGTGCTAGAGTTGCCCAGAGGTTTGATCAAATGAATGAAAGAATAGGTTCATTAGAAGGATCCCATGTGTTTCAACCTGACCCTACACCACTGGAATTTACCCCATAGTATGGTCCAGGACCCCAGCTTCCAGAGTTTACACATGATCCAATCCCCAGACATCAAGCCCAACGTAGAGAGGCCACACCTGATCCAATTCCAAGGCATTGAGCCCAATGTAGAAGGTTACACCTGATCCTATTCCTAGGAGGCAGCAGCATGACATAGATGATCATGAAGCACGAGCCCTTAGGAGTATCAGACTAGAAGCCCCCACATTCGATGGTACTTTAGATCCCAAGATGTACTCTGATTGGAAAAGTGATATAGATCAGTACTTCGAATGGTACACCATGTCAGAAGAGCGTAAGGTCAAATTCACTAAGTTTAGGTTGATCTGACAAGCATGATTGTATTGGGGTAATGTGGAAAGGTTAAGCCGACAGAGAAGAGACCCACATATAGCTACATGGGAGGACATGAAACTCAAATTAAGGGCCAAATACCTACCATTCTCCTATGAACAAAGGCTTTTAGATCAGTGGCAGAAGATGACCCAAG
This sequence comes from Areca catechu, assembly GCA_021397845.1. Classification (NCBI taxonomy): domain Eukaryota; kingdom Viridiplantae; phylum Streptophyta; class Magnoliopsida; order Arecales; family Arecaceae; genus Areca; species Areca catechu. The sequence continues at coordinate 181,279,562 of CM038050.1, forward strand.
GAAATCAGACTGTGTCCAAATACATAGCCATTTTTGATGAGTATGTTATGCGGTGTGGTGTGTCCGAGTCTGAGTCGGTTACTTTGTCTAGGTTTAGAGCAGGCCTGAATGAGGACATTAAGAGGGAACTGATTCTAAGAGAAGTGAATGATTTAGAACATGCCTATTATGTTGCTAGGGATGCTGAGAGATTTTCAAGGAAACCTACCTATCAATCTGATTCATCTAGATTTAATGCACCTAGAAATAGGCCAAACCAGAATCGATTCCCTGCAAATCGACCTAGACCCAATCCCCAGTCCATTCGTAGAGATGACAAGGGTAAGGCACCTATGGTTCAGAAGGATCGAAATCAAACCCCAGTATGCTTTAAGTATAATCAGACTGGTCATTATGCTGCCCAATGTCCATTGCAAGCCTTACATATAGGGAAACCTGCAGTAGAGGATCCTGAGATTAGTGACCCTTGTGAGGAAGAGGTTTATGAGGTTGAAGCTGAGTTAGTGGAGGAATATGAGGAGGAAGAGATCTTAGACTCAGACCGATTAGGAGTGGTCAGATGCATCCTGACTCAAACTAAGAGGAATGAGAATTGGCGTAGGACTAACATCCTACAGACCTTTATTAAAATAGGGGATAAGGTATGTAAGGTCATAATTGATAATGGGAGTTGTGTCAATGCAATTTCTACTAATGCAGTTACGAGCCTAGACTTACCAACTGTTCCACACCCGACCCCCTATAAGGTATCCTGGATCGATGCAACCAACATTTCCATCCGGTTGCGATGCCAGGTTACAATTCAGGTACAATCCTACCAAGAAAGAGTCTGGTTCGATGTTCTTCCGATGGGGATTAGCAACATCATTTTAGGAAGACCTTGGTTGTATGACCATGATGCCACCCTGTTTGGACGATCGAACTCGTGTGCATTTCACCATCTAGGAAAGAGGATAGTGATTAATGCAACCCCACCAAAGGACAATGTTAAGAGAGGGTCAAGTCACTTAAAGGAAAAAAAAGTCTAATCTGAATTTGATCTCTATAAAGGAGTTAAAACGAGAAATCAATAGAGGGTCACCAGTTTGGATTTTAGTTACCAAGGAAGCTCAGGATCAACCAAAACTAGAATACCCTAAGGAGATCCTAGATTTATTAAGGAATTCAAAGATGTCTACCCTGAAGATTTACCGGATCAATTGCCACCATTAAGAGATATTCAACATGCAATTGATTTAGTACCAGGAGCCACATTGCCAAACCTCCCACACTATAGGATGAACCCTACGGAACATCAGGAGCTACAACGACAAGTAGGGGATCTTATGAAAAAGGGATTTATTAGGGAGAGTTTGAGTCCTTGTGTTGTCCCAGCACTTTTGACTCCTAAAAAGGATGGCAGTTGGAGGATGTGCATAGATAGCCGGGTTATTAACAAGATTATGATAAAGTATCGGTTTCCCATACCCCGACTCGATGACATGCTAGACATGATGGCCGTATCGACCATCTTTTCAAAAATTGATTTAAAAAGTGGCTACCATCAGGTGAGAATTAGAATCGGGGATGAGTGGAAAATGGCTTTCAAGACCAAAGATGGCCTATATGAGTGGTTAATGATGCCCTTTGGATTATCAAATATCCCAAGTACGTTTATGAGGGTTATGACTCAGGTGTTACGATCATTTATTAGAAAATTCATGGTCGTATATTTTGATGATATCCTCGTATACAGTAAGACTAGGGAAGATCACTTAGACCACCTCTGTCAGATTTGCCATGTCCTTATGAAGGAAGCTTTGTTTGTAAACGTTAAGAAATATAGCTTCATGTCAACCAGAATCATCTTCTTAGGTTTTGTAGTAACACCAGAAGGAGTAACCGCCGACCCTGAGAAAGTGAAATCTATAGTTGAGTGGCCTATACCTAGGAATGTTCATGACGTTCGAAGTTTCCATGGGTTAGCTACCTTCTATAGAAGATTTATCAGAGGGTTTAGCACGATTGTTGCTCCAATCACCGACTGCATTAGGAAGGGCAAATTCGACTAGACTAGAGCTGCCCATAAAGCCTTCCTAGAGATCAAAGATAGAATGACTAAGGCACCAGTTCTAAGGTTACCCGACTTCACCAAAGTCTTTGAGGTCGCCTGTGATGCATCAGGCGTAGGAATAGGAGGGGTATTAAGTCAGGAAAATCATCCTATTGCCTATTTTAGTGAGAAATTGAGTGATGCCAAGTTGAAATATTTCACATATGATAAAGAGTTGTATGCGGTAGTACAAGCTCTTAGGTATTGGAGGCATTACTTGCTACTGCAAGAATTCGTTCTCTACTCTGATCACGAAGCACTTCGCTTCCTAAATTCTCAAAAAAAGTTAAATTATAGACATGGCAAGTGGGTCGAATTTATACAAGCCTATACTTTTGTCCTAAAGCACCATGCTGGAAGTAAGAATAGGGTCGCTGATGCACTTAGTAGGAGAACAATGTTGCTGAATTGTGTGAGTACCGAAGTAGTCAGATTTGAATGATTAAAGAAAGAATATGAATTTTGTCCGGATTTTGGGAAGATTTATGAATCAGTGAAGCTAGGGCCATCCACTGAATTTAGTGAGTATGTCTTAAGGGATGGTTATTTGTTCAAGGAAAATAGGTTGTGTGTTCTCAAGATATCACTTAGAGACTTTCTTATTTAGGAGATACACGCAGGAGGTTTAGCAGGACACTTTGGGCGTAATAAAACTATCTTGGCTGTAGAGGATCAGTTTTATTGGCCAAGTCTAAAGAAAAATGTTGTCCAAGTGGTAGCCCAGTGTAGGACTTGTGCTGTAGCTAAGCAACCTAGACAGAACACTGGACTATATACCCCACTCCCCATCCCAGATTGCCCATGGCAAGACTTGAGTATGGACTTTGTCTTAGGATTACCTAAAATTGCTAGGAAACATGATTCTATCTTTGTGGTAGTAGATAGGTTTTCTAAGATGGCCCATTTAATCCCATATTCCCAAACTTATGATGCGTCTAGAGTGGCCAAATTATTCTTGAACGAAGTGGTTAGGTTACATTGATTGCCTAAGACCATTATGTCGGACCGAGATGTTAGGTTTACTAGCTATTTTGGAAAACCTTATGGCATATGTTAGGAACCAAATTGAAGTATTCTACTGCCTACCATCCCCAAACAGATGGCCAAACTGAGGTAGTAAATCGGAGTTTAGGGAACCTATTGAGGAGTCTAGTGGAAAAAAATACTGCTAATTGGGATCTATTGTTATCGAGAGTGGAGTTTGCTTATAATAACTCAATCAACAGATCTACAGGGAAGAGCCCATTTGAAATCGTTCATGGATACAAGCCTAGGAAGCCATTAGATCTGATTCCCTTACCTATTCATGCATGTATATCTGAGTCAGTTGAGTCTTTTGCACAGCATATAAAGAACTTGCATCAAGAAATAAATAAGAAAATTAAAGAGAGCAATGATTCATATGCATAAATGGCTAATTTAAGCAAAAGGTTCAAAGAGTTTAAAGTAGGGGACCAAGTTACGATCAGGCTCAGGCCTGAACGATTTCCATCTGGAACTGTCAAAAAGTTACATGCCTGGAGTGCGGGACCTTATAAAATAATTGATAAGTTTGACCTAATGCCTATGAGATAGACCTACTTTTAGATTTGGGTATAAGTCCAACTTTCAACATATCAGATCTTATAAAGTATAGGGAGCCGATGTTGCTACCTAGTGAGCCTTTTGGGCCTGATCCTATTCTTGAGAGCGAACCAACCCATGAGTGTCCAATAGCCAAAATCCACAAATCGGAGAGACAGTGTTGAACGAATTCTGGATGACAAGATGATTGTTACCGGAATAAGGACTACCGGCGATACTTGGTTCGTTGGCAAGGACATCCCGAGTCTGATGACACTTGGATAACTCGGGAGGATTTGTAGAAGATCGCCCCGGACTTGCTAGAGAAGTACTTGAGCTAGTCTAACTCTTACTCGACGGGGTCGAGTTCCTCCCACCTTGGAAGAATTGGTGAGGACACCAGGGCCCGAAAATATCGACAGGTTGAACCCACATATTGTGGATCACCTGTGAATGAAACCCTGGACCCAACCCTTTTATCCATGTAAATAATTTATTTTAATTTCTGTTATTTTGGATTAGTTAGGATTAGCCCCTGTTACAACTGGAATTAGGATTTTAATTATTTAGCCTTTTGGGCTAAACCCCTTTTACCAAGTTGAATTACTTATTTACATGTTCTATTTTTTATTGCCTTTTGATCAAATTGGGTTCCAATTGATCAAATAGGACTTTAGTTATTTATTGAGTCCTGTAAAAATTATTTGTTGAGTCTTGTATTACAGGGGAGACCAATTATAATACCCATGTAACTCAAATTAAGACCCATGTGCTAGTTCAAGACAAGCCCATGTGACCCATGTGCTATCACAAGCTCTTGTCATATGCTAGCCTATTTTGCATGTCAACTTTGCATAATTTCAGGACTACTATTGTCACGTCACCAGGGGGACAATGGCACATGGCCTACCACTTAAATTTGGACAAGCTACACTCATCAAGACAATTTCTTTTGGTCGGCCCATGAAGAAAGGTGTACAAAATTTTTAAGAGGAGTAATTGTGAAGGACTCTCCCAGATGGCGCCCTTCTACTCATAATATTTCACGCCAAAGTGAAAAGTCGGCCAAGCATTTAAAGGAGTTTGGAAATTTTTTCTCACCTAGTGTTGGAGGTCCAAGGGTTCCTAGCATTCCATTCAAATAAGCTGCTAACTGTTCAAAGCTTCAAGGATTCTAGAATTTCAGCAAGACTCTAGAGTTCTCTCCAATCCAGGCTGAAAGTCAGGCAGCTCTAGAATAATACATTATCAAGACACTGGAGTCCAATCATCATGACCAATCAGAAGCGATCATGACCCTCCATCAAAGTCTCATCTTGGCGCCAACTATGGATAGGAGTCCATTTTTTTTCATCCAGCAGGAGTCCAGGCAATGTAAACTTGAAGTCTAGAGTTGTAATGAAACTCTTGTATTTGAGTCCCTCACTTCTCTGGTTAGGGTTCTATAAATACCCCTACACCTCCCACCTTGTAATTAATGAATATTTGATGAAATGAAATGAAACTCTGCCGAGTTCTTCTTCAAGTTCCTTTCTAGCTGCGATGGCTGATAGGTGCTAGGTGTGACGCCTAGAACACTTGGGTGCGACGTCCAAGTTTATCGGGGTGCGATGCCCTGTTTATCCATCCAATTCCTCCATCAGATCTGATCCCTAAATCTCTTAAAGGCCTTCATCCAATGCTTTGAAGAGATCCTAGAAGCCAACCAAAGAAGAAGATCTCTGGGAGAACCAACAACCCTGGTGCCAGCCTTCCTTCTAGCTTTTGATTTCCAATGTTTAATTACTATTTTTTGGTGTTTTTGGCAGATTCTCTTGAGATCCGACTCTGAAGATCGGCGTCCATACTTTGGAATCAATTCGATCGGAATCCGGATGCCAGGAGCGATCAGTTTGGAGTCCGATTCTTCAATCCTAGAGTGCAGTGATCCAGATCTTCATCAGAGGAGGTTTCTAAGCGTATCGGTAACTCAAAATCCCTTTCCCTTCCTCTAGATCTGATGTTAGAAAGTAGGAACCTAATCTAGGATGATTTCTCAATCGCCGTGATCCATCTAATTAATTATTTTGTTAGGTATGCATGCGGGTGATGTAATCCAGTATTTAGTTGCTTCCTATAGATTCTTTTAACGTTTTGTTTAATAGACTGTTAGGTTAATGAACATTTGCTCTCGATTAACATAAAATTTAAATCAACCTTTAGTACTGCATCGCATCCGTGTCCCGCGTCAGGAGCCCCCTCCTCCAAGATATGTTAAGGTCAATTTTAATGGAAGTCATAGAGGCTTTGAGGGCGGGGTTGTCTTTGTGATCTGAGATTCGGGTTTGGGCATTATTGCTACTAGGGGTTGTCATCCTGTCGACTCTACTATCCCTCAGGCGAAGATCGCAGCAGCTTGGATAGAAATTCGGTATGCCCTATGATTTCTCCGATCACCTTGTCATTGAGGAGGACTCTGCCACAGTCATTTATTGGATTAGAGATATAGTTTGTTCTTCTCCGACTCATTCTATGATCTGCGATATTGCTTTCTGGCTGAGAGGATGTTTTTCTTTTTTTATCAGGCATGTATATAGGAAGACCAACACGGCGGCTGATTGGATAGCTTCCTATGTGGCCTGCCATTTGGGATAGGTATTTTGATCTCATTTCGGCGAGATGGTTGCGGCTTTCAGGAACTGTATTTTTTTTTTTTTTTGGATATATTCATATTAGGATTGTTGGTTGAATTATCTACTTTTCTAAAAAAAAAAAAAAAAAAAAAAAAAAAAAAAAAAAAAAAAAAAAAAAAAAAAAAAAAAAAAAAAAAAAAAAGCCGTAACTATTAAAATGTGCAAGTGTTAATGAAATGGAAAAGGCATTGCCAACCCTACTTTTTTTCTTCTGGATAGAAAAGGCACCGTCTCCTCATTTGCCCCCGAAAGATGGTCCGGGAACTAACACCCTAAAGCCTTCTCTGCCCTGGGTGATACTGTCATTTTTTTTTGTTATGAATAAATAAATATGGCGTTTCTTAATTGTTAAAGATTAGATTTTAAAAAAAGTTTCCACAAAATAAATAAAAAAAAAAAAAAAGAAAAAAGAAAAAAAAAAAGAAAAAACAGTATAACACGCTTGATCTATCTGCCTGCAAGAAAAGCTTCGCTTATATTGGAACTTGGAAAGCATCAGTGGCAGAAATGGACAAACTAAAATGGGCACAAATGTTGCATGCCTTTACTTATTGTGGGCTATTAATAGGCCGGGTATGGCTTAGGCTGATTGAAAGTAGTCCAGGCCTGGTAGGAACCGGCTCTAGGGAACCCAGCCGGCATCCCCCGGTTTCCGATCTTAATTTCATGGACGAGGATATTCCAAACAATTGTGGGCTTCTAATTTTCAGTTTTGGTTGAAAAAGGACTAAGGAGGGCTCGGCCTTTCTTTGGCTGGGGTTCTCAAACCGCGTGGACTGGTCTGGCCCATTGACAGCCCGAGTTATGTGAACTCCATCCTAAGCTGCATCTATCCATAACTCTTGCTCCTTCTCCTTATATGCCATATTATCTTTGAGCGGGCATGTAAAACCGAAAAATCAAACCGAATCAGAAACCAAAACAAAATTCTCGGTTAATTAAACCAACCGGTTCAATTTCGATCTTCATGGTTTTAGAACCAACTAGTTAACCGATTGTTATTTTTGTTCAATTGGATGAAGTTGATATTTACTTTTGTTAAATATTTTATTAGATTTTACTTTTAAAATAGTTATAATCATGAAAATAGTTATTTTAATTATTTTGATAATAAAATTAATATTAGAAAGATTCTCGGTTTAATTAATTTGTTTTATAGGTTGTAATTTGAAATAAGCTTTATAAGAAAAGAAAAGACATCGAGAAATCGAGAAATCAAAACAGTCAGATAACCATTTGATCAGTGATGTTTCAGTTTAGTTTTTTATAAGATCGATAAAATTAATTTGTTTTAATAAATAAGATAATGATTTGGTTAACCAGACCTTGCATGTCCACTCCAAGTTAATCATATTTTGCAAAGAAAAAAAATAGCCATAATTTTATGCCCAACTGGTTAGGTTCGTAAAAGTGGTGTGCATTGTCACTGGTGAGTGGTGCAGTTGGTTGTGTGACTTTTTTCACGATCAGCTAGCAGTGATTCAAGTCTTGATTTGGATATATTTCGATTGTAAAGTCCGGAGATAAAATAAAAAATAGAAAAATAGTCTAGAAGTAAAATTATATTAAAAAAATTAATAAAATAATCTTAGAGACATGTTGGTGATAGTGAAAAAGTTAGGGATATATATAATAAATTCCGTTCACTCGGTTGATACCAGTGATGTCAAATTGACGTACTCACCTTCAGGTGGGGAATGGTTGCGGAAAAATTAATATTTACCGTATATCGAACATTTCCTGACTGAAGTTAGGGGATCATCTGGAGTTGGCCATGCCCGAGGTCTAATTCGTCCCCACCCTTTCCGTTCCATCAAAAAAAAAAAAAAAAAAAAAAAAAAAAAAAAAAAAAAAGAAGTTGGAGTGCATTCATTTGAGGATTATAGCTGCCAATACTGTTTAGTCATGCGCCTAGCATCAATACATGTTGAAAATAAGAATTAAAATAAGAATGTTTTCTTTAATATAGTTAAAATTCATCTACATAAAATAATTTGGAAATCTAAACACTATATCAAGGGGGATATTAATTTTTTTCAATGGCATTTCTTTGTTATAATGGCCAGCCACGTTGTCATTTTTTAGTTACCATTGCTCCGTATCCAAAAAAAAAAAAAAAAACATGATCGATGGATAAAAATCTTATCTAATTTAATCTAATATATATATATATATCTAATTTAATCTAATATATATATATATATATATATATATATATATATATATATATATATATATATATATATATATATATATATATATATATATATGTATGTTGGGCATATGCGATACATAAAGTATAATAATTTTGATATTTGATATAATTTAAAATCTATTTAATAAAATTTATTATCTATTAAATCTATTATTTTAAATCTATTTAAAATTTAATTTAAAATTTTAATGTTTGAAAATTTTTTTTCAAAACTAAGTCAAAGAAGTATGGTGCAAGTTTTGAAGAAAAAAAATCTACAAAACTAAGCAAGACTTCTTTGCTTTTATAGATATAATAGATTATGTAGTAGATAATTTTGAGTTAGAAAAAAAAAAACTTGGCAACCATTGATAGTATTATTTTAGTTATTTATAATAGATGGAGAACAAAATAAAAATCATATGGAGCATTCACCACTAAAAAAAAAAAAAAAAAGAAAAAAAAAAAAAAAAAGAAGAAGGAGGGGGCTTCCTATTTTGCCATGTTTCTCTTATTATTAATTTTAAAGATGAAATTTAAAAATGAAAGACCCGTACTAATGGGGCCGTTAATCTCATAATTAAAAGCAAAAAAGTATGTTATTATCTTTCTTCTTTATTTTCATAGTATATTTTTTATTGATATGTACTACATGGCTAAGTGATATACTAAACAAGTCTATCATCAAGCAAGTCAATACACACATTCAGATAAATTGATATACAATTTTCAAAATATGAAGTTCATCAATATATAATATATGATCAAATCATATATACTTAGCAAATTAATTACTAACATTTCAATATACATATTTAAGTAAATTGATACATAGTGTCCAAAATATTATGTTTACCAATACATACTGACATGGCAAGAACGTTGACGTGGAATACACCTCTGATCCAACTGGCAGTGAGGCAGTTAGATGTCGCCACATGGATTCCTTTCTGAGCTCCTTCACCAGGTGGCTCCCCAAGGGTCGAGCCCACCTCGGCCGAAGTCGAGCTCCCTCCAGCTCCTTCGCCAGGTGGGCTCCCCAAGTGTCGAGCTCACCTCGATCGAAGTCGAGCTCCTTCCGCTCCTTCGCTAGGTAGCTCCCCATGGGTCGAGCCCACCTCGATCGAAGTCGAGCTCCTTCTACTCCTTCGCCAGGTGGCTCCCCATGGGTCGAGCCCACCTCGGCCGAAGTTGAGATCCCTCCAGCTCCTTCGCCAGGTGGCTCCCTAAGTGTCGAGCCCATCTCGGCCGAAGTCGAGCTCCTTCCGCTCCTTCACCAGGTGGCTCCCCATGGATAGAGCCCACCTCGGTCGAAGTCGATCCCTCTCAGCTCCTTCGCCAGTTGGCTCTCTAAGGGGCGAGCCCACCTCGACTGAAGTCGAGTTCCTTCCGCTCTTTCACCAGGTGGCTCTCTAAGGGTCGAGCCCACCTCGGCTAAAGTCGAGCTCCTTCCGCTCCTTCGCTAGGTGGCTCTCCAAGGACTGAGCCCACCTCGGTCGAAGTCGAGCCCGCTCCTTAGAATTATCGCGAAAAGGAAAAGGATGTCAGCACCAAGTCTGCCATCGAAACCGGCATGTGCAATGTGGTGCGTCCAGTACGGCACCCCAAAGCTAGTGAGATGTACCTACCATTTGCACCAGTTTGGAAAGAATGCCCCGATCGAGGCACCAGGTCCTACAGCCAGCTGCCTACACCACCCGCAAAGAGAAGGCCGCATGAGGGACCTCAGACCTAAGGATGGTTGCCCCCGGATCAAGGCCTTGCTAAACTTCCCCGACCGTGATGATCCATTAGAAAAATAAGGCTTGCAACATAACTCCCTACTATAAGGGAAATGACCTCTGGAGTATGGCTGTAGATGCCATTGACCTTCAAGCACCCCAAGAGAGAGAAGATCGAGGCAAGAAAGGGGGAGAACCGGTGATCTAAAAGGAGGACCCAACGGGCGAGAATAAGGTAAGCATGGAGGCAGAGGAGAAGGGGCTAGAAGCAGAAAGAGAGAGGTCACGAAGACCACCGCAAAAACTTCCAGAGAGAGTTCCGACAGATATAGCCGCCATAGCTTGAGCCTCACTTCTCTCCTACCCTTCCCACTCAATCCTTAGCTAAAAACTCTCCTTCAAGTGTGGTGACTGAAGAGGTTGCCGTCTTGGAGGATCTGTTTCTCTTTACCGTCCGCTGACTTGATCGTCGGAGTGCCCCCGCCGGGATCCCCGGCCCGGGCCTCTAACTCTGTCTTGCAGGACCGGGAACCACAGGATTCCGAAAAACGAGGCTTATTGGGTGGGCCAGCTCACACCCTCTTGGTTCGTCCTGATGGGGGGTCTGGGCCCACGGAATGTGGGTGCCACTGTTAAGGTGAGTCTGGTGCCACGTCAACACCCCTTGGTCGTTGCTACGGTGCTCGTCCCTAGGGAGCCGACTCGAGGAGGCTAGTATGCTAGGTTGCACTTGCGGGGGTCGGCTCGAATGCCCTGGGGTTGCTGCACTGCCGGTTTAAGAGAGATAAACCTATCTCTTATAATAGGGATGTTCCTTTTGTAAGAATGTTAAGGGCATCGATCCAACAACTGGTATCAGAGCCGAGGTCTCGAGTTTGAACCGCAGGCGGAATCCTTTTTCAGGTGGTTTCGCTGGGGGGGATTGTTGGGTGGGCTAGCTCGCACCCTCTTGGTTCGTCCGGATGGGGGGTCTGGGTCCACGGAATGTGGGTGCCACTGTTAAGGTAAGTCTGGTGCCACGTCAACATCCCTTGGTCGGTGCTGCGGTGCTCGTCCCTAGGGAGCCGACTCGAGGAGGCTAGTACGCTGGGTTGCTCTTGCTGTGGTTGGCGGGGTCGGCTCGAGTGCCCCGGGATTGCTACGCTACCGATTTAAGAGAGATAAACATGCCTCTTATAATAGGGACGTTCCTTTTGTAAGAATGGTTAGGGGCATCGATCCAATAAGACTGACGTTAGGCGCCACATCCAAGCTGCAGGCCACGACGGTAAGGGTGGCAACAGATTGACATGCCAGGAAGGGAAAAGAAAGCCTCTACCCGAGCAAGCACCCTGCAACTTTGAGAACAGCTCTGCTTGAAGCATGGTGATAACTCGTGCACGAGAAACTTCCACCAGCCTAGCAGGGGATGCCCCTTCTCTTGCGGGCCCGTGTAGCCCAGAAAGGGAGCTCCCCGCTCTAGTACAGCCACCACCGGCGGATGTCCAGTACGCTGCACTCATCCAATAAATGCAGGTTTTGGCCGTGATTGTGAGACAACTGCAGCACCAGCAACGCTCCCTGGTCACCCAGCCGTAGCCAGGGACCCATGCGACCCAAGCCGTCGACCCTCGCGGTAGCCTACGTTCCATCCAAGGCAGGCTGTCACATCCGTGAGCCACAACTGATCCCCGAGGGAGTCACCAGACCCCCGCGAAGAGAAATGACTCTGGGTCGGTTGACCGGGAGAGTCGATCCCCGGTGGATGGCAATGCCATCGTCAAACGTGGCAAGCGCCATCGAGGCAAGGCTCTTAGTCGTGACCATCTCTAACTGTCAACCCCACCTTCTTCAGCGGCCTCAGTGGAAGGTTCCACTGACGAGGCCATTAGGCGCATGACCGAGCAGTGCCTAGAAGAACAAGAGCGCAGGCTGGCGGAGCTCTCTTACCAGTTCGCCTACATGCAGGGCTTCTCCAAGGAGCCAGTGGGCTATGATGCCCGACCCCCTTCTCCCGGGAAATCAAGAGGAACCAGTCCCGAGCCGATTTCGCATGTCTCAAGTGGATCCCTACGATGGGACCACCGACCTCCTAGACCATCTAGAGAGCTATAAGGCTCTCATGAGGGTCTAGAAAGCGACAGACGCTCTCCTGTGCATCGCCTTCCTAGCAACCCTCCGGAAGGTCGCTCGAGTCTGGTTCACTCACCTCGAGCCCAAAAGCATCGACTCCTTTTTGCAGCTGGAGAGGAAGTTTGTGGCCCACTTCAATTATGTAGAAGACAATTTTGAATTGGAAAAAGAAAACTTGGCAACCATTGATAGTATTATTTTAGTTATATATAATAGATGGAGAACAAAATAAAAATCATATGGAGCATTCACCATTAAAAAAAAAAAAAAAGGGGATTCAAGCTTCCTATTTTGCCATGTTTCTCTTATTATTAATTTTAAAGACGAAATTTAAAAATGAAAGACTCCTACTAATGGGGCCGTTAGTCTCATAATTAAAAGCAAAAAAAGTATGATATTATCTTTCTTCTTTATTTTCATAGTATTCTTTTTATTGATATGTACTACATGGCCAAGTGATATACTAAGCAAGTTTATCATCAAGCAAGTCAATACACATTCAGATAAATTGATATACAATTTTGAAAATATGAAGTTCATCAATATATAATATATGATCAAATTATATATACTTATCAAATTAATTACTAGCATTTCAATACATATATTTAAGTAAATTGATACATAGTGTCCAAAATATCATGTTCACCAATATATACTATATGGTATGGTGATACACGCTCATCGATTTCATGATAAATATGTCAAGCTTCTTTGATATCTACTTAGTAATATTCCAATATATATGTTTAAATAAATCGATACACAGTTTGCAAAACATGGAGTTCGCTAATATATAATACATAGTTAGATAATATATACTTATCAAATTAGTTATCTAGCAACCCTATATACACCTCAGAGCAAATTGATACATAATTTTTAAAATATTATATTCATCAATACATACTACATGATATAATATTAATACACACTCATCAACTTTCTGATATATACAATAATTTTTTTTGATGCACACCTAACAATAATTCAATATATATCTCTGGTTAAATTGATACATAATTTTTAAAATATTATATTCAATATATATCTCTAGCAACCCTATATACACCTCAAAGCAAATTAATACATAATTTTTAAAATATTATATTCATCAATACATACTACGTGATAGAATATTGATATACACTCATCAACTTTCTGATATATACAATAATTTTTTTTATGGACACCTAACAATAATTCAATATATATCTCTAGTTAAATTGATATATAATTTCTAAAATATATTTTTTATCTAGAGATATATGTAAAATCATTTCTGGTTGTATATCATAGAAACTTGCAGCATATATCAGGAAGTTAATGAGTATATTTTACCATACCATATAGTATATATTGATAAATATAATATTTCAAAAATCATATGTCAATTTGCTTCAACATGTATATTGGATTGCTGATTACTAATTTGTGATGCATTACTTGACTACATATTGTGTATTGGTAAATTTTATATTTTGAAAGTTATGTATCAATTTATTTGAAAATATATATTAATTTGTTTGATGATTAATTTATTTAGTGTGTATCGTAAGACCATATACGATGTATTAGTAAAAAGTATATATTAAAAATGAAAAAGCAAAAGAATGCTATAAATGTTTTTTAATCACATGATTGGGCATACCATTTATAGAAAAGTTATTAATTTTTAGGTTTATTATTTAAGATTGATATTTAAAAAAACATGATAAATTATGAAGTTTGTCTCATAATTTTTTCTTTAGTGCTCACCTTATATAATTTCTGTTCGAGTCTTGATCCGCTATATATGTGTTTTTAATAATATATTTATAGTTTAGTAAAAAAGAATGAGTATTTCAATGGTTTCTACTTTAATTTCATGAGGATGATGATTTTTTAATAATTTTGTAAAAAAATAAGGGTATTCAATGGGAAAGTGTTTTTTAGGATATTTGTATAGTTTTAGAAAAAAAAACTAAGGACATTTTAATGCTCCCCATTTTAATTTGACAAAAAAGTTTACATGGTATATATATATATATATATATATTTGGTAGTTTGGAAGACAACATAGAATATTTCTTTAATATGATATCAATATATTAAAAACTAATAAAAATAATTTATTACTAATATATTAATAAAATAATACATTAATATATTAATAAAATAATATATTAATATATTAATAAAAAATATTTATTATAAAATAATAAGTTTTTTAAAAAATAATTATATAATTAATAAAAATAAATATTTCAAATATGATATATTTTTAAATAAAAATATATTTCATGGATCATGTGGGTAATATACTAATTTCTTTTATAACTGTTATGGCCGTAACGATGACGTGGCACGTCTCATATTTCGTTGGGCGTGATTCGAGCCACGTGGAGTTTTTTTGGCTAAGTCAGTTGCGGCTCCGCTCCGTCGAGGTCGAGTTCGGCCCGGGCCCTCCTGCCGCTCCGCCAGGTGTCCACCCAAGAGGGGTCCACCTCGACCGAAGCCGGCGGCTCCCCCGCTCCCTCGCTAGGTGGCACCTTGAGACGGTCCCACCTCGGCCGAGGTCAAGCCAGGTCCCTTCGCTCCTTCGCCAGGTGGCGCCCGGAGACGGGACCACCTTGGCCGAAGTCGAGCGACCTCCTGCCGCTCCGCTAGGTGTCCACCCAGGAGGGGTCCGCCTCGGCCGAAGCCGGCGGCTCCCCTGCTCCCTCGCCAGGTGGCACCCTGAGACGGTCCCAACTCGGTCGAGGTCGAGCCGGGTCCCTTCGCTCCTTCGCCAGGTGGCGCCCGGAGACGGGACCACCTCCGTCGAAGTCGAGCGACCTCCTGCCGCTCCACCAGGTGTCCACCCAGGAGGGGTCCACCTCGGCCGAAGCCGGCGGCTCCCCCGCTCCCTCGCCAGGTGGCACCCTGAGACGGTCCCGCCTCGGCCGAGGTCGAGCTGGGCCCCTTCGCTCCTTCGCCAGGTGGCGCCCGGAGATGGGAACACCTCGGCCGAAGTCGACCGACCTCCTGCCGCTCCGCCAGGTGTCCACTCAGGAGGGTTCCACCTCGGTCGAAGCCGGCGGCTCCCCCGCTCCCTCGCCAGGTGGCACCCTGAGACGGTCCCGCCTCGGCCGAGGTCGAGCCGGGCCCCTTCGCTCCTTCGCCAGGTGGTGCCCGGAGACGGGACCACCTCGGCCGAAGTCGAGCGGGCTCCTGCCGCTCCGCCAGGTGTCCACCCAAGAAGGGTCCACCTCGGCCAACGCGGGCCGGCCGTTGCAGAGAAGGTCCCGAGGAATGGAAGCACGAGCTCCGAGGTTGCCCCTCGAGCCGTGCGCGCCGCACTCCGAGAAAGGCACCCCGTACGGTCGGCGGCGGCACGCGAACATCACTTACGTCGGCCCGGCATGTTCCGCAGTCGAGAGACGAGGCCCTGACAAAACAGGACCCGATAACGGACAGCGTCGGCGCCTGGGAAGGAGAGCGCTCACGCTCGGCCCAAGGTCTGGTCGGCGGCCTGACCAGCGCCCCCCTCCCTTACTCTTTCCTCGCTAGGCTCGGCAAACGAGGCCGAAAAGCCGCCCGGCTCTTTGATCCAGAAGGGGAAAGAGAAAGGGGCGGAGGGGAGGAGATGAAAGCGACAAAGAAGCCTCCCGGAGCAAAAAACGAGGGGGCAACAGGAAGAGATAAAAGGAAGGAGAGAATAGACGACAGGGTAGGTGAGCAAACAAAAAATGAAGGCTGGAGACTCCGCTCCAAGAGCGAGATCCAAGGTCCCGAGAGGGGGCCCCTTGGCGTGAGCTCGGCGAAGGAACCCAGCCGAGTTTCTGGTCTCTCTGGCACCTTTCTTGCTAGCACGTTCTCTGAGTCTGGGACTCCTTCGGGGGCCCATCCAGAGAATCTGTTCCCTCTCACCGTTTACTAACTTGACCATCGGAGCTCCCTCGCCGGAATCCCCGGCCTGGGTTTTTGACTTTGTCTTGCAGGTTTGATCCAGCCAGGAGACCCCACGGACGAGACGGTCTAGTCGGATCGGCGGCTTCGAAGCCACAGGCGCGGCGGCGGGATCGGCAACAATAACCATGATAATTTTTTAAAAAATGTTATTATTAAAATTTTAGGTTCCGCAATGAATGCATATTGGTGACCGGAGAGAAAATTAGAAATGCCCTGTCCTTTTATCGATGTAATTTATTAAATTTCTAGAGCCATCTAGTTTAGTAAACAAGTGTAAGGGATATTCTGAAAGTTTAACTTTCATATTTTGGCGATCACAAACTTATCATTTATATTTTTAAAAAACCTCTATATAAATAGGCTTTGCAAGTGCGATACCTATTGTTAGTTTTGCTATTTGGTTAATTTAGAATTGAAGTTTTATAAATAAGGATGATGTGCGTAATTTAATATCGATAACAAGAATATTAAAATTTATTTTTTTATAGTTTTGTTTTTCTCCCTATTTCTTGTAAAAATAGTATTCTTTTTTCTATTATTGAGTAGGGCTGGAACTGGGCTCAGGTCGGCCAAAAATCAGGCCTGGCTTTAGGCTAAGTTTTAGGCTTTATAATAGAGCCCATTTAATTTTCGGGTCGGGCTTGGGCATTCCTTTGGCTCGGCCCGAAAATGGTCCAACATAGACCCAATCCAAACTCGGCCCGAGCTTAGAGTATTTATTCTCTTGCTTTCCTCTCTCCGTTCTCTCTCTCATTTCTAGCCCATCGTCAAGGGCAGAGGGTGCGTGGCGAGGGTGGTGGAGTAGGTGGTGTAGAACCAGGTGGCGAGGGTCGGGTAGTAGTGAGAGCAGGAGGGCAGGCAGCTGGTAGCAGAGGCAGAGTAGGCGACTGAGACGACGGGGAGGAGGTCATTGGGCAGGTTAAAGGGGCAGGTTGCATCGATGACGTCAAACTGCTCGAGGAACACCGGGATGGTGGTGAGTGGGGAGGAGATGGAGAAGATGAGAGATGGCTGGATGGTGGTCAAGTTGGGGTTGGGTAGGAGAGACATTTTGCTAAAGAATAGGAAGAGGAGGATTTGGATCAGCATTGTTTTCGTTCTCCTCTCTCTTATTCATTGATGCTTGTTGTGATGGTTGCTTTAATTTGAGGGGGATCGGAGGGGAGGGGGGGTGATATTGGAGGTTTATTATTTGATTTCGCTTTTAGCTTTAACAGAAAAAATTAGGCTTTAGCTTTTCATGGAGGGCATCAAGGAAGGAGAAAGGATGTTTTGACGCCGCCTTGCAGCTCTGATCTTCTTACCCTGGCCTCGGTGCCCACACCCGATGCCCTTGCCCCCACATGACCTCACGGCCCCCAGGCTTCAATCTCCGTCCATTAGCTCTGATTTCCCTCTCTTGGCCCTGGTGCCTGTACCCGACACCCCTTGCCCCCCTCTGATCCCACGGCCCCCCTCTGGCTCCAATCTCCCTCCTCTAGTCTCGGCACTCGCACCCAACGCCCCTTGTTCACCCCCTCCGCTCTGCACGACCCTATGGCCCCCAAGCTCTAATCTCCCTCCCGTGGCCCCGATGCCCGCACCCGACGTCCTCGCCTCCCGCGTGATCCCGTGGTCCTTTCAGCTCCGATCTCCCTCCCCTGATCCTGGCACCTTCATGCCCCCCGTGGCTTCGGCATGATTTTTTTTATATCATTCGGGCTTTAATTCGGATCAGCTTCGATTCGAACGGTCCAATCGGATTGGTGCTCAAACTAGGACACGATGCTTTCAAAATATTTTGGATCTAAATTTGACATGAAATTCAAAATTTTTAGTTGGACCGGATTTGGATAGAGGTGCAGCCCTGCGGGGCTCGACCCAGCTCAAGCCCTGTTCCTGAGACGGCAGTGCTCGTCACTTTTTGTAGCATACTTCTATCAGGAAACTATGCAACACCAGCTCATCCAATTTGTCATGCTCGATAATTACAAATGAAGGTCTCCATCAATTTCTCCGATTAAAAAAAAATATATATATTTATTTTTACTTTATTTATTAAATTCTTGAGAGACACCCGATTTCTCAGATATACCCATAACTACTTGAGCTGTTCAGGATTTACATCCACGAAACTTCCATATATCCTACATCATTGCATGCAAGGCTCTCTCCTGTATGCTTCTTAAACCTTCCCCACTTTTATTATTCTTTCCATATTATCAAATCAAATATACAATTCAGCCGTACTCAGCAATCCACGTTCTTGCCCAACCATGATGAACAAGCCAACAACCCGCTTGCCAGCTCCTAAAAATAATAAAAAAAGAATTCAAAACAAAACCCTCCCTCGAGCCGTTCTCCTCCTCCTCCAACATCGTCCCCAAACCAAACTAATAATAATAATAATAATAATAAAAAAGTTCTAATAACCGCCCCCCTCCCCCCCCCCCCCCCGGGGGGAAAAAAGGCAGTAGACAAGCACCGATCACCGGTGCTTCTTGGCGGCCGCCAGGAGACGGGCGTAGAGAAGCTCGTTCCAGGTGTCCGGGAGCCCTGGGAGGCACCAATGGATACAGTCGGCGTAGGTACGGGGGTTGGCCTTCTGCTCCGGCGTCAACAGCTTGCCCTGCCGCACCGTGTACACCGACGTGTGAGCATCCTTGCGGTACTCCGATAGGGTGGTGATGTCGATGAAGGCGACGGGCACTCGCTTCGTCAGCCGGCTCGCGTTCGCCGCCAGCCCGTGCATTTGCCGATCCGTGCCCAGTTCCAGTGGCCGTCCCGTCCGATCGAGCACCGGCAATGTCTCCATGGCGCACTTGACACCCTCTGGGTTGCCCCAGTCCGCACTCCTATAGATTTAATTCAGTCATGATCATAACTAATTGAAATTTATATAATACGAAAAAAAAAAATTTATTTATTTAATTAATATCTACAATGCAAGGTGTCATTGTTAGCAAGGTGACAATTTGTTTCTTCATCGAGATATTGATGAACAAAACTTTATTTACACTAATAATTCAAGTTTGAAAAACGATACCGATGCTATCCCTTTCCTGGCTGGCAGAAGTAATGATATCCAGGAGTTTCTGGGCCAATAGAAGGACATGCCAGAAAGCAAGGGCCAGATTCTAATAATGCCAATGTAAAGAATTTAAAAAAGTAGATTCCAAATGAGGTGAGGTTGCTAGCAAAGTGGCATCTTATTTATTAATAGAAATAATATTGCCGACAGTTGACGATGAAATGTACAAGAAGTAAAAGGTTTTGAATAACTACACAAACACACAATTTAAGCTAATATATACTGTTGCCATCCTATCACCATAGCGTCCAGCTAGTGGGAGTGGTTAACCGAACCCGGGCCGTGCCAGATTAATTATTTAGTTGTTAGCTTCAATCATGCTGCCAAAGGCACCCGCTTGAATCCAAAATGTCAATTGTCACCATTAAAATGGTAGTAATTAGTTTGTCCACGGAATCTAAATGACATGTGCGCATGTGACAGCGAAATTGTCCTACTAGAATGAGATAAAAAAAGGGAGGGAGTTCTATAAGTGAGAAGGCTACATCGATTACCGAGTTTTGTAGGTAAGAGATGCAAATTAATGGGCTCGATACTTCTGTAAATTTTTACCATTTTTTCATAAAATCAGATTTTACAATTGCAAGGTTGTACTGAATTTGAACATGCACAGATACCAAATATTATAACTATATTATTTACATTTTAAAAAAAATATATATTGTAAATATTTTCTTTTCATAATTTATATTGTTTAAATCTCGTTCTTGTGTATTTTTGTAGCTGTAACATAATTTTCTTATAAAACCCAGTTCACATCCGGGGGAATAATTAAGCACATGCTCGTTAGGTAATTTAGTACTACATGCATGACAGCCAGACTAACATCGGAGCAGCAGCTGCAGCACAAATCAATGTGACACCTATGAGGCCAGTTTATATATATATATATATCAAGTATACAATTGTCAAATATGCAATGATTTCAGTTCTTTTTTAGTTTATAAAAACCTCTTATTTTTATTAATGCAATGACATGAGGTAATACGTAAGCAAAACCACATCGATGCACAACCTGATTTCTATGATTTTCAATTCTCTCGTCATATATTCTAGAAGGTAAATTGAGCTATACTATTTACTGCTTAGTCTTTTTCCTCCTTAATTACAGACCTAAATAAAAATACCGTATGAATGAAGCCAGTCAAATGGTCGATTCATGATGTTGCAATTAATGGTCTAACAAAATTAAAGACATTTCACGAGCTAAACCTTGGAGTGGCTTGTCTTGTTCCATGATGCATGAAATGGTTGACAAAATTAGAGGCTAGCAATTGTTTACCTAAAATGATTGGGAGACATGCTCATGAAATACACCGAAGTCCGGTTGGGATCCACGTTCCTGTCCACCCATTTCGACCATGTTGTCAGGACTTTCTGATATGCCTCTGCCCTCACGATCTCTTCATAATCCGTCCAGTTTTTAGCCTCCTTCCGCCTGTCACGCGATTAATACTTGAGATCACATGTTCTACCTTAATTAGTAATGGATTACACCAATCAAGCCAATTAGTAGCCAACCAAATTACTCACATTACTTTAAACTTGGCCGAGTTCATCCACCAAATGTAGGTGTTGAAGACCAGGTAGTCCACCCCATTCCAGTGCACCCCGTGCT
Source organism: Areca catechu (assembly GCA_021397845.1). Classification (NCBI taxonomy): domain Eukaryota; kingdom Viridiplantae; phylum Streptophyta; class Magnoliopsida; order Arecales; family Arecaceae; genus Areca; species Areca catechu. Next base: position 181,300,537 of record CM038050.1, read on the forward strand.
TCGCAATCGAATCGGTCTTGATGATTCGTTCCGGAATGCTGTGGATCAACGGATCGTCGGAGTTCGATTCCACGAGAAACGGCGCCCAATAGAACTCCACCGTAGCTTTGTATTCCTTCATGCATATATACATACATAATAATGCATATCGTAACTCAGCATCAATTTTAATTAATCGATGCAAACCAATGGTATCATAGGTAACCTTTAATTGAAATGATTGGAAAATGAGTATTAATTATGAAGGCGAAGTAATAAATACAGGGGTTTGATGGTCGATTTCGATGTCAAAGTTTGGACGGTGGTACCTTGGCATGGAATATATTACGGGAGCCATCTATGCTAAGACTTTTCTTGCCCTTGGGAATCACGGACTGGACCAGGCACACCATGGACTCCCACTGGTTCCGGTTCAGGGAGTCCCCTACAAACATCAAACGCTTTCCTCGTAGACTCCGTAACAGTAACCTGGCATCGAACCTTGACCGAATTCCCGGAAGCCCACGGCATAATAATTAGGTGGAGAAATTAATGTTACCATCATCCGAACATGATAATTATAGAAGGATTAGGGCCTACTCACGCACTTGGGCAGAGAGCAGTCCTTGGGCTGCCACCTCCACTTCTGGTACGTGTCGTTCTGCCGGCCGTTTTTCATGCAGGTGACCTGCTTGGTGAGGAACTCGCACCGTTCCTCATGATACAGCGGGCGTCCAACGTCGTCGTAGACCCACTCGCCGATCGATAAATCGCAGGTCTCCGGCACCGTTATTACCTCCTCTTCGGTGAGGGCATCGTCGGCGAGCGGTGCTCCTTCTTGGGTCTCCTCATAATTGAGCTGGAGGAAGTCTAATGATTTGAACCGGCCGATGGATAACTCGGCAAGGGACCAGATGTCCTCGCCGTACATGACCATGGCAAAGAGGAAGGTGGAGAGGACGACGACGAAGATCGGGAGGCTGCCGCCCTTCCGGGCATGTTTGAAGGACTCCGCCGCTCCAAGGGGCGATTTCCGGCGAGGGGTATGCATGGGGCCAGGGGACTTCTGGGTGTTTGGGGGTGGGAGGAGGAGGGGAAGACAGGGTTGGGGGGGGGGGGGGGGGTTGGAAATATTAATGGTGCTCTTCTATGCGTTGAGGTCTACGGATTTGGTGAGAGGGGGCTTTCCGAGGAATTTTCTTCCGCTTGTTTTGAACGGAGACGAAGTCCTTTTCTTTTACCAAAACCCTCTCAAAGAAGATAACTACAGGAAGGAAACGGTTCGATGAAGTGGGAGAATGGGAGGGTGACGTGGGTCGCATGGAAGGTTTTCAAAGGGGTGTCGGTTTTATGAGTATTATTATATCGAGAAGTAGCAGCATGTTATGTGGTTGAAATTTTATGGGTTCGATTCGGGTGAGTTAGGTTTCGCGCGTGGTCCCTCCAGCCGACACGGATTAGTTTCACACCCTCCTTGACCGAGGCGAAAAAATAGAAAAGAAAATTCTAAAACGACGTACATGGAAATTTGAATGTTACTGCATTAATTAATGCTCTATGTAAGTTTAAAACCTTTTGAATTAAACCTTGCTTGCATTATTAAACCCTCACGATTAGCTAATATGGCAGTATTGTTAATTTTTTTTGGGTATGAATGTTGAAATATGTCATGGAATTAATGATGCATCGATCCGCTTTATTATACAATAGGTCTTGATATTAATGAAGCTTTCTTTATTAACCTATGTATATCTGAGCATCTTTCAACTTGCTGTGACATATAGATTTTTTTTTTTTTAAATGAAAAAGGGAGGGAGGCCCACCCGAGAACTTGCTTAAAAGAAGATGTATTTAAAGAAGTTAGTTGCAAAGGTTAGCAGCTACCAAAATAAAGATTTACACAAGAACAGGGTATGTTTCCGGTGAAAGAAGGATTCAAGAAAAAATAAAATGGAGAGTAGGGATGCAATAAAAGAGATTATCAGAAAATATTTGGAGCAGCGTACAAGTAATACCTAGCACTTTCCTTCCTTCGATCACTCCCTGTAATAAGTTTTTGTTGTAAAAACTTAACAGGTTTGAAGGATAAAGGCTTGGCTTTTCCGTCGTCGTAGGAGAGGGAGCACTCTTTAAGTTTTACTGTAGCTTTAAGTATAATTGATCGGGGAGAGGTGGCATACAGCCAAAAAAAAAAACTCTATCATTCCTTTAGATTACAGAAAATCAGCAATCCCATACAATTTTCTTCTCTTTTCCATCGATCGCTAAACTCCATAAATTTCAGAGATCAGTTACCCGTTGGGGAAAGCTAGGAAGAGATAGAAGACTTAGGTGAAGTTGCTAAACTAAATTAGCAAAATGGGATGATAAGAGTGCTGTCAGTGTTTTGTCTCCTTGTACGCCACCAGTGGACTCCCACCCACTTAACAACACCCGTTGACCGTGAGAGCCGGGACTCCCATTCTAAAATCATTGCATTGTAACCGTGGGACTCATGGTATGAACCGGAGGAGTGGCCTCGCGGGATTCATTTTGGCTTCTCTTTAAATAATTATTTTGGTCGAGATCTTGAGATTCGTGAGAGCGGAAGCAGCCTTTGGGATCCGTGGCCACGATGGCTCGAAGAATTCTTCGTGAGTTTGTTTGGAGAGAATTTATTTTATGCCCTTTGTTAAGATATTGATATAAGGAATTTGAGAGGTATAATTTCTTATATTAATAATTTTTTTTTTACAGTAAAGTTGCATGCCTCGAGGATGTAGGTTATAGCCGAACCACGTAGATTCTGGTATTCTTCTATGATTTATTTATTTTATCATAATTATTATTTTATTTTTTTCGTTTGATCTCGATGCACATTACACTTGGAGATATATATTTTTGTTTGGTCTTCTTACTGGGTTTGATTTCAACGTAAGAGCAGGTGATCCATAGTTTCTTCATCTTCCTCATAATTCGAGCATGTTTTAGATACCGGCTAGTTCCATTTTCTCAAATTTTTTGCTATCAATATTTTATCATTATAGCATAACCGGGTAAAGATTTTGATCTTTTCGTGGAACTGGAAGCTTCCAAATTATATGAGCAAATCGACACTCAATTCCTCCATGGTTCAATATGTGATCGAAGCTTTTAATCGAGATCTTATGGTTTGAGGACCACTTCCAAGTAGGTTCATCTTTAGATGTGGAGATAGCTACCGGGTGAATGAATTCAACCAGAAGTTTCATTTTATCTTTTCCTTTCGTTAGACGGCAAAAACTATGATGATTATCAAAAAGAAATTCCATGAAGGAGGCTGGGGAGGTTCTTGATTTATCGAGTAATATAAAGAAAGTTGGAAAGTGATTCGTCGGAGGCTCTTCCAGAAACCAGGTATTGGACCAAAAAACGATTTGGTCACCTTTTTCCTCGGAGAAAATGGTACTTTTGATGAACCAGCTACCGAGTTTTATGATACTTTGTAAGGAGGGGGGAGGCCTTTCTATTTTTTTTTTTAAAATTTCGTTGACTAGATAGAATCACCGAGAAATGTGTATTAGAAATGAGGATTTTCCACGATCTACGAGGTTCAGCATAGTAACACCACCCCCACTTTGCTAGAAGGCAGTAATTAAGAGTTCTGATGTTATCGACAATAATTTTATAGGATTATCCATGCAAATTTTGGTACCGTGTAATTCATGAAAATATAATTAGGTTGTTGGATGCAAGTTGGTTCAAAAAACTATCGATCGGTATCTAATCTATTTTTAAATAGATTAAAAATTCACATATGATAAACGACAAGGCTCAACTTGCATAATTAATATAATAATAAATTGAATTAGTTTAGATAAATTATATAGATTTGAAACAGATGGGCCTATGACCCACCCAATTATTAAGTAGGTCAAATGAATTAAATAGAATGAAACTCTAAACCTGATCCATTTAATAATTAAATAAAATCAGATCAACTTGATTATAATCTCATCCGTTTATATCAAATCTATATCTATTTAAAAAAAATATTTTTTAATAATTTAATAGATTCACCATCCAGGACCTCATTAGTTTGCTAAAAATAATTATTTATATTTGGGAACGTGGAGTGGGGCTCAGATCATTGGTATATACTTGCCATGTGCCCAGTATGAAAGGAATCCGAATCCACTTCAGATCCATAATGGAGGTGCGTGATTCGTGTTGGAACTTGCCGAGAGGAGTCTCGGCTCCCCCACATGATAATTTTACAACTTTGCTACCTTAGCTGGATGACCAGATATGGTTTAACATAAAGAAACTCTACTCGTGGATGGAGGCCTCGGGACCAAATAGATTTGCCACCCACCCCACCGAGGATTGGTGGAGTATCCGTTGAGATCTCACAATCAGAAGAAACTAAGAAGCGGAAGTGGTACGGAATCAAATTTGATTTAAAGAACTAGATAATAATATATATATATATATATATATATATATATATAAATGAATGGAGGACGTAAGCAGGCTTTTGAAATAAACTGCAAATATTGACAAGAAGGTGCAACCGTGGGAGACACTTTGAATGGTTGATCGCATGAGGAGATGAAACGATGTGCCAACCAACCGGGTCTACATCTTTACTCTTAATCAATCTTAGCTGTCTCAGCCCAGTCAAAGTCTTGGAATCACTTTTTAAAAAGGTCGGATCGAATATAGACAGGATATCGATATATCCATATTCATATTTATTTTATTTGATAAATACAAATATGAATACCGATGGAATCACTTTTTAATAAGATTGGAGCCGGATCGAATATAGACAGGATACCGATATATTCATATCCATATTTTTTTTATTTGATAAATACAAATATAAATACTGATATTAATCAAATATAAAAATTTATATCTATATATATTTTAAACAGATATAGATATAAATCTTATATCGAAAATATGGAAACAAATATGAATATAAATCACATAAATAAATTATATGGTTATAGAATCAAAGATATTATTAATTTTTTTAAAAATAAATTAATGATATATTAATATATTTAAATATTTTAAAAAAATAATGAATATTATATAAAATTAGTTAAATAGGATTATAAGTAGAATAGGATAGAATGGATAGTTGCCTATCCATATTCATATTTATAATTTTTTATGAATATGGATATGGATTAGTCAAATATTTAAATTTATATCTATATACGGATAGATTCCGATATAAAATTGAATTTGGTCGGATATTATTAATGCTATTTTTATCCCTGATTCTCGATGATGAATAGAAAACAAAAGTGTGGTCGACAAACCATTAAGTGTTCACTAAAATAAACCGGTGAAGTTTTACAAACCATGACTGCATTATTTGAATCTGAAACTTGTTCCTAAAGATTCCTCTCGGATTCCATCTCCACATATGAGCCTATACGTTGCATACGAGTCACCACCTTCATTTCCAATCCCATGCGCTTCAAACGTGGATCCCATGACCGTAGAGTTAAGAAATATTTTAGCATTTGAGCCCTTTCACTACTCCAGTTAATGGCTCTTAGACATTTAAACCCTTTCCCACTTCCTTTCCAAGCTTGCCGCAATAATGAAGCGCGGGATCGGGATAACGGGATCCGGTGGGACCAGAAAATCGAAATCAAAATAAAATCTATAGGATGTAAATTATTTAAAAATTATTTAATTTTTAATTTTTTTTATTGGATCATTGATATATATATATATATATATATATATATTTGATAAAAGGAGGAGTAGAACTCCCCATATTATATAACCTGTAACAGAATTGTTTACAAGATCCAAGAACTTATACAGATACTAAAGATAGCTGTACCAAAACATCCTCCCAAAACAAACACAGCAAAGCCTTCATATGATCGTACAATCCAATTTGGTAGCAGAAATAAGTAGAGTAGTGCAAAAGTGAATAAGCATAGGGGCCGATGCGGAGAAACTGAAATCTGGAGAATAGAACTGTAGCAGTGGCCCAGATGGGAAGCAGTCCAAGAATCATACATGGAGCAGTGAGAGATTAGAAACCAACTTCTGTGAAAATGATATAATTTGGAGAGAGTAACTGCAGCACTTAGGATGTAGAAGCCTTTGATTACCTTCTGGCCTGACTGATTTAGTGTATCCTCCACCCCCCCCCCCCAAACATCAACTGTTTATCTGAAAAGAACACGGTGAAGTAAATAGAATTGATAATGCAATAGGGTTTATGTTGACATTGTAGCTGTTCCATTGCAGTCTGATGTAAGCAGCGCCTGATAATGAGAAGCAATAGATCAACATCCTCCTGATTACTGTTGAACACGGAGATCATAGGGACATTGTATAATAACTGAACTGTATCAGTAGAATGCACAGAGCAATAGATAACCAGAGTTCGGATACATGATGTATTGGAGATCATTGATGCAATGCTTGATAATTGGAATGAAGCCGTAGAGGGAAAGAAGCATAAAAAGCAATAAATCTGAAAGACATTAACCTCCCAGCACATAGGAAACCAAATAGCATCATGACTATGCATGAAGAGTATGTTAAGTAGGGAGTATTGAAGTATATAGCAGAGTGAAATAAGAAGCTCGAGACCAAATTAATTCGAAACACCTTTGACTCCCACCATGTACCGAAATGATGAATGTGAAGGGTATGTATGCCTAATGATTGCTGAAACTCTTTGTTAGGCTGCAGGATCTTTGGTTGCTGATGAAATAAGCAGTGGATCTGAAGAAGAAGCATGTCCCATTTTTGAATCCCCTGAACAACTGTCGGTGTAGCAAGTATATATATCAATGAGGGACTGCTATCAATGTGAAGTAATACGCTTGAAGGCAGAACCCAGTAAATATGGCGATCCGTGTGCAAGGTATCTCCCGCTAAAGACTCCTTAGATTTTAAGGAGGTAAATTGTCCCGTGATTTGATAACCAAAACACTGTGCAAGCATAGCTGTCCAGGCATAGAACTTCAAAGGCAGATAATGCAAGAAGACATTCAAAATATCCGAGCAAGAATAAATTGTATGTTGTAACTCATAATGAATGAAATATTCCCTATATCCAATCAGTGAAAGAAAGTATGGGATATGTTGTAACATCCAAATAGCTTGAAAGGTAGTAAAAGAATTAACAGTATAATATGCCATCAGTATAGCTGGAACCGAAATCCAATAGAAATCAGGGAATATAAAACTGAACATTAGCGCCCAATTCCCAGTCATAAAATTTGCAATTTTGTGGACCTGAAGAAGGGAGCACAGCAGGCACAGGCTGACAGAACCTTGTAAGACATAAGTTATGTGGTAAAGAACAATACTGCAGCACAGCATATTTCCCCACATTAAGAACAGTAATCCAGGCATCCATGTCGGAGCAAGCAGAACTTAAGAAGCTTTGCAATAGATGCATAACTATATGGAAAGTAAATCTTGCCAACAATTAGATGGGTGATCAGTGTATTTAATAATTGTTGACCTAACTTTGTAATGGGACGGTGAATACCAACCTGCAAGAACAAAAGACTGTTAGAAAGCCATCTATTCCTTTTTTTTCCTTTTTCTTTGATATTTTCTTTTTTTCTTTTTTTCCTCTTTCCCATCTGTATGGATATTCTTTCTTTCCCGTAGATGTAGCAGCCAAAAATTGGAGTGGTCCTTTTCAGTGTTCCCAACAGTCCTTTTGAAGTAATGAAACCAGCATCTTGTCTGTTAAGGAGATCATTACCATCCTTTGCATTAGTGTAATTATAATTGGTCCATCTGGCTTTTTGTAAAGAAATAACAGTAGCCCAACGATGTAGGAAGGTTGATAGCTGAAGGACATACTGATGTGATATAAAATAATTCCAGAAGTTCAGCATCCTAGATGTGGAAACATAATCCTAACAGTCTTATGATCATCAGTTATAAAAACCTGACCAGCATAGGCCTTAAGCAATAGCTTAGAAGAGACATTTGTCTGAAGACGAGCCCGATTGTCATGCTCCATTTGGATAATATTGAGTTCCAAACTTGTCCCTACGAATCTCATATAAGAAGGCCTGAGGGATATGATTACCTTGGTAGAAGGAAAAATTTCCCTGACTAGCATGCTTGGCAAGATAATGGGCCGTTTGATTTGCTTGGCGTGGAATGTACCTCGCCGAGAAATTGGGATTTAAGTTCTTCCAATCAAGAATGTCTAGCAAAATAGAGTTGAGCTTATAATGGTTATGATAGAACTTATTTATGAGCTTGATAACCAAGTCGCTATCACCTTCCAGAATTAGTTGATGAGAAGTATCTTCAAAAAAATTCTGAATCCCATACCAAGCCGCACTCAGTTCGGTATTAAGTATGGAAGTATTAGGAATTTTCTGCCTGGCTGCCTTTATCATATTACCAATGGAATTTCTAATAATATAAGCTACCGTAGTAGCGTCCGGCCTAACCGAAGCATCAAAGTTAATTTTGATGGCTCCAGAGGGAGGGGGGGTGAAGCCAACTAAGCTGTTTGGGACCTCTACCAATGGAGCGGTGGGGATTTGGTTCTTCCCAGTTCCTCGGGGGTATGTCAAATCGCTTGTCCTCTGAAGAATATCTGGATGTTGCAAATATGACAACCATCCTCGTTAGTTGATTGTGGGTCATGAATTTGTTCTGGAATAATCTCTCATTGCGTGCCTTCCAAACCTGCCAAAGGAAATAAGCAATGATGGAGCTGGTAAATTGATTGAATTGAGAACTCGACATCATTGTTAGAAGATCTAGAACAGAATTCAATTGAAAATGTAAGTTAAAGTTATGTTTGAATAGGCGCCAACTATCCTTCGCAAAGGGGCAGTGAATAAAAATATGATCAATATCCTCCTCCTGAACAGGACAAATATCACAATAAATATTGTCAGCCGGTAAAATACCTCTATTACAAAGAAACCATCTGGACTGCAATTTGTAATGTACCAACTTTCACTAGAAGGTTTTGACCCGCTGAGGAGTTTGAAGCTTCCAGATCTAATGGTAATAGAAAGGCGTTACCTGTCTAGATTGATTCATAAAAGGGAGCATGTCTTTCTGATTAACCGTACTTTTAGCTGTAGGCTCCCACATAAGAGTATCCGGCCATTTACCTTTAGGAATAAGGATAGGAAGGATGGTCTGAAGTAGATCTTCAAAGAAAAGTCCGTTAAGAGTAGAGAAATCCCATTCCCTTTCTGGGATAATTAGCCGATTGACATTCCAATCCTGGATCTCCATTTCCATATTTATCGTCGTATGCCAGCAAGATAACGGAATGTGAGATATCCAAGGATCATTATATGCATTAACTGTTTCTCCGGAGCCAATAGAGCACATAACCCTCGGATCTATCATTTTTCCGAAGTCTGCAATGCGGCCCCATATATGAGTCGAATTGCTGGATTTTTTGCAGTTGACCCAATAAGGGGATAGGCGATACTTAACCTTGACTGTTTGTGCCCATAAAGAATGAGGTTTCAACCAAACTTGAGCCGCAAGCTTTGCGAACGAAGCTTTTTGCTTGTTTAGAAGAGGAACAATCCCAAGGCCCCCCTCAACCTTCGGCTTGCAAATTTTGTCCTAAGAAACTAGATGGAGCCCTTTGCTGTCGTTAGAATGACCCCACAGAAACGCCCTGATGGTCTTTTCGATCTTCTTTATAAATCTTTGAGGAATATAAAGAACCGCCATGGTATAATTGAACAAGGAAGCTAAAACAGAGGTGACAAGCATCACACGTCCAGCAAAGGACAAAGTTTTCCATTTCCACCCTTCGATCTTGGTGTTCACTACATCCAACAAAAAATCAAAATCAGTAGAGAGCAGTTTGTGGCCTGACACTGGAATGCCCAGATATTTTATCGTTCCTTTTTTCTCATTAATGTTAAAAATAGAGATGATACGATTTTTGATATTTTGGTTGATAGAGGGGCTGAAGGAGATATGCGATTTCCTCGCATTGATTGCCTGACCAGAGAGATTGTTGTATGCATCAAAGATAGCTTTCAGGCATATGGCGCCGGTAAGAGTGGCTAGAGCAACTAAAAGCATATCATCCACAAAAAGTAAATGTGAAAGAAACGGCCCGTTAGTTTCCACTTTGAACGGTCTAAGCAAATGATGGTTAATAGCATAATTAAGTATATTGGAAAAGACATTGGAGCTTAAAATGAATAGAGAAGGGGATAAGGGGCATCCCTGGCAAAAGCCTATAGCAGGCTTCATCCAATTAGTAGGGGTTCCATTGACCAGAATAGCGTAATCATATCCCGTGACACATTGATTTATCAATTGCATAAACTTCGGATGAAACCCAAGTTGCTGCATAACCTTTATAAGGAAAGACCAGAGCATTTTGTCGTAGGCCTTCTCCATGTCCAATTTTACAGTCATCAAAGCCTTCTTTTTAGGAGCCAGTTGCATAGAGTGCATGATTTCCTGGGTCAATAGAATATTCTCCGTGATACTTCTACCCAGCACAAAGGCTCCCTGCTCCTCCGAAATAATAGAAGGAAGGACAATTTGCAGTCGATTTGCCAAAATTTTGGCCACTATCTTATATATAGTGTTACAAAGACTGATTGGACGGTAATCCGTAATCTCCTCTGGCTTGCTTTTCTTGGGTATAAGAGCTATAAAGGTCCTTTTCCAGGTCGCCGGCATTTGACCTTCCTGGAATATGTGATGAATAGCTTGATTAACCTCCCCATGGATGATGTACCAGAAGTGTTGGAAGAACAAAGGAGGGAAACCATCAGGTCCTGGCGCCTTATCCGACGGCATCTACTTGATTACTTCCTCAATTTCCTGCAAGGTGACAAGCTTAATTAGACAATCATTCTCGAACATTGTAACTTTCGTATTAGCAGTAAACAGGGGTTCGTTATCATCATGCCCGTCCCTCTGCCATCTTTGCTTAAAATGATCATAGACTAGCTCCTGAATCCGTTCATTCCCTGTAACCATATTTCCATGTTGGTCCCTAAGGGAAAGAATATTATTCTGTCTTCGACGCATTATTGTTGACTGGTGAAAGAACCTGGTGTTGAGATCCCCCTCCTTTAGCCACATCACTCGAGATCTCTGGCGCCAGAACATTTCCTGTATCCGAAGATTCTCATTAAACTGACTAATAAGATTAAGAAGGTGCCTGTGATTATCATCAGAGAAATCATCAGAACGATATTCCTTAATTTGCATATCAAGAATACTTTGTTGGAGTTTGTTACCTTGCCAGATTATGTTCCCCAAGCACTTTTTCTATTTTTTCAAAGCTACCTTTGTTTTGTACAAAAGTTTAGATAATCTTATCGAAGGATTTTCGCTAACATCTGTCTTCCAGGTATGAGCTATGATGTGATGAATCCCTTGGCACTGCAACCACATTTTCTCAAACCTGAACGGAACTTTTGCATTCCGCTTATGTGTCTTAATAGATAGAAGTATCAGACAGTGGTCCAAGGAAAACCTCGTCAAATGCTGCAACTTTGACTCAGGATATGACTGAAGCCACTTAGGGGAAGCAAAGGCCCTATCCAGCCGTTCCTACATCCTTGCGTTGCCCGATCTATTGTTACACCAGGTGTAGGAAGGGTCGGAGTAGCCAACATCAATGAGTCCAGCTTGGACAATGCATTGGTTGAATTCTTTGACATCCCTTGTTATACGAAACAGACGACCTCCTCTTTTATCTTCCCTGTTTAAAATACAGTTGAAATTGCCTATTATTAGTAAAGGAATGTTAATAGCATTAACAGTGGTAATTTGCTGCCAAAGAAGTCTCCTATCAATTCCATTTGTGCTAGCGTAAATGAAAGCTACCATCCAGGACTGAGCATTATTAGGCGTGATAATCCCAAAAGCCCCCTGTCTGTTTGCATGCATAAAGTCCACTTGACCAATACTCAATTTCCAAGTGATTATGATGCCCCCAGACGGCCCCAAAGAAGGGATCATATAGACTCCCCATTTGGGTCCCATTATCCGCTTAATCTTGTTGGTGGCCTGGTCCGACATCCTAGTCTCGAGAAAACAACACATATCCAATCTATAATTACGTAACATATTCTTAACATAATTCACTAAAGGGGCCTTAGCCGCACCCCTACAATTCCAAACTACCATTTTCATTGAACAAGATTAGGTGGTATCGCCCCTCCGGGCTTTCCAACTTCCTCATGCTTGCTAGACATAGATTGAACTATAGGAACATTTACTAAACAAATGTCAGAACAATCAACAGGCATTTGAGCATTAAGCTTTTCAGTAGATTTAACTATAGCTGAAGATAACTGAGCCAAATAGTCATGATGCTAACCTTTGTTCTTTGTTTGGAGTACCTTATGATCTTTCTGGGCGCTCTGCTGATCCAGCTCGTTCTCCATCATCTGACTATCAGAACAAGTCTTAGTCACTGTTATAGGTCTCCATACTTCCTTTACCTGGTTCTCCTTCCTTCCTTGTTTGGGTTTATATAGGACCAGTTGAGAGTTTGCTTCGTGAACCTCCGCTTGTTCCTCCCGGACTATCACCTTGGTTAAGGGAGGAGAATCATTCATCGACCTTCCTTCTTTTGTCACCGTCTTGGCTGGAGATCTCTTTCTCTTCTCCTTGTTGGCAAGTTTGGCGAACGATTCCACTTTACCCATGAAAAGGATTCCTTGCATATTTGTGTTCTCCTGCTCCTCTGAGTCTTGGTACAATGGTGTAAATCTGGAACCCTTACTAGCTTCCGAAGGATGAAGGACGTTTTTAACCGGAGAATGTTTCCTAACCTGCCTATTGATTTGGGTTCCTTGAGTACTATTATCTCTCGTATTAACTACCGGGATTGGCTTATCCTTGGAGGGTGACTGTTGAGCTTGCATCGGAACCCTCGTAGCCCTTATCCAGGGGCCGTACACCTGTTGATTTCTGAGTTGCTGTGGTAGTTCTGAACATTTACATAACTTAGAGAAATCAGCTTGGATGAATCCACACGTATAGCATATTTCCAGTAATTCTTCATAAATAAATTCCTGCCACTAGCATTTATCATTTACTTGGATTTTTGTTCCCGGGCATATGAGCTTTATAACATCGATAAGGGTGCAAACTCTAGCATAACCCATACGGGTTGAGTTTGCCATCCAATCATCGAGAAACAAAGCTTTACCCGCTGTCGAGGCAACTTTAAGAATTTTTTTCTTGTCCTACAGCTCTACCGGAATATCTGGTAACCTAATCCAAACCCTTGCCCGGGAGATGATATCCCGGCTAGGTTTGAAATTAGGCCGCCAGGCCTCCAAGGCTAAAAGCTGTCCTGCTAAGGACCAGGGTCCTTTTTCCAGAGCCCAAGTTCTGTTCTCTTCGGACCGAAATCGGAATAGCAACACACCCTCAGATAAGGAGGCTACCTTAAGGTCATCTTTCAGACCCCACCGGAGCCTGAGCTCATTCTGAACAAACTCCACTGGCAATCCTTTCCCCATAAACCGGCCAATTAGAGCTAATTTAAGGATAATATTAGCTTCCCTTACCTCCTCCGTAGAAAACACCATCACTTTTGAAAACATTTGTTCCAGAGCTTCGATGTCCGCCGGAGAAGCTCGAGATGACTCCCAGCGGAATCGCCTTACACCTTGGACCACCCGGGACCAGGAACGGACGGTGTCGGGGACGACTTCCTCTCCCCTCTGGACTCTTGGCCTACCTGCTTCCGAATGATTTCCCGGACCCTGCTCCGAGGCCGGTTCCGGCATACTACTCCCAGCCCCCGAGGAAGCCCCCATTTCCTCCTGCACCCAGGTGGACGTATCTGCTCCACCCTTCGGCAAGGAAGAACTCGCATGCTGATCGGATACCTCCACCCCCAAAGGGACTTTCCTTTCCACCTCTAGCATTCTACCCTTTCCTTTCCCCGGCCTCATGGCCTCCTCGTCCTGCCGATTGGCCCCGGTCGAGAAAACCCTAACCCGTTTTTCTCCCTTCTCATTCATGAAAAGTCACTTGAAATTCCCTGATCATTGATATCTTTGATCGACCAACATGACAATGCCCGATGATGCTGAAGAACTGGTAGGATGTTAATGCTCGCTTTTAGCGACCGCTGAATTTCTTACAAGCCAATTACGCTATCCAAGACAGGACTTGAAGGAGGGGAGAGTTTCGATGTTTTGCTTATCTTATTTAAAAAATAAAACATGATGGAGTATAAGATTTTGATGGAATGAATGCCGCTTCGTAACTTTTGTTTATCCTATTAATTATTTTATAATATTTTTTATTTCTTTGGATCATTATTTTAATTTTTATTCCTTGCTCTAAAGAGTTATGTTCATGGCATGCGGTTGTCTCGTAATTTTATTCTTTTGTTGATTTCATTTTCACCATTATGTCTCGGAATATTTCTACTCTAGTTTGAAGGGACGAGTAAAATGCTGTATGTGAATCTCAAATGCATCCCTGTACTGAACCTTATCTATTTTGTAATGGTGTTCAGTAGAAGCTGTTCTTCTCGACCAAGATCATTATTTTTATCAATATTGTGTACCTCCTGGAATGAAGTATAATATGTCCTGGGCCTAAAATCTATACCGATGCAAAGAGAACTTTTGAAATATCGACCACTCTCAAACAATATAGATTGATATTTTCTAGGAGGGGAGATGGCTCCCAGTGCCTCTACTTAGCTATGCCATCGATGGGGTCCGATTCTTACCAGACTGGAAACCAGTAAGATGCCGATGTTATCACGATGTCATCTCTTCGTTAAAATCTACAAAATAAAGTTTTACATCCATCAAGGAACTCTCTGACGAGGAAGTCAAACAGAGCTTGAGAATAATAGACAGGAAAGTAAGTGAGAGAGTGAGAGTTTACAACTTACCCGAGGATCTCCTCTTTTTTTTTTTTTCTTTCTTTTTCTTTTTATATGAGTTCGTTGGACGGTTTGTAACCACACGATTTGTTTATTAAATAATTTGTAACCATCCGATTTGTTTGTTGGATAGTTTGTAATTACTAGCCGCTTAGTTGTGATCCGAAAAATCATTTTGTTGGCGATGCTAGGTTGCTATAGCAAGTTGTTACTACAAATCCTATTTATTAGAGTGAAGGATCTCGGTTAGTTATAATTTATAACTTGCGGAGTTATGGTCCATTTGTCTATCCATAGCCACAATCTTGGAATAGTCGTTAAAGATATCCGAGCATGCTATTTTTTATAAGGTTTGTAAGAATTCAATGCGGACATCGGCATATAGCTTACGACATGGCCTAGTCGTTAAAGTCCGATCTTAGGGTTGGTTCCGACCGATGTCTTTTACGTGTCCAATTTCTGTGTCGATTTTCAAGCGTTCTCGGTCATGATCCAATCTCTTTCGTTCCAGGAATAAGTATTTGCTAGGTCATCTAAGGTCGAGTGGGTGATTCCCCCCCACGAAAATATCTTTTTATTATTATTTTTTGTGTTTTTGTTTTTTGTTTGCCGTTGCCGGGCTTCTTGATTACGCCACCTAAGACCAACTATCAAATATAGCTTGGTCTTCTGCAATCGAGGAAAATTTTCCGTTCAAGACTGCTGCCTAAATTCCATGTGAGCCGGGTGTTATTTGGTAGGTCAAGGTTGCATGGCTCCACGTATCACGATTCGGGCGTGATCCAAGTTCTGCGGATCTGGATTTGGTGCAATAATTTTGACCGATAAGGTAATGCTACTTAAGTCTACACAAGCTAATCTAACCATCTAAACTAATAAGTTCTTGCTGATATTTTGTAGCTGTATTAAAACTTACGTTTCTTGCCTTATAAAGAAGTCAAACTCCTTTTTTTTTTTTTTTTCTCTTTAAATTAGAGGTGGTTTCATCTTGGCTCATCTCACCATATGAAAATCTTTTCAGTTCCATATTCCCAGGAACAAGTAGGCTCTTTGCTGTCCTAGAAAGCGTGCTAACCACCAAATGGTTGCAGGAGCCGTCGACTGACTACACAAGTGGTTGGGTACTTGCATTTTGTGTTTTTGCCCCCTGGCAAAGTGGTGGTTGGATTTGGAGGGCCAGAGACACCGAACTCCACCATCAGAAGCGATCAAATTTGTAAAGAATAAGGAACAGCTCTGCTTCTCCCTACTTATAATGCTCTCATGGTTTGGTACTTAGCCCACAATCCAGGTCATATCTGGGAGGGAAGGATTTCCCTTGAAGGGAGAGCAATGCCAACTTAGTTGGGGGCCTTTCGGCTGCTAAAGTGAAAATAGCCAACTCCTGTCGCTTAAATTGATAGGTCCATCTATAAACCTGGATGATAGACTCAAATTAACTCTAAATACAAGAGGATGTAATTAATAAGCTAGCGTAGCTACTCGGAGGTTGGTGTCGGTTACCCGGCTCGAGTGCCATCCTTACCCAACTTTGGCTAGGTTTCCTCTCATTTTAGTTATTGGAAAGAAGTATAATCTTGAATAAAGAACTAAAAATTGATCTTAAACTAGGGGGGGAAAAAACATAATGCCAGAGGAGGCTCATGCATCCTATCCGACCTTGTCGAACATAATTCCTTCTTCTTCTTTATGCCGTGCTTGATGCAAATCAACCATATAAAACAAAGAAGATTCATTTATGCCGTACCTGACTTCCCATTTTGCATGTTCGAGATCCATCGAGCATCTATCAATAATCTCTATTCAGCAAACATTCATTGGAAAGTTCTCCATATTGAAGTGCTTAGATAATCGCATTTTATTAAAAAATAAATAGAATAGGACTCTTTTATGGGTGGTTTGTGTTTGATCTATGGGAGGTATTTTCCAACGATGGGATGGTTGGACATGATATTCCCGAACCAACGATGGTTGCATATAATTTGGAGCCATACTCAAAAGCCTTATGAACCTGCATTGTTATTAGATCCTTATTCAGTGGGGCAGAAATCCTGAAGCTCAAAGCCAGCCAGGGGTCGAAGTGAATACCTTTCAAGCGTTCTAACTCTAATTTAGTCCTCGTTTGCTCAAGGTGCGAACAAGCTGTCAATTGGGGGTTTAGATCCCACCTCTACTTTTGAAATGGTGATGGCCTTAGCTCGGCTCAAACTTATTTGTTAAAAACTTTCTTCGGAGCTTGTTTGGGTATTCCATTAGGATTGGATTGGATTTCTTATTAGATTCATGTTTTGGGCAGAAACTCATAGAGGGAAGGAAATGAGATATCCAATTAAACATTATGATCGATCATGTTCTACAGTCTTTGGACTCAGGTTTGAGACGTGACATCTAATTAGAGCTGGGTGACTCTGGGCCAGGAACTGAAACAAGCTTCTTCCAACGTGAATCAAAGAATTAAACAAAGACTTCACCGGAACAAGCTTCTTCCAACGTGAATCAAAGAATTAAACAAAGTCTTCACCGAAACAAGCTTCCAGCACCCAAGAAGCAAAGATAAAACGTGAAACCCGCAACGGCACGTATTCATGAGACGGTGGAGCAAGGGGATTAAAAAAAAAAAAAAAAAAAAGGTGACGAGGTGATCGAGATGAGCTACCCTCAAAACGAGGTGATAGAGATGGACAGACTGAGCTTATCCAGATTTAGATTAGTTCAGCTGAGTCACAGCAAGGTTAGAACAAACAATGACAACAAACTTGGAAACGTCTCCTCCAAATTTTTCCCATGCTCGACTATTGATACGTTCCTCCATGTTAGGAATAAAATATATTCCGGCTACGTAAACAAATAATTAGTATTTCTATTTCTACTCTTTTTTTTTCTTTTCTTTATTTATCATTTTATAAAGACCAAATATAGTAATAAATGTATTTTTTTTTTTTTTAATGATAGAGGAGGCAAGATGCCACCTAGTTCTTATTATTAAATGAAGCTTATATTCAAGAGTTTATGTATGGAGTAGTAGCAGGGGTATTGAAACCTGCTGTGCAAAATAAAAAGCGACAGAATTTTATAAATTATAATAGAACTATATAAACCTGCAATGTAAAAAGGTTAAGTTGCTGTCCAAAGAAAATAGAGACATCAGGGTAGATACATAAAGACAGCAGGTCAAAGCCAGTCGAATAAGATGAGTTCAGACGACAATGGCTAACAGTACTTAAGCAAAATGCCTCTTAGACAACAAAGTGGTGAATGGAAGAGATCTTCGATCGGGTTCCAAACAGCACGAATAAGAGATCATCTTTCTGACTGCAAGGAGTGACAGGGAAATTGAGCATCCACCATAGTATTTATCCTCTTGATTTTTGATCAAATTGAAGTAAAGGTCGAAAGTTGTTTGCTGTGGCAAAGGATTAATTGACCAATTATTTAATTAGTAGAGGATAGCATCCTAGATTTCCATGGTAAGGCGGCAAGTGATGAAAAGATCATCGGCCGATTCTTATACTGCATTATCGATCATAACAGATAATGATTGTTGGGATATGATAAATTGATATGTTTAAGTTGATCCTTTAAGAGTTTGAAATTGAAATTGGTCTATGCCCAAAAGGTATCGAATTGATCAATGCTTAAAAGGCACAAATATGGTTGGAAAATGATTCGTCAACATCCAAAGGGTGTGAAGCCGATTAACAACCAACATACATGAAATTGATCCATTTCCAGGTAATCGATAGATTTATTTGAGAATAGAATTTGGTAATAATTATGTGTTGCAAGAGATGATTAACTTTGGGAGAGACGATCAACTCTGGAGGAGATGATCAATTTCAGAAGAGAAGACCAACTCTGGAGGAGACGATCAATTTTAGAAGAGACGACCAACTCTGGAAAAGACGATCAACTCTGGAAGAGACGATCAACTCTGGAGGAGATGATCGATTTCGGAAAAGACGATCAACTTTAAAAAGAAGATTAATTCCTTACAACCAATTTTGGTTGCACGTGTTTACCATCTGGATTAACCGTTTTACAGATAGATGCTAGCTGTAAACGGTCAATTCTTTACGACCAACTTTGGTGTGTTTACCATCTGGATTAATCGTTTGACAGGTGGATTCCAGCTGTAAACGGTTAACTCTTCGCTTATAAATACCCACAATTGTAATGGAAGGGGGACCTTTTGGCAATTCGAATTCTTCGAACACCTTCCATCTAATCTTTCTTTAGATTATATTTATTCCAATCCAGACACCCTCAAGCTTGGTAGATGATGGAAAGCTGGATCAAATCCGCCTGACCCATTCCTCTTTTACTTCAAGCTTGCTGTGATTTGTTTGGACGCAACAGATTGGCGCGCCAGGAAGGGACATTCTCTGTAAGAGAGTTCTGAAAAATCTAAAAGGAAGCATGGTGAAGGGTAGAAAGAAGGATTTGCCACCAGGAGCTGCTCCTAATTCTTCAAAAGAAACCGATCTTGTCCTTGACAACCAAGGAAAAAATCTTGTTCTGAATGGCAAAGCAATGGATCCTGTTCCCGATGAAAGAAGAAATGACCCTATTCCAGAGGAAATGGTGAAAGTTTCTTTTGCAGTGCATTTTGATCAAGAAAAGTTGAATGCTCTATTTGATAAGGTAGAAGTGCTTACCACAGCGATGCAGAACCTTCAAGAAAGGGCAATGAAGGAACCAATGCAGCCAGCCATATCAAGAACCAGCCGGCAACCATCATTCCAGGTAAGTAAACATCTCAGTCCCAGAAGACATTCTTCTTATCAATGTTCTTCAGGTCAACTATCTCCTGTAAGATATCATCACCGATCTCGTCATCACTCCAAGAAGCAAAACAAAGAGAAACAGCCACGATCTCGGTCAACCTCATTTGGAGAATCAACTCCTAACAGTACCCAAGCTCAACACCTTGAAAGAGAAAGAAGTTTTGATCAAAAATTCAAGAAGTTGGAGCTGCAGTTGCCAAAGTTTTGGAGCAGAGGAGAACAGAAGATGTTGCCCCAAGTTATAATATTCTTCCCCCTTTTTTCAAGAAGATCATGGATGAAAAGATCCCACATCATTTCAAAGTACCCCCGATCGAATTATACGATAGGTCGTCTGATCCTTTAGACCATTTGGGTAGCTTTAAAGTTCATATGCTAATTCAAAGAGCGTCAGACGCATTACATTGTCTTGCCTTTCCTGCAACTTTGAAGAAGTCAGCCAGAATATGGTATTCCAGTTTGCAGCCGGATGCCATCCACTCATTCGGTCAACTAAAAAAATTGTTCGTCTCTTACTTCGGAACAAGCAGAAAAATGCCCAGAAATTCTGATAGCTTGTTTTTTATTCAGCAATCAGAAGGAGAATCTTTGAAAGATTATATCAAGAGATTTAATTCCGCCACGTTGGAGATACCTGACCTTAATGAATATGTGGCGATGTCTGTTATGAAGAAAGGTTTGCGAGCCTCTAGATTTACATTTTCTTTGGATAAGAAATTCCTGACCAATTATTTAGAATTACTGGTCCGTGCCCAAAAGTATGCCCAGGCCGAAGAATAGGCATTGAATCGGCGACAGGTGGAGAAAAAATTAATGTCAAGTAAAAAGAGAGCCAAAGAAGATGAATCTCGGTTCTCTGGGGTCCGATCTATTCAACGGCAAAATCAAAGGCCTAGAGATTTAATTGGTAGAAACTATGTCAACCGAGTCAATACGTACACTCCGTTGACCCATTCAAGAGAACAAATTTTGATGGAGATCGAGAAAGAAAACTTTTTACAAAGGTCAAGACCAATGAAAGCTCCACCAGCTATGAGAAATAAAGCCAAATACTGTCGCTATCATCGGGATCATGGCCATACAACAGAAGAATGTATTCAATTGCGAGATGAAATTGATGCTCTGATTAAACAAGGTTATTTGGCTAGGTATATCCAAAGTCAAAATCAGAACCGACCAATTGAAGCAGCAATACCAAAGCCAGCTGTTCCAAGGATGATCACTGATGGGACGGAGCTCCCAAACCAGCAGCCAACTGATGGGTCGGTTGGAATGATTTGTCATGCATGTCTTGAAGAGGAGCGGAGTCCTAAGAGGTTTCAAGGAAGTGTTGTTTTTTCTGATGAAGATTTACAAGACGTTAGAATGCCTCATAATGACCCTGTTGTAATTTCCGCTGTTATTGTAAACTACGATGTACATCGGATTCTAGTTGATAATGGAAGTTCTACAGAGGTCTTGCTTTATGATGCATTTGTCAAAATGAACTTACCATTTAATAAGTTACGAAGAATTCATACACCGCTCACTGGATTCGGTGAAAATTCCGTAGGAGTAGAAGGAGAAATCACCCTTCCTATAACTCTTGGGACAGCACCAAAGCAAAGAACCTACCTCCTTTCTTTCATGGTTGTTCGGATTCCTTCTGCTTACAATGCCATTTTGGGGAGACCTACCTTGAATAAATTCCAAGCTGTTGTATCTGCATACCACTTTCTGATGAAATTCCCGACTTCAAGTGGAATTGGGATAGTAAGGGGAAATCAGCAAATGGCTCGGCAATGCCTAACAATTCAGAATCAGCAATCAGCTATCAAATCAACTTCTCAACAAATGGATCCACGTGATCCGAATGATGGAATTAGCATATCAATAGAAAAAATCATTTATATTCCTCTAACAAAAGATGATCCTACCAAAACAGTTCAGATTGGAAGCTTACTTACTGAAGATCAAAGGAGGAAGATGATTAATTTCTTACAGGCAAATGCCGACATATTTGCATGGAAAGCTACTGACATGTTAGGGATTTCTATTGCGGTAATCAAGCATGAACTTAAGGTTGATCCATTTATCAGACTTGTTCAACAAAAGAAACAAACTTTGCCCCGGAAAGACAAAGTGTTATCAATGAAGAAGTTACCAAATTGCTAGATGCTGGATTCATCAGAGAGGTTCATTATCCTGATTGGCTAGCTAATGTAGTGATGGTCAAGAAAGCAAATGGAAAATGGAGAATATGCATAGATTATACAGACCTTAATAAAGCATGTCCGAAAGATAGTTTTCCTTTGCCAAAAATTGATCAGTTGGTTGATACAACGGCTGTACACAAGTTTTTAAGTTTTATGGATGCTTTTTCTGGATACAACCAGATACGAATAAATCTAGATGATGAAGAAAAAACATCCTTTGTTACAGATAAGGGAATATATTGTTACAAAGTAATGATATTTGGCCTTAAAAATGCTGGGGCCACTTATCAGAGATTAGTAAATAAAATCTTTGAAGATCAAATTGGAAAGACCATGGAGGTATATGTTGATGATATGATTGTTAAGAGCAATCAGTTTGATGACCATATTAAAGATTTACAAATAGCTTTTAATATTTTATGCCAGAATCATATGAAGTTAAATCCGACCAAGTGTATCTTTGGTGTGACTTCTGGAAAATTCTTGGGATTCATGGTTACACATCGAGGAATTGAAGCCAATCCAGAAAAAATCTGGGCTATCTTGAATATGAGAGAACCGGCCAATAAGAAGGAGATTCAACAGTTGATTGGACAAATTATTTCATTAAGCCGATTTATTTCTCGTTTAGCTGAGAGATGTTTGCCTTTCTTCAAGGCTCTACAGCAAGTCAAATAGTTCAGTTGGTCGGATGATTGTCGAACTGCATTCGAAGAACTGAAGAAGTACTTGGTCAACCCGATCATACTATCTAAGCCTCAAGAAGGCGAGGATTTATACCTTATTTGGCTGCATCAGATGAAGTAGTTAGTTCCGTATTGGTCAGAAAGGATTTTGGCGGATTGCATAAGCCCATCTATTATATCAGTAAAGTTCTTCATGATGTAGAAACTAGATATCCAAAACTTCAAAAGATTGTATATACTTTGGTAATATTGGCAAAACGGCTCAGACCATATTTCCAGTCTCATCGTATCATTGTATTGACTGATCAACCTTTAAGAACTATTTTACAATGCCCTGATACTTCTGGTCGAATGGCAAAGTGGGCAATTAAACTGAGTGAATATGATATCATTTATCAGTCTAGGTCTGCAATGAAAGTCCAAGTATTAGCTGACTTTATAGCCGAATGTACTTGGAGGGACAATGAACCATCTGTTGAGATAGAAACGAAAGATGCACCCTGGGTATTACATGTAGATGGGGCATCCAACTCTTCTGGCTGCGGAGCAGGGTTAATCTTATCTAGTCCTTATGGAGATGCCATAGAGTATGCACTACGATTTTCTTTTAAGGCTTCTAACAATCAAGCTGAATATGAGGCTCTTTTAGCAGGTTTGAAAATTGCAAAAGAGGTGAATGTCAGAAGATTGAAAGTATTGTCTGATTCACAGTTGGTTGTCAATCAGGTGAAAGGGGACTTTGAGGTTCATGACACCATTTTGAGTTTATATTCGAAGAAAGTCAAAGAACTGGAAACTTCATTCGATTCATGGGATATCAGTCACATCCCTAGAATCGAAAATTCTCGAGCCGATGCATTATCCAGATTAGCTACTTCTATACCTGAACAGATGGGTCGGATCTTTGTAGAATACTTGGAAATTCCGAGTATCTCAGCAACTGAAAAAGAAAAAGTTCTCCAAATAGATCCAGAAACGAATTAGATGAATCCGATAGTAAAGTACCTAACTGAAGGAATATTGCCTAAAAATGATATAGAAGCCAAGCAGATTAGAAAATGGGCTGCTCAATATGTCATCTTGAAGTTAATCAGGGTTCTCTATGGCTAGTTGTGAAGTCCCAAGGGATTTTAGAGAAGATATAGAAGAAGTTTGGTTTCCAACCATGAATGGCTGAAGGAAGTCCAGAAATAAATTTCCGACCATGTCGTGGGTTGATTACCCACCATCCATGACCGTAAAAATCTCTTTTTAATACGAATAAAGAGGTAAAGAGTGAGATTTTTGGAGTTATGTTTGCGTCCTTGCAAAGGATCAAGAATGCACAAATAATCCGAATGCTATTGGGGGTCGGTTGGGATGGTAATACCCGATATAGTTTGAAGATCATGAGGAAGAAAGGATGGATCGGAAATCTAAATCCGGCTCTTAAGTGTTCTTCGTATATGGTAATGCTACCAGCTGGGGGCCGATCTATTTGATTTTCAGCAAGAGGAAGAATTACAACATATTCATTAGAAATATTGTAATGTTGTTTTAATGCTAATATCCTATGTTCGGATAGAGAAGATCTAATATCCCCTATTTTTACTTGTTCGGTTTATTTTCTTTGCTGTTGAGAACTGGATTCTTCAAGGTTCCCAGGGTTTTCTACATGACTAGTTTCTAAGATTCTAACCATGGTGAAGAAAGGAAGTAAAAGAAGATTACCTTCGAAAAGCAGAAGAGAAATAAGAGGTCGACTTGTGAAATTTTTCTTTCGCTCCTAAGGCAAAAAGGTGGAAATGGTTGAAAACCTATTTCTTTGAGAGGTTTGATGTTTATATAATACTTTTCAATAGATCGAGATCTCTTTGCCAACACTGAGAATGAACCAGATTCATCCATCTATCCTTAAAATATTTAACAGAAATTGGGATTCTCGAAGGGTCGAAACGGCTTTTACGGTGCAATGGCTGCGATCTGTTGATTAGACATATATCTTTTTTCTTTTTCGAGGATATTTTAATTTCCTCGGATTTTGAAAAAATTATAATGATGGGAAGAAGAAACGGTGGTTGTTTTGTAACCGTCTCTCCAGTTAAAGTTTGACACGTCATCCGGGCGTATCGTTCCAGGACAGAGATTTTTGACAGTTTCTGATTTCCATTTAATGGACTCAGAAACTGGGGGGACTGGTTGTTGGGATATGATAATTGATATGTTTAAGTTGATCCTTTAAGAGTCTGAAATTGAAATTGGTCTATGCTCAAAAAGGTATCGAATTGATCAATGTTTTAAAAGGCACAAATATGGTGGGAAAATGATTCGTCACATCCAAAGGGTGTGAATGAAGCCAATTACAACCAACAAACATGAAATTGATCCATTTCCAAGTAATCGATAGATTATTTGAGAATGGAATTTGGTAATAATTATGTGTTGTAGGAGATGATTAACTTTGGGAGAGACGATCAACTCTGGAGGAGACGATCATTTCAGAAGAGAAGACCAACTTTGAGGAGACGATCAATTTAGAAGAGATGACCAACTCTGGAAGAGATGATCAACTCTGGAGGAGACGATCGATTTCGGAAGAGACGATCGATTTTCGACGAGACGATCAACTCTAAAAAGAAGATATTAATTCTTACGACCAACTTTGTTGCACGTGTTTACCATCTGGATTAACCGTTTTACAGATAGATGCCAGCTATAAACGGTCAATTCTTTACGACCAACTTTGGTGTGTTTACATCTGGATTAATCGTTTGACAGGTGGATTCCAGCTGTAAACGGGTAACTCTTAGCTTATAAATACCCACAATTGTAATGGAAGGGGGACCTTTTGGCAATTCGAATTCTTCGAACACCTTCCATCTAATCTTTCTTTAGATAATATCTGTTCCAATCCAGACGCCCTCAAGCTTGGTAAATGATGGAAAGCTGGATCAAATCCGCCTGATCCATTCCTCTTTTACTTCAAACTTGCTGTGATTTGTTTGGACGCAACAATGATCATTAACCATTTCATCATGATATTTATTTTAGCCAATATATATATAAAGATTTGCTTTCTTAGTACCATATGGTAGATTAGTATCATTTATTATAATATTGATATGTTCAATATAGAAGTTGGTTCGAAATACTAAGTATTAACATACCTTATAAATAGCATGCCAATTTTGGTACCAATATGATATGATCAGTATGCATCGGTACTGATTGTTATGATAAACCTTACTATGTACATCATAATGATCATGAAAATTTGTAGGTACATTAAGATATATACAAAGGTGTGAGGAAGGATGCACCAAGAGTGCAACGGTAAAACAAATATTGATATGTTCAATATAGAAGTTGGTTCGACATACTAAGTATTAACATACCTTATAAATAGCATGCCAATTCTGGTACCAATATGATATGATCAGTATGCATCGGTACTGATTGATATGATAAACCTTACTATGTACATCATAATGATCATGAAAATTTGTAGGTACATTAAGATATATACAAAGGTGTGAGGAAGGATGTACCAAGAGTGCAACGGTAAAACAAATATTGATACGTTCAATATAGAAGTTGGTTCAAAATACTAAGTATTAACATACCTTATAAATAGCATGCCAATTTTGGTACCAATATGATATGATCAGTATGCATCGATACTGATTGATATGATAAACCATACTATGTACATCATAATGATCATGAAAATTTGTAGGTATATTAAGATATATACAAAGGTGTGAGGAAGGATGCACCAAGAGTGCAACGGTAAAACAAAAGAGACCCATCCGACATCAATGGATCCAAACGGTTAGGAAGCTTTCAGTGGTTGTCATTCAATTTGAGCTTCTAAAAATCTCGGAGCCGTGGAGCATGTTTGGGAGTACTTTGTTCATGGACCTTTTTTAACCTTATGAAAGATTCTCGAATTCCATCTTCCACGTCAAACATAAAATTTTTCTAATTATAATCTATCATTAATTATTATTTTATTTTATTTTTATTTATTAAAAATGAGCTAATTTAATGATCCGTATTGATGAATATGTGTATATTCCAAAATTGTGTATGATCCTTATATTTTGATTTTGAGAGCTTTATATTTGTTAATGTGATTAAGGTGGCACGGTATAGACCTTAGCAAGGACGAACCGTTGGGGGGCCGAAGGGCTGGCCTTCCTTAATTTTTTTTTTCAATTGTTTTTATATGTTAAAATTTTATGTAAAATTTTAAATATATATGTTTTACATATTTAGCCCTCTAAAATTGGGGATATTAAATATAGCTCGAAGAATCTTGAAAAAAAAAAATTAAAATGAAACATATACCATAAATTAGCTTTATCTGTTTGGAAGTTGGATCATTTCTAGCTTTATCTTTCATTTTCATTAATTTCTTTTTTCTTTTCTATAATTTTTAGAAGAAGACAAAGAATTTTCATTTTGTCGCTCGACTGGCATCCGTTTCCAGAATCCACAGTGGTCGAAGCCACCGCACACAGCAAGCACCGTCCCATTCGCCGTACTGATGGATGAGATGGTTGTCGGATCTGTCATACGATACGACCGGCAGGAATGCTTCCACGACGAGATCAGGCGGTTACGCATATGCAAAGTTGGATACCATCAATGTGCTAGCCTATGACTGCTGTCTCAGTGGCCTCCATCAGCGTGCTACACCAACGGACATCGCATGTGGTGAAGTCGTGCACCATCCTGGCAACCGGATCTATTGTTTGTTCAAATCCATTTTTGAAAATAATATTTTTGGAAATTAATAGCCAATGTTGATATGTATCCCAAATCTAAAATTATTATTTGCTCTTGATCTAAATTTATGGATATATTATTTGTTCAAATCTATTTTTAAAAATAATATTTTTTTTAAAATATTTTAAAAATCATGTAAAAAATCTTGGGATAATAAAATTTCTTGCAACCTATCAAGAACCATAAAAAGTATCCTAAACCCTTCTTTTCAAAGGGTAGTTCTTTTTTATCTCTTAAAAGCCCGAAGGTCCCGGACTTGGCTTTCCAAATTGTCAAAAATTGACTTGCCGGAGAAATGGCACTTGATGAGAAGATGGGATGAAAATTTTTTTTATTCAAAAAAAAAAAGATAGGGAATTAAATCCGGTATAGCTACTCCGCGGGTCTCGACCATACCAGATAACATTCGATTCAAGGTGCTTAAATTTTTACAGTCTTTTTCTATCAAAAGATAAGGCGTTAATCTATAGTACAAAAAAATAAAGAGAAAATCCCGACTTCTTATTCACATTAGTTATTGCAAGCCCCCCATAAAATAGTTTCTATCGCAAATTCATGATATGTTAGTAGCGAGATAAAGCATCGACCAACCAAGTTACCATCATAGTAGTCGGGACGAGGACTTTTATGCATGGTCCGGTGAATGGACGTACATCATGGTACAGTCATGGATATGCAGATAAGTTTGAAGGTGACAACTTATGGCATGCAATACCAACGTCCCAATCACGTAAAATAATTATCAACGAAGGAGATTTTCTTGCAAAAATCTTCGTGCCTTATATGGCTGATAGGATACATTTGGCTACCTGGAGTCCGATTGATCAGTACCTTCCATCAATCTGGTAAGCAAGATCGGAAGGCCAATAATAATTCCTTAAGCTTTAACATGAAATGTGATCTTGTTGAGTTTTGCTTAGCCTATTACCGTTGACGTAATAATAAAAAAGTCATATATATATATATATATATTCAGTTTTATTAGTGTGATTATTATTAGCATGTGCATTTGGTGATCTAGGTTTGTCTAATTTGTTATCTTATTGTAACCATTTAGCCAGTCGCATTCTTTAAAAACAATAAAAACAAAATAATTAAAGGCCGTGTCATTACGTTATCGATGAACATGATGAATAATCTTTTATAAATGGGATGACGATTTCATTTCTAAAATTCAAACTAATACAAAGTTCCATGTTCCTAGAATATGCCGAAGCATGTTCTTCCTTCAGTTTTCTAGTATATAAATTAATTTGGTGCAGAACTTCCAACCAGCGAAGAAGAGTACGGGAGTCGTGGGATGTTTTACGTCCAAGTGGATGTGACATGACAATGAGGTGGCCTGGATAGGTTAAACTAAACAATTTGAATGCACGAGACCGTATTCTCATGGCAAAAGTCATTGGTGGCAGTCCTTTTATAAATTATCACGGCATGTATCTTTGTTTCCATCGATTGTTTGACATGATATTTCCGAGTAAATTTCATTACCCCGGAGGCTAGGTTTATAAGAAAAAAAAGACAAAAAAAGAGAGGTTAATAAAGTCTGAACCGTAGTACAGATTCTTATAAAAAGTTAGATTCGAGGTGGAATTAAATCATTTTTCTTCTCAGCTTCGAGGTTAATATATATATATATATATATATATATATATATATAGATGCTACTTCCTCGACATCGAAACAAGTTAATAAAAGGTAGCTAATTAACAAATTAAATTGTGAATCGGATGATATTATATTAGATCTATCTTGGCATATGGATGGTTCCATATATAAGTGTCGTAGATGGAGTCTAATTTTCATCCCGAAAGTCTCGATCCATGTTCATCAATCCACGCGCATGGTTGTGCGTCGCATGACCCAGGCCCAGATGGTCGAGCACCGGGCGTGCATTCCGTTTTTACACGCACGGATTTTGGTGCGGTGACGTGGCTTCATATGAGGCACTTATTTGTCTCGATCCAACTGCCCAGAAGTTTTCTATGGAGATTGGGAGTCTAGAGTTTTGTATTTTTTTAGGTTCTTGGATGCCTACGAGCCCTGTTTCTTGTACTCTATATAAACGGAGGCTGTGAAGGTTTATGATTATTGATGAAAAAATAGGATTTTTCGAGAGATTTGTAAGTGAGATTTCAAAGAGAATATCTGAGAGGTTTTGTGAGTACCTCCGGGTGCATTTGAGAGAAATCCTGAAATATTTTAAGGGGATCAAAAGAGTTTTTGAGAGAGAGTGTTTTGAAAGCTTGTACCTGATTCAACTCTTAGTGAAGCCTTGCAGATCCTGTGCCATCGTGGACATAGTCCAATTTGGATGAACCACATAAAATTCCCATCCCTCGCTGATTTTGATTCTTATTTTTATATTTATTTATTTATTTATTTATTTATTATTAATTATATCGTAACTGTGTGCTTGATCGTGATCATATTAGAAAAATTTTTTGTCCCATCGCTCTCCAACAAGATGGTGATCGGAGAATAAATAACGAGATAAAGTTATATATTTCGAAAACGACGTTGGGATTGTTCTTGTCACCTAATTCGAACTCTCACCTCGAAATGAGGCCAGGGGGTACGAATTAACTTTTTGTTTTCCTTTTAAAAAACATATATAAGATTTGGCAGCATGTAATTGCCTTTGTGCATGGAAGGCTACGTACGTGTGCTGCCTGCCATGTTAGCACGGGAGGCCACACGTGCAAATTAAGCGTGTCCATGCATGCAGTAATATGCAAGAAGTCTTTCCATTATTGTTCACATAATCAATTAAAAAAGAAAGAAAAAAAAAAAAAACCCTTCTGCATTAGTTCGTTACTTAGCTCCTTTCTTTATTTCTTGATGTTTATTTTTAAATTTCTGCACCTCCTATCAACCCAACAGCAAGCTTGTGATGAGTGTAGTACTGGTTGGTAATGCATCAAACTCAATCGTAGTTAGAAAAGCTCGAGACAACCTTGCATGTTGGAAGAGGAAATAATGTCCAAAAGATGGGGGCACCGACTCTCCACGGTAGCCTTTCACGATGCATCTTATTATTATTAGGTATTAGTAGTTGATTGTAGGATATGAGCATGGGAAATAACAATGTTAGCTACTTTTTTTAAGGATTAACCACTTGTTCGAAATAAACGAGTTTCCGATAAAATTTTGCCCTGCCTGATTGGATTGGATTTGGATTTAGGTTCTTCAAAATGTTTTTGTATACCATAAGCCGCCGGCCTTAATTCATCGTGTCACCATGAATTATCGGATAAACCCTTAAAACTTAATTTTAGATCCTGGCATGGTAGTAACGATGCAATGAACAGTAAAAACTGGTTTTGAATTGCAAGGAAGGTTATATAGTTCATGGTTAAAAAGAAGGATAGCATGATCGGAGAAAATATATAGTTGGACAAGCAACATGAAGAGAATTCATCATATATTTCCTTTTACTTTTATTTCTGTTCGGGTTAGCCATTACCAGGACTTCTATTTCAATCTAGAGTTCGTATTAATTCAAATTAGGCCTTAATACTCCATTCTCTTATCAACAAAATTTTTTTTTTAAAAATAAATTATCTACATAAAGAACATCATGGCTACATAAAAGAATGGCCTACTTTTACCAAGGCAACATAATTTCAGAATATATTTCAATACAAACTTCACTAAAACTTTGGAAATTAATTTCATAAGCCAAGAATTTGGTTACCGGTAGCTAGTTATACTTGTAAGAACGGGATTAAAAAAAAAACTGATCGAATAAAGAAAGGAAAAATTGCAAGATCGATCCACTCTATTAATATATGATGCAGAAAAGTCTCCCATGTGTTACATCGCGTCTATAAAAAATTAGATGGATGATGATAAAAAAAAAAAAAAAAAAAAAAAAAGGGGAATAAAAAAGAAAGCAAATTCGTCGAGAAAGAAAGTTCCATCCTATCAATAATGTTCACCAAAAGTCTCCCATGCTTGCGTTCCAGCGAATGGAGGAGGGGGTTGTTGGGCACCATTTTCAGCGTCCCCTCGGGCCGCTACCAGCCGCTCTTCGAAGAACGAAAAAGGCCACGGTCCCTTTCCGATTTACCGTGGCGTGGGGGCCCAGCTGAGTCAGCTCTCGGTAAGCCAGAAACGGATAACTCCCGTTGCGTGGCGGTGGGCCCCACTCTCTCATTGGCGGGATCCACCGGATCAGCGGTGGATGGCCGCGTGCCACGGTCAAACGACGCGATGATGCGGCGCCGTTGGCCGCAGCAGCGAAGGGCTAACGACGTAATTAAAAACATTTTAACGATAACGAAGACATATTAATGAGTAATTAGAGAGAGAGAGAGAAAGAGCGGGGGGCAACCTAAGGGCGCGGTCTTCTTGGTTGGTTCGCGCTAATGGTTGCTCGGTTTGCGCCTATAAATAGCGCACCAGGGGTAGCACCCAGAAGCATACCCTCGTACCGGTTCAATAGCTTCCTCCGTTCTCTAGTTTTCTTCTTCTTCTTGCCGTTCCTCGCCCTCTTGATTCATTTCATTCCAGTCATGTGTGGGATACTTGCCGTGTTGGGTTGCTCCGATGATTCGCAGGCGAAGAGGGTTCGGGTGCTTGAGCTCTCTCGCAGGCAATGATCTTATAATCATCCATTAATTCCTAGCTATATCTCTTCGTTTCTTTCCATCATTTGTTTGTCTACTGGAAGTGCGAGGTTGTGAAAAAAAAAAGAGTTAACGACTGCCATCATGATGGGGTTTATTTGGCATTTGATTCATCGATCCTGTTTTCTGTTTTAGGCTTTCAGCTACCAACCATTTAAATGGGCAAATCAGCCTTCTATCACTTGTGTGCTCATTTTGTTAGCCAAGCAAGATGCATGAATAAAACTTCCACTAGAATTCGTTCAGGAACTTCCAAGGATATATACTATTCCGGGATTCCACCATTATGTAATCATATAAGATAATATATTCGGGTGATGGTCAAGACTCAAGATTACACCTGTTAATAAGCTATGCTATTTGTCCGAGTTTTATCAAGAGCATGACCTCTCATATATGATTCCCATGCATGCTTAGGTCTGTATATATATATCATGATTGC
The DNA here is from genome assembly GCA_021397845.1 of Areca catechu. Taxonomy (NCBI): domain Eukaryota; kingdom Viridiplantae; phylum Streptophyta; class Magnoliopsida; order Arecales; family Arecaceae; genus Areca; species Areca catechu. The sequence goes on from CM038050.1 coordinate 181,332,881, forward strand.
ATGCATACATACTGTTCCATTTTTGTTTTTTCTTAGATTGGTAGGCGCTTTCACATGGTGATGTTTCCTCCTCTGGAGCAAGCCAAAAGGATGGAGCTTGTTATCATATAATTTCTTATGTTTATACCTACTTTCTATCAAAACCTGGATAGAAACAATTAATGGATAGGAAAATTCGGTGAAAACAATTCCGTCACCTTGAAAACGACAGATTCGAGCATTTTCGAGCCCATATATATCATGGATGATAACTGTAGAATAATGGAGGGAGACCTTTTTTTTTTTTTTTTTTGTATCAATATCATCGAATATTTTTCGCAGCCAAATTAAAACCTTGGGAGCTGGTTATTTTATTCATTAACATTCCAATTGAAAAATATATGATTTTGCATGCAAAGATACCTTGTTGAAGTTATCTCTTTATTAAATGATGTAAAGATCGAGGTTTATTTCCCTATCACTTCCATGCATGTAAATGATTGAATGAACTGAAGAGGATGATTTCATCTCTATGACAGATTAAAGCATCGGGGTCCTGACTGGAGTGGTTTGCACCAGTATGGTGATTGCTTTTTGGCACACCAACGACTAGCAATCATCGATCCGGCTTCTGGAGATCAACCACTTTATGATGAAGACAAAGCTGTCGTTGTGACGGTATAACCTAGAAGGGACTCTTTATCACAAACCTGACAATAACTGTTCTTTCTTACCATTGTTAATGGGTTATTAGAATTATATAATTTACATGCCCTATTGCCCTGTACTAAAACAAGAAGGAAGAAAATTATAACAATCATACAGAGAGTAAAGCCTTCCATATATAATTGATGAAAATTGAGAGTGATGTGTAATTTATGACTTATGTTTGGTGGTGGTTGTTAAATTGAAATGTTTGGAATAGCATATTCCAGACAACCTGTATTATATTAAAAAAAAAAAGGAGAAAAATACATTATAAAAAGAAAATGAAGCAAGGCTTCCTGTAATTATATGCATTCAAGGAGATAAAAGAGAACCTTGTAGGGTGATATAGCACCCTTGTTGACTGTCTATATTTAGAAGAGAAGTCATAGTTAACCTCTTTAACAAATATCAAATAATTGTATATGATTCTTCATGTCCATCATCTTCGCCAATTCCTCTTCTTTAAAGCAATGCTTGGTCTACAAATTTCATCTGATAAAAAGATGTTAAATGTTTGTATGCAATGACATATGTATCTCTCGTAGCTTTCATTAGGTCAATTCTCATGTCTTGGCATGTTTAACTGGTTAAGTATATCTAGCCTAAATATGTTTTCCAAACTAATTTGCAATTTTAAGAAAAACAAAGTTTCTTCTCCTTGTCGATGTGCCTGTCATACCTAGTCATGGATGGTTGTGCATGTAACAGGTAAATGGAGAGATTTACAACCATGAGCAGTTAAGGAGTCAATTATCTGACCACAAGTTCAGGACAGGGAGTGACTGTGAGGTCATTGCCCATTTGGTGAGAACCTTCTATTCACTTTTGGTTCATTGTCAGTGTTCATTGATATCATTTGAGATCAGAAGTAGCATACTGCAAAGCTTCATCATTTTTCTCTACTGAAATCAAGGCAATCAAGGCATGCTTGAACTTAGCATCACTTGTAGTCCTCCCTTCTTTTAACTTTAGATGCGTCTGTTGTAATTAGTCTCATGATTGAAAAAATTTAACTTGTAAGAGATTAATCAAGTTAACCTCTCTGGTTCCGTTTTTGACAGTACGAGGAGCATGGAGAAAATTTTGTGGATATGCTGGATGGAATTTTCTCATTTGTGTTGCTGGACACTCGCGACCATAGCTTCCTTGTTGCTCGAGATGCAATTGGAGTCACACCCCTCTACATTGGCTGGGGACTTGATGGTACTTACAAAAACCATATAAATAAATTAAAAAAAAAAAAAGGGCTTAATTATGATCTCATATGTAACTCTTAGTAGGACTCAGATTTTGGTGGATGGCAATCTCTATAGTAAGGTCAAATGAATCTGTTACTCTTCAGGTTCTATCTGGATATCATCTGAGATGAAGGGGCTGAATGATGACTGTGAGCATTTTGAGTTGTTTCCTCCAGGACATCTGTACTCCAGCAAAGAAGGTGGATTTAAGAGATGGTACAATCCTCCGTGGTACTCCGAATCTATCCCATCAATCCCATATGATCCACTCGTTCTGAGAAAGGCATTTGAAGATGTAAGACTACATCTTTTTCTTACCTCCTGAAGGACAAGCCCTTTTGGGAACATGAGACTAAATCTTGATACATATGACATATGACATTTCTCTACTTTGGATTTCTGGTCACCTTAATCATCTGGTATTGTTTTTCTTGGTACAATTTGTCACATCACCATTTGCCACTTCATTATAAGTTTTCCATGATGCTTGGTAATTAACAAACACCAATTAGATTGGAAAACAGAGTCCTTATTTTCTCTGGCACTTCCATATCTTCTAGTTAAAAAAGATTTGATGGTTTTGCTTCATAATTACTCTATTTTCTTAATTTTTTCAGGCTGTCATTAAGAGGCTGATGACAGATGTTCCATTTGGAGTGCTGTTATCTGGTGGCCTTGATTCATCTTTAGTTGCAGCCGTCACAGTTCGTCACTTGGCAGGAACAAAGGCTGCAAAGCAGTGGGGAACTCAACTCCATTCATTCTGTGTTGGTTTAGAGGTGAGCATTACACTCTTGCACGATTCTTATTCTCTGCAGTGAAGCAGTTTTAAGGCATGTGAAATGTCCCTTGCAGGGCTCGCCCGATCTGAAGGCTGCAAAGGAGGTTGCCAATTATTTGGGCACTGTCCACCATGAATTCCATTTCACAGTTCAGGTTGAAAGGATAGCAATATTTTCTATAAGAGCCTTTAGATTTTTCTGCACATATACCTTCCAAAGCTTTGAAAATACATGAAGTTATTGAATTTTTATGACTGCTAGGATGGTATCGATGCCATCGAGGATGTAATCTACCACATCGAAACATATGATGTGACTACGATCAGAGCAAGTACCCCCATGTTCCTCATGTCCCGTAAGATAAAGGCATTAGGAGTGAAGATGGTCATCTCAGGTGAAGGTTCGGATGAGATTTTTGGAGGATATTTGTACTTCCACAAGGCACCTAACAAGGAAGAGTTCCACCGCGAGACATGTCATAAGGTAGGTGGACTGTTGCTTGCCAAAAGGCCTTGCAAACAAGAGTCTGTTAGCCTTTTTTCATATCAAGTAATCTGCTATTTATGAAATGCCTTGACATAATTCTCTCTTTTGGTTTTGATGATGGCATTACTTGCTAAATTTCTTTTGCAGATCAAAGCACTCCACCAGTATGATTGCCTGAGGGCAAACAAGGCGACCTCTGCATGGGGGCTCGAAGCTCGTGTGCCTTTCTTGGATAAAGAATTTATAAATGTCGCAATGAGCATCGATCCTGAATGGAAAATGGTGTGATGAGTATCCAACTTTGATTGCTAATAATGTGCTCCAACCATGATAACCCATCGTCATCTTACACTAAGACTGTTGTTTAACAGATCAAGCATGATCTTGGTCGTATAGAGAAGTGGGTATTGAGGAAGGCTTTTGATGACGAGGAAACACCGTACCTGCCAAAGGTCTGTAAACTATCAGGATGTGAAAAACATGAACTGCTTGACATGCATTTTTTAAGTTTCCTCTGAAACTGCAATTATGGCTCAAAACATGGCAATGAGTTGAAATCTAAACTATAGGATACAATTAAACTTACTCTTGTTTTCTTTGGATGCATGGATTGCTTTGGCAGAACTAAAAACCGGAAATTTTGCTTGTGCAGCATATTCTTTATAGGCAGAAAGAACAGTTCAGTGATGGTGTTGGCTACAGTTGGATCGATGGGCTCAAGTCCCATGCAGAAGAACATGTAACATCCCTCTCTCTTTCTCTTCCCCTCCAAAGCTAATTTAGTGTAAATTCTCATTGCAGTTTGGCTTAAAAAGAAAGTTCTCTTCTTAATTACTGAAACTAATTTTTTGTTTTTAAAAAAATAAATCACAGGTGACAGATAGAATGATGCTGAATGCAAAGCGCATTTATCCACACAATACACCCACCACAAAAGAAGCCTACCACTACAGAATGATCTTTGAGAGATTCTTTCCCCAGGTGATCCACTCAGACCACAATCTACTATCTAGATACCTACAGAAATATTTCTTGGAAATAATTTATCCTGTAGCGTTTGGTTCTCTAATTATAAAATATCCCGGTGGTGATGAGTCTTTTTGACCTTTTTACATGATTTGGGGCTGCAGAACTCTGCAAGGGTGACAGTCCCGGGAGGTCCGAGTGTGGCTTGCAGCACAGCCAAGGCCGTCGAGTGGGACTCTCAGTGGTCGAACAACCTTGATCCCTCTGGGAGGGCTGCTCTTGGTGTACATGTTTCTGCTTATGATCCTCAAGCACCCACTTCTTCTGCAGGAAAAGACCCTGCCAAGATCACCCACAAGAAGCCAAGGATGGTCGAAGTAATAGCTCCAAGCCTCACCATCAAGACCTGATGTTTTCTCAAGTTATCAATATGCCTGAGGACTGGAAATATTTGCATTGATTCTGGCTGTCTCGTCGTCGTCGTCGTCAAGTTCATGTAATACCAGTATTTGAGCAACTGCTTGTATTTGATCAAAAGTAAACCTTCAAGAACTCCTTTCAACTTGTAAGGTGGTTTCATTTTCCTTCCATGCAGCAAGAATATATAAAGAAAGTACTCTTCAAGGCAAGTGCTGATGAATTTAATCAACAGAATGCGGTCGATTTGATTTTTGTACGTGTCAAGATCTTTAATGCACAGACCGAGGGCAGTACTTCCATAAAGATCAACTTTCAATGATGCTTGTCATGTTCTCATTGTACCCGGTGCAGGGTCGACACTCATGCTCCTTGAATTTTAACCTTATATAACTGGAATACTGGTAGAAATGCATGGTTCTTCACCATCCAAAAAAGTAAAGACTATAATTTGTTATATTTTGCCAGTGTTTTAGAAAGAGCAATGTTTGGTTACCTTTGTTTTAAAAGTTTAGACTGCAAACTTCTTAACTCTACAAGTTCTGGTAACATATAATCACATTTAGAACCAAAGCTACAATCCAGTTTTTCTTAGTCTGGTTGTATAAATGATCAGAAAGAAGATACAATGGAATCAACTGCACTTGTTAGTGACATTTGTACCATGATGACCTAGAGAAATTAAATTGAAATCTCCGTTAATTGTACAAGATGATCTCCTTTGGCTTAGCATTCTAGGTAAAAATAAGAAAAGAAACTTGGTCAAGAACAGGATGCTCTTGGTGGCACTGACAATCCAATATCTTCTAGTGAAGAATATTTGAAAGTGCTCAAAGATTGAGTGCCAATCCCTATAATCCAGTGCTTTCTTCTGGTTCCACTCTTGCCAATAGGTCCATAGCGTTTCACCAAGAACTTCAGAGTATTCAAAGCTTGTATAGCAGTGCTTTTAAGTGGTTTCTGCTGGTGTCTGTCTTGGCATTGCTTTCATAGAATGTCCTCAAGAACTTGAACTTGAGATTAGTGTTTTGTTTCACCTGAAAATACAATGAAGATCAGAAAACTAAATACAGAAACCAAAAGGCGTGACTGCCTAACCACCCAGAGAAACAAAGGAGCATATTTTTACACCCCAAGGAGAATCTTGACTGAAGGCCAACAGTGAGAAGATCACAATGGTCAATATAACAGTTCCTCGTTAAGTCTAGAGATGGAAATGATTTGGAGTGCCCATTAAGAACATAAAAAGTCCCTCAGGCCCACCATAGCTGGCCTGCCAAGTCAATATTCAATATCAACCCTGTAAATTACACCATGACCTAAGACCACATTGCTGGAGAATGTGTGAATGAATCGGGTGTCCCCTAGCATTACTCATCTAGAAATTACCTAAGGTGAAAATCTTCAATTGAAAAAAATGATTTACTAATATTTATTAAATGACTTTATTCTTCACCACTTGCCTTGCTGGATTTACGTAACAAGTTATTGCAGAAGAATGTGCACTATCAGTTTGATTACTGTCATCCTTAAAATTATTATCTTCAGCAGGAAAAGAAGAGACCTAAATACAAACATAAAGCAGTTTCTTAATAGGCTGTCATCTCAGCCACCTCAGAAATTGGGATGTGAACGTCTGAGTCTACATTTTCAAGATTTTTGCTGCAACCATCAGTCAATTGATCATGAATCCCTGCATAAAAAAATGAAAAACAAAATAAAAAACAAAAATAAAATATTGTAAATGGGATAGGAAAGAAATAACTTTTTCTTTTGGGTGGGTACTTTTTGGGGAAGGGGGTTGGTGGTTGTTGCACATATACCTCTGGATTTCTTAGAAACCGTTGAAGCTGCTCTTAGGAGCTTCTGACACAAGGTAGTATCCTGAAAATTCAGAAGGGTGTACTCCAAATGCTTAAATCTGTCAAAACTGCTCAGCTTAGTAAATCCAAAAGATGTTGTCCATGTTTCTAGAAGCTCTGGAACTGCTGGAATTAACAGCCTTTCCACTCCTAATGAAGAAAGTAACTGGATAATAATTCAGAAAAATAGGGTCACCAGGCATGAAAACTGCTTTGTCCAAAACCCACATAAGCAAAAGTAGACCTCTGACTGACCTATCAACTATGCATGCATGTTCAAGAAAATGTAAGGGTTTCCCTTGCCATATATGGCAATCACAACCCTGAGAGGAATGGTAGATGCAGGAGGCTCTCATGAGATCCAACACATCGCTGTGCATCGCACTGTTCTCCAGGTGAACAGGAAATGAGTGTCATACACAGATGGATCATATTAATGCTTCCCCATCCACCATTTCTCCCAACAATGCAATCAGACTATATGGTGAGCAAACTGCTTCCATATAACACTAGAATTAAACATGATGGAAATGATATATTATGGCAAATGTGTGTACACAAAATAACAGCTGCCAATGTACCTTCATAACCACAACATGGAGTGTTCAAGAGTTAAAAGTATTTTATATAGATAGAGAATCTTTAAAGCTAGGAAGCATAGATACATCAAATCACATGCCATATCCATATTGAAGCTGTACAGATACAAATACATGTCAGATACTTTTAATAATGTGTCTGATACTTCGGTATCCTATTCTTCAAAAGAATAATAATAAAAAAAAGCCCTGGACACTTCTCGGATACGCTCAAGACACTCTTGTGATACCTCCAACTCCAAGAATGTGGATTATCTATTTGAACGATGAATAAATGATGAGTTTGTGGTGACATATATTGTTTTGATGGCCTGTTATGCTTTATAAAATGCTTATATATATAATACGTATAGGCTGCTGTCATGTGGCTTGAAAAGAGTGGACAATGCGGGAGGGAAAGAAAGGCCAGTGTAATAGAATGAATGAAAAAAAAAAAGAATGGAGGGAAAGCAGGAGCCTGAGGGCTCAGGATTTGGGAGATAAGTTTGGGATTCCAGAGATATCAGCAATATGAGCATTCCAATTACTTTGTACTTCTAAAATTGCTCTGGAATTTTCTAGATATTTTAAAAAACCTTTAAATTTTTCTAAAATAACATCTCCTATTTGGTTGTATGGGAACTCTAAGAAGGGGAATTTAGTCATAATAAGTTCAATTGCACAAGGTCATTTGGGTCACAACAAAAAGTCTGGTCACAAAAACCTTCTCTTATTATGATAGTAGATAGATATTGCCATATCCTACGTGTGTTTCATCCTGTTTTTCTAAGATTTGTAATATCAGCATATCAACATCATGTCATATTTGTTGCTGATGACCACCGCCTATCAACTTTCCATTTATAGTTATGGAAAGCTTTTCAACATCATTTCTAAGATTTTCATCTATTTCATATTTTCTCTTCCTCTTTCTCAACCATTCAACACATAACAAACCATTGCCCTTATTTGGTCCTCCTCGATCATTTGTTGCAAATATCCTCAAATTCTAAGATAGTTTTCAATTTAATAGTTCTAAATTTGTGTAGCTCAAACATTTCATGCAATTTACACAATTATTACCATTAGAGCATGACTGATAAATAAAACAAACGATGATAGAATAATTACATCTTGGTCATGGCACATCTCAACTATTTGAGGTTGAAGAATCGTTCAACAATTACTTCTACTAAAGACTACATTCGTTTCTATTGCAAGCTTCTTATTGTCCTTTCACACAAATTCTGTCCATTATGTTAGATGGACTTCTGGTTCTTGACTCTTTGGTGCATAACCAATCAGCTCTTCTTTAGGGGTGTCCATAAAAACTTCAATTTGACATGCCTGTGCCAACAATGTTTGTCCTACTACACTTTCTTTTTATGTGATGCAGCTCCCACCTTTCCTCCTATATTCTCATCAGGCATTGATTTTACCACACACCTCATCTCCACCATATTTATCTTATGGGACCTTGTTCCCTTGACCAAAACTTAGCAACAAGAATCTTATACTTAAGGTAATGTACTTGCTTCAGAATCTCCTTATAATATTGAACCCGACATCCACTTCCTAGGTGCTATTCACTTCATCACTTCTAGCAATTAAGGACCATCACTGTAAACTATGAGATAGTAATGGCCCTTTTCACCTTCTAAAATTTTTCTTTCTAGTCTTATTAGATTCATCAACTCATTATATTGTCCAATAATCTCTTTGCTGTTATACACCTTTATCAATCTCACCATGCTTCTAGATGATAAATTTAAGAAAGTAAATATGATCATATCATTGTATCCCTTCTTACAGTGGCCTCATCTTCACATCTTACACTAAATATGCATCTTAATGCCAAGTCGAAGTTTGATAGATTCACATCTTTTATTGCAAACCTTTTTCATGGTTTTTTATTGGAATGTAACCATATCCTCATCTTTGACTAAAATTTATCATCTATAAACTAATACAACAAGATACCTCATCATAATCATCAACATTAATTATTTAATTTCATCTATGATGAGTACCAAGAAGCAAGGTTCAGCAATGATACAGCGACAAACACCCCTGTATCAAACTGTACCAGGCTTGAAATGACATGGAAATGAAAATGGGGGAGAGAGTGAACCGGAGGTGAAAAGAGAGAGAGAGGGGGGGAGGAGGAAGGGAGAGGAAAGGAAGGAAAGGGAGGTTGGCGGTGGCCACCAAGGACTCCGGGGCTCCACCCTTCTTCAAGAGAGGAGAATAGAGAGAGAGAGAGAGAGAGGGGCAAAAGGGAGAGAAATGGATAAAGGGGAGGCCACTGAGGCACCAAAATGGCTGAAATCGATCCCACGGCATCTATAGAGTCAAACAAGGGTGACCTATCCTTGCTTCATCACATATTTTTTTTTTACATGATGCACAATAGGATTGCTAGCTTCACCATGCATCACGTAAAAAAATTACATAATGAAACAAGGGCAGGTCACCCCTGTTTCGACCCCAGATGCCATGGGGTCGATTTTGGTCATCCGAGGATCTCGATGGCCCTTTGATAGCATCCCCACCACCTTCCTCTCCATCCATTACTCTCTCCCCTTCCCTCTCTTCCTCTCTTTCCTTCTACTTCACTCCATTTTTGCCGGTGTTCTGAATCAAATGTCCGAATTGCGCGGATAGACCAACGGTATGGTTTGATGAACCTTGCTAAGAAGTATAGCTAAATGCTGGTTGCATCTCTAAAGCATTACTTTTTTTATCATTGTCAAACCTATCACTACTTTAATTGTTTGAATGAATGCTAGTACACATTCACCTCCCTAATTGTTATGATAGATAAATGATTAAATAATGTTACAAAGTATCATCTTATTGGCCAAAAAAATATTCCTAACTTTCAATCACCATCATAATTTATTCAAAAATATCACCTTTTCAAGTTCATCCAAAAGAAGGCGACACATTCCTCGTCGGCGATATTGAGCACGGGTACCAATAAGGGGCATTTCTGCAACCTTTTCACCGTAAACCCTAATTTAAGAACAAAAAATCATGCTTCAAGACTAAAATATAAAAAAACTAGTTAACAAACCCTAGGTAACAAATAATGGCATCAAATACAGGATTGGTAATGCTACCTAAAAGTAGCCACAGATATCACCTCATCTCCTCTCTCCAAAAGCATAGTATAAAATCCCCAGAAGTTAAGTCGGTTCAGATCAGACCTGCAATACAATCAAGGCCCCAAAAGGTGAATGCAAATATAAAAAGCAACGACTCTTCCATCTCATAAAAAATAATATCTAACAAGAATGTCAAAGATGAGGCATAAGAGTTCAGAAGCAACAAGAGACAACATGATTTATACATGCATCAAATCACTGGCTTGAAACACTATGTGGGTTTAACTTGTCCATACTCCATCGTCTTTGTCTAAGCTTTCAAAGCAGACAAATGAAGATCCTTGTATAGCTAAATATGTAACACAAACTCTTGTTTACTTGTTTCAATGAATTAGGTACATTTCATTGTTTAGTTAAATTAATGCATAAACCTCTACATACTATAGTAGCAGTTCCACATAACATCAGTGCATACACCTCCAGAAGAAGTATTATGACCTATCTATTATACCATTCAAATGTAATTTTGCTGAAATTTTTGTTTTAGCATAAGGGTAGCCATGATGCTCCTTTTAAGCACATTTCAGATATTGCATTATCAAATAATCATCCTATAATTTAAACATATGGTGGAAACTAAGAAATATTCTGCAAGCTGGAAATGAAATAAACAAGGTTTTGCTAAAGGAACTTAGGAAAGAGATTACTTCATTTCCTTATTTCCTTTTTTGACTAGTAAAAGCTCAACAAAAATCAGCACAGAACTCCAAATACTTTTGAAAAGTTTCATGCAACCTAGAAAGAGGGAGAAAACAGAATATTCTGGCATTTATGTACTAAAAGTTCTGATAACTAGAATGAAATGACTGACAAAGAAGATAGAGAAATATATTAACATATCAAAATGTAAAGAGATCTCACTCTTTATTGAAAAGAATATCAGCAATAAGATCACTCTGGGTACGGGGTTCGATCATAGTTACAAAACATTCATGAAGTATATTAAGCGCAACATGCAGCTTGCTATAATATCCAGTTCCAGTCTCAACATCAGAATGATCCTGCTCGATACCACCGCTACCTCGCAAAATAGTCCATGACAAACCTTCTTGGGATGTTGGTTTAGATTGTCCAAGAAGTGCACGAAGAAAAAGAAATATCTGCAGCACAGTCACTAACATGCCATAAATAACTTTCTTCTATTAAAAAATAAATGAGAATGCATACTTAGCATTCTGCAGATTTTATAGCAAGCTCACACCAGAATTCAACTAAGAAGCTATTTTATTACTTAGGCAACAAACAGATATTTAGAGGAGCAAAATGAACTGGGAATAAGATATGATACAATGACAGGGAATTTAGTTGTAGCTAAAATAGGTATTTTGAAATGTACATTGTATTAGCGGTTGTATTATAGTAATTGTAGTTGTGCATGAACAAATGGCAAACTGCTATTAGCAGTAGTTGCTTTAAGTATTTGTTATGGTGAGCCTGTCTGTTTACTTTATCAAAACACGAACTATTTTGAAAGCACAGATCTTATAGTTTTACTGCTCAGTAAAAATAAGGCTAACAAAAATATTATCAAAAAAACAAAAAAATGTAAATGAAACATAAGCTCTAGAACCTTAGTGGCACTACATTAATCACAATCCCTCTATCTCTCTATCAGCATAGAAATGATATTACAAATCAGACATTTTCATGATGAATGCATCTTTATGAAGCCCATTTCAAATAATGCATAGACCAATTTGATCAAGATACATCATACATCCAGCAAAGGTGAAGCCATGTGTAAAGATCAAATACAAATTTCTTCCATGGTATTGATTTTTTTTAAAAAAAGAAGAAGAAGAAAAGAGAATAAAACCTAATCTTTACTTCCTCTATTAGACTTGCAACTATTAGGAGGTAAATGACAGGGAGGAAGGTGAGGAAGATGTTGAACTACCTCTGAACATGTATTGCTGCAAAACCAATTCCCAGCTGGACAACCTTTTAACCTCCTCATTCCTCTATTTCTCAAGCAACCAACATGATCTAAAAAATAAATTAACAAATGTCAGATGTGTCATATAGAATTTTCTTTGGAAGTGAATGAATGGAACAAATTTTACATTCACGCTCGCATTGATCACAATAAATTATTGTTTTATCTGTAAACTCTTTAGTGTCACAATTGAAGTCGCTCAAGCCACATATGCCACATTGACAAGATGAACAAAACCATTTTCCCTTAGGCACATCCTGCAAAAGAAAAACATTAAGATAAAATGTGCCAAAAGATTTCACTTTAAGTTACAAATCTAAAATTCAGAAGACTATAAATTATACATTTTGTATTCACATCCAACTTTTGGAGGGCAATGACCTGAAAACAACTACACTGATGCTTACAGAAAACTTTTACTGAAAAAGTTTGCTTCAAGCAATAGTATACTAGCAATACACAACTGTAGCTCCAGAGAACCAGAACCTCTGTGCACATGCATCTGCAGGTGTCAACTGTGATAATCATGAACCTAAGTAGTAGGGACTATATTCATTCTTAATGAATTTGGGCCTCAGTCCACTTCTTCTTGAGAAAAAAAAAAGTTACTAGAGAATATAATAGAAATTTGGCCTCTTTGCTCAGGTTGCAACAAAAAGAGCTCAGATGGACAAAAGGTTGCTGCAACTTTTGGAAGGCAATGACCTGAAAATAACTACACTGATGCTTACAGAAAACTTTTACTGAAGAGGTTGCTGCAAGCAATAGTATACCAGCAAATACACAATTGTAGCTCCAGAGGACCAGAACCTCTGTGCACATGCATCTGCAGGTGTCAACTGTGATAATCATGAACCTAAGTACTAGGGAATATATTCATTCTTAATGAATTTGGGCCTCAGTTCACTTCTTCTTGAGAAAAAAAAGTTATTAGAGAATATAATAAAAATTGGGCCTCTTTGCTCAGGTTGCAACAAAAAGAGCTCAGATGGACAAAAGGTTGCTGCAACTTTTGGAGGGCAATGACCTGAAAATAACTACACTGATGCTTACAGAAAACTTTTACTGAAGAGGTTGCTGCAAGCAATAGTATACCAGCAAATACACAATTGTAGCTCCAGAGGACCAGAACGTCTGTGCACATGCATCTGCAGGTGTCAACTATGATCATCATGAACCTAAGTAGTTGGGAATATATTCATTCTTAATGAATTTGGGCCTCAGTCCACCTCTTCTTGAGGAAAAAAAAGTTATTAGAGAATATAATAAAAATTTGGCCTCTTTGCTCAGGTTGCAACAAAAAGAGCTCAGATGGACAAAAGTTCATGTAACATCACTACAATAATTCAAATAAATAAAATCATTTAGCATTCTAAGATCAAAGATCAAACTTCATTAGTTGAACTTCTGAAGTAGATCAAATCAAACTATTAGCTAAAGTGTCATGCTTGATCAGACTGCACAAAAGTATTTTCTACTAAACTACAATAAAATCTTTTTGCTGAAGGAGAAGTGGACATAAATACTTAAGAGGAAAGACGTAAGCTTCAGTAATCACTCTCCAAGGATAATGAGGTTTAGAAGCATTTCAGTAGGGGTTTAAAATTGAGAGACAACAATTAAGAGAGTGAGGATCATGGAGAATTATGGATGACCTTAATCAGCTCCGTGATAGATACCGGGTTTAATTATGATGATTATTTTTCATGAATATTGAGCTCTGGATGCCCTTCTCAAAAGATTTTTGCTTGTCACATAGGGGACGGAAATGAGTGGTGAGACATTTCAAGAGAAATAGTTAGGAAATTTTGTGCTCGGAATGGCACCTGAGAATGCTTTTGCCAATAGTTCTCTATCCTTTTCCACCAACACTCTCAGCGTATCAAAAACTCGGCTAACCTTGTTACATTGTTAAGTAAGTCAACTGGAGTATCCATTAGATGGTTGATTTAAAAGCAAACTCTAACATGCCTGACTTCCTAGGTGAATAATATCATGAACTATAGACTGATTGACCTTTTGAGTGAGTTTAGAAGAGTATCGCAAGGACAATTACTATGTTCTTCCTGGGATCTTGTATCCTAGAAACAAAGGTGCTGATCTTTTGTCAGTAGAAATAAGTGCAAAGCTTCCCTTCCGGTGGTGGAGCACCTTAGTGCTGGCAAACCTACATATATAAAATTAGTCATCTTTAAGATGCATCTTGACATAATGTAGGGGATACGTTGGTTCTGTCAAGTTGAAACCAGTCGGCCAGGTCTTGAACGAGGCTAGTTTGGGTTTTACCAGTTGATCTAGTTCAAACCAACTTAAACTGGTTTAAACCAATTACAAATGTTGACCTTGAAGAATAGAAAATAAAAGACTAATAGGAGAAACTAAAAGAAATTAGTAGATAAAAAGAAATACATAAGAAGGCATCATTTGATCATAAATCAAATATAACAACTTCTTGTTACAAGGATATGATTCATTTTAGATAATCTACTTCAAAAGAAAAGAACACAATGTTCTACATGGACTGTAAATTGGGTTGTATATAAAATCAAGGACTCTTATCACTTATCCCTGTTGTACCTATGAATGCATGTGGAAAAAAATGCAATTTCATGTACATATAGTAATATTTCCAGGAGGATGAAAATCTCAATGAAATATGACATAAATAAGAACCACAAAAGGAATTAACTATTTTCAAATAGATATATTTCTTTTCTTATATAAGATAACAATACAAAAAAAAAAAAAAAAAACAACAACAACAACTAAGCTTTAATTTCATGAATTTATCATGGAGTTATGACTTAAGGACCAGTGATTATCTCAGGGCTTCACATGCCAATATATATTTTTTTACTTCTGGTATTAATTTAAATTTATTACTTCTTTATTTTTCAAATCTTCCAACCCACTAAAATCTAGTTCATCATGCACCAAGGAGTATAATGCATGGTACTAGAGTTACAGACTTATTGCCATACGCAACTGATATACTGGTACCAATATCCAAACCTTGGTTCATTAAAAATCACCATACAAAAGGCTGCTTTGCTATAGCACCTGTAGATGGTCAAAATTATTAAGAGATGAGGAAGAATACAATGGTCTTTTCCCAACCATTAAGGGACTGTCACTGTGGCCAGAGAAATCTAAATCGTTAATTTATCTATCATGGTCCTTATGATCCTAACATTTTTGGTCTCCAATTCAAAATGCTTGAAATAGGATGGCTCTCAGTTAACTCAAATGCCTGATGGACCCCTCTGATGCAGGTTCAAATTTAATTTAAAACTGAAGATTCTCTACACCTTCCAAGTCTTGCAATGTGGCCTTGAGGATATACTCTCTTGTGACAACCTCTAGAAGTGCTAATGAAAGAGTCAAAGTCATGCTATGCACAATGATGCAAAAGAAGTCACTTCTGATGCTTGCCAGAAGATTGAAGTGAACCTTCTTTTGGTGATCATATTAGAAACAAGAAAAAAAGATTCATGAAGGAAAATATGAGGTTGGGAATAACGTTAGCTTGTGAAAGGTGAAAAGTTGGCAAAGTTTTGACCTCAAAATTGTGAGGTTTGCTTATTTAGAATGAGTGGTTTGTCATCGTACAGATTCTTTTTTTTTTCAAATTTTTGGTTAATCAGGCCTCTTTGAACTTCAAGGATGCTGCATAACCCAAAAAGATTGTGCTACAGAATCATTATGATGCCATGTTGCAGTTTGAATGAATGGAAAAGGGCCTACAGTAAACTTTAGATGGTTAGGACTTGAGCAACAGAATCATGGAGGCTTAAGAATGGGAATAATTGAAGTTTCTCAAGAAGATTGTTTAAAAAAACCTAAATTAAACAACGAAAGTGTATTGAACCTAATTAGCATATCTCCAAAAAAAAAATTGAATGTAAACAAAATTTTATAATTGAAGCAAAGGAAGTACCTGTAATGCAACACAGCCTGGATGAAATGCTGATGGACAGTGATCACAAAGCATAAGTGTACCACCATATTGACATACAGAGCATATAGTGTCACTTTGGCAGAAAGAGTAGAGGCTCTTCAACCGTGGATGGGAGAAGCCCTTAACCTTTTTACCAGGCACCATCTGCATTTGGCAATGTGACAAGGACCTTCCATCTTTTAAGAATATATTGGCAGCTGCCTTCTGATTAGTGCAACCAGCATGAGCCTGAAACTTGGAGAGACCATACAACTTTTTACAGCATTTGCATTTGATTCCATCACGAGTTATATGCCCTTCCAACATAACTTGGCCATCCCTCTGACGAATGTAGGAAACCTTCTGCCTTGGTAATATTATGTTATTGTCTATCAGCATTGACAAGAGTGTTCTATCAAAACGCTGGCCTGTAGATGATATTACAACCTGCTGTGATCTTCTTGATTCATGATATCTTCGTCTAAGAGCTTGAGATGCCTTTCTTTTATTAGATTTTTGAGAGCAACTAGACTGGTGCTTTAACTTGCTACGTAAAGCTTTTAAAGGAATTGACAAATAACTCATTCTTCTTCTTTCTGGTTTTTTAAGTTCTCTCACATGTAATGTACCAAACCTTGGTTCCTGTTCTGAAAAATTTGCCACAATTTTTGACCCTTTTTCAGCCACATCATGAGATAACATTGTAGATTCCTTGAACTCAGTACAGGCCATTGCGGTGAAGGGTCTTTGGATTCTGCACAGAGATGATTCTTTATTAGAATCCTCAAATTGCACATTGAAGGATAGGCACCCAGATTTTTCGCTGTTCATGCCTTCAGGAGATATTTCAGTGGAACTTTCAAGATTTTTCTTCCCTAAAGTAGAACAATTTGCACAATAATGTTGCTGTTCTTCAAGAATTTTGAGTGGAGATGCTTCTGTGGTACCAGAGTCTAATTGGTCATTAGAATCAACCATTTTGGAGTAGGTAGATAACTGTGTATGTGTTCTGTTATTCTCTGCATCCATGCTAGTTGCAAATTGAACAACATCATGAGTACAGTGTTGTGACACTCTTTTATGTTTCTTTGATGGACAAGGATGCATGGGGGGATCCTGCACAAGAGAGGCAGGTTCATAATAAATGTTTTTAGAAAGAGAGACACATAAGTTACAGCCCAAGCAGCACAAATCAGAACTTCTGTCCTTTCTGCATTTCTGATCCTTCTTTTGCAGCTTGTCTATCAAAGCACAGCAGGCTTTGTGAAGGGTGCGGTAGCATTTTCCTTCAGGTGAAATACAGCGAAGTCTTAACATTGTATCCCTTTTAACTTCAACCTTCCAGCCCAGAGCCAAAAGATGTTTCTTCACCTTTTCAGCTACTTCTAATCTTTTGGTTGGAAAATCTCTATACTTTGAACCATATACACATGATTCTACTGCTTTAGGACAGAATTCAGCTTCAAGATTGACAGGTTGCCAAGATTTTCCGACTCTATCATTCCCAGTTTTACTGCCCCTCTGCCTAAGAATGTTATTGACCTCAGCCGCTACACCACTGCAGGTGGAGTGGTTATCAGCCCTATCAAATTCCATGTTTTGAACTTCCATATCTTTGTGCACTTCACAAGCTGTAGTCAAAGACTTGCAGTGCTCACGTGAATCACTTTTCTCATTATCACATCCTGTAGCTAAAAGACGAAACTTTGCTACCTGGCACATATCAGTGACATCTACTCCAAAATATGAAGCATGAGAACACCTCCCATGAGCACACTTCCTCTTGGATGAGCTATCAGCACATCCAGACAGAGAGTTATTTTCAAGTGTTTGCAGTTTTGTACGTTGCAATTTATTTCTAGTTACATCCAATCCTGTAAGCATGCCAACATCATTATTCTGAACATTCCTAACTTCCATACAAGAAATAGCCTTCAGTGGAATATCAATATCATCAAAGGTCATGGGAACATCAACTTGTTGATAACCAGGAAGAGCTCTAGCAAGAGGTAAGCAATGGACAACAGACTGTAATTCCAGGATCAACTGTAACACCAAGCCATGCCAGATCGATTGGGACCCAAACATCCACATTCTGATCTTGTCCCAGAAAGCAGCCATGGTTCTCAAGTCATACCAGATTTCCCTAACAGATACAGGCAAAGCATCTTCCTGCTCAAAAATCTGAAGCACTTGAAGCAGCAACCACTCGCCACGAGGCTTCCAATGCCCAGACACTTCATTCCACACTAGTGTGGGACGCAGCTGATCAATAGAGAACATGTGCTGATCACCTTGATCTGGGAAAAAAACTAACCTCTCAGCTGAACCTTCCTGGCGATCCAAAACTACACCTTCCCACCATGCATCATCCAAGCAGGCATCAACACAGAGCCCATATCTTAGGTCAAACTCTCTTATATCACAGTAAGGCGGCAATGGTCTTATCTGGCCACGGTAATTTTTTGGTGTTGTTCTGTCCAGACCTTCTACAGCAGCTGATACGGGGATCCATTCTACAAGCTTTGAATGCTGATCTTCACTCAAAATATCAGTATATTCAACCAGACGAGAGAATTCACCACAATTAATGACCACGCCTACATGCCAGGAACCCTTTAGCCCTTCATCAGAATATAACACCTAAATAATTTAACTAAAGCATGAGGGAAGAGCAAGAATGGCTATTTAGTTGCAATTTGAATGTTACAGATTCAGAACTATGGAAATAACAATGTCAATTATAGAAACAACAAATATTGCAAAAGAATAGAAAACCGGATGCCAATCATACAAATGTAAGAAGTTTTAGACGGACAAGCAAAAAGAGAAGCAGCCTTCATCGCAGTTGCCGAGATTCCAAAATGGTGATAACAACACAATAAAAATTCTAAAGGAAAATCACAGAAAAGAATATAGTCCTTTTAGGTTTGAATAATTGAAATTCAAACATTTGAACTACATAAGCGAACAATCAGGGGGAAATTACATTTTGTCCCACAAAAATGCTAACAGAAATTGATAAAACAAGAGGGAGAGTTATGAAAAAAGAAGTTGAAAAAAATGCTGATAGGGAAGAAAACAATGTCTTCGAAACGAAGAGAGATAAAGCAAGATTCATATCTCGAAAAATCCAACAGCAACTCGAAAAGGTCAAAAATTCATAATAGGAGTGGCATAGGAGTAAAGAAACTAGAGAGATCAAAGTTCAAAAGAGAAGATCAAACGAAACCATAGACCAGAACAATGGGTAACACGACAAGCACCATACGAATACATTAAAAGAGAATACCCAATTAAGAAAAAATGGTATCTTGCTGCAAGAAAAAAATGAAATCCATAGCAAATCCTCCTAAAATCACGTAAAACAAATAAAATAGAGGTCTCAAGATCCAGAAAAGTCCGAAATTGCATCAAGAACCATTATTCTGGAACGCAATGAATCGCGGAGTGCTTACCTCGACCTTCTCCCCCGGCAGAAGCTTCTTGCTGCTAGCCTTCTTCTTCCTCCGCTTCCTCTTCCTCTCGCCGTACCCGTCCGCCATTAATGGAAGCCAAGAAATTTATCAAGCTCTGTGCAATAACAGATTGAGGTTTTTAGATACAAGATAAAACCCCATGGAGAATCTAACTATTATAGGTGAGGGAGTGATTTTCGTGGTCCGGCGAAGCATCACATGATAATTATTTACCATGCGTGGTGAGTTTTTATTGGTTCTGGGAGAAGGAGTTAACGGTTAAGGTAAGGCTTGGTGATGTTGAGACGCTGTCCCTAACTTAACCCCGAAGAGCTACAAACCGGGACGAGATCCGAATTACGCGGGTAGTTAAGTGAGAATTACTCCCAGGAAACCAGATTTCACGCTGGTTACTAAAAAGCCGTTAGGAGTTACGGTAGTGGTTAATAATGGATTAGAGGGTATTTAGTAAAAATTGCTTGCAAGGGAAATTGGTGAAGAAGATTTTTTTTTTTTTTTTTTTTAAGGCATCAGGTCATGCCTGCAAATTGGAAGATAAAAATGGAGAAAGCGAGTAAGGTAGGCATTGTCTGCCCAAATAACGATTTTGGTTCACATTCATAAAACAAAAATATATACCGAGCGCTCGAGCAAAGGCTGGTAGCCATCAAAGTGAAAAACGGGAGAAGAGAGCAGAGGAAAAAAATGATCGAGGAAAGCTATGCGAGACAGACACAAGTTTGAACTAAATCAAGGGATTCTTGGGGATAATGAAGAATGCCTCTTGCATTTCTCCTTTTCCAAACCAGATTTTTCTAGAATCGGTTTTTCACACTCCGGGAGTTTAGTATATTTTAGAAGAGTAAAAGGTAAAGGAGGAAAGTTTTTTTTTTTTTTTTATTAAAAAAACAAATGTTTTGACCGCTAAATGCAAATTTACCCACTTATCTCCAAATATAAATTGGTTTCCTTTCAAATTTGAGCCAGAATGGCCCAATCCTTTAAACCAAAAAAACCCCTCCTTCTAGGCTTAGTTTGGGAAAGCAAAGAAACAAGAACGGGCCGAGAACTATCTTTAAAATATATATAAAAAAAGGATTGATAATCGAAAGCCAAATCTAATGTTTCTTTCAAAAAAAAAAAAAAATGCAAGCTGCAGTTGAGTATTTATGTAAAACCCGGGTGATTGTATATTTAATTTCACACCAATTATTTATAAAAAATAGATTAAATATTTATACAGAATTAAGGAATCCATTTAATATCTTTTAATTAGTATTTTTAGGTGAAATCTTAAATTGTTACAAATAATATTAGAACGAACCCGTTCTATAACCAATTTGGATTAGGAGAAACTACAATACGGGTTTATTGTGTTGAGCATAGATCGACCATGATATTTATGAATAGATAAATATATTTAAATTCTTAATCTAATGAGAATGCCGGGACTTAAATGAAAAAAATATATGAAGATCCATGCACGCATATATTTAATCTAATGACCCATTAAAAAATCTTAAATATTTATACAGATCAAAAAATTAAAATAATACATTTTAACTAATTTTTTTGGATGAAATCCTAGATTGTTACAATTTATTATGCAAGTTCGTATGCCCTTATAAACTTTATAATTCCCTGAGAATATGTTTGATTACACTTTAATTTTTTATTTCTAAAAATATTTTATTTTTTATTAATTTTTACTATAAAATAAAAAAAAGTAAAAAAATATGTTTGATAATTACATTACTATAAAATAAAAGATGAAAAAGTAAAAAGCATAAATGTATGAATATATGCATGCATGCACGTACATATATGCATATGCATGCAAGTGTGCATAGATGGATGCATGCATGTATGGAGGTATGAATGTATGAACATATTATGTATATATATAGATGTATATGTATGTATGGATGCATGTACATATATGTATATATATATATATATATACATGAAGACATATGGATGGAGGTATATATATTCATGCATTTATATATATGTGCTTAATAAGATTTTGTGTTAGTTATTTTAAAAACAAGAAAGCAAGCTTTAAGAAAAAAAATTATACCTTCCATCAAAAATAATTATTTTTTAAGTTTTTTTTTTTGATTTTTCTTTTTACTTTTTGTAATATTATTAAATATTATTATTTTTTATTTTTACTTTCAAAAAATTAAAAAATTAAAAAAGTATTTTTTTTTGGTGGCTAACCAAACATCTTAAGTTTTCTCAGGTTAAAACGAGATAGGCTTTGTTTGCTTTTCAAGCCAGGGCACATTCCCGGCATCTCGCTGCCTTAAAAATCCTTGAGTATAAGAAAGCAATGTCCAAAAGCTCAGTGATCAGTCATGGAGTTACCCATACTAGATCTAAAGTCAGGATCAGCAAATGAAAATCACTGGCATCCCCTTAAATTCGAAACAGAAGTTAAAAAGGGAAAACGACAATTAGGCATGAAGCACATCAATGACCAAGTAAGCTTACCTAAAAACTGGAAACAGCCTGATAATTCATAAAAATGGGTATTAAATGGATGAATTTGATCCAGAACAGGCATATGTCATAGCTTTGACACTCGTGATACTTTTTGTGACATGAATTCACTCAAAACCCACTGCTTTGAGTCAATGAACAGCTTCTCATGCCCTTGGTAATGCAACCAGTGATTCATGAACCACCTTCGCTCACATATTATCCTGCAGAGAGCAGTCTGCATTTCTTCAAGATGCAGAGAACAAAGAATTGCTCTCCAAAACCCTCCAAATGGTGATCTCCCAAAAACACTTCACGGTCTCATCATCCTTTTGGAGTACCTCGGGGACATGCCAAGCCATTTTTCCTGCTTGTACTAAATTGTAAACAGTAAACAGAAGAATCTTTGGCTACTGGAACACTCGGCGATCTTGAAAATTTTGGCCTGCAATGTATAAACTAAGATGTGAGCAAGGTTTTCAACTCTCATATGCAGTACTTTTGGTGTGTGACCGGATATCAATGTGAGCTCAGATATCAATCTACCATAGTCCAAGGCTGAATAATCTTCAACATTGACCAAGACATCAGGATATCCCGGTTGATAAGGAATTTATTGGTCAACATAGTGAAAATGACAGTAATTTTTCTCTTATACAGTGGTTCTAATATTTAGCAATTAAAAAATCCTCTAGAGAAAAATAAATAAGACCCACAATCTTGCCTGTATATTGATATAAAATGGGATAATATCTGGAGATACATAAGCTTATGAACCAACAAAAATATTGTGGTATTCTGTATCCCCAAGTGCCAGATACTGATAGATACCAATATCTCACCCTATTACATCAACTGAGATGAAAACCATGCGTGTGAGAGAGGGTTACTTCATGACCAACAAGCATAGGAAACCTTTACAGGATGACATAGGTTAGACAAGTTTTTAAGCAGACTTACTTTCTTATAAGGATTTGAATTTGATCATCAGACTCATTTGAAGCATCTCTTTTTTCAGCATGAGCTGCACCCTGTGATTTTAGATAGTCATTGCAGAAGAAGCATCAAAAGCAGCTGGATTGTAAATGACATGGGCATATCTGACTGCATTACAATGAAAGCAGTATACTAAACTATAACATATGCACGGATTTATGATAGAATGCTAACAGAGTTATATGATCAGAGAAATAAGCGTAAGGTTGTAAAATTTTGGTGGAGAGAGGATAGCACGACCAATGTGGTTCATATAAGAAAAATGTTCACGCACTGCCACTATGCAAGCAAATTGCTATCATCTGTACTATGCAATTCAAGAATCAATTTCATGCAATAGTCATGTATACCACTCTTTCAAATGCTTTATGAAGCTTGCTAATCCCCAATGTAATGACCAAATCAACCTAAAATACATATCAATGACGTGTGAACATTTTTTTTGTAGAAAGACAGATAGACTTTCCAAAATAACAAAGTTGTGCCATCTACTCCGGGCTTCCTTCAGTCCCAGCACATAAATTCCAGCAACCAATTTTGACTGGAAATTTTCAAGGTCTTCAATCACTTAATTCAATTTCACTTCTTTCTCTATACATACAGAAATGCACAAGCTCGTTTAAATGTATTTCTTATGGCTGTCACAAAAATCAATTTTTTCTTTCATCATGCAAAATCTTATTCTTGTATCCAGTTTTAAAAATACATGCATACATATATCAATGCAGCTCGTCTTGTAAATTGACTCAGCAATCTGCACATTAGGAAATAATGTCTTCCTGACATACATCAGAGGGTTAAAGCGTCTGTTGGATGCAAGGGAATCTACAGGGGAAAAAAAATGTAGAATTTCCCCATAAAATGAAAAAGATTCCAGAGATTTAGAAATGAGATTTCCAAATTTTCCGATCTTCTATTGAAACTAGCAAATGGAAAAGTAGAGTTCACAAGGAAAATAAGTTGTAATGACCAAATCAACCTATAATACATATCAATGACGTGTGAACATTTTTTTTGTAGAAAGACAGATAGACTTTCCAAAATAACAAAGTTGTGCCATCTACTCCGGGCTTCCTTCAGTCCCAGCACATAAATTCCAGCAACCAATTTTGACTGGAAATTTTCAAGGTCTTCAATCACTTAATTCAATTTCACTTCTTTCTCTATACATACAGAAATGCACAAGCTCGTTTAAATGTATTTCTTATGGCTGTCACAAAAATCAATTTTTTCTTTCATCATGCAAAATCTTATTCTTGTATCCAGTTTTAAAAATACATGCATACATATATCAATGCAGCTCGTCTTGTAAATTGACTCAGCAATCTGCACATTAGGAAATAATGTCTTCCTGACATACATCAGAGGGTTAAAGCGTCTGTTGGATGCAAGGGAATCTACAGGGGAAAAAAAATGTAGAATTTCCCCATAAAATGAAAAAGATTCCAGAGATTTAGAAATGAGATTTCCAAATTTTCCGATCTTCTATTGAAACTAGCAAATGGAAAAGTAGAGTTCACAAGGAAAATAAGTTGTCCATCCAACACACCCCGCCCCCCCCCCCCCCTCCCCCGAAAAAAAAGAAAAAAAAAGGAAAAAAAACACACACACACACACAAAAGGAATAAACAAAACAAGAGAACCCCATCAATTTTCTACCTACATCATGTAGAAGAAAGAACTCCCTCTATTTTGTATATATGAACATTTAACCCCTATTACATATATATAATCTAGGACCAATCTAATTAGGAAATATACAAAAGGAATAACTACCTAACAAATAGGGGAATACACAAAAGGAATAACTGCCTAACAAATAGGCAAAAAATAACTCACTACCACAAATCACTCATGACCACACTCCCCCTCAAGTGGGTGCAAAGATGTCTTTGATACCTAACTTGATAAGTGAGCGATGAAATTCTCTGCTAGACTGAGCCTTTGTCAATATATCAGCTAACTAGTCTTCAGATTTGACGAAAGGTAACTTGATCAATTTTGCCTCCACATTCTCTTTGATGAAATGTCTGTCAATCTCCACATGTTTGGTTCTATCATGTTGAACTGGATTGTGAGCAATGTTTATAGCTGCTTTATTATCACAAAATAATTTAATTTCCAAACCTGGTGGATACCCGAGCTCAGTGAGTAGCTTTCGAAGCCATAGAAGTTCACATAACCCCTTTGCCATACCTCTGAATTCAGCTTCTGCACTAGACCGAGCTACAACCTCTTGTTTCTTACTTCTCCATGTGACAAGATTGCCTCCCACAAAAATAAGATACCCTGAGGTAGACCTCCTGTCTGTCACACTTCCAGCCCAATCTGCATCTGCATCTGTGTAACCTTCTATTTCAAGGTGGCCATTTTTTGCAAATAGCAACCCCTTTCCTGGAGCCGACTTCAAATATCGAATGATACGCCACACAGCATTCATATGATCTTCACTTGGTGCATGCATGAACTGACTCACCACACTTGTTGCATGAGCAATATCAGGACGTGTATGTGATAAATAAATCAAACGACCTACTAACCTTTGGTATTTCTCTTTATTAGTAGGAGTCTGATCAGGATACTCTCCAAGCTTCCAGTTTTGTCCCATAGGAGTGTCGGCAGGCTTGCAATCTAGCATGCCAACTTCGATCAAAAGATCAAGAACATACTTTCGTTGAGACAAATAAATTCCCTCCTTTGACCTAGCAACTTCGATTCCCAGGAAATATTTCAGACCTCCCAGATTCTTCATTTCAAACTCCCTAGATAATAATTCCTGCAGTCTCATAATCTCTGCATTATCATTGCCTGTAATAATCATGTCGTCAACATATATGATAAGAGCAGTCCTTGAGTACATTTTAAGAACAAAGTATGATCTGAGTTACTTTGGGAGTATCCATACCCTTTCATAGCTGAGCTAAAGTGACCAAACCATGCACGAGGGGACTGCTTCAACCCATACAAAGATCTTTTCAGCTTACACACCATGTTCGGTTTATCTGCGCATCTGTATCCAGGTGGAAGCTCCATATAGATTTCCTTCTCTAAATCCCCATGAAGAAAAGCATTCTTTACATCAAATTGATGCAAAGGCCAGTCCAAGTTTGCAGCCAGAGATAACAACACTCTTATAATGTCTAACTTTGCAACTGGAGAGAATGTTTCCTGATAATCCACCCCATAAGTCTGTGTATACCCTTTAGCTATCAGTCGTGCCTTGTACCTCTCAATAGTGCCATCTGCCTTATGTTTGACGGTGAACACCCACCTACATCCAACTGGCTTTTTATCCTTTGGTAGTTCTACAAGTTTCCAAGTTTGATTTTTCTCCAAAGCCTCCATTTCTACCTTCATTGCTTGAAGCCATTTCGGATCCTTCATGGCTTCTTCAACTCTGTTTGGAACTTGAACTGAAGAGATAGTAATCACGAAGTCTTGTAGTGGGGTGGACAGCCTTTTGGAAGATACATAGTCTGCAATAGGATATCGAGATCGGCGGTCCTCTATATCTGGGGAATACCGATTTGGTGGTTTGCCCCTATTATGCCTATCGGGTAGCTTATAACCAGTAAGCATATCAGTATCTTCAAAAGGATCAAGTACAGTAGAAGAACTTACCTCAGATACATTTTCAGGAGTTTGGAGTGGTACTGAAGAGGGCGAAGAGGGCGGAGATAAGGAGGGTTGTTGCTGTTGTTCTTGTTCGGATTCATACAATAATTCAGTGTTGTCTGATTGTGCATCCTTAGAATCATGTGGGGAGCGTACCCATCTGTCGCTCCTGCAATTCCTACTTCCCACCACTGTCTGGTTCTGCTACTAGTCTCCCCCTGAACCGGACACTGGGGGGAGGAAAATAGGACTCTGTCTCGATAAAGGTTACATCCATGGTGACATACGTGCGTTTTTCGGTAAGATCATAACACCGGTACCCTTTCTGAGAAGGGCCATAACCAAGAAAAACACATTTAACAGCACATGGGTCAAGTTTGGTTCGCTGATTTTTGTGAAGATGGACATAAGCAACACATCCAAAAACTTTATGAGGCAAGGTGAGAACCGAAGGAAGAAACACATGGGTAGCAAGTGCTTGCATTGGCGTGCGATATTTCAGAATGCGGGAAGGCATGCGATTCAACAAATAAGTAGCTGTGACTATGGCAGAATCCCAGAACCGATGGGGAACATGGCTACCTTCCAAAAGCGCCCGAGTGCTCTCAAGAAGATGACGATTCTTGCGCTCAGCGATACCATTTTGCTGAGGAGTCTGAGGGCACGAGGTTTCATGAATTAAACCATGTTCTTGAAAATAAGCTGCAAGAGGTTTACTTAAGTATTCTCCACCATTATCAGATCTGAGAACCTGAAGTTTGGCCCCAAACTGAGTCTGAATCATACGGTGGAAAGTCCGGAAGATAGCTTCAGTCTCATTTTTATGTTTCATCAAATATAGCCAAGTCATACGTGTGCAATCATCGACAAAGATGATAAACCATCGAAACCCAGATATAGTAGTAATAGGAGAAGCACCCCATACATCGGAGTGAATTAAGGAAAAAGGAGTAGAACTTTTACTCAAACTAGGAGGAAAACAAGTTCTATGGCTCTTTGCCAAAATACATGTATCACACTGAAAACTAGAGTTCGATAGACCATGAAATACCTTGGGAAACAAGTGCCGTAAATATCCAAAGGATGGGTGACCTAACCGACGATGCCATAACCAAAGTTCCTTCTCTTGAGTTAACTGTCCACGAGAGTGATAGGTCCGTCCAGAAGTTATTTCATCCACAAAATACAGCCCCTCCCTCTTAGTACCACGCCCAATAATCTCCTTCGTGAGAATGTCCTGAAACAGGCAAAAGTCAGGGTACATAAGCACAACACAGTTCAGCTCACTAGTAAGCTGTCCAACTGATAATAGACGATTAGATAATGAAGGAACAAGCAAGGTATGAGATAGAGAGAGGGAAGGCGTGACAGACACACGCCCAGCCGCCGTCACAGGAAAGTCATGTCCAGTAGCATTGTATATATGATCTCGACGTGGTGTAGTGGATGTAAGAAGGTCACCAGATTTCGGAGTCATATGATCTGTAGCTCCAGAATCAATTATCCACCCATGATCACTATGTCGATTAGCAAAGACAAACCCATAATTACCTTCAAGAGACTTGGCATTAGCAGATTCAGGCTCCATAGGAATTAATGATAAGCCACTAGTAACTAAGGAGGCTTGCCCTCCATTCCGCCCCTTTTTGGAGTCTGGTTTCTTCTTCTTGTTCTGAAAATCATCCCACCAGTCTGGATAGCCGTGCAGTTTAAAACAAGATGCTGCTGTATGTTTAGGGTTTCCACAGTGAGAGCATCCCTCAGATATATCAGGTTTTGGCCGAGGTCCCCGGGCAGAAAGCACTAACTGATTACCCTTGCCCCGCTGAGACACCATGGCGGAACCAGAGGTAACCTCGACAGGAGTGGAGAGCATGACAGATTGGCGCATATCTTCTCGCCTGACTCGGGCATAAGCTTGCTCAATAGTTGGAAAAGGATCCATCTTTATAATATCAGCACGAACATTATCCAGGCGATCGTCGAGACCATCTAAAAAGGTATAAACCCGATCTTCATTGATAATGGCATTGTACTTCAAAATATCAGCCGGACATTGCATAGGATTCGGACGGCGGAAGTCAATCTCATGCCAGAGCCCTTGAAGATCATTGTAATATTTCTCGATGGGTCCACCACCTTGCTTCAATCGAGAAACCTGCCTTTTAACATCATAGATTTGAGAGGTGTCAGATCCATCAAAAAAGGTCGTTGCCATAGCATCCCATACAGCTTTGGCAGTAGGAAACCGAATAAAGTTCGGTATCAAGGCTAGGTCTATAGAATTAACGAGCCAACCTTTCACCGTAGAATCATCAATCTTCCATTGTCTAAACAATGGATCAGTAGGAGGGGGTTTAGGAGAATTACCATTCAAATAGCCCAGTTTGTCCTTACCTGAAACATACATCTCAACAACCTGGGACCAAATGCCATAATTTTTTCCATCAAGTTTAATAGCAATTGGTGCAACTGGAGGTTCAACACGCGGGGGCGCGGTCTGCTGGGTCAAGAGCTGCTTCATCACAGCAGTCAGGTATGCCAGAATGGCAGTAGCAGAGGCACTAGAATCTGCTTGGTCAGTTGCAATGATCGGCTGTTTATCGGCCATGAGAGCAGGTGATATTGATCGGCTATTTTTTTTGAGGAATCAGGGTTGCGCGGAAAGGGCGCTGCAAGCCCTGGTCCTCCACAGACACCGAACCACCAAATGCACGAAAGCTCAAAGCCCAAAGCTCAAAGCCCAAGGCGCCTCGTCGTCACGACGCAAACGAGGGAGAAGTGAGGGAGAACCCTCGGAAGCCCTCGCGCCCAAGAGGGAGCCAGCGGCAGGGACGGCGGCAAGGACGAGCCAGCGGCTTCTATAGCAGGGACGATGACCTCGGCAGCAGAGACAAGATCCGATTGCCGTCGGCGTCACGACGTCACGACGCGTGCGGCCGGGATCCGGGTGCCGGCGGAGGGCGGCGAGGGCGACGCGAGGCCGAAGGAGGGGAGGGAGAGGCTCCTCGTCCACCTCTGTGAGGCGGCGGACCGGAGGAAGCTTGCAGTCCCGCTCCCTACGAGCAGATCGCCTGAGAAACCGGAGCCGGTGGTAGAGCCGGATCCGGAACCCTGGGCATCGCCGGAGGTCGAGGGCGTCGCCGAAGGATCCGAGGTCGAGCAAGCTTGCGGTCCCGCTCTGATACCTCGAGGTCGATCCGTCGCCGGGGATCCGAGGGGTGCAGCAGCCGGATCCGGAGCCCTAAGCGGAGACGGAGGTCGAGGGCGTCGCCGGAGGATCCGAGGTTGATCTGTCGCCGGGGATCCGAGGGGTGCAGCAGCAAGCCGTCTGTCGGGGTCCGAGGTCAAGTCGATGGCGTCGCCGGAGGATCCGAAGTCGATGGCGTCGCTGGGGGTCCGAGGTCGATGGCGTCGAGCTGAGGAGGGAGGGTCCGAGGTCGATCCGTCACCGGGGGTCCGAGGTTGATGGCGTCAAGCCATCTTCGTCTGTGGAGGCAGGGACCACGGTCGAAGGTCCAGCAGGAGAGAAGACTGCCCGTCTCCTCTCTCTCTCCGTCTGTGGAGACAGGGACCACGGCGGAAATCGATGGGTACGCCCGGAGGATAGGGTGGTCGGAGGAAGGATCCGACACGGAAGAAGAGAAAGCCACACAGTACCCCAGGAATCAAATCCTAGGGCTCTGATACCATGTAGAAAAAAGAACTCCCTCTATTTTGTATATATGAACATTAAACCCCTATTACATATATATAATCTAGGACCAATCTAATTAGGGAATATACAAAAGGAATAACTACCTAACAAATAGAGGAATACACAAAAGGAATAACTACCTAACAAATAGGCAAAAAATAACTCACTACCACAAATCACTCACGACCACACATCAACCATGTAATGCTGCTCCTCTGTAGGTTTTCTGACTTTGAACTCACGAGGAGGGGCCACAACCTCCACCAAAACTCCTTAGTCCAAAACTTGTCCAACTCTCCAAAAGAAGAAAAAAAGGGCTTCAGCCCTCTTCTCCACCCAGCTTCCTAGCATAAAAGGCTTCTCTTGATTTATTTATTAACTTGAAATAACTTCAACCAAATGAATCACAATTCTGAAAATTCCACCTCCTTAAAGGCAGGCTTGCCAAAAGTCCCACTTCAAATTCAAATTGGAAAATAGGAATGTCCTACAAGTCACACATATAAGCCTTGACAAAATCCTTTACACCAACTTATACCTAAGTATATCACAGGAATCAATATCCACCTGCCCCTCACTTTAAAAAAAGAAAGAACAAAGGGAATTCCCTTGTCTATTTCCCAGCATTCTAATCACCATCTTAAAACTTGGTTCTGCTTTTGGTAAGTTTTGGGGTTTTGATTAAAAGAAAACTGAGAAAATTAAAAATTGAAGGAAAAAAAAGGTGCCAAGAAGAATTTCACGAATGTATTTCTCAAAATTTTTAAACATTTTGAGTTACATAGATTCTTGATTGCAATATTGATGATTTAAGCTGAAGTTACTGCTGTATACAAGTGAAATTGACAAGGGATATTGGTACATGAACACTTGTATTATCAACAAGTTCAAGTCTTTCTGTTCATCATTTTTTAGTAGAAGTGGCAAATATATTCAACTTGGAATGTCCTCATATGTTCGAGGTTAAGTGGCTATCGGATCAAATGCATGTAGTTATAAACATAAAAATATTTGATATAGAAAAAGAAATTTTTAGTACTACGAATGATGGTCTCTCCAACTTAGCTATTTATAGAGCATCGTAGTAGGAAAGTCTCTATATGTTTCAGCCTCTCAAGGGTCATATTTGTCAACCACAAGTAAATATCCTTCTTTGTATTAAAATTAAAGAAAGAAAAAACCATCCAAAAAACTAAAGGAATAACCCATCAATGATATTAAATACCAATATAGTTTTTTTTTCAAAAAAAAAAAACCCAGACCACAAGGCTAGTTTTGTGCAGTTTTGATCGACATTCAACAAGTTTGAGGATCAGTTTCAGTTTGATTCCAGTTGAAATAGTCCAATATTGGTCAAAAACAACCTTAGTTATGAAAGCAAACAGAGGTTTGTCAATTAGGATGGATAATCAAGTTTTAAAGAGAGCTCTTCATCAACAATCTTCACTTGCCATCAAAGCTAAGAAACATGAAGTCAATAAACTTCCGGTCCAAATCACGCACTTCTCCAAAATTTATAATTACCGCAATAAATAATGGCTGCGTACTGTGGATGGATTTTATGATCATCTTGAATTATCACCATGGGTGATGATCTGCATGGACCATCATAACAATATTTTTAATCCTCTTAACTTAGCCCATCGCATCAAGTGTCAAGTTAGTCTTCATGATACATTCTTTGTTTTGTTGTTGAGTGTATCAAGATTTGCAAAGCATTGTTAAAAGTGATTCTTCTTTTAGTTGGAAGAACATGAATCATTCAGATCTGATAAACTAAAAGCTAAGTAGCCATAAGCAGAGTTAGTCTAGATGGTGCTTGGCAAAAACAAATTGGGTAGTGCTGGGGGAGCAGGGGAGGTATTTAATATACCAAAGATGATGAATGGAAAACACCAAGTGGAATAATTTTTTGCATTCTTACTACAAAGACTCATTTTGATAAGGCCTCTGGTCATGTGAGCACATATTGCTACTCAAATAGTTTGGTGAGATTTAGTGTAACATCTCTTGTTGGTTTTAGACAAACCTTGGCTGGTCATGTTTAGAGCCGGGCTTGATTTGAGTGTTGTACTAAGTGGATGAAATTGGCATAAAAATGGCAAAAGCTACTTGTATGTTCAAGTTCAGATTTGTTACCCCAAACAAAAAGACTCAACCATGTCCGAGTACCACTCAAATAAATAGCAAATCACAATTTCAATTTCAATAAAATATTGGACACTCATAGTAAGTACAAAAGAAAAGATTGGGATAATAAGGTAGAAAGGGGTAGAAAAATGACACATAAGAACCTTAAATATGCTACTATATCTTGTATAATGCCTCTAGGAATGCAAAAAGATCAAGATAGACACAAATTGCAGGTTTATCTTGAATCCTTAGTGCACAACCTTATGGATTTTTTTGATGAAATTGATACCATCCTCTCCTTCTTTGGATATCCAACCACTCATCTCACCTCAGAAATTATGTCTTGCACGTTGAAAGAATATAAACAACCTGCTAGTGGTTGTACAAATTGAGTAAAAAAAAAAAAAAAAAGAACCTGACTTCATAAGCATAATCAACCATCACTTCAGTACAATTACTGCCGTATGATATTTCAATTTAGTATATACGATACAAAGAAAATCATGGAATAGAAGCACTTTAAGTATAAAAACAAAGAGTAGACAATTACTATGTTTATTGTCTAGTTGCCTTGTTAAAAAGGTCTGAGGTTATTTTCAATCCTTCATCAATGCTATATTAAGAATGAGAATTTTAAAATTTGGAAAATTGTAAAAATGTTCCATTTATAATTTTCTCCTCAAAATGCCCCATTTCTTTATACAAATCCCTCCACTGGACATTGCTCAAAATTTCTTACTGTTGTCTATTAGGTACTCTATTAACTGACTCTAGTGGGATCTACAAGGCATACACCATACAGGCATAAACCATTTCATATAAATTACTTAGATATATCCATCTTAATGCAACAGGAGAGACATACATCCCTGAAATTTCACAACATCATCCACGCTTTCTAACAAGCTCTGTATTAAAACTTAAAGCATTGACTCGAGTGTCTCATGTATGTACAAATTACACCATTTGTAACCCCCTCTCTCCAACTCTAACAAAACAAGTTGTACTTCTACCACTATCAAACACAATAACAGCAAATAAGAGAATAATCAAATGCATAAATGGAAAGAACTCTTCTCTGGACATGGTGGAAAGTCATTGATGTATTAAAAATTAGTTAACAAAGACATAGTCCCAAATATTGCTTATTACTAGCAAATGCTTCTAATAAATTTCAATCCTTTATGGATATTCAGGTCATGGCTAAGTTTTTGGAGTTAATGCACTAATGACCACCAATCACATTTTATTGTTTAAAAAAATATTTACCATATAAGAAGCCTATTTAGTATGATACATCAAATAAACAATTAGGTTGATGATCTAATAGTACCATTGATATTCCAACTCCAAGAAACATAACCTCATGTTTTATGCTCCCTGTAAAAACAAAAATCTTGTTGAACCACTGGTTAGTAGCACTTAACTTGAACATGTTTCTATATTATTATATTTCTTCTAAATGGATTGTTTATTGTAATTACTCACATAATTAGCAATAAATATTATTTAATGCCATGCACATTGCACATGACTATGTACTAGTTAAAATAAAGTGCTTACGCCCAGACATCTTGTATCTCTTCACATTGGGGTAAAAAGTAAATATGAACCAAGAGGATGGCATTTTGAAGAATTTGCTTATATGATCAGGACTTGGATAGAATAAGATCCGATTTGAACTTCCCAATATATCAATGACAACAATGATATCTTATTAAATAATTTTGAGAATTAATAAAAATGAAAGCTTGTTAAGACAATTGGGCCAAGTGTCCAAACAATATTGTAGAAAAAAAGAAAGAAGACTCAGATGTGATAAAAAAATTAAAAAAAAACACAACAGAATCTACTGGTAAGCTCCACAGCCCTTAAAAGAATGATTGATGAATGAGCATTAAAACATCATACATGAAATGGCTGGGAGAGCTCTCTAGTTACGGTTATGGGTAAGAAGAGGTGTTTCTAGGGTGTTATGTGACCAATGCATTCCTTAGCAACTTAAGAAATATACCAAATAAAACTTGCAAAATGGTATGGCTCAAAAATGTTGTATAAATGAAAAGGGTCTAATCCTAAAAGAAACAGAATGTTTAGAGGAGTATAACTAATACTGATCTAAGATGGAGTGCTGAAGAACCAATTGAGAAGATATGGCATGTAGAATAACTAAGGATGCTTCAATATGGAAAGGTATTTGAATCTTTATTGAATGTTTGGAAAAGATGATAAGCTCTAATGGATCACGAGGAAACAACTTGGAAAACTTTGCAATAACACCAGAAATAACCTTTAACAAAAAATCAATGATGAAGATTAATAAAGTCAACCCAAATAGTTGAAATAGGTGTTACGAAAATAGGTGCATGCTGATATATTCAACTTGTAAGCTTTTACTAACTATTTATTGCAAACCAGCTGTTATGATCTTTCAAGGTAAAGGCCACATTCATCAATAGTTTCTCTAATATCCTCAGATCTATGAATATTATTTTGTGTGACAGCATGTCTTTCCCAATAAAGATTACTCCTGCATTTATTTTTTTATATAGTTACCATTGCCACCAAGAAATTATTATGCCTTAAA
This sequence comes from Areca catechu, assembly GCA_021397845.1. Taxonomy (NCBI): domain Eukaryota; kingdom Viridiplantae; phylum Streptophyta; class Magnoliopsida; order Arecales; family Arecaceae; genus Areca; species Areca catechu. Next base: position 181,367,907 of record CM038050.1, read on the forward strand.
CTACCTCCACATCCTCTCCTCTTAAGCCTACCTTTCAATCAGGGAACATCAACACCGCAATCAGCAGGTAGCATGTAGTGGAATGATAAGTAGATAAACATTCCATAGTACATACAAATAAGCTCCTACGACTAACATTTGAGCATACCACTACTTAAAAAGCACGTTTATGGAATGGTTGACACAAATCTGGTTCTACAATATCGACCTTTCAAGAAAAATATAAAGAATTTGATAAACCAACATCATCATATTCCATAAGCTGCTTTAGTATTTAACATGCAAATGGAAAAATAGAATAACAGATCAAGAATATTCTTACTTCATCCATTGATCTTGAATGCTCCTTTCCAGCCGAAACTTTCATGTCAATCAAAGGCTGCTCCTTGTCATTCTCGCTGATCAATCTCTCAACCAGACCCAGCTTCCTCTTCTTCCTGCATACATTCCATAGCTTCTTCTTGTCCCGGACCTTCCACACGATCCCCTTCCTAAAGATGAGCTTCTCTGACTTCCAACCTGGGAAGCTCGTGTCGATAATCGTCACCTCCGTCTTCGAGTACGTCGACAAATCCGACTCAACAGGACTTCCTGCAGTCCCCCGCTTCCTTCTCGCCTTCGTCCGCCTCTTCTTAGCCTCCGCCACGCTGTTCTCAGCGCTCGACGGCGAAGTCGCCGGAGTAACGCGGCAAGCCGCCGGCGCTCCAGCCAAGAAGTTGCCGCCGATGCTCGCCGAGACGGAGGGGACGCAGGCCTTAGGGTTGGGCTGCTTCCGGGCGCTCTTGTTGCTTCTCCTTTGGGTTCCGAGGGCGGAGCGGTCCCTCATGATGAAGAGCTCCGCCAAGGCGGAGCTCATCAGATCGAAGATCTGCTCCTTCTCGCCGGCGGTTTTGTTCCCGGAGGCGGAAACCGGCGCCGACGGATGCTGCTTCCGCCGCGCATCAGAGGGCCGAGTCTCAGGAGGAGGAGGAGGATGAAAGCAAGAATTGAAGTTGGGGTCAGGGTTAGGGTTGGAGGAGAGGAAGTGGTCGAGATCGAGGTCGGCGGGGATGGAAAAGCCTTTGGCGGCATGGAGGCGATCAAGCCAGTTGGAGCTCGACCTCGAGGTCGAGATCGGGCACAGCATTTTGTTTGTTTCGAGATTTCTTTCCCTTTTTTCTCACAACAAATGAGAGATTGCGAGAAAGAAGAACAGGGGGAGAGTGGTGGCCGGCACGGAGAGTGGAGGAGTGGGAGGAGTGGGAGGAAAAAGAGGGGAAGGGGAGATGAAGGATTGATTACAAGGGGAATAAGGTGGGCCCCTTTTTCTCTACTCGTTCGTTTCACTCACTCTATTTAATAACAAAATCACCTCCCACCCTAACCCGCTTCATGGCATTGTCGAGAATAACGATATACGAACCACATGAAAGCCAGAGCCCACGTACCTCTACCGGATAGTGCGCCCGTGCGGTTGATTAAGACTTGACTTCTTATTTACTGATAATGGATCGAAAAATGATCTGATAACTCGATTAAAATTTTAAAATTTTTAAATATATATAACTGGAGATGGATTGACTGAAATTTTAATATTAAAAAAAATTAAACTGATGTACTCATCGATTCGAAATAGATTGACTGAAACTCCAACATTTTAGCAGGGCTAAACTGAGATACTCATCGATTTGCATAAATTTTGAAAGATAAAAAAATACGTATAAAAATTATGGCATGTATCGAACAAAGGCCTAGCGGCTGGGATCATAATGGGGTGCTACATCGGGATAAAACCTCCTTCCTATCCTTTTATTTCATAAAAAAAAAGCCATAAGCCATATATTCTAATGATGTCTAGTGGCTGTATTTGCTGAACATGTTGAAAAACTATTACAAATAACTATTATATTTTAACTTACTGGACATATTTTATTTATTTTTATTATGAAAATTTAAAAAATAATAGTAATTAACCAACAAATTTTTGTTGTCAAAAATTTAAACAATAGAATCGATTTTTAAAATTTTATTTTGAAAATTACAACAATACCATAAGTAGATGTACTCCTCGACCCGGAGTTCCGATTGAGGAAGCACTATTGAATCTTCTACTGGTACATAAACAAATGTGTAGACTAATGGATTTACTAGTCTTGATTGTTATGAAAGATGATGCTACCATATCGAAATCATTGTCGAAGAGGAAAATCAATATATTGCTTATATAGCTTATTATTTATTTTTTTTTGGAGAAAGTTTTGTTATTAACATATTTACTTTCATTGTAGGTAATGTATTTGATTTCAAAGTTCTACGTGGAAAGATTTGTGAATTCTCTCTTCTTATTCCAAAGCCCATCTCATAATACCTAATTTGAAAGAGATAAGTTGAACAAGCATGATCATCCTCTTTTGGGATGTACTATTAAATTAAAATTGGGATTATCTATAAAAGAAAATTACAGTAGAGTGGTTTATAAATGTGTACGCAATAGGCTTGATTTTATCAAGGATGATAAAAATATGAACTCACAACCATTTTTGCATTGGAAAGACCGTTTCTTATTTTGTACCCAAGCAATTTATAAAGCACAAGCTGAAATAGATGAAATCGAAGGACATTACTTGAATGCTATTATAAGTACACGAGAAGAAATAATCAAAAGACTGTATTTGCCAGAAAATTGGAAGTTCCTATCGTAATGCATGACTACTTAACAAGGGAAGTCACTACAAATGCTAGCTTGGTTTAATATTATTGCAATAACAACCTGTTGCCGTCAAGATCGTCGTGGGCCGTAGCTGTTATGGACGTCGAATTGCCATTCATCTCTCCGGGTGCTCTTCGTGCTTCGAGACCTGCAGGAAACAACGTTAGAGATCCAGGTCGGGGATTCCGGCGGGGGCACTTCGATGGTCAAGTCAGTAACGATCCAAGGGAACAAATTCCTCCCCGGTCGAGCCCCTCTCGATGGACCCCACACTGGGAGGAGTGAGTGTGGTGTGAATATAGGTGAGAACGAGCTGGGAGAGATGGTGGCCGAGATGGAGTGGTCCCCCTGTATGGCCTCTCCCTCTTCCTTTGCTGCCCATTTTAGTGGTCTAGTGTTCGTTGTTTTGGCTTACTCTTGCTGGGTTTTTTAGCTTGGCCTACCTCGGGATCTTCCCAGTGTTGTCAGGCGCGTGCGGCGAGGTATCGTGCCATGGATGGGACATCTTTCTTTACATGTGATAGGGGAAGCTTCCAGGCGTTCTGACATTTCCTCCGGTCACTTCATTCCGGGAAACCTGGCAGAGCCTCGACCGCCCCCGGGATTTGTGCCCTCTGGCTAGCCCCCTCTCCTAGTGGTACGGGTGGTTGGTGGGGAGCATGGTGCCTTGGTCAGGGAGCTTCCTTCTCTTCCAGTGTAGGTGGCAGCTGCAGGCAGTTATTGCGGCATGGCGGGCACTGCTTCGTGGTCCTTGGGAGGCCCGCCGAAGCCTTTGGAGGGGAGGCGCCGCTTCCTTGGCAGTTGGCCCCCTGGCCGAGGTGGTGGCCGACTTGAAGGATTGGGGCTCGGCTCCGAGGTGGCTCGACCTCGGAGAGGCCCGACTCGGTGGAGGGCATTAGCAGGCCAATTCCGACCTGGAGGGCTCGAACTCAAAAGGGGCTCCCCGTGGCGGGGGAGGACTGAGCTCGGCTCCAACCCAAGGGGCCCACCTTCGAAGGGCCCGACCTGGGGGAGGGCACTCGGCTCTGGCCTAGGCATTTCGACCTCACGGGGCTGGCTTGGCGGAGGACGGAGCTCGACTTCAGCAGGCCGCCCTGGCATCTTAGGAAGCCCGGCAAAGGAGCCCGAGTAGAGTATCCATCGTGGCAACTTTTTTTATGACGTGGCCCCTGTCGATCGCTCCACGTCAGCGGTTCTGCCACATCATTTGCCCCCCACTCTCGAGGCCCGTTAGTGCACGGCACTCGGGGCGAAGGAAGTAATTGCGGTGCTGACATGGAAAGGCAGAAATTTGGTGCAATAATGACCGCGATCGATGGCGCTTCGGGTGGCGGTTCTCCGAGTCAATGCAGCGGCGCCACGTGGCCACGTCCGAGGAGCAATTACTGTGGGTGCGGACTTCAAAGTAGCCACAGTCGGAACAAGGAGTCAGCCCCATTGATTAGCAACACATGGCAAGCATCCACCGGTGGGGAGTCGTAATGGTACGGTTGGGCACCAGTCACTTCGAAAAGAAATGCAACTTTTTTCAAAATTTACCTTCTTTCAAATCCTTTGTGCCCGCAGTCGTACTGAAGCTCTCCTTCCATCTCCCCCGGTCGTTTTTGTCTCCCCAAGCTTTTAGCAGGTTAGTCTCCTTCCTCCCCATGCCGGTCGGATAGGGATCTTCTTAGGTTTTCTTTCACCTTCTCCTTCTCCCTCCATATGGCTCATTTCGGTCCGGACTTCCGTCCCTCTTCCCAGGCTGAGGCCGGACCTTCTAGGCCGAAATCTCCTTCTTCTTCTGACGAGGAGGGGGATGCGGCGCGCTACGAGTTTAGTAGAAGGCCCGTGCTCAGGGGAGTATCGATTAGGGAACCCGGTTCTTCTCCCCCATATCGTCCCCCCTTTCTTTCTGCTCCTGCTTCTGAACCCCCTCGATTATTGGTTCCCGAGGGATTGCTTGGGTGATCACTACCATGGATCTGCGACCATCCAGGATGACTATGACATCCCGGACTCCATTCGACTCTCGGTCCCTCGTCCGGGGGAATGAGTCACTTCCAGTGGCCCTTGTCGGATAGCCTTCTATGAGGAGACTTTTGCCGGGGGCCTTCGATTCCCATTCCATCCATTTTTCTTTTTCGTTTTGTCCAACTATCGTCTTGTTCTTGCCCAACTTGTCCTGAACGCTATCAGAATAATTTTTTACTTCATTATTCTGTACCACTTCCACGGGGTAGTCACCCGCTTTTCTCTGTTCAGGGCTTTCTTCACCCTGAAATGCCACCCCAGCGAAGAGGGGTGGTGGTCTTTCTTTCCGCCCGAGGGGCATGAGATTTGAGCTTCCCTTTTCTATCAAAGGATAGAAGAGTAGGTATTTCTTTGCCTCGGTCGAGGGGGTTGACTGGGTTTGGAGTGACCCGGATCGGTCTCCCAACCAGAATTCCACAGTCGAAGCAACTAACCTGGAGGTGTATGAGCAGCTCCATTCTGCCGAGATCCCTTCGCTCGAGGTCCTGCTGTTAGAGCAGAATCTCTACAAGACGGGGATCGGCTCGGTGTGGGAGTCCAGTGAGTTTGGCTCAATCGCCCTTTTCCTCCTCTCTTTTGTTTGTTTGTTGTTTTTTTTTTTTGGCGCTCAGAGTTGACAGCATCTTCCTTGGTGCAGGCATGAAACTCTCGATGGACCAGCTACTCTTCTTCTCCGAGGAGAGGAGCCAAGCAGAGGGGGCAGGCGAGCCCGCGCCGAAGAGAGCTCGGGCAGAGGCTGGTGTGAGGGCGGTGCAACCCGAGCCTGCCGCTCCCGTGTCCGAGCCGAGGCAGAAAAGGGCTGCTGAATCCACCTCGGAGTCTTCGAGGCAGCGCGACCCAGCACCGGTGCCTGAGTCCGAAGTGGTGGCCTAGGCTAGATCTGTCACTGTCGCTGCTGCGGTGGCGTCCCCTCCTCCGGAGATCGTCGAAGTCGAGGAGGATGGGGAGCCGGAAAATGCGGGACCGAGGTCGACCATGACGCCTGAGGTGATGCCGAGCTCCCAGCCCATACCAGAAGCTCCTTCTACTGGTGCAGCAGGCGATCCGGCAGCCATCAAGAGAGACAGGGATTACCGCCAGGTCCCCTTCAAGCTGGCACCCAACGTCTCCTTGACCAAGGACCCAGCCCTCGCTGAGCGGATAATGGACTTCTCCGTCCAGTCCATCGATCGGTGAGAGCTGGGCGGGAGGCCCGTGGGAGACATTCTTAGCGCATCCTTCACCAACCTGTACGCGGTAAGCACACTTCTAGCCCGTCTTGCCTCCATTTAGGCTTTTTGCTTTAGGAGGAACATTGGTTTTGGTGCAGCAAGGCACATAACTCCTGCTCGTCTGCGAAAACTGCTGCAACTGGGCCAAGAGGGAATCTCTAAGGGCCGAGTTGAAGCAGAAGACTGAGGAGGCTTGGAAAACCAAGATGAGGGTCAAGACCCTCACGGGGGAAGTTGCCAACGCCGAGCGGTTGAGGAAGGAGGTCGAGGAAGAACTCGACTCGAAGAGGACTCGGCTGAAGGAGCTCCGAGCCGAGTCGGAGGCGGCAAGGGAGCGTGCCACTTCAGCTGAGAAGAAGACCGCAGTCGCCGAGCGGTGGGCTATTGAGGCGGAGGGGAAGATCTCTGCTGCTAATAGTTCAGCAGAGGCTGCAAGGAGAGAGGCAGCCAAAGCCACTCGCCGGGCCATGGACGTGGAGCAGAAGGCAATGGAGGCGACTTGCAGGGCAGAGGTCACCGATAAGGAGGCGACCGAAATGATGGCCAAGTTCAAGGCCTCCCCTGAGTACCTGCGCAACTTCAAAGAGGCGGTAACAGACTCCTTCTTTAAGGGGTTCGCATATTGCTGGTCTCAGTTACGCGGCATCCTATAGAAGGAGCGGATGGCTGCCCTCCGACTCCTGCGCTCCAAGGGCACCAAGGCCCTGACTCCGGTGCCGGTCGTGGTGAAGGAGGGTGCTGCTACAGTTGAGCTGGCTGTGCAGGCGGCGATGGCCGAGCCGACCCCGCAGGCTGCAGTGGCTGGGCTAGCCCAGCAGGCAAGGTGGTCGAGCCGACCCCACCGGCAGCGATGACCAAATCAGCTCCATCGATGGTGGCGACTAGGGAGCAGGCCCCATGCACGGAGGTGGAGGAGAGCGGGGCTCCGGCTGGGCGTTGCCAGGGGAAGGCTCCAGTCGGGTAGGGTAGGAGCCTTTGCTTCTTTCTTTTCTCTTTGTTATTTTTGACTTGGGTCGCCCTGCATGTCGGGGGCCCGAGAGTATCTGTAAGTATGTATGTTTTTTCAATGAGATGAAGCTTCTCATTTGCCTGGACTTGAGTATCTCTTTCCTCTCCCCCTTCTTTCTCTTCCCCCCCCCCCCCCCCCCCCCCCCCCCCCCCTTTTGTTTTTTTTTGCATGTGGAAAGATTAGGGAAGGAGGGCTTCAGTCTGCTTGAAAGTTGAGCTTTAAACTTGAATGGTGAAGATCCGGGCTCAGAGACTTGGTGAGCAGAGAGCTGAGCTCCGGGCTTAATTGCTTGAGAGCTGGGCTCAGGTCTTCAATATCTTGGGGCTAGGCTCGAAGACTTGGTGGCTGGAGAGCTAGGCTATGGGCTTGATTGCCTAAGAGCTGGGCTTATGTCTTCAATGTCTTGGAGCTGGGCTCGAAGACTTGGTGGCTGGAGAGCTGGGCCCCGGGCTTGATTGCCTAAGAGCTGGGCTCAGGTCTTCAATGTCTTGGAGCTGGGCTCGAAGACTTGGTGGTTGGAGAGCTGGGCCCCGGGCTTGATTGCCTAAGAGCTGGGCTCAGGTCTTCAATGTCCTGGAGCTGGGCTCGAAGACTTGGTGGCCGGAGAGCTGGGCTCTGGGCTTGATTGCCTGAGAGCTGGGCTCAGGTCTTCAATGTCCTGGAGCTGAGCTTGAAGACTTGGTGGTCGGAGAGCTGGGCCCCGGGCTTAATTGCCTGAGAGCTGGGCTCAGCTCTTCAACGTCTTGGAGATGGGCTCGAAGACTTGGTGGCCGGAGAGCTGGGCCCTGGGCTTGATTGCCTGAGATCTAGGCTTAGGTCTTCAATGTCTTGGAGCTGGGCTCGAAGACTTGGTGGCCGGAGAGCTGGGCTCCGGGCTTGATTGCCTAAGAGCTGGGCTCAGGTCTTCAATGTCTTGGAGCTGGGCTCGAAGACTTGGTGCTAGAGAGCTGGGCCCCGGGCTTGATTGCCTGAGAGCTGGGCTCAGGTCTTCAATGTCTTGGAGCTGGGCTCGAAGACTTGGTGGCCGGAGAGCTGGGCCCCGGGCTTGATTGCATTAGAGCTGGGCTCAGGTCTTCAATGTGTTGGAGCTGGGCTTGAAGACTTGGTGATCGGAGAGCTGGGCCCCGGGCTTGATTGCCTGAGAGCTGGGCTCAAGTCTTCAAGGTCTTGGAGCTAGGCTCGAAGACTTGGTGGCCGGAGAGCTGGGCTCTGGGCTTGATTGCCTGAGAGATGGGCTCAGGTCTTCAATGTCTTGGAGCTGGGCTCGAAAACTTGGTGGCCGGAGAGCTAGGCTCCGAGCTTGATTGCCTGAGAGATGGGCTCAGGTCTTCAATGTCTTGGAGCTGGGCTCGAAGACTTGGTGGCCAGAGAGCTGGGCCCCGGGCTTGATTGCCTGAGAGCTGGGCTCAAGTCTTCAATGTCTTGGAGCTGGGCTTGAAGACTTGGTGGTCGAAGAGCTGGGCCCCGGGCTTAATTGCCTGAGAGCTGGGCTCAGGTCTTCAAGGTCTTGGAGTTGGGCTCGAAGACTTGGTGGCCGGAGAGCTGGGCCCCGGGCTTGATTGCCTGAGAGCTGGGCTCAGGTCTTCAATGTCTTGGGGCTGGGTTCGAAGACTTGGTGGCTGGAGAGCTGGGCGTTGGGCTTGATTGCCTGAGAGCTGGGCTCAGGTCTTCAATGTCTTGGGGCTGGGCTCGAAGACTTGGTGGCCGGAGAGCTAGGCCCTGGGCTTGATTGCCTGAGAGCTGGGCTCAGGTCTTCAATGTCTTGGAGCTGGACTCGAAGACTTGGTGGCCGGAGAGCTGGGCCCCAGGCTTGATTGCCTGAGAGCTAGGCTCAGGTCTTCCTGTGAGGTAGAGGGCCATTTGCACAAAAGAAAATCTTTATTACTTTTGGAAGAAGGCCTTACATCATTGGTAATATCTCCTCAAGTTGCGGGTATTCCATGTTTGAGGGAATCTGGCACCATTCGAATCCTCGAGATAGTAGGCCCCATGCGAGAGGGCCTTGGCCACCTTGTAGGGGCCCTCCCAATTTGGAGAGAGCTTACCGCACTCCCGGGGTTGAGATGCTTCGGCTCGGCGCAGCACCAGATCGCCGAGTCGGAAGGCCTTCGCTTCACCCGCGCGTTGTAATACCGTGCCACTCGTTGCCGATATGCCGTCATTCGAAACTGAGTTTTGTCCCTCGTTTCTTCTAGGAGGTCTAAATTGAGCAGGAGGTGTGCTGGGTTCTGCGTCTCGTCGTACTGCTGTACCCGTAGCATGGGTACGTCTAGCTCGATAGGGATGACCGCTTCGACACCGAAGACGAGGTTGAAGGATGTTTCGCCCATCGCCGTCCTGGGCATTGTGTGGTAGGCCCATAGGATGCTTGGAAGTTCCTCCGTCCATCTGCCCTTGGCTTGGTCCAGCCTGGTCCGGAGTCCTTGAAGGATATCTTGTTAGTCACCTCGGCTTCCCCATTTGTTTGGGGGTGAGCCACCGAGGTGAATCAGTGTTGGATGCCGTGCTCGGCGCAGAACCCTTCGAATTCCCGGTTGTCAAATTGCCACCCGTTGTCGGTGATGATGTAGTTGGGTAGTCTGAAGCGGCAGATAACTGACTTCCAGAAGAATTGATGAACATTGGCTTCTGTGATTCGAGCTAGTAGCTCTGCTTCGACCCACTTGGTAAAGTAGTCGATCACCACTAGCATGAACTTTCGTTGCCCCAGCACGGTGGAAAATGGCCCCAGGATGTCCATTCCTCGCTAGACAAAGGGCCAGGGGGATGAAAGTTGGGAGATCGGTGCTGCCGGTTGGCGCTGTATGTGGGAATGGCGCTGGCACTTGTCGCACCGTTTGACGAAGTCAACAGTGTCTTCCCTCATGGTTTTCCAAAAATATCCCTGGCGAAGAGCTTTGTACGCCAGTGTCCTCTCTCCCATATGGTTCCCGTAGAGGCCTTCATGTATCTCCCGGAGGATGAAAGCGGCCTCCGGGAGCCTGAGGCACCTTAGGAGCGGGTAGGAGTGAGACCGGGGGTAGAGCTGGCCGTCCATCAGAATAAATTGGGAGGCCTTTTTCTTGACGAGGCCGGCTTCCCTGCGGTCTTCTGGTAAGGTGCCGTCCAGGATATACCTGACGTACCTGTCCATCCAACTTGGCTTGGGGGTTACTTGCTGCACCTCCTTTGGGCCCTCATAGCTTGGATTATCGAGGTACTCGATGTAGGCGCACCCCGGTGACGAGTCCGGTAGGGTGCGAGTCTCGAGAGTGCATCCGCACGAGCGTTCTCCCCATGGAGGATGTGGAGAATACGGAAGTGACGGAAGCCTGCTGTGCCCAAGCGGACCCGCTCCAGGTGTTTCATCATCTGGGGATCTCTGGCCTCGTACTCTCTGGAGACTTATCCGATAACCAATTAGGAGTCGGTGAAGACCTTCAGCCTCTGCACGCCCAGCTCGCGGGATACCTTTAGGCCCGCGAGGAGCGTCTCGTACTCCGCCTGGTTGTTTGTTACGGCGAACTTGAAACGGAGAGCACATTCTATCACTATCCCATCATAGTTGGCGAGAATGAGTCCTGCTCCGCTTTCGCCGGAGTTGGAGGCGCCGTCCACGTGGAGATCTAGGGGCCCTCTCGTGGTCCGGGCTCAGTTTGATGCTCCGGTGTCATTTGCTCTGGCTCTTCGACGGGTCCTGTGCATTCGACCATGAAATCGGCTAGGACTTGGGCCTTCTGCGATGACCTCGACCGATGCACGATATCGAACTCGCTCAGCATCAAGGACCATTTAGCCAACCTCCCGGAGGTCTCGAGATGGCTGAGTAGGGTCCTTAGTGACTTATCAGTCACAACCATGATGGGGTGTGCTTGGAAGTAGGGCCTGAGGTGCTTAGCAGACATTATTAGAGTAAAAATAAGTTTCTCGGAGTGAGTATACCTAATCTCCGCATCGCGGAGGATCTTGCTGGTGTAGTACACCAACTTCTAGGATCTGGTCTTGTCTATGCGGATGAGGACCGAGCTAACAGCTCTAGGTGTGACCGCCAGATAAAGCAGGAGTTCCTCCCCTTCCTCCGGTCTGGAGAGCAGCGGGGGAGAGGATAGGAACTCCTTCAGTTCTTCAAAGGCTGTACTGCACTCCTCCATCCAGGTAAAATCATGCATCTTGCGCAGCGCTTTGAAGAAGGGGAGGTAGCGATCGACCGATCTCGAGATGAAGCGGCTCAGGGCTGCAACCCGCCCCGTCAGGCGCTGGACCTGCTTCTTTGACATCGGGTGCTCCATGTCAACAATCGCTTGGACCTTCTCCGGATTTGTTTCGATGCCCCTTTGGGTGACCATGAAACCAAAAAACTTTCCTGCCGCCACTCCAAAGGCGCATTTTGCCGGATTCAGCTTCATCTGGTATTTCTATAGGTTGTGGAAGGCTTTGGCGAGGTCGACGACATGATCCGAGCTCGGCTTGCTCATGACAAGCATGTCATCCACGTACACCTGCATGTTCCGACCGATCTGGTCTTTGAAGACCTTATTGACTAGACATTAGTACGTGGCCCCAGCATTCTTCAAACCAAATAGCATCATCCTATAGCAGTACATCCCTTGGTCGGTGACAAAGGCGGTGTGCTCCTCGTCCTCTGGGTGCATCCGGATCTGGTTGTATCCGGAGAATGCATCCATGAAGGAGAGCAGCCGGTGTCCCGAGGTGGTGTCCACCAGTTGGTCGATCTTCGATACGGGAAAGCTATCCTTTAGACATGCCTTGTTGAGGTCGGTGTAGTCTACACAGATCCTCAACTTGCCGTTGCTCTTCTTTACCATCACCACATTCGCTAGCCAGCTTGGGTATTTTACCTCCCGGACAAAACTGGTGGCGAGGAGTTTATCCACTTCCTCATTGATGGCCGCTTGCCTCTCCGGGATGAAGCTTCTCTTTTTTTGCTGCACCAGCCTGCACTTTGGATCAATACTCAGCTTATGGGTGATGATGTCAGGAGGGATACCTGGCATGTCCACCGCCATCCAGGCGAACACGTCCACATTCGCTCGCAGGAACTCCAGCAGGTGGGCCCTTTCTTCGTTTTGCAGCTGAGCTCCGACCTGCACCGTCTTGGCTTGATCGGCTCCCAGCGGATAAGATATCAGGCGCTCGACCAGGCCACCCCGAGGGTCTTGAGCTCTTTGGTTGAGATCGTTCGTCCTGGGGTCGTCCTTGGGGACCTTGGCCCTAGGGAGAGTTTGGAAACATTGTTTCACCGGCTAGGGCGCTCCCCTCATCTCCCCGACTCCGGAGGGGGTTGGGAACTGCACAAGTAGTCTCCTTGTAGAGATGACGGCATCTAGTAGGTTGAGCCCGGGTCGGCCAAGAATCACGTTGTAGGCTGAGGGTAGCCTGACAACCGTGAAAGTCATCATCACTGTACTCTATCGAGGCGGGGTCCCAGTAGTAACTGGGAGAGTGATCTCTTCCTTGACCCTTACAGAATCACCTATGAAATCGACAAGGGGAGTGTGCATAGGTATGAGCTGAGCAGGGGAAAGGTTCATCTTGGAGAAAGTATCATAAAAAAGCATATATGTGGAACTTCCACTATCAACCATGATACGTTTTATAGGATGCTTCACGATCGTCATTTCGATGACAACAGCATAATTGTTTACATTTTCTATTTCATCCCCCCTCCCCTACGAAGGGGAGTACATTTGCAGAGTGCCCTGCCCCCCTGGCCTTCTTGGGTGTGCGCTCAGCTCCCCAGCATATCATCCCTATCGGCTTCTCAGTAGGGCGATTGTCGACTGCTGGAACTGGGGAGAGAGCAACGAGCGCCTGAGGCTCTGGTTGGGTCCTGCCCCCCACGAATCGTTCGAGGTAGCTCCTCTTGATGAGTTCCTCTATTTCTCTCTTGAGATTGCGGCACTCTTCGGTGTTGTGGTCGTAGTCGCGGTAGAAGCGATAGTACTTAGTTTTATCGCGACCAGCGGACGGTTTCATCGGAGGCAGGCGCTACAGGTATGTCTCGCCCTCGATCTCCATGAGTATCTTCGTCCTCGGGGCAAGGAGAGGGGTATACTTCTCTTCGGAGATGGGGGTGCTTCTCGGTCTTAGCCCTTGGTGGAAGTCTGGAGCTGGAGGTCCCGGCTTCCGCATCTCGGAGGTCTCGACGGGGGTTGGCTTCTTCAGTGGCTTCCCGTCGAGCTGCCGTCTCGTACGATCTGCCTCCTTGGCACGGATATACTTTTGAGCTCGAAGGAGGAGCTCGGCATAAGTCCTGGGAAGCTTTTTGTCAAGAGAGTAGGTCAGGCAGGAGGTCCTGAGCCCTCTCTTCAATGCCAGCATGGCGACTGGCTCGTCGAGGAGCTTATATTGACTAAAATGAAGCCATTATATTGACAAAAATAAATACTTTATGTTTCTCATCACCCTACTGCTTCCTTTTCAACAATTAGCAAGTAAATGAAAAGTTTCAAGCCTACCATCATTTTCTTCCTATAGGATCGCTGTTAGAACTTATCATTATAAACCAATTAGCTACTTGAAATAGGGATTACTGATTTGCTTGAACTAGAATTATTAAAATATTTCATATTTTAGTAATTTTTTTATTAAAGTTCCATCCTTTCCTTTTGATGAAAAAATAACAAATGAGTACTTTCATTTTACTCATAATATTTTCAAAATCATTTTATTATAAAATATTAATAATTTTAGCATATTTCTATATTTGCATATGATTTTTTCTTACGTGTTCTTTAATACAGATATTTTTGTTTATGCTGTAATTAAAAACCAATAATAATATTGAATATATAAAACTTTAATATCGTTATATTATGTTTTATTTTATTTAATATGTTTTTAATTAAAATTTGGTTGAATCGGTGATGGATACTCTTAGCCGAATTAATCTCGCACATCTTTTTTTTTAGGGTCGAAATTAACCTGGCATTAATGTATAGTTGTATACTCATAGCTAATATCTTTATTTTATACCAAACCACTACATATTGGAGAAGCTTACTAAAAGATTTATGGCTTATGCTATTTGACTTCCTAATTGATCGGGAGGTTGAGATCCTTGAACCGACGATGATCCATCAATCAAAAAGTATTTCTAATCAGTATTTAAAAAAAAAAAAAACTATAAGCTAATATCTAACAATTTCTTAGTATCTTTTTAAAGTGATACTAAAATTTAGCAGATCCTATGATTTTTTACGGTGGCCCCTGAAATCAAACTAGTACCAGGCATGATTTTTTACGGTGGCCCCTGAAATCAAACTAGTACCAGGCATAGGCATGCAAAACTAAATATACCATCAAAAGTTAGACTACTTATCAAAAGGAAAATAAAAAACAAATTAAACCAAGTTGCCTTTATTCATAAGCTAGATATTGGCAACATGCTTCCATTCATTCATAGCTTTTCAAGGCTCAACAACGAGACATGTACAAGGTGGCAGACCCTTCTTCGGCGGCGGGAGTGGAGGCCCTAGCTGGGATTTGGCTTAGAATACTTCACATGGTCTCCTTTCATGGACTTGTCCCACGGTGGTCTTCTTTCATTGCCGATGTAGTCCGAACGGAGAACGCGGGGGTTTGGGTATGCGGGGGGCAGGGGCAATCACCATAATCAAAAACATTATCCGTGTCTAGAGACTTATCTCCATGATGATCTTCTTTTGTTGCCGATGGTGGTCCGAATGGAGAATGCGGGGGTTTGGATAGGCGGGGGGTAGGAGTAACGCCACTATAATCAGAAACATTATTGTCCGTGTCTAGAGACTTGTCTCCATGATAGTCTTCTTTTGTTCCCGGTGGTGGTACGAATGGAAAATGCCCTACGCCATCGTAATCAGAAACATTATCTCCTTCCATTCTCGCTGGTGGTTCAAGTGGAGCACGTGGAGGTATGGTTAAGCGGGGGGTAGGAGCAAAGCCATAATCAGAAATGTTGACTGCGTCTGGAGAATTATCTCCATCATGACCATATGGGCTAACATGATCAGCATGTACCCTGGCATCTTGTTTTGTTCAAGAAAAGAGAAGAAAATTAAAGAAATAAATAAAAGAACAACGTTTTAAGCAAATATGGATAGAGCATTCATTATATGAATAATATTATTGTCACCTAAAATGGCATGTTAATATCTTTATTATATAAATATATTCCATATTGGATATATATAAAGAAGGAAATAATTTTTTTTAAAAAAAAAACTAGAATTAGGAAAGCAAATAAATCATATCTAGTTGAAATTTTAATAAAATTGTGATGGAAAGAAATAAGAAAAGAATATATTAATTTAAAAAAGAAATAATAATAAAAATATTTTGCTCTCTTGCCATTCTCTTACAATCTATTGGTGAGAATAAAATATCTAAAATCATGTTGCAAATAAAAAAAAAAAAAATTCCAGCTCTAGAAAATATAGAAGAATATAAAATATTGTATTAAATTTTTATATTAATATTTTTCCTGAACTTGTATTGCTTGCATCAAGTGCTAGTATTCAATTTGAAGTTAACATAATTTTTGTTGGTAATTTGTATTTTCGAATACAAATCACTCACATTCTCATTTCCTGGTATTAAATATTTATATCCACAAATCAATTCACTTCACTCACAAAAATGAAAAGTTATAGGTGAAGAGATTTTAGAAATTTTGGAAAGCAATTTTATTTTTTAAAAAATGGATGACTGTAATGGTGTATTTAACCACAATTAATTGACTAATTAGAATAATAATAAATATACTATTATCTATTGATCATTTTTTTTTGGAGAGAGCAAGGGGAGGAATCACCTTAAAAAATGCTCTTGAGTGGTATTGGTAAAACATACAATTGGCCTACATTAGTACAATAAGTTGCTTGAAAAAAAATGTAATCAAAGATTGATAGGGCGAAGCTATTAGTTAAGCAAACAAGGAAAATCTCTTTGTGGTTTCACTATTTCAAATTCTAAAATTTGCAAGGGCCTAAGGTATTTGGGACAGGACATCTTGTTTTGTGTAGCCCATCGAATGCATATTTTTATATAAATAATATAACAAAAACAAAGATTAATAGATAGAGAGATAGATTAAAAAGTAGATAAATAAATAAATAAAAGATGATCAAGGACGATGCAAAGAAATGGATTCAAAATCTTCAAGGGCTTAAGAAAACTTTAGTACCTTATAACATATCAAAAGCCTTTAGTCTCTTGATGTATCTGGACTTTTGAACAGGGAAGAATCATGTGTAATGATTAGATGAGCTAGGGAGATTAGCAAACCTTTTATGTACCTCGCTACACATCTAGTATTGTTAGGCTAGTGATTAAAATATTAAAATTTTGGAGGGCAACCATGTAGCCTACTATCTATAGAATTTTTTCCATCATCATCATCATCATCATCAACAATAACAATAATAAGAACAACAACAATTTTAATAAAATAAATAAGCTACCTAGAATTGGAAGAAGTTCTCTAGCAAAACAGATTGTCATGCAAGAGAAGACCAAGAGAAGCCACCAAGCACCAGTGAAGCATGACCTTGATTTCATCTCTAACCTCCTCTCTAGCCCTTTTGACCTTGTTATTGATAAAAAGAGAGCATCCTCAGCTCTCTATTTAAAGAATCGGTAGTATCATGTTGATAGACTTGTGACTAGAACCATTGTATCTCTCATGAATCAATTTTGTGGATCTTCATTGTTTCCAATTAATAAATGTCTCCAATAAGTGAAAGGATTTTATGGATGCTCGTGAAAGGATTATGTGGATAGGGAGATAGGATGGATAGAATTTATTAATTTTAAACTTTCCTTCTCGTTTTTGGAAGGTAGTAATTAATAAATGAATTTGGACAGAGAATATCTAGAAATATCAACAAGATTTTTGACTGATATTGAAGAATATAATGGAATATAAAAGAATGCCTGCGGGGGTGGGGGCCCGCCGGGTAGCTACACCGGGTTCATTCCCTATCCATTTTACTTATCAAAAAAAATTATAAAATAATGCCAAAAAAATTATTAGCTGTCATATCATATTAGAGTATATTAGAAAATATAAAAAAAAATACCAAGAGATGATTTTAGCTAATGTACGATATAATGAAGTATTTTAGAAATATATGCAATATATTGTATTTACATTAAAATCATGAAAACCCCATACTATATCTATTGCATTAAAATCATGAAATTCTAATTTTTTAAATTTTTGCACTCTTATATATATCATTATGGTGAATGCAAAATTGGTTTAGAGGGGTCGGTTGATCTGAAGAGAGATGCTGATAGCTGCATGAAAAAAAAGAAAAGAAAATCCAATCCCTTGAGCTTTGGATGAATAATAGTATAACAAATAAAAAAAAGTAAAATATAGCATGGAGTGTTACTATGCTCTAATTGGCTTGATTTTGATTTGCATTTATCTCGATTGTTTTTTTTTTTCTCGATCTTGTTGGGTTAGCCATTTTCATCTAAGTTATCAGAGACTTGGCTTTTGAGGCTCGGTTGCGTGACTTTAAGATCTCGATATCATGCGCATGATGCTCGCATCTCGGATTTAATTAGTATTGAGATTTTTGCCGGCCAAAATGCCAATCTTTGATCTCGTACCTGCAAGGTCCGGGAATGTCGAGGAGCTTGCCCATGAACAATTTATGCTTGGAGGCGTTGAACAGCCTCTCCCCACCATCACCACCATTCCATCCTACCTCGACGGTCCAAGAGAGCTCGAGAAAGAAGCCTTTTACCTCATATTAATTCGAGAGGGAGAGGAGGCACTAATTGAGAGAGAGAAGAAGAGCATTGATTAGAGAGGAAAAGATAACGGTTCTTGCATTCTTGGATGGAAAGAGATTTGGAGACTTTTTTTCCTAATCATGAGATTCAGACCGATTCACATCAAAATTTCCGAATTTTTGACTAAACAAGTCTGATTCAAACTATTTTTTTTAATCATACTAAACCAATTCAATACATCTTATATAGGAATTTCAGTCAAGATAACCAAACAAATCCTAATTACGATTTAATAGCCATGGCAAGCAAGCATATGGACATTCCGGTGCTCAAATAGAATATTTTCAAAAAATATTTTCTGATTATTATTCTACCTATCAGGAAGAGAGATTTCGAAGTGAAATCATCTTTTTATAAAAAAGAAAAAAAAAAAAAAAAAAAAGTATTTATAGTTCTCAGCAGGAAACTAAACATGAAATAAAGGGTTTCTGTCCCGTTTCATGCTTTATCTATTAAATTACTTAAGGTCATAATCAAGGTTCCCGGTATCGGTACCAGGTACCGTACCGACGGGTGTACCAACCCATTTTTTTAATATTAAAACATTCTCCCCCTCTCAAAAATATATTTAAAATAAAAAAGACCTGAACCAGGCTGAACCGAGCCCGTACCGGGCTGAACCGATCGGTTCGTACCGGTACCGTACCGTACCGGTATGGAAATTAATTTTTTTTTTACCGGTCCAAATGTCGAACCATTTAAATGGGCTGAACCGTACCGGCTAGCTGCCGGTACGGTACGGTACGCCCCGTACCGGGTGGTACGGGATGGTCTGGTCATAATAATTCTCAACCCAAAATATCTGGCTCTTAGCAATAGCAAAATATCACAATCTTCACGGGATAATACTGAAATAAAAGAGATGCGTTACGAAAGTTATAGTTGAGAACATCCACATTCACAAACTTCGCAAGGTAACACTGAAATAAAAGAGATGCGTTACGAAAGTTATAGTTGAGCTCATCCACATTCACAAACTTCGTAGGATAGCACTGAAATAAAAAAGATGAGTTACAAAAGTTATAGTTGAGCACATCCACATTTATAAACTTCACAGGATAATACTGAAATAAATGAGATGCGTTACGAAAGTTATAGTTGAGCACATCCACATTAAGCGGTGAAATATGGTAGAGTAAAGCAGAATAGTTCCAAAGGATCATGAAGCATCCAAATGGATCCGCTAAAAGCCGGAGTCCATCTAAATCGCCAACTTTCTTTGAGCTCCCGCAAGATATGCATCGCACCAAATTGGAGATCAATATTTTGGGATGCAATAAGAAATCCAGCTATATTTGAAGGGTTCAGATTTAATTCCAGCATTAATTTATTGCTGGCATCAATCCGAGTCCATTCAAATTCTTATATTTTCTAACTTTTTTTTATTTGACTGATCCTATGCAATAAAATCGGGGAAGAGAAGGTTGTTTCTAGCATGCCAACATTGTTCATCAATGTCACTGTTACGGCCGTTACGATGACGTGGAGTGTCTCAGATTTCGCCGGGCGTGATTCGAGCCACGTGGAATTTTTTCGGCAGAACGGGATCGGTCTAGCAAGGTCGGATGTCGCTCCGCCACGGCCGAAGTCGAGGTTGGTCTGGGCCTTCTCGCTCCTTCGCCAGGTGGTGCCCGGAGACGGGTCCACCTCGGCCGAAGTCGAGCGCCTCTCTGCTGCCCCGCCAGGTGTCCGCCCAGGAGGGGCCCACCTCGACCGAAGCCGGCGGCCCCTTGCCCCCTCGCTAGGTGGTGCCCTAAGACGGTCCCACCTCGGCTGAGGTTGAGTCGGGCCCTCTTGCTCCTTCGCCAGGTGGCGCCCGGAGACGGGTCCACCTCGGCCGAAGTTGAGCGCCTCTCTGCCGCTCCGCCAGGTGTCCGCCCAGGAGGGGCCCACCTCGGTCGAAGCCGGCGGCCCCTTGCCCCCTCGCCAGGTGGCGCCCTGAGACGGTCCCACCTCGGCCGAGGTTGAGCCGGGCCCTCTCGCTCCTTCGCCAGGTGGCGCCCGGAGACGGGTCCACCTCAGCCGAAGTCGAGTGCCTCTCTGCCGCTCCGCCAGGTGTCCGTCCAGGAGGGGCCCACCTCGGTCGAAGCCGGCGGCCCCTTGCTCCCTCTCCAGGTGGCGCCCTGAGACGGTCCCACCTCGGCCGAGGTCGAGCAGAGCCCTCTCGCTCCTTCGCCAGATGGCGCCCGGAGACGGGTCCACCTCAGTCAAAGTCGAGCGCCTCTCTGCCGCTCCGCCAGGTGTCCGCCCAGGAGGGGCCCACCTCGGTCGAAGCCGGCGGCCCCTCTGCTCCCTCGCCAGGTGGCGCCCTGAGACGGTCCCACCTTGGTCGAGGTCGAGCCGGGCCCTCTCGCTCCTTCGCCAGGTGGCGCCCGGAGACGGGTTGCCCCCTGCCAGGTGTCCGCCTAGGAGGGGCCCACCTCGGCCGGGGCCGACTAACCAGTGCGGTAAGACCACCGAAGGACAGGAGCACGGGTTTCGAGGCCTCCCCTCGAGCAGCGCGTGCCGCACCCCGAGAGGAGCACTGGTACGATCGACAGCGACACGTGAAACCTCGTTTACATAGGCCCGACAGGTCCCGCAGCCGAGGGGCAAAGTCCTGACAAACCAGGACCCGGTAACGGGCATTGTCGGTGCCTAGGAAGGAGAGCGCCCGTGCTCGGCCCAAGGTCAGGCCGGCGTCCTCCCTCTACCCTTTTCTCGCTAGGCCCGGCAAGCAAGGCGAGGAGGCCGCCGGGTTCTTGAACCCAAAAGGGAAAGGAGAAAGAGAGGGAGGGAAGGAGGTGAAAGCAAAGAGGGGGCCTCCCGAAGGCGGGAACCAGAAGGCAGCGTGATGGGATAAAAGGATGGGAAGAGCGGACGACCAGGTAAGCAAGAAACAGAGGTTGGGAAAAGGAAAAGCACCAAGAGCAGGATCCAAGATCCCAAAAGGGGACCCTTGGCGCAAGCCCGATGAAGGAACTCTGCCAGATTTCTACTCTTCCTGAGACTTTTCTTGCTAAGCTCGATCTCTAAGTCTAGGACTCCTTCGGGGGCCCGTCTTGGAGACTCTGTTCCCTCTCGCCGGTTTCTAACTTGACCATCGGAGCTCCCTCGCCGGGATCCCCGGCCAGGGCTTCTGACCTTGTCTTGCAGGACTGGGAGCCAGGAGACCTCGGGGCAAGACAGTCTAATCAAATCAGCGGCTCTGAAGCCACAGGCGCGGCGGCGAGATCAACAACAGTCACTAACCAAGTTTTAAAAATTTCAGTAAAGAATAGTATCTAATCCAAAATATTATAATCATTCTTCTGGACACTAGCTTGATCCATAGGTATTTTTATAGATTATTTGATTGATTGACTTGAACATCAATGGCAGGAGGTATGCTTTATTTTCGCATTAAAGATTAAATCCATGTCTAAAAATCAAATTTGGAATCTCATTGAACAATATAAAGTCAGACTTGTAGCTAAGAACTTTACTATAAAAGAAGGAAATAATTACTAAGAAACCTTCTTACCAGTTTTAAAAAAGAGTTCATAAGAATAATTATGATTTTAGTAGCTCATTTTGATTTAAAATTATATCAAATAGATGCGACAGTGATATTTCTGAATAGAAATCTTGAAGAAATGATATATATGGTTCAGCTTAAAGATTTTTGTACTGATAATGATAATATTTTGTTTGCAAGCTAAATAAATTTATATATGGACTTAAACAAGCATCTCACTACTGATATATAAAATCTCATAATATTATTAGCTCTTTTAGTTTTATAGAGAACATCGTGGATCAATATATACACATTAAGGTTTATCAGAGGGTTCTATGCATAGATGATATATTACTTATTTAGATTTGCTAAAAGAAATAAAACTATTTCTTTCTCAAAACTTTAAGAAAAAGATATGGATGAAGACTTTTATATCACTGGTATAGAGATTCACATATACATATTACAATGGATTTTAGATTTATTTCAAAGGACCATATTAAAAGGATTTTGAAAATATTTAAAATAATAGATTTTACTTTATAGTTGCACTTGATGGGGCTGGATCGCTGACATGGAGCCCATGTCTGACCTAGTCAGATGCAATGTCGGAGGAAGTTGCCACATCAGATGCCTCTCTTTAGACTCATTCGCCAGGTGGCTCCCTCGAGGTCGAGATGCCCTGGTCGAAGTCGAGCTCCGCCTCTCTGCGGACTCCTTCGCCAGGCGGCTCCCTCGAGATTGAGACGCCTTGGCCGAAGTCGAGCTCCGCCTCTCTCTGGACTCCTTCGCTAGGCGGCTCCCTCGAGGTTGAGACGCCCTGGCCAAAGTTGAGCTCCACCTCTCTTCGGACTCCTTCGCCAGGTGGCTCCCTCGAGGTTGAGACGCCCTGGCCAAAGTCGAGCTTCGCCTCTCTTCGGACTCTTTGCTAGGTGGCTCCCTGAGGTCGAGACGCCCTGGCCGAAGTCGAGCTCCGCTTCTCTCCGGACTCCTTCACCAGGTGGCTCCCTCGAGATCGAGATGCCCTGGTCGAAGTCGAGCTCCGCCTCTCTCCGGACTCCTTTGCCAGGTAGCTCTCTCGAGATTGAGATGCCCTAGCCGAAGTCGAGTTCTGCCTCTCTGGCCTGGTCCCACTTCGGACAGGGGGACCAGCAACTGAGAGACATTGCCACTTTCCTTGGGCGACAGTAAGCCACCCAAGGACCATGGAGAGGTTCCCGCCAGGCCGTAATAATTGTCCCAGCTATCACTTACATCAAAAGGGAAGGGGTCCCCCGATCGAGGCGCTACACTCCCGAACAATCATCTGCACCACCCAATAGAGGAAGTCAACCTAGGAGATTCGAATCCGAGGGGTAGTTGCCCCTCGATCGAGGCTTTGCCAAGTTTTCCAAAATGGAGCGACCAAAAGGAGGGTCAGAGCGCACGATAAGTTCCTTATCATAAATAAGGAAAGGCACCTCGCGCACGACATGGATCGTCACCGCACATGCCTGCAAGCGAGGGAAGGATCCCAATGCAATCAGCGCGCAGCCATCCCGGCTTAAAAGGGTCCTACAAGGTTCCAAGAAGAAGGTAAGCAAACAAACGGGCGAGAGGGGAAATACAGGGGAGAGCAATTGAGGGACCAAGTGTCCAAGGTTACCGGAGATCCACTAGAAGGGTCTCGACAGGCATAGCCATCCATTTCGAACTCTCTACCGCTGCCACTTCCCCCGCTTTACTCTTAGCTCATTCATACTCTCCCATTACATTACTTTTTCCTCCTAGCATGGAGTCTGTCTATGGAGCTCGATCAGGAGGATCTGTTTTTCTGGATCGTTACTGACTTGAGCATCGGAGTGCCCCCATCAGGATTACTGGCCCGAGTCTCCTTTAGTTTGCAGGTCCAGGCACGCGGGTAGGTCTCAGAGCCACGAGGGCACGATCCGAGGTCGACTACAGCTACAGGCCACGGTGGTCTTGGCGGCTACAGATTGGCGCACCAAGTAGGGCACAGGACATATTTTGATTAAAGCTAATCCCCTTGCAAGCAATCCCACAAGGAGCATGGTGATGACCCGTGCGAGGGAGGTCTCAACTAGTTATGCGGGGGATCCCCTTTCCCGGGGGGACCCACACAGTCCGGAGAGGGATCTCCCCGCTCCACTGCCACTGCCTCCAGCGGATGTTCAGGTGGCCGCACTCACCCAGTAGATGCAGCTTCTAATTGCGGCAGTGCGTTAGTTACAGCATCAGCACAGATCCTTGGCCACCCACCAACAGCTAGGGACTCTTGTGGCCCAAGTCACCGTGCCCCGCACAGCCTGCATTCCTTCCAAGGAAGGCCTTTGTAACCGCGGGCTACAATAGACTGTCGGGGAAGTCGTAGGACCCTAGCGAAGAGACAATGGACCGGGTCTGCCGACCGGGAGATCCGATCTTCGACCTTTGAGCAGGCTACTGTTAAGCACCGTCGAGGTCGCAGAGGCAAAGCCTCCCGTCGCGACCCCTCTCAAATGCCACCTTCTCCTCTTCTGTCGGCCTCGGTGGAGGGTTCAATCGATGAGGCCATCAGGCACATGGCAGAGAGGTGCCTGGAGGAACAGGAGTGTAGGCTGGCGGAGCTATCCTGCCAGTTTGCAAATTTACAGGGCTCTCCCAATGAGCCTACAGGCTACGATGCCCAACCCCCTTTGGTGCTAGGGTTTCCAGTCTTTGGTGCCTGGGAGTTGGGCTCCGAGCTTTGGTGCCGGGCTGACCAGTCTTTGGTGCCGGGGTTTCCGGTCTTTGGTGCCCAGGAGCTGGGCTCTGGGCTTTGGTGCCGGGCTGACCGGTCTTTGGTGCCCAGGAGCTGGGCTCCAGGCTTTGGTGCCAGGCTGATCGGTCTTTGGTGCTGGGGTTTCTGATCTTTGGTGCTCGAGAGTCGGGTTGACCGGTCTTTGGTGCCGGGCTAACCGGTCTTTGGTCCTGGGGTTTTCGATTTTTGGTGCCGGGAGCTGGGCTCCGGGCTTTGGTGCCGGAGAGCTGGGCTTCGGGCTTTAGCACTGGAGAGCTGGGCTCCGGGCTTCGGTGCCGAAGAGCTGGGCTAGGATGTCCATTCCCCACTGGGTGAACGTCCATGGGGTGGAGAGCTGGGAGAGCGGCATCGCTGGTTGACGCTGTATGTGGGCGTGGCGCTGGCATCGGTCACACCTCTTCACAAAGTTAGCGACGTCCTCCTTCATGGTCTCCCAGTAGTATCCCTGTCGGAGGGCTTTGTATGCAAGAGTCCTCCCCCTGACGTGGTTTCCACAAAGGCCTTCGTGTATCTCTTGGAGCACAAAGGTTACCTATGAAGGTCTCAAGCATTTCAGGAGTGGATAGGAGTAAGATCGGCTGTAGAGCTTTCCTTCCATGAGGACGAACCACGAGGCCTTCTTCTTGATAAGGCCGGCCTCTGCATGGTCTTCCGGCAGGGTGCCATCGGTGATGTATCTGATGTACCTATCCATCCAGCTCGGCTCCGGGGTAACTTGCTGCACCTCTACGGGAGCTTCATTGCTTGGATTTTCGAGGTACTCGATGTGGGCGTGCCCCAGTGACGAGTCCGGTAAGGTCGCAAGTCTTGATAGTGTATCGACGTAGGAATTCTCGTCTCAGGAGATGTGAGAGATGCTGAAGCACCGGAAACCTGTCATGCTTGAGTGGACCTACTCCAAGTACTTCATCATCTGGGGATCTCTAGCCTTATATCTCCGGAGACCTGTCTGGCCACCAGTTGGGAGTTGGTGAAGACCTTCAGGTTTCACACACCCAGATCGTGGGAGACCCTGAGTCCCGCGAGGAGTGCTTCGTACTTCACCTGGTTGTTCGTGGCAGCGAATTTGAAGCGGAGTGCACATTCAGCTACAACTCCATCGCTGTTAGCGAGGATGAGACCTGCTCCGCTTTCGCTCGCATTGGATGCGCTGTCGACATGGAGGATCCAGGACTCCTCTTCGACTTCGGGCTCCACTTGGTTCTCCGGGGCAGTCTGCTCTGGCTCTTTGGCAAGTCTCGTGCTCGACCAGGAAGTCGACCAGCACCTGGGCTTTCTAAGATGACCTCGATCGGTACGCGATGTTGAACTCGCTGAGCTTCAGTGTCCACTTGGCCAAATGCTCGGATGTGTCGGGACGACTGAGCACCACCCTCAGGGACTGGTCTGTCAAGACCATGATTGGATGCGCTTGGAAGTATGGTCTGAGATGCTGAGTAGACATGGTAAGAGCAAAAATGAGTTTTTCAGCTCGGGTGTACCTGATCTCGGCATCCCGGAGTATCTTGCTGGTATAGTACACTGATTTATGAGATCCGTCCTGATCCGTGCGGACAGAACCGAACTGACGGCTCCTAAGGTGACCGCTAGGTACAGCAGGAGCTCCTCTCCTGTGTCCGGCATGGAGAGCAGTGGTGGTGATGCTAGAAAGTCTTTAAGCTTCTCGAAGGCCGCCCAGCACTTTTCTGTTCATGTGAAGTCATTCATCTTATGCAGAACCATGAAAAAGGGAGGCAGCAGTCTGCCGACCTCGAGATGAATCGGCTCAATGCGACGATCTGACCCGTAAGGTGCTGGACTTGCTTCTTCGAGGTCGGATGCTCCATGTCGATGATTGCCTGGACCTTCTCCGGGTTTGCCTCGATTCCTCTTTGGGTCACCATGAAGTCGAAGAATTTCCCTGCTGCTACTCCGAAGGCGCACTTCGCCAGGTTCATCTTCATTTTGTGTTCTCGGAGATTGTGGAAGGCTTCCGCGAGGTCAGCAACATGGTTTGACCTCGGCTTGCTCATAATAAACATGTCGTCCATATAGACTTGCATATTCCTATCGATCTGGTCCTTGAAGACCCGATTGACCAGGTGCTGGTATGTGCCGCCAGCATTCTTCAAGCTGAACGGCATCATCCGATAGTAGTACGTCCCTCGATCGATGACAAAGGTAGTGTGCTCCTCGTCCTCCGGATGTATCTGGATCTGGTTGTATATAGAGAATGCCTCCATAAAGGAGAGCAAGCGGTGTTCCGAGGTGGCGTCTACTAACTGGTCGATTTTTGGTAGGGAGAAGCTATCCTTCGGGCAGGCCCGATTAAGGTCGGTGTAGTCCACACAGATCCTTCACTTTCCATTATTCTTCTTCATCATAACCACATTTGATAACCAGTTCGGATATTGCACTTCCCAAACAAAGCCAGTTGCGAGGAGTTTGTCCATCTCCTCGTTAATCATCCTTTGCCTCTTCGGTGCAAAACTTCTTTTCTTCTACCACACAGGGCGATACTTTGGGTCGATGCTCAGCTTGTGGGCTATGATTTCAGGTGGGATCCTGGGCATGTCGGTAGTCATCCAAGAGAACATATCGGCATTCGCCCAGAGAAATTCCAGCAGGTGGGCTCGCTCATCATCTTGCAATTGCGTCCCAATCTGCACTGTCTTTGTCAGGTCGATTCTGAGGGGATACGACCAGTTGCTCGATCGAGCCACCTCTGGGGTCCTGCGCCCTTTGGTCGAGGTCGTCTGCACGGGGGTCATCCTAGATAACCTTGGTCCCGAGGATGGTTTGGAGGCAGTGCTGGATTGGCTGAGGTGCCCCCCTCATTTCCCAGACACCGTAGGAAGTTGGAAATTGCACCAATAGCCGCTTTGTGGAAATGACCGCGTCGAGCAAGCTGAGCCCGGGTCGGTCGAGGATTATGCTGTAGGCCGAGGGAAGCCTAACAACCATGAATGTCATCATGACGGTGCTCTATTGAGGTGGCATCCCGGCAGTAACGGGGAGAGTGATCTCCCACTCGACTCCAACAGAGTCACCTGTGAAACAACGAGGGGTGTGTGCACAGGTCTGAGCTGAGCAGAGGATAGATTCATCCTGGAGAAAGCATCATAAAAAAGCATATCCGTGGAGCTCCTACTATCAACCATGATGCATTTTACAAAATGCTTGGCGATCGTCATCTTGACGACCACGGTATCATTATTTATATTTTTATTTTCAATCTCCCTCTCCCTCACAATGGAAAGTACATTCTCAAAATTCTCCCCCCGGGCCTTCTTAGAAGTGTGCTCGACTCCCCAGCATATCATCCCCACCGGCTTCTCGGTAGGGCGGTTGTTGACTATAGGGACTGGAGGTAGTGCTGCGAGCACCTAAGGTTCCACCGGGGGTCTGCCCCCCACGAACCTTTCGAGGTAGCCCCTCTTTATGAGCTTTTTAATCTCCTTTTTGAGGTGACGACATTCCTCGATGTCGTGGCTGTGGTTGCGGTGGAATTGGCAGTACTTCATCATGTCGTGACCGTTGGATGGCTTCAGCGGAGGTAGGCGCTTCAGATAGCATTCACCCTCGATCTCCATGAGGATCTTCTCCCTCGAGGCGAGAAGAAAAGTGAAGCACTCTTCCGGGATGGGGTCTCTCCTCGGCTTCGACCTCTGGCGGAAGTTCAGGGCAGCCGATTCGGGCTTCCACATCCTGGAGGTCTCCCCGGGAGCTAGCTTCTTCAGAGGCCTTCCGTCCAGCTCCCTCCTCGTGCGATCCGCCTCCTCGGCACTGATATACTTCTGGACTCGGAGGAGGAGCTCGAAGTATATCTTGGAAAGCTTTTTGTCAAGAGAGTAGGTTAGGCGAAAAGTCCTAAGCCCTCTCTTCAGCGCCAGCATAGTGACCGGCTCATCAAGGATATAAATCTCCAGCACGGTAGCTTTGAAGTGGGCCACGTAGTCTCATAGGAGCTCGTGATCTTGTTGCCTGATGGAGAAGAGGCTGTCTGCCTCTCGTGGCACCTTTCGACAGGCATCGAAGTGGGCCACAAGTTTTCGCCCCAGCTGAGCGAAACAGCTAATGCTCTCCAGCTTTTGCGGGTGAACCATACCCGATCTGCCTTCTGGAGAGTGGTAGGAAATGTGATGCAGAGGAGAGCATCAGTTGCTCCCTGGACTCTCATGAGAGCCTTGTAGCTCTCCAGATGATCCAGGAGGTCGGTGATCTCATCGTAGGGACCCACCTGCGGCATGCCAAATCGACCTGAAATCGGTTCCTCTTGGACTTCTCAGGAGAAAGGGGGAGGGAGCCTTGCAGATTTACAAATCGGTGGGATAGCTCTGCTAGCTTGTGCTCTTGTTCCTCCAAGCGCTTCTCTGCCATATGCTTGATGGTCTCATCAGTTGAACCTTCCGTTGAGGCTGACGGAGCCGGAGAAGGTGACATATGAGGGGGTTCATGATGGGGAATCTTATCTTTTCGACCTGGGCGGGGTCTAGTTGTGGCCCGCTCAAGGGTCGGGGATCGGCGGATCCGGTCCATTATCTCTTCACCGGTGTTTTGTGGCTTCCCCGATGATTGGTAGTGGCCCGCGACTGCAAGGGCCCTCCTTGGAAGGAATGCAGGCTGTCGCGGGGTACCGCGGCATGGGCCGCGGAGTCCCTGGCGCTAGTGGGTAGCCAAGGACCGGTGTTGGTGCTGGAGTCAGCGCACTGCTATAGTGAGGATCTGCATCTGTTAGGCAAGTGTGGCCAGCTGAGTGTCCGTCGGAGATGGCTGAGCTGGAGCGGGAAGCTCCCCTTTTGGATTGTGTGGGTTTCCATGAGAAGGGGGATCTCCTGCACGGCTGGTGGAGACTTTTCTCGCTCACGTCGTCACCATCTTTCCGGTGGATTGCTTGCAAGGGGACTGGGTTTGTTGGCTCTCCTAGTGATTTTGATGAATAACAAAATATTGAGTACATATTGTATACTGATGTTTATTCTCAGCTATGATTTTTCAGGAAGCAAGCACCTCAAATTCTCAAAAGTTTAAGTATCATGGCACACCGTGGCACGGAGCATTTTTTAAAATTTATGATATCCTCTTCATGCAAAAAGGGATTTTACATGTTCAATTATTGATTGTTTATGTTCCATTTTAATTTCAAAA
Source organism: Areca catechu (assembly GCA_021397845.1). Lineage (NCBI taxonomy): Eukaryota > Viridiplantae > Streptophyta > Magnoliopsida > Arecales > Arecaceae > Areca > Areca catechu. The sequence goes on from CM038050.1 coordinate 181,396,998, forward strand.
TTTATGCTTGTGTTTTTGGCTTAATTTGCACTTGATTATGAATTTTTCAAAGTCAAGTATCGACACCTGGGAAGTCAAGTATCGACACTTCAGCATTTGGCATGCAGAAAAATTTCTTGGCATGCCAAGTGTCGACACCCAGAACTCAAGTGTCGATACTTGCAATTCAAGTGTCGACACTTAGGTTTTCAAGTATCGACTCAAGGCCTGAGATTTTTGAAAATATAGAACTTTGCCAATAAAGAGTTTTTGTGTCAAGTGTCGACACCTATGCATCAAGTGTCGACACTTGAAAGTTCAAGTGTCGATGCCTAGAAATCAAGTGTCGACACCTGACAGCCAAGTGTCGACATATGACAGCTAAGTGTCGATACTTGAAGTCTGACAGCTCTAACGGATCTATTTTTCAGACTTGCAGAAATCACTTTTCAAGCTCTCAACGGCTAGATTCGAGGCTCCAATGGTCACAAACCATTTTTTTGGAAGTTTTTAGTTGTATTTAACCTTCACCAACTTCATTCTAAAGTCATTGAAGTGTATTGAAGTCCATTGAAAGCCAAAAAGCCAAGATTCTCTCAAGAACTTCACTCAAAGAGCCATTTAAAGTTTGATTCCCTGAAAAAGCTTACAAGCCCATCCTTACATCATTCCAAAAGAAGAGTTTGAAGGATATTCCAAGGAGGAGATAAGACAAAGCATCAACTTGAGCTTCAAAGCTTCTATTCTACTCTTGAAGAGAGTTTGTCTTATTTTTAAAATTGTATATCTAATTTTATCCTGTGATTTGACCTTGCTTTCAAGGGTATCTTGAAAGAAGGTTGTTGTGATTTGTTGGTAAGCCAAAGGGACAAAACCAACTAGGATTAACTTGTGAGCCCGAAGACAAAATAAGTGTTGAGATTTGTTGGTGAGCCTAGGTGATAAAACCAACATAGGTTTTGACTTGTGAGCCTTTTGAAAAACAAGTCGGCTGTAATCTTGATTGGATTATAGTGGAATTTTCAAGGGTGGCTTGGGGAGTGGATGTAGGTGCTAGGTTTGCACCAAACCACTATAAACTTTGTGTTTGTATGTGATTGCCTTCTCCCTTTCTTGCTCTTTGTTTATTGCAATTCATTTACTGCTTTCCGCTGCATTCAATCTAGTGCATTAAGTTTATTACTCATAAATACCACTAGACCTTCACATTACTGCTTTAATTTTTAAAAGACCCAATTCACCCCCCCTCTTGAGTTCCATTTCTGGGCAACAAGTGGTATCAGAGCACCGATACTCTCTTGTAGGTCCAAGGATCTTGAGTAAAAGATCATGGCAGTCCCAATAGGAATGGGTGTTGTTGAAGGTCAAGCTTCAAATCGTCCCCCACTCTTCAATGGCACAAATTACACGTATTGAAAAACACGCATGCGCATATTCATTTAAGCTATTGATTTTAATCTGTGGAGGACAATTGCTAAAGGTCCTCATCAGCCTACTATGATGGTTAATGGCATTCTCACTCCAAAAATGAAAGATGATTGGGATGAGAATGACATTAAACAAATAGAGCTTAATGCTAAGGCTATAAATTTGTTATTTTGCTCTCTTGATTCAAGTGAATTCAATAGAATATCTAATTGTCTTTCCGCTAAGAAGATTTGGGATACACTTGAAGTTACCAATGAAGGTACACACCAAATGAAAATAACTAAGGTCAACATGCTCATTCATACTTACGAAATGTTTAGAATGGAATCTACTGAGTCTATTAGTGAGATGTATACTAGGTTCACAAATATTGTGAATGGCATGAGAAGCCTATAAAAAGTTATTTCTAATGGTGAACTTGTAAACAAACTTCTCAGATCTCTACCGGTTTCTTGGGATGCAAAGGTGACAGCTATTGAAGAAGCCAAGGATGTCAACACTCTTTTACTTGAGCAATTATTGGGCTCACTGATGAATTATGAGCTTTCCCTCAAGCAAAAGAATATGGAAGTTGACAAAAAAAAGAAAGTAATCGCTTTCAAATCCACTGCAAGAGAAAAATCAAGCGATGACTCTGAAGAAGATGATGAAGAAGATGAGACGGCTCTAATGGCAAGAAAATTCAGAAGGTTCATGACGAAGAAAATATTCAACTTCAAGAAGAAATTCCTGAAAGGTGAACCAAGTAAAGAGAAAGATAAGGAGAAAGATAAGGAGCATCCCACTTGCTTTGAATGCAAGAAATCAGGTCATTTTAAGGTGGACTACCCCTTACTCAAGAAAAGCAGAAGAAAATTAAGAAAGAAGGCCATGATGGCAACCTGGAGTGACAGCGAGAACTCCAGCTCTGAGGAAGAATATCAGGAGGTTGCAAACTTCTGTCTGATGGCGGATAATGACAAGGTACAATCTGAAACTGAGAATGAATTTACATTTGATGAACTTCATATAGTTTTTGATGAGTTAGTTATAGAATTTCAAAAACTAAAGTCAAAACATAAAGATTTGAAAAAGCAAAATTTGGATTTATCCAAAGCAAATGATAAGTTTTCTAATGAAAATGATTGTCTACTTCTTCTAAATAAAAAATTAAATGATAAGATTTATGTTCTTGAAAAGGAAAAAGAAGTTTTGAAAAAGAAAAGCCTTTCAGTTTCAAATGAAAATTTTTCAAAACAAAACAAAGAAATTTTGGATGAAAACAAAAATATAAAGAAGAAATTAAAAAGTTAAAATCTTTTGTAGATAAATTTACATACAGTTCTGAAAAGTTAAACATGCTTTTAAATAACCAAAGAGTTGCTTTTGATAGAGCAGGTTTAGGGTTTAGAACTCATAAGAAATAAAAACTTTTCAAAAATTTCTTTGTGCATGCATCTTCATCCGTTACCTGTTATGCTTGTGGTACTATAGGGCATAAATCTTATATGTGCAATAAAAGAAGATTGAGTAACATTAATAAAGTTTGGGTTCCAAAAGAAACCAATGCCACTAACCTAAAAGGACCTAAGATGACTTGTATACCTAAAGTCTCCACTTGATTTTTATTACAGGTATGCCTTGCAACCAATAAGAAAAGAATGTGGTACCTTGATAGCGGTTGCTCAAGGCATATGACCGGAGATGTGGAGCAGTTCTCATCACTCCAATATCAAAATGGTGGCAATGTGACTTTTGATGATAATGGAAAGGACAAAATTGTTGGTATTGGTAAAGTTCATATCACCCCCTCTACTTACATTGATAATATCTTATATGTTGATGGTTTGAAACATAACTTGCTTAGTAGTAATCAATTTTGTGACAAGGATTTTAAAGTTGTTTTCGAATCTTCTATGTGCATTGTTTTTAGTTTAGATGACAATGGCATCAAGTTCATTGGTCATAGGTATGACATTATTTATATGGTTGATCTTGATGATCTTCCTGTTCAAAATGGTCAATACCTAGTAGCAATGGAAGCCAAGATCAATGAAACTAGTTGGCTTTGGCATCGTAGACTAAGGCATGCTAGTATGCATTTGATTTCAAAACTTAGCAAAAAGAATTTGATAAAAGATTTGCCAAAACTCAGTTTTGAAAAAGACAAGATTTGCAGTGCATGTCAGCTTGGAAAACAAACCAAATCCTCTTCTAAATCAAAAGGAGTAATCTCTACATCTAGACCCTTAGAGTTGCTTCACATGGACCTCTTTGGGCCAACTAGAACATCTAGTTTGGAAGGTAAGAAGTACGGTCTAGTTATTGTAGATGATTTCTCATGATTTACATGGGTCATGTTTTTAGCACACAAAGATGAAATATTTTCAGAATTCATTAGATTTCATAAACGTGTTTCAAATGAAAAAGGTGTTTCAATCATATCTTTGAGAAGCGATCATGGAATCGAATTTGAAAATGCTGATTTTGATAAATTTTGTATTGAAAATGATATTCATCATAATTTTTCAGCACCTAGGACACCTCAACAAAATGGGGTGGTAGAAAGAAAAAATAGAACTCTTGAAAAAATGGCACGCACCATGCTTTGTAAAAATGACATACCTAGATATTTTTGGGCGAAAGCCATAAATATTGCATGCTATATTTTAAATCAAGTTTTAATCTGATCGATTTTAAAAAAAACACCATATGAGCTTTGAAAGGGTAGAAAACCTTCAGTTCATTATTTTTCTTATTTTTGAATGCCGTTGTTTTATCTTAAACAATGGTAAAAACAATTTGAGTAAATTTGATGCCAAGTCAGATGAGGGTGTCTTTCTAGGCTACTCTACATCTAGCAAGGCATATAGGGTCTTCAACAGAAGAACACTTATTGTTAAAGAATCCATACATGTAGTATTTGATGAGTCTGACCAGAAATCTTCTAGAAAAGAAGATGTGCATTCTGATGAAACAGGTACTAAAAGAATTGAAAAAATGAATACAAATGAAGAGCCTGTTAAGAAACAAGAAGATGATCAAAACACTGAAGGAGATCAAGTACAAGGTGATGAAAACACATCTATTGTTGATCCACTACTAAAAGAATGGAGGTATACTCATGGACACCTAAAAGAACTAATTATAGGTGATCCATCTAAAGGTGTAAATACTCGATCATCCCTTAGAAATATTTATGATTATTTAGCATTTATTTTCCAAATTGAACCTAAAACTATTGAGAAAGCTGAAAATGATAGTAATTAGATAAATACTATGCAAGATGAACTTAACTAATTCAAAAGGAACAATGTTTGGACATTACTAGATAGGCCTTCAAATACTTCAACTATTGGCACAAAATGGATTTTCAGAAATAAACTTGATGAAAATGGTATTGTTACAAGAAATAAGGCTAGATTAGTTGCCAAAGGATACAATCAGGAGGAAGGGATCGATTTTGATGAAACCTTTACTCCCGTGGCTAGACTTGAGGCAATTAGGCTATTATTGGCTTTTGCTTGCTTTTTGAATTTTAAATTATTTCAAATGGATGTTAAAAGTGCCTTTTTAAATGATTTTATTGAAGAAGAGGTTTATGTTGAACAACAGCCTGGTTTTGAAAATTCTGAATTTTGAAATCATGTTTTCAAACTTCATAAAGCTTTGTATGGTTCGAAACAAGCTCCTAGAGCTTGGTATGATCGTTTAAGTTTTTTCTTGCTAAAAAATGATTTTGATAGAGGTAACGTAGAAAAAACTTTATTTTTGAAGAAAAAGAATGATGATCTCTTAGTAGTGCAAATCTATATAGATGATATCATATTTGGTGCTACTAACAAATCTCTTTGTCAAGAATTTGCAAAGTTTATGCAGGGTGAGTTCGAGATGAGCATGATGGGAGAACTGAATTTCTTTCTCAGACTCCAAATAAAGCAAACCAAAGAGGGGATCTTCATTAACCAAGCAAAGTATACAAAAGAAATACTCAAGAAGTTTGGGATGAAAAATACCAAGCCTTTAGGTACCCCTATGAGCTCTTCTTGTAGACTTGACAAGGATGAATCAGGTAAATCTATTGACCAAAATTATATCGTGGCATGATCGGTTCATTGCTATATCTTAGCCAGTAGGCCAGATATAATGTTTAGTGTATGTATGTGTGCTAGATATCAATCTAATCCTAAAGAGTCTCATCTTTTTGTTGTTAAATGCATACTTAGATATCTATCTGGTTCAATTGAAATTGGTTTGTGGTACTCTAGAGATTCTTCATTTGAATTGATTACTTATTCTGATGCTGACTTTGCTGGGTGTAAACTTGATCGTAAAAGTACTAGTGGAACCTGTCAACTTCTTGGAGTAAATTTGATCTCTTAGAGTAGCAAGAAACAGAATTCGAATGCTTTATCTACAGCGGAAGTCGAATATATAGCAGCTGGAAGCTGTTGTGCTCAAATCCTTTGGATTTAACAACAACTCAAAGATTTTGGCATTAAACTAATTATGACACCCATAAGATGTGACAATACTAGTGCAATCAATCTAACAAAGAATCGTGTGCAACATTCAAGAAGTAAACACATTGAAATAAGACATCATTTCATAAGAGATCATGTACAAAACTCTAATATTTTACTTGAATTTGTGTGTATTGATGATCAATTAGCCGATGTGTTTACCAAACCATTGAGTGAAGAGAGATTTTGTCTGATTAGAAGAGAGTTAGGTGTCTTGATCCATTCTCCTAGAACTCTCTCAAACTTCACCTCATCCAAGGTATTTTACTCAAAAAATACTTGCATTTAGACCCAAAAGCATTTAAATACTTTCTTAAATTTTTTGAGTTTTTTTCGAATTTTTCTGGGATTTTCTTGGCCAAGTGTCGACACTTGCGAAATTTTTTCTATTTTTTAGGGCAAACCAAACGATTTTTGTTTCATTTTTTCCCTATCTCTCTCAAGCAAGAGTGGTCCCCCAAGCTCCACAAACTTCTAAATTTCCCATTTCCCGTTTACCCCAACGAAAATCAGGTATTTCCCTTTCTTATTTTCGTTTTTGTTATTTTCAAACCGTGGAAGCTTAGGTTTAGGTTTGTTCCGACCGTTTTAAACCATTTCTATCAGATTTTTACAAGTTTTAGTTCGTTTCTAAGATTCCATTTAGGAGGAATCAAGCTTCAATATATTCTTTTTGGATTTCCTTTGGAATTTTGGTCGATTTTCCACTCTTCCCGTCCGTTTTTGGGAAAAACACTGTTGGATTTTTTTTTAGCCGAAATTTTCTTGGGTTTTTCATCAAAAATCAGATTTTCTAAAATAGGTATTGCATTTTTATGTTTTGGGAAATAATTCTAGTGATGTTTCCTTTACTTAGGTGTTTAACCTAAAAACCCTAAAGTATTTTAACCTAAATCCTATTTGTTTAAATTTGGTTTACTAAGTCGTATACATTGTGCAACCCAAAAATACTCTATACATCTTGAATTAAAGTCTTTTTAACCTAAATATGTTTTGACTCCACTTTTCGAACTTATTTTAAAAATGTATATATTTACCCTTGTTTTGTCGTATTAAAGGTATTTTACAAACCTAAATTTGTTTTTTAATCCCAGTTTTACAAAACTTATGTTAGCATATTCTTTAAAATCTAGAATTTCTAAGTTTAGAAAGCATAGTTTCCCTCAGCCTATCTAGTTCTGTGCCTAGTTAAAACTGTACCCCTAGTTTACACTTTCTTAACCTTTCTTGGTCAGCTTGCTGTGATGGGTCCCAGGAAGAGACTTGCAGTTAGGGAGAGACCTAGTCAGGGTGCAGAGAGGAGATCCAAGGCCAGACAAGACACTGGGTAGGCTAGCAGTTCAGCGGCACCAGTTCTTCCACCTGCAGAGAGGATGGCAGGGAAGGCTGGGGCTTCAAGGAGGAGAGTCGACCTTGCTATCTTTGATCGGCACCATTTTCCCATTCGTTAGATACTCACATATGCCGGTCTAGTACCCTTCTGCACTATGCAGGAGAAGTACTACCCTCATCTTGTGTGGGAGTTTTACGATGCCATGGATTGTCGATGACTTCTTTAGACCACTACAGTTAGAGGTATTGAGATCTCTCTTTCAATAGAGTTGCTGAGCAGGATCTGGGAGATCCCCCATCGGGGAGTCAGTATATTTGGTGTAAAGGATAGAGAGGCTGCGTTCAGATGTATCCTCGAGCGGGAGGATGTTCGCGGTGTGACAGTAGTCATCGTGAACCAGTTATCATTGGAGATGCACCTGTTACACCACATCATCGCACGCATACTTCTACCGAAGTCAGAGAGATTCGACTTTATTAAAGAGACAGAATTGATGGTGATGACCAGCCTGATAGAGAGGAGATAGATTGATTTGCCATCACTAATGTTTGTACAGATGCATGACGCTGTGACCTAGAGGCGTCATTGTCTTTCATACGGTATGGGGTTGACCTGACTCTTTAGAGCATGTGGAGTATCCTTGGAGGGGGAGATCCCTAAGGAGATCTTGCACACGGATGTGTACGATGAGAGGTCACTTCATCGCATGGGCTACAGACTGGTAGCAGGCCGATGGGTCCGAAGGGAGTCTGGCCAGGAGCCAGATGAGGAGGACGAGATATGAGAGGCAGAGGCAGGGCCATCAGGGCCAATTAGTTCACCTGCTCAGGCTGCTCATGCATCTGAGACAGAGCTTGTGACACCTACTGCCACTCCTTCAGTTGCTCCTCCAACGTCTACTGGATTATCTTATGAGGAGTATTCTCGTCGGCAGTTCGCGGAGGTTCGAGATGAGCTCGTTGGTCTTAGAGTTTGGTCGACTCAGATACGGATCGAGATAGAGGGCCTTAGAGCCCACACTACTTCTGAGCTCACTGAGCTTCGTCGATTGGTGGAGACTGGGTTTGCACGCATGGAGGAGCTCTTCAGATCTTTTACAGCCCCAGCAGCTCCACCAGCTGATGATGATGGCGGTGATGACAGACATGATGGTGATGATGGCAGTGATGATGGTCATGATGGTGGTGGTGATGGCACTGGTGATGGTGGTGACCATATTGAGGGGAGTCAGGACAAAGCTACTGATATTATTGACAGAGATAGTGATGGTGATAGTGATGATGGCACTAACAGATATGAGGTTGTCAGCCGTGATTCTCCAACTACCCCTGCAGATCTTCCACCAGCTGACTTGGTTGATTCCACGCCAGACTTTGTTACACCTGCTGATCTTCTTTCACCTCCTTCCACTAGATCGTCTAGGGTTGTACCCGCTTTAGGTCCTTCTGGCCGCACTAGGAGTCGCCGGGCTTTAGCCCAGGGACCTACTAAAGCCTTAGCCTCTAGATCTAGGATCAGTGCTCCTTTCAGTCTTGAGATTCCTTCTGATGAGGACTAGCCTCACAGATGATTTATGTTTTATGTTGTATCTTGACTATTTCTGTTTACTATCATTGACTGTTGATGTATCTTGGTATCATTGGATGTTTCAGTATTGCTGTTGAGTCAGCAAATTTTATAACTGAAAACCTCATATTATATATATATATATATATATATATATATATATATATATGTGTGTGTGTGTGTGTGTGTGACTTTTTGATACTTACTTTGTTTTCCTGATTAATATGCTTGAATTGATATGATACTTTTATCATTTTGGCTCTGATACCTGATAATGTTAACTTTGAAATCTTAACTCTAATGCTCTTGAGCTCTGATAAGTTCAGCTGTGATTGAATATAACTCTGTTACCTTTTGTCTCCATGCTTGTTTTGAGGGGGAGTTTACTCTTTTTTTTTCTAATGACTGACAAAAAGGGGGAGTATGGGTTTGGTATTAATTGTTTGTGTTTGTAATTTTCCAATTTAATCTGATACCTGATTAATTAAGGGGGAGATTTATTCTTCCTATCTATGCAAGTTGAGGTTTATATGAGCTTAAAATCATATTCATGAAATATCATATCTGAAATTTGAAAATTAATGTTGATTTACTCAAGATTTTGTCATCATAAAAAAGGGAGAGATTTTTGGCTCTCCTAGTGATTTTGATGAATAACAAAATATTAAGTACATATTGTATACTGATGTTTATTCTCAGCTATGAGTTTTCAGGAAGCAAGCACCTCAAATTCTCAAAAGTTTAAGTATCATGGCACCCCGTGGCACGGAGCATTTTTCATAATTTATGATATCCTCTTCATGCAAAAAGGGCTTTTACATATTCAATTATTGATTGTTTATGTTCCATTTTAATTTCAAAATTTATGCTTGTGTTTTTAGCTTAATTTGCACTTGATTATGAATTTTTCAAAGTCAAGTGTCGACACTTGGGAAGTCAAGTATCAACACTTCAGCATTTGGCATGCAGAAAAATCCCTTGGCACGCCAAGTGTCGACACCCATAACTCAAGTATCGACACCTGCAATTCAAGTGTCGACACTTAGGTTTCCAAGTGTCGACTCATGACCTGAGATTTTTGAAAATACAGAACTTCGCCAATGAAGAGTTTTTGTGTCAAGTGTCGACACCTGTGCATCATGTGTCGACACTTGAAAGTTCAAGTATCGACACCTAGAAATCAAGTGTCGACACCTGATAGTCAAGTGTCGATACCTGACAGCTAAGTGTCGACACTTGAAGTTTGACAGCTCTAACGGATCTATTTTTCTGACTTGCAGAAATCACTTTTCAAGCTCTCAACGGCTAGATTCGAGGCTCCAACGGTCACAAACAATTTTTTGAAAGTTTTTAGTTGTATTTAACCTTCACCAACTTCATTCTAAAGTCATTGAAGTGTATTGAAGTCCATTGAAAGCCAAAAAGTCAAGATTCTCTCAAGAACTTCACTTAAAGAGCCATTTAAAATTTGATTCCCTGAAAAAGCTTACAAACCCATCCTTATATCATTCCAAAAGAAGAGTTTGAAGGATATTCCAAGGAGGAGACAAGACAAAGCATCAACTTGAGCTTCAAAGCTTCTATTCTACTCTTGACGAGAGTTTGTCTTATTTTTGAAATTGTATATCTGATTTTATCCTGTGATTTGACCTTGCTTTTAAGGGTGGCTTGAAAGAAGGTTGTTGTGGTTTGTTGGTAAGCCAAAGGGACAAAACCAACTAGGGTTAACTTGTGAGCCCGAAGACAAAACAAGTGTTGAGGTTTGTTGGTGAGCCTAGGTGATAAAACCAACATAGATTTTGACTTGTGAGCCTTTTGAAAAATAAGTCGGCTGTAATCTTGATTGGATTATGGTAAAATTTCCAAGGGTGGCTTGGGGAGTGGATGTAGGTGCTAGGTTTGCATCGAACCACTATAAACTTTGTATTTGTGTGTGATTGCCTTCTCCCTTTCTTGCTATTTGATTATTACAATTCATTTATTGCTTTCCGCTGCATTCAATCTAGTGCATTGAATTTATTACTCACAAACACCACTAGACCTTCACATTACTGCTTTAATTTTTAAAAGACCCAATTCACCCCCCACTTGGACTCCATTTATGGGCAACAGGGTTGAATCAGAATGTATCCTGCCCCCCTACCTGGCGCGCCAATCTATTGTCGCCAAGATCGCTGTGGCGTGTAGTTGTGGTCAAGCTCGGAATGCGCTCTTGTCAAACGGGATCCTGCTCGGGCACACGGACCTGCAAAATAGAGTTAGAGACCCGGGTCAGGGATTTCGGCAGGGGCACTCCAACGCTCAAGTCAGTAACGATCCAGGGGAAAAGATCCTCTCGGTCGAGCCCCGAGTGCGGACTCCATGCTAGGAGGAGGATTTGTGAGGTGAGAGAGTGCGAGTGGGCTGAGCACAGATTGTGGGAGTGACAACAGAGGAGAGCTCGAGCTGAGTGGCTGTATCCGTCTAGACCCCTCCTAGGGATTTCGCGGTAGCCTCAAGTGTTACCTTCTTGTGCGCTGCTCCCTTCTTGCTCGTTGGATCTCACTCGATTGAATCTTAGCTTGAATGTGTGCTTCAACTTTAATGCCTACCTCGTTTGAATTTGGAAGTCCCCTTTTAGCTGGAGGCGTTGTGCGTCGCTTACCTCGGGATCCTCCCCATGCTTATGGATGCGTGCGGCGATGTTTTGTGCCGTGGATGGGTTGCCTTTCCATTTTGGTGGTGTGGAAGCTATCATTCATGCTGACATTCCTTCTGGTCACTCCTTTTTGGATAATTTAGCAGGGCCTCGATCGACAGACCGTCACCTCCTGGATTCGGATCTACTGGTTGACTTTCAATTTTGGAGGGTGCAGACGGTTGGTGGAGGATGCAGAGCCTTGATCGAAGGATTCCTTCCATTTTGATGTAAATGGCAGCTGGGATCATCATCGCGGCATGGCAGGCATCTTTTCATGGTCCTCGGGCATCGGGCTGCCATCCAGGAAGAGCGGTGACTCCCTTCGACTGCAGATCTCTTCGTCCGAGGTGGAGCCGATCTGGGGGGCGGAGCTCGACTTCGGCCTCGGCATCTTGATCCAGAGGGAGCGCGGCCGGGCGAAGGAGAGGCAGGGCTCGACTTTGGCCTCGGCGTCTCGACCCGGAGGAAGCGCGGCTGGGCGAAGGAGAGGCAGGGCTCGACTTTGGCCTCGGCATCTCGACCCGGAGGGAGCATGGCCGGGCGAAGGAGAGGCATGGCTCGACTTTGGCCTTGGCGTCTCGACTCGGAGGGAGCACAGCCGGGAGAAGGATAGGCAGGGCTCGACTTCGGTTTCTGCATCTCGATCCGAAGGGAGCGCGGTCGGGTGAAGGAGAGGTAGGGCTCGACTTCGGCCTCGGCATCTCGACCTGGAGGGAGCGCGGCCGGGCGAAAGAGTCTGGGCTGAGACGTCCCACGTGGCAGCTTCATCCAACGTGGCATCTGATTGGAGTCCCACGTCAGTGATCCCGCCACATCAATTATCAATGTCGATACCGCGGGAGAAAGAAGAAGAGATTAAAATATAAACATAATTAATTGGACATGCAAGGTTTCATTATACGAAAAGATAAACTTTCAAGATTGAAAACTTCCACTCTTAATCTCGTATAAATATCTCAACAAGAAATTCCAAAATCCCTCGTACAAGCTCTCAATACACAATCCTTACAAGCTTTCTAGAGATCCCTCACCATTCTTTTGATCCTTATAGCCAGCCTATTTCTCTGCCCATAGATTTATATCTCTATTGTGAAGAGCATCTTACTAAGAGTCTAATGGTCCAAATCATGTTCAAATTGGAGTCTGTAGCTCTTCCAATCATCATTAAACTATAGATCAGCTCTTGGCCATCGATCGGCCTTTGATCAAGTCAAAAATCATGCTCAATCTGCTACACATGTCATGAATAACACCGCGAACATCGTCCACCGTCTGATCCGTGCGCCAAATGCTCTACACTACTCGATCTTCTCCCTGGATGGTGTCAAGATCCGTGCACCGAACACAAAACACCAACACGCAGTGGGGGAAGACAAAATCAGCCACCTAGACTTAGGCCTGGGAAATCTGCATCGCATGCTCGGGCTGGCCTACTACGGGTCAGAGCAACCTCTGTGTCGAGCCTGCTGGGTGAGCTTGTTTTTTCTTTTTTTTCACCCTTTTTTTTCTCTTTTTGGACCGGGTCTTTTTTGAACTTCTCCAAAACTTCCGTCAGGACCGATTTCAGAGACATTTTCTCGACATTCTCTCGATAATGGGGTGGGCATCGAGGGGCTTTGGATGCCAGAGATTTGCATAAAATGGTGGGCATAAGGGTCGTGCCCCGAATTTGGGCGTAGGAAGACATGGTCACCATGGCCATCTAATATTACCATTTCCGTTGTGGAGTCGCTTCTCTTATTCCAATTTGAAAATAAAAAAAAAAGGACAGGACAATAAAATGAAGCCATTATATTGATAAAAATAAATTCTCAATGTTTCTCATCACCCTACGACTTCCTTTTCTACAATTAGCAAGTAAATGAAAATTTTCAAGCCTACCATCATTTTCTTTCTAAAGGATCATTGTTAGAACTTATTATTATAAAGCTATTAGCTCCTTGAAATAGGGATTACTGATTTACTTGAACTAGAATTATTAAAATATTTCATATTTTAGTAATTTTTTTCATTAAAGTTCCATCCTTTCCTTTTGATGGAAAAAATAACAAATGAGTACTTTCATTTTACTCCTTATAATATTTTCAAAATCATTTTATTATAAAATATTAATAATTTTAGCATATTTCTATATTTGCATATAATTTTTTCTTACAAGTTCTTTAATACAGGTGTTTTTATTTATGCTGTAATTAAAAATCAATAATAATATTGAATATATAAAACTTTAATATTGTTATATTATGTTTTATTTTATTTAATATGTTTTTAATTAAAATTTGGTTGAATCGGTGATGGATACTCTTAGCCGAATTAATCTCGCACATCCTTTTTTTTTAGGGTTGAAATTAACCTGGCATTAATGTATAGTTGTATACTCATAGCTAATATCTTTATTTTATACCAAATCACTACATATTGGAGAAGCTTACTAAAAGATTTATGGTTTATACTATTTGACTTCCTAATTGATCGGGAGGTTGAGATCCTTGAACTGACAATGATCCATCGATCAAAAAGTATTTCTAATCAGTATTAAAAAAAAAAAAAAGAAGCTATAATCTAATATCTAACAATTTCTTAGTATCTTTTTAAAATGCTACTAAAATTTAGCAGATCCTATGATTTTTTGCAGTGGCCCCTAAAATCAAACTAGTACCAGGCATAGGCATGCACAACTAAATATACCGTCAAAAGTTAGACTACTTATCAAAAGGAAAATAAAAAAAAAATTAAACCAAGTTTCCTTTATTCATAAGCTAGATATTGGCAATATGCTTCCATTCATTCATAGCTTTGCAAGGCTCAACAATGAGACGGTGTACAAGGTGGCAGACCCTTCTTCGGCGGCGGGAGCAGAGGCCCTAGCTGGGATTTGGCTTAGAATACTTCACATGGTCTCCTTTCATAGACTTGTCTCCACGATGGCCTTCTTTTGCTATTGGTGGTGGTGGTGGTGGTGGTCCGATTGGAAAATGCGGGATGGGTAGGCGGGGGGTAAGAGTAGTGCTACGATAATCAGAAACATTGTCCGTGTCTAGAGACTTGTCTCCATGATGGTCTTCTTTTGTTGCCGATAGTGGTTCGAATGGAGAATGCGAGGGTTTGGATAGGCGAGGGGTAGGAGTAGCGCCATCATAATTAGAAACATTGTCCATGTCTAGAGACTTGTCTCCATGATGGTCTTCTTTTGTTGTCGGTGGCGGTCCGAATGGAAAATGCCCAACAGAAATATTATCTCCTTCCATTCCCGCTGGTGGTTCAAGTGGAGCACTTGGGGGTAAGGTTAAGCGGGGGGCAGGAGCAAAGCCATAATCAGAAATGTTGTCAACGACTGGAAAATTATCTCCATCATGACCATTCGAGCTAACATGATCAGCATGTACCCTGGCATCTTGTTCCGTTCAAGAAAAGAAAAGAAAATTAAAGAAATAAATAAAAGAACGACATTTTAAGCAAATATAGATAGAACATTCATTATATGAGTAATATTATTGTCACCTTAAATGGCATGTTAATATCTTTATTATATAAATATATACCATATTGGATATATATAAATAAGGAAATTTTTTTTTAAAAAAAACTAGAATTAGGAAAGCAAATAAATCATATCTAGTTGAAATTTTAATAAAAATTGTGATGGAAAGAAATAGGAAAAGAATATATTAACTTAAAAAAGAAATAATAATAAAAATATTTTTCTCTCTTATCATTCTCTTACAATCAATTGGTGAGAATAAAATATCTAAAATCATGTTGCGAATAAAAAAAAAAGAAAAATCTCAGCTCTAGAAAATATAGAAGAATATAAAATATTGTATTAAATTTTTATATTAATATTTTTCCTTAACTTGCATTGCTTGCATCAAGTGCTAGTATTCAATTCGAAGTTAACATAATTTTGTTGGTAATTTATATTTTCTAATACAAATCACTCGCATTCTCATTTCCTAGTATTAAATATTTATATCCACAAATCAATTCACTTCACTCACAAAAATGAAAAGTTATAGGTGAAGAGATTTTAGAAATTTTGGAAAGCAATTTTTTTTTAAAAAAAAAAAATGGATGACTATAATGGTGTATTTAACCACAATTAATTGACTAATAAGAATAATAAGAAATATAATATTATCTATTAATCATTTCTTTTTTGGAGAGAGCAGGGGGAGGAATCACCTTAAAAAATGCTCTTGAGTGGTATTGGCAAAACATACAATTGGCCTACATTAGTATAATAAGTTGCTTGAAAAAAATGTAATCAAAGATTGATAGGGTGAAGCTATTAGTTAAGCAAACAAGGAAAATCTCTTTGTGGTTTCACTATTTCAAATTCTAAAATTTGCAAGGGCCTAAGGTATTTGGGACAGGACATCTTGTTTTGTGTAGCCCATCGAATGCATATTTTTATATAAATAATATAACAAAAACAAAGATTAATAGATAGAGAGATAGATTAAAAAGTAGATAAATAAATAAATAAAAGATGATCAAGGACGATACAAAGAAATGGATTCAAAATCTTCAAGGGCTTAAGAACACTTTAGTACATTATAACATATCAAAAGCCTTAAGTCTCTTGATGGATCTCGACTTTTGAACAGGGAAGAATCAAGTGTAATGATCGGATGAGCCATGGAGATTAGCAAACCTTTCATGTACCTCACTACACATCTAGTATTGTTAGGCTAGTGATTAAAATATTAAAATTTTGGAGGGCAACCATGTAGCCTACTTTCTATAGATTTTTTAATCATCATCAACAACAATTTTAATAAAATAAATAAGCTACCTAGAATTGGAAGAAGTTCTCTAGCAAAACAGATTGCAATGCAAGAGAAGACCAAGAGAAGCCACCAAGCACCGGTGAAGCACAACCTTGATCTCATCTCTAACCTCCTCTCTAGCCCTTTGGACCTTGTTACTGATGAATAGAGAGCATCCTCAGCTCTCTATTTAAAGAACCGGTAGTATCATGTTGATAGACTCGTGACTAGAACCATTGTATCTCTCATGAACCAATTTTGTGGATGTTCATTGTTTCCGATTAATAAATGTCTCCAACAAGTCAATGGATTATGTGGATAAAGAGATAGGATGGATAGAATTTATTAATTTTAAACTTTCCTTCTCGTTTCTGGAAGGTAGCAATTAATAAATGGATTTGGATAGAGAATATCTAGAAATGTCAACAAGATTTTTGACTGATATAGAAGAATATAGTGAAATATAAAAGAATGCCTGCGGGGTGGGGACTTGCCGGGTAGCTACACCGGGTTCATCCTCTATCCATTTTACTTACCAAAAAAAATTATAAAAGAATGCCAAAAAAATTATTAGCTGTCATATCATATTAGAGTATATTAGAAAATATAAACAAATCCCAAGAGAGATTTTAGCTATTGTACGATATAATGAAGTATTTTAGTAATATATGTAATATATTGTATTTACATTAAAATCATGAAAACCCCATGCTATATCTATTGCATTAAAATCATTAAATTCTAATTTTTAAAATTTTTGTACTCTTTTATATATATATATATATCATTATGGTAAATGCAAAATTGTATAACTTTTTCTATCCAATTCTAATAATATGTATGATCAACCGTCAGATGCTGATATGTGCACGAAAAAAAAAAAAAAAAAAAAAATCTAATCCCTTGAGCTTTGGATGAATAATAGTAAAACAAATAAAAAAAAGCAAAATGTAGCGTGGAGTAAAATCTAATCCCTAACTTTTATACTATTACCGGTCAACGGAGCTTCAGAATTATTTTATTATTTTTTTTCTTTTTTAATTTTATTTTTAAATTATTTTTTTATTTTTTTAAAAAATTTTTAATCAAAATATGTTCAAATCAAGATTCGAATTCCTGCTCGTTCACCGTCTTTATAAATTACATTTCTCTTTCTGCTATTAGATCATAGTTTAGGACGATAAAAGCAGCCTTCCATCTCGATACCTGGGCTACGAATGTTTCCTAATTTTTCTTGATTTGATGTTAAACATCTGCAGGAAATCTGGACCTGCCGTTTGTGACAGAACTCACGATCTTGAATCCCCATATCATACCAACCACCCAGTCCTTGCATAGCAGGTTCCGGAAGTCACTGATGTATTCCTATCGAATACCGGACATCATGGCCTTCTCGAGCTATGTTAAACTCTACCGAACTTCTTGGCATCCATGGTATACATACATATATATGCACCAAAATAATATGCATGCCCATGCAATTACAAATTATTTTGGTGCATTGTGAATAATTATTGTTAGAAATTCAATTTTGTTTGTATTGTTATTGTTGGGATATCCTGGTTCAACTATGAATCAGGTTCCGGTTTGACTTATCGAAGTCCCGGTTCTCCGGATTACAAGGAACCTATTTTGCAGGTGAATCAGGAAGCGGTCTTGCAACGTAGCGACTTCGACCGACCGATCCAGAAAATTCACACCAATATTTATCAAATGATGCTTTTTCTATATCAAGCTTATAGTCGGAGGACTTTGCAAAGGATGCATTGAACTGGAAGTCTATGGTTCATGATTATTGCTCTCTATTTTCACCTTTGATATTCTCAGATCATCCAAAGCGACCTGGTGACATATTCACAAATGTACTAGACTTCAGACATGAATGCTCGGTTTGGTGGCTTTAATGATGCTTTAGTACATGCTGGGAAGGCTGCATGGGTTATGAATGCAATTCCCACAAGTAGTCGTAACTACCTTCCTCTTATCTTCGATAGGGGATTCATTGGCGTTCAGCATGATTGGTATTGCGGCGACTTCTCCTGAACCGGATACGGTAAGCTGTGCTGGAGTTCTCCTCACCCGGTAGATCTGCAATAAAGTTTCCAAGATGCCGGTGATGTTCCGGCGGGGAACCCTCTGATGCCTAAGTTAGCAGGAGCTTGAAGGCAACAGAATGAAGAAATCAAAGAGATAGCGTAAGGAGAGGGAAGAGAGTCCTTAGCTCAAAACGGGATCCCCTGGGCACCTTATATAGGCACGGAACAGTCCAAAATTCGTTAGAGAGGAGTCTGAAAAAGATCGATCTGCCCCTAGAAGAATCTGGTGAGTGACCACGTGGCGTCCGGATAAGGCAGCATCATAGGAGTAGTGGAGCAGTACCGCTGATGTGGCGGGAGTCCGTTGTAACAGAAAGGAATTTCTGGAACCCCTTGGGTCCTGAAACATGACCGTCGGACGTTGAGCGGGAAGGCCAGTCCGATGGGTCGGACTTCCGCAGGAGAGAAGTAGGCCGGACCTCAGCAGGAGCGAACCGTCGGACCTCTACTCCGATGGGTCGGACTTCCGTAGGAGAGCAGTAGGCCGAATCTCAGCAGGAGTGGGCTGTCGGACCTCTACTTCGGTGGGTCGGACTTCCGAGGGAGAGCAGTAGGCCGGACCTCAGCAGGAGCAGGCCGTTGGACCTCTGATGGGGTGTCTGCTGGAGCTTTAGAAGAGCGGCCCGGTCGGTCCACACAGAGGGACCGGTTCAGTCTGACGATGAGCCGTTATGGTATAACAGTAGTCCCCCCTGCCCTTGGCCTTCGGGCGAGCTTGCAGGCTCGAAGGACAAGGGCATTACTTGATAATTAATGCGCCAGTCCTTAAGATGATGATGAATCTAATTCGACGTGCTGTGACCGGCCGTCTTCTGCTCCGATTCTCGTTCTTGGATAGGTGTCAGCATTAGATTGGTGGCAGCGAGAGAGGCAGTTATTGCTGGTACGGTGCATGATGAGGGGTGCCAGTTCAGAAATGCATGCCCGTTGAGTCCCCGATGCGACATGGGCCACGTGGCCTCATCTGAGCGGTCGGTGTGGTGTCTGAAATGATCCATCCACCATTGCTTTGGCAGTTACGCGGATCGTGACTGGATACCATCCGCTGCATCCCATCGGATTCTCGCTAAACCCGAGAGACGCGCCGTTTGCCATCGGGTCGCAGCACGCGGGGGGGGGGGGGGGGGGGGGGGGGGGGTTTGGGAAACTGCCCCCGGCACCTATAAAAGGAAGGAACCAACGCTCGGAGGGAGTTTTCCATCGCACCCTAGTTCGAAGAGAAAGCTTCCTCCTCCCGCTACTCTAGCTCCCTTAGGAAGTCGAAAGTCCAGGTTAGTCCCGCATCCGTCTTCCTCCTTTTTTGCAACTCCATTAGGATGGCCTCTGAGAGTCGGAGCTCGACTCGTGGGAATAGGAAACCCGGTCCGTATGATATCCCTTCAACTATGACCCGGGAGAGGGTAGAGGGTCTTAGGGTTGTATACATCATCCCTTCTACTTTGCATCTAACCGTCCCCAGCCGTGAGGGTAGGGTGAACGATCTCCTAAATTTAGGAGCCCTTCTTGTGTATGAGGACCACCTGAAAGCCGGTCTCCAATTTTCGATCCATAATTTCTTCATCCAGATTTATAACCTGTTTAGGGTTACACCTTCCCAGTTGACCCCGAACAGCATTCGGGTGCTCTGCGGTTTTGTGGTCCTTTGTCGGGAGGCCGACGTTGAGCCGAGGCCGACCTTGTTTTTAATTTTTTTTTGAAGCAGGACTTCCGGAGTCAGGAGTGGTGGATGTTTAGTCCTCGCCATAACCAGAAGATTCTAGGGGGCTTCCATTCTCTATTCACGGATGGAAGTCTCGATATTTCTTTGTAGATAGTCTACAACCGTGGGGCTTTGAGACGGCATGGAGGGAGCCGAGGCCGAACGCCCTGAATGGGCGGAAGGTGTCGAGGGCCGATGAGGCTGACTTCCACAATCTGAGCGACGAGGACCTGAAGTTTATCGGCTTCATGCTCCATGAAGAGAGCCTCCATCAGGCTGGACTCAGCCAGCACTGAATGCTGGGTAGGACGGAGGCCGTTGAGAGGGACCTACCTTTCCTTCCTTTGTCAGTTTCGTCGCTGTGACTGATTTTGGTCTTGTTTGCTGGCAGGTGGCAAAATGAAGCCGGATTGGGCGACTCTTTCAGTGTGGTCGGCACAGAGGAGGGCCGTTCACATTTCTAAGATGGCTCCTCGAGAGCCAACGAGGTAGAGGGCGACAGAGCCAACGCCTAAGAGGCTGAAGAAGCAATGGATGGAAGAGCCGTCAACCATGGTAGTGTCGGTGGAGTTGGAGGACGACATGCCATTGGCAGATCGCCGAAGGGTGATGGCATCGGAGCGGTCTTCTTCGGTTAGGCGGTCAGCCACCCGGGCGGAGGAGGAGCATCCGGTGTCGATAGGAGTAGAGGCGACTCCATCCTCCCTGCCATTAGATCTGACGGAGGAGGCTTCTTTGATGGTCCGGGGGGACCAAGCGGCTGAAGGGCCGATGGACCCCAGGGGATGACTGAAGACGTCGACGATGATGAGGAGCACCGGAGGCAGCGCACCATCCGCGATGCCGAAGGGGTTAGAGAACAGCTTGAGAAGGCTGTTACCGGTGTCGACGACCGATCAGTGAACGAGGCCGTTCGAAGTACTCTTCACCACTTGTTGGGGGTAAGTTTCGAGCTTAAGCCTTCACTCCTTACTTTACTGTTATAATTTTCTAATTGTGTATCTGTCGGTAGCTTATCCAGGACTCGCTGCTGGTGGACGACGGCCTGGGTGAGTTGCTCCATCTGAAGGAGCACCTGACCAAAAGGGCCGAAGTAGCTGAGGCGGCAAGAGACACTGCCGGGTGGCATTGTTTGCCTCCAGGGCGGAGTGACCAGTCTTCGGGCCGTCGAGGCAGAAGTGTCCAACCTGCGGGCCGAGTGGGAGGCCCAAAGGAAGCAGATCGAGGACTCGCTGGCCCAGGGCACTGACCGGGAGGCGAAACTGAAGGACAAGAGGCGGAAGGTCAAAGCCCTGACCCGCCGTCTGGAAGAAGAGGAGGGGCACCTGGCGAAGTCGAGGCATGCTCAAGGGGCCACCAGGCGGTGGTGGAACGATACAAGGGTCTACTGAAAAAGATCCAAGAATTGCTGAAGACGGCCACTGAAAAGGTCGTTGCAGAATACAAGACCTCCGAAGACTTCGTGGAGGAGATGAATGAAGCCGAGACAGTTGGCTTCGGCTACGGATACGAGGAATGTCTGGAGAAGGTTGGCCCCACCTTCCCAGACCTCGATCTCTCCTTCCTTCGGCTGTCGAAGCCGATGGAAGAGGGGAGCATGGAGGCGATGGATCAGACCGCCGCTGTAGTCGAGGCCCCAGTTGAGGTCGTTGTAGCGGGGGCTGGATCGGACACCCAGATCGAAGCTGATGTGGGGTAGAGGATACTTCCGTCGGAGCTTCAGAAGGTGTCAAAGAAACTGAAGTCGACGTTCTGCCTGTACTTTCCGAGGGTCAGACCTAGATGTTTGTAAAGGTCTGACCTTTTATTTTGTAAAGAACCTTTTAATTTAATAGAAAATTTTCTCCTTTGTAATGCCTCTTTCTCATGCTTGTGCTGATGACTGACAAGACTTGGCAAAGTAATCCTTTCTGAAAAATTTTCTAAGTGTTCGCCCGTCGGCTAGTTTGAGAGGACGGCCGAACCTCTGAAGTAGATGTCGAATAGTAGCTCAGGCCAGACCAGGCTACTTTAGGATTTTTACCCTACGTGTTGATCCGTCGGCTCATCTGAAGTCAAAGGTGGTTGAGGTTGCCATCGGATCGCGACTCAGGCCGGACCAGTTCACTTAGGACTTTCTTTCCAAGTGTTGGTCCGTTGGCTCGTCCAACCTCAAAAAGAGTGCAGATGGGTGAAGGACTGTAGCTCAGGCCGAACCAATTCACTTGAGATTTTTTCCAAGTATTGGTCCATCGGTTGGTCCGAACCCAAAGAGAGTGCAGGTGGGTGAAGGACTGTAGCTCAAGCCAAACCAATTCACTTAGAATTTTTTCCAAGTATTGGCCCGTCGGCTAATCTGAACTCAAAGAGAGTGCAGATGGGCAAAGGATTGTAGCTCAGGCCGAACCAACTCACTTAGAATTTTTCCCAAGTATTGGTTCGTCGGCTAGTCCGAACCCGAGGATGTTGCCGACTGGAGTCGAGCCTTCGGAAGAGGGCTATGCTAGAGCCTTTGTCGACCGGAGTCGGACTTTCAGAAGTGGGCTGCCCTAGAGCCTTTGCCGACCGGAGTCGGACTTTCAAAAGTGGGATGTCCTAAAGCCTTTGCCGACCGGAGTCGGACTTTCATAAGTGGGCTGCCCTAGAGCCTTTGCCGACTGGAGTCGGACTTTTGAAAGTGGGCTACCCTAGAGCCTTGCCGACCGGAGTCAGACTTTCGGAAGTGGACTGCCATAGACCCTTTGCTGATCGGAGTCCGACTTTCGAAAGTGGGCTGCCCTAGAGCCTTTGCTGACCGGAGTCGGACTTTTGGAAGTGGGCTATTCTAGAGCCTTTGCTGATCGAAGTCAGACTTTCGGAAGTGGGCTGCCCTAGAGCCTTTGTCGACCCGAGTCGGACTTTCAGAAGTGGGCTGTCCTAGAGCCTTTGCCGACCAGAGTCGGACTTTTGGAAGTGAACTGTCCTAGAGCCTTTGCCGACCGGAGTCGGACTTTCGGAAGTGGGCTGCCATAGAGCCTTTGCCGACCAGAGTCGGACTTTCGAAAGTGGGTTGCCCTAAAGCCTTTGCCGGTCGGAGTCGGACTTTCGGAAGTGCTTTATAAAGATGAGTTGTAGACTTTATTGATAATACTTGCGAAGGTTGTCTACATTCCATGGATCTGCTATCTACCGTCCGTCCAAATGCTCGAGTTGGTAGGTTTCAGTCCGGATCACTTCAACGACCTGGTAAGGTCCTTCCCAATTTGGAAAAGTTTCCTTGCTCGGTCGGTCTTGAAATCTCCGTCCTCCGCAAGACTAGATCTCCGACTCGGAAAACTCGTGGCTTGACACGTGAGTTGTGATATTTTGCCATCTTTTGACGGTAAGTCACCATCTTCAAGTTTGTTTGGAGTCTAGTTTCTTCTAGTATGTCTAGGTCAGCCCTTCGTTGCTCAGAGTTAGCCAGCTAGATACAGTGGTCAATCCATAGGGATTGTAGAGAGATCTCAACAGGGATGACGGCTTCACTTCCATAAATATGGTTGAATGGAGTCTACCGGTTGCTGTTCGGGCGATCGTCCGATAAGCCCACAGTACTATGTAGAGCTCCTCTGCCCAAAGCCCTTTAGCTTCATTAAGACGGGTCTTCAGCCGTGCAGAATTGTCTGATTGGTGACCTCGGCTTCTCCATTGGACTGAGGGTGACCGACCGAAGTAAGCTGATGGGAGATGTGATACTACTGACATAAGTCCCGAAACTTAGAGTTGTTGAATAGTCTTCCATTATCGGTAATGCTTGTCTGCGGAATGCCAAACTGGAAGATAATACTGTTCCGGATGAAGTTCTCCACCTTGGCCTTCGTGATTTATGCCAGCGGTTTAGCCTCTACCCATTTGGTGAAGTAGTCAATGGCTATAAGTAGAAACTTCCGTTGCCCGGACGTCGGGGGAAAGGGTCCCAAGATATCATCTCTCATTGTGCGAACGACCATGGTGTAGTAATTGGAGTCAGCTGGCTGGCAGGTCTCCTTTGGATAATGGAGTATCTTTGACATGCGTCATACCTTCAGACGAAGTCCGACACGTCTTTCTGGATGGTAGGCCAATAGTACCCCTGTCGGATGATCTTGTAAGCCAGGAACCTTTCTCCAAGGTGATCGTCATAGATGCCTTCATGGACTTCTCTGAGTGCATAATCTGCATCGATCGATCTTAAACACTTCAGCAGCGGCTGTGAGAATGATCGCTTGTATAGGATGCCGTCAAGGACGACGTACTTGGAGGCCATCCAGCGTACTCGCTTGGCCTCGGTCGGATCTTTCGGAAGAGTTTCTTTGACCAGGAAGGCAAGAATTGGATCCATCCAAGAAGCTTCTTGTTCCACTTGGTGGACCTTGGTCGGCTCTTCAACAACATTCGGGTGCTGCAGATGCTCCACGAAGGTTCGGTCGAAGGTACTGGTGGTGGCCATAGCCAATCGTGACAGAGCATCCGCCCGAGAGTTCTGCAGCCGGGGTATATGGAGGATTTCGAAGAATTTGAGCCGAGAAATGAAGTTTTGTACCTTGTTTAAGTATTTGGCCAGGGTCAAGTCCCTTGCTTCAAATTCACCCTTCACTTGATTAACCACCAGTTGGGAGTCGGAGAAGGCTCTCACCCGGCTGATGCCTAGCTCATGGGCAATTTGTAACTTTGTAAGGAGGGCTTCGTACTTCGCCTGATTATTTGACACCTGAAATGAAAAATGCAAAGCATACTCCAGGCTTTCTCCATCTGGGTCGGCTAAGATCAGGCCTGCCCCATAGCCTGCAAGGTTGGATGCTCTATCCACATGGAGGATCCAAACTGGTTCGGCTTCGTAGATAGCGTCAGCTTCAAGTACTTCGGTCATTTGAGGGGGTGCCTTTTGCTTCCATGTACACTCTGCAATGAAGTCAGTAATTACCCGGGCCTTCAAAGCAGACCGTGGCTGAAAAGAGACGTCAAACTTATCGAGTTTGATGGCCCACTTGGCGAGCCGACCGGATGTGTCCGAACTTCGAAGGATTGCTCTAAGAGGTTGGTCGGTCATCACCACAATTGGATGCGCCTGGAAGTACGGCCGAAGCCGTTTGGCAGATATGATTAAAGAATAAACTAGCTTCTGCATCTTAGGATACCTTGTTTTGGCATCGTGGAGGACTTTACTGATGTAATAGATAGGCTTTTGTTGACCGTCCTCTCCGACTCGCACGAGGATGGCGCTGATTGCCTCGTCCGAAGTCGACAGGTAGAGATACAAAGGCTCCCCCTCCATTGGCTTAGCCAACAATGGGGGGTTTGTCAAATACTCTTTCAGGGCTTCGAAAGCTGGCCGACATTCGTCAGTCTAAATGAAACCCTCCGACCGGTGCAGGGTCTTGAAGAATGGCAGGGACTTTTCAGCCGATCGGGAGATGAAACGATTGAGGGAGGTGATTCGGCCTGTGAGCTCTTGCACCTGCTTCTTGTTGGTCAGATATGCCATCTCAATGATAGCTCTTATCTTGTAAGGGTTCACTTCAATTCCTCTATGTGTGACCAAGAAGCCGAGGAACTTGCCAGAAGTTATCCCGAAAGTACACTTCACGGGGTTCAGCTTCAGCCGATGGCGCCTGAGTGCGTCAAAGGATTCTCGCAAGTCCTTGATGTGGTCGGCTTTAGGAAGGCTCTTCACTATCATATCATCCATGTAGGCCTCCATATTTCTGCCTAGCTGCCCTTCGAACACTTGGTTGATCAGCCTTTGGAAGGTGGTACCGGCATTCTTCAAACCGAAGGGCATCATCCTGTAACAGTACAAGTCTCTGTCGGTGATAAAGGCAGTCTTCTCTTCGTCCTCCAGGTGCATCCTGACTTGGTTATAGCCAGAGAAGGCATCCATGAAGCTAAGAAGCTGGTAGTCGGCCGTAGCATCCACCAGCTGATCAATTTTTGGCAGGGAGAAACTATCCTTCGGTCAAGCCTTAATGAGGTCGGTGTAATTTACACAGATCTTCCACTTTCCATTAGCCTTTCTCACCATTACTATATTTGCTAGCCATTCAGGGTAGTGAACTTCCCTGATAAAGCCAGCGTCGGAGAGCTTTTTTACTTCTTCATTGATGGCTCTCTGCCTTTCAGTGACGAGCTTCTCTTCTTTTATCAGACGGGCCTGTAGGTCGGATCCACCTTGAGCTAGTGAGTGATGACGTCCGACGGTATGCCTGGTATATCCGACGGTATGCCTGACATATCCGACGCTGACCAAGCAAAAACATCGGCGTTACTTCTAAGGAAGCCGATCAGCTCTGACTTGAGGTCTTCGCTGAGGGAACTTCCGATCTGAAGAACTTTGGTAGGGTCATCCTCCCGGAGGGGGACAAATAGGTTTTTTTCATCTGGCTGACCACGGCCATCGGCATCAGCCCTCGGGTCGAGCTGTTCCAGAGTAGGATGGCCTTCCGACTGCTGGTTCAGAATAGTTAAACACTGTCTGGCCATCCGACGGTCCCCCCTCATAATTTGACTCCGTTCCTAGTAGGAAACTTCGCCAACAGGTAATAAGTGGACTCGATGGCTCGGAACTTATTGAGGGCCGGTTGGCCCAAAATGGCATTATAGGTCAAGGTCGTTCGGACGGCCACAAAGTTAATGGAGAGAGTTTTCTGGAAAGGTTTCATTCCGATCATCACGGGAAGAACTACTTCCCCTTCAACTCCGACAAAATTACCTCCGAAGCCTGTCAGCGGCACGGGAGATTCTTGCAGCATGGACCTAGATAAGTTCATTCACACAAAAGCATCGTACAGTAATACCTCCGTGGAGCTTCCATTATCAATAAGTATCCTTCTTACATCATAGTTGGCAATTACTATCGACACGACTACAGGATCATTTTCAAAAAATGGGACTCCAGGAGATCTTCTTCGGAGAAGGTGATTGCATTGGAGCCCCTCAGCCTCTTGACAATGTCTGGACCATCTCCATAGCTCCATTCGGACCGTCGATGCAGCATGCCGATGTCCCTGCCTGTCGGTCGTTGGTTGGGAAGCTCCGCCTCCTCTGGAGGGTTTTTGGCATTTGAGGCTTCGGCCCGATCCCGATGGGGTCAGACATACTTGCACAGGTACCCCTTCCGGATGAGGTCTTCAATGGCATCCTTCAGCTGCAGGCATTCTTCAATGCTGTGCCCATGGTCCTTGTGGAATCGACAGAATTTATCTTTATTTCTGTATGCATCGGGGCCCCTCATCGATCGAGGCCTCTGAAGGAAGGTCTCGTTCTCGATCTCCAAGAGGATTTTCTCTCTTGGAAGGGAAAGGGGCATGTAGGTCTCGAACCTCCTGGGAAAGTCCTTCGGCTTCGGACTTTGGTGCTGGGCTGACCGGTTGCTGTTATTCGAAGGTCGGAATTCAAGAGCCTTGTTGCTCTGCTTCTTGGGGGATGGCCTTCCCTCTGCCTGGCGTCGGCTGGCTGCTTGTTCTTCCGCCAGGGCATACTTCTGCACCCTGGCCAAGAGCTCACTGCAGCTTGTCGGAAACCTCTTGTTCAGGGAGAAAGTAAGCCTGGACGAGCGGAGCCCTCGCTTGAAGGCTGACATAGCTATCGCTTCATTCAGATCCGGGACCTCCATGGTTGCCGAGTTGAAACGGGCCATGTAATCCCGGAGGGTCTCCCCCTCCTTTTGTTGTACGAGGAAGAGGCAATCGGTGTTCCTCGGGGTTCGACTGCAGGTCCTGAAATAGAAAAGAAAGAGGCTTTCAAGCTAAGGGAAAGAGTAGATCATACCTGGTCGGATGGCTTTAAACTACATCCGAGCAGTCTTCTTCAAGGTTGCTGGGAATGCGATACAGTGGAGGGCATCGGAGGTACCCTGTACCATCATGTGGGCCTTGTAGGTACCCAGATGGTCCCGCAGGTCGATGGTACCGTCATAAAGGTCCACTTGAGGGATTTTGAAGTGGCGGGAAATCGTCTCCGCTAAGATCTCATCGGAGAACGAGGGACGGGAATCGTATACCTACCCCCCGTCGATCTTCTACCGGTTAGCAATTTTTGCAATGTACTCCTCCATGCATAGAATTTTGCTGGTGTAGTCTCTCGAGAGTTCGGCGGTAGGCCGAACACCAGCAGGGATGGATTCAGTGAAGGATGACGAAGCAGATCTTGCCCTCTTGCCATCGGCACGAGTGCCCAAGGACCTTCGGGGCTCCGCGGCGGTGCGAGAATAATGCTGAGGGACCTCCGGTTGATGGCTTCCCTCGGCAACAGCTGGAGGATTAGTGCAGGAAGCAGCCAGCGGTTGCTGTCGGTTGTCAGCCATCTCCTGAAAATGCTGAACCGCAGTGGTTAGTGTTTCAATGCGGTTCATTAACATCTGGAACTGCTGCAACCCTAGAGTAATGGTAGGCTCAGCGACAGCGAGGGTGGCATCATTTTCCCTGGAAGGTCCCTCGGACCTGGATGAGGAAAGACCTCTTCTGGCAATGGCATTTGGAGCTCTTCCCTTAGCCATTGCTTGGCTGGGCAGATGGATTCCTCCTTTTAGAGAAGGGTTGAGGCCCCCTTCCTCTAGCGCCAATCTGTTGCGGTGACTTCTCCTGGACCGGGTATGGTAGGCTGTGCTGGAGTTTTCCTCGCCCGGTAAACCTGCAATAAAGTCCCCAAGGCACCGGTGATGTTCCGGCGGGGGACCCTCCGATGCCTAAGTTAGCAGGAGCTTGAAGGCAACAGAATGGAGGAATCAAAGAGATAGCGTAAGGAGAGGGAAGATAGTCCTTAGCTCAAAACGGGATCCCCTAGGCACCTTATATATGTACGGAACAGTCCAAAATTTGTTAGGGATGAGTCCAAAAAAGATCGATCTGCCCCTAGGAGAATCTGGCGAGTGGCCATGTAGCATCCGGATAAGGAAACATCATGGGAGTAGTTGTGAGGCCCGCCCGTGTTTTGGGCATTTTGTGCTGAAGTCGGCAGCCCTTACCGACTTTACCCGAAACTCAGAAAAAAAAATGGAGAAGCCGAAACAGGGGAGGTGGTTTATCCTTAACCGGCCAGAGATTTCGCCGGAGGTTTCGACAGGGGAGTCATGAGGGGCGAGGGAGGTGGATGGTGACGTGTCGGGGTGGGATACGACTTCGATCGACGAGGTTTACTTCCCAAACGATAGTGAAACTCGTCGATTGATTGTTTTAAAGCTCCTTCAATCGCCACCAAATCAAGCCCCATCGAGTCTTCCACGTCTTCCTCCTCCTCTCCGGCGAGCATCCGGAAAGTCCTTTCAAGGTCGGTAAGTTTTCTTCCCCTTATTTCATTATTTAGAGATGGTTTAATCGAGACTTAAGGATTGGTTTTGTTGGGCTGTGGATCTTCGATGGCCGCGCTGCCACGTCTTCCCACCAGTCCATTGAGCCTCCCCGGCAACCGCTTCCCATGGCCGCCGCCGGCTACCGTGGGGAGGGTGGTTTGGTCGAGATGAGGAGCAGGGGTGGGTTCGGGAAGAAGAGAGGAGAAGGAAGAGAAAGAAAGAAAAAAAAAATGAGGGGGGGCCTCTGTTCCGTGAGGAAAAAGAAAAGAGAAAAAAAAAGAAAGAATAGAAAAATAAAAAGAAAAGGAAAAAAATGTATATATGAAGAGAGAGAAAGAGAGAGAGAAACCTACCTGAGAGTTCGTTGCCAGGATGGTTTTCGGTGGCTCACCTGCGAGGTCCCCCGCCATCATGGATGAGGAAGGAAAGAGAAAGGAGAGAGAGAAGAGAGAGAAAGAGGAGAGAGAGGAGAGAGAAGAGAAGGGAAGGGAGGAAAGGTAAATTTTGGACCATAATTAGATTTGGATTGAGGAGAGTGCCCTATGATAACATAGTTTTCTTTTTAGTTTTATAAAATAGAAATTAATTATATGTTTAAATTGTTGGTCAGGATCATCCTTGTCCTTGGAAGATCAGATCTATGTTTGAATTATACTTATTGGTGGATCCTTTTCGGCAAGTTATCTTGACCTCTGATATTATATACCAAATATATTATGTATTTATGAATTATTAAATATGTGTAATATATTTTAATTTGCATTGAATTGCATTGGGTGCATGCATTGTGTTGGTGTAGGTACATTGTGTTGGTGTGGGTGCTTTCTAGTCGACTATGATCATACGATGACTTAGTCTCCTTATGGGCCTCCAGCGAGACGATCACTATCACATGACCGATGAGCGGTATGTGAGTCAGGAGCTAGTTGCCTTATTTAGCCATGCATGGCAGGTACATGCAGATGATGCATGTTTCTCGTATGATACTTAGAGCTAGTTTTCCTTGTGGGCCTCCAGTGGGGCGATCACTGGCGCATGAACGGTTTCGGTATGTGAGTTAGGATCTAGTCTCTTATGGGACGAGCCACGGGCCGATCGTGGCCATAGTCAAAAGGACTAGGAGGGTAAAATAAATGGTTGGCTATTCATAGTCGTGTCAGTGTCGGTTGTGATTAAGTATATATATTTGCACATGTTGCTGGATATATATTATTATATTGATGGACATCTTGTTGTATAGTGTGTTTGTGCTTGCTATTTATTAATGGGATATTTGTGTATGTATATTGGAGGTGTTGATAACTTACTGAGCATGTGTAGCTCATCCCTATTTTCTATATTTTTGTTACAGATACTGAAGATCAATTGGGCTTTGGGACCAGTCAGTGAGGAGCTAGGGTTTAGGTGTTGATCTTTGAGTTTATATCAAATTTTTGTTGAATTTTATGAAAAACTCTTGGAATCAATAAATAATTAGTGAAATTTGTTACTTACCACTATTTGGATGTTGAATTGAAGATTATACCTTGCATGATCTCTAGGATAAAATATAGGGCTTATGCCGCCGGTCGCGTAGCCGATTTAGGTATTGGATTGAGATGTGACAGAGTGGTATCAGAGCAAAGGTTTAAGATCAAGATGACCTAGTTAGTGAGAGTAGGGTAGAAGTAGGTTTTGACTTATTTAAACTCCTTTGATAAGTGTATATTATATTTTCAAGGATTTTGTTAAGTGTAGAAGGCTTGCACAAATAAAATGATTAAATTCTCTTAGCTTAATTTTTGGAAGGATATTATCGAGACTAGATAATGGATATATGGAGGTGTATATTGAGTTATGTCATGGATTTG
This sequence comes from Areca catechu, assembly GCA_021397845.1. Classification (NCBI taxonomy): domain Eukaryota; kingdom Viridiplantae; phylum Streptophyta; class Magnoliopsida; order Arecales; family Arecaceae; genus Areca; species Areca catechu. The sequence goes on from CM038050.1 coordinate 181,428,165, forward strand.
ATTTACTTTGGGAATCTTGTTTTGATATAATTAATAAGATGGTTATTAAGGCATGATTGATTGATATCGAAGTTTGGGTTATGATCACTTGAGACCAACATAAGTAGTTAGGATATGATTGAGTGATATTAAAATTTAGATTGTGATCACTATGGATTGTGATATTTGAATTTAAAGTTATGACCAATTGGAATGGATTCAAAATTAGATTTTTAACCCTTAGGTACCGTTCATAAGATCTGGAATATGATTTTTGTAGAGATTGATCTTGGATGAGACTGAATGGTGATACTATTTGATTATGATAAGTAAGCATATTATGAATATTGAAGGGCTAGATAAGATGTATATTTATCTTTGATAAATGGATTAGACCGAGCTTCAGAAGTGTTGACCTGGAAGTATAGTGTATTATGTTATGCTGAATATGTGTATTAGTTTTTAATTAAATAATGTAGGATCCTAAATTTGATATGAATGAAGATCATGATAGCTTGCAAGTTTTGTTAAAATCTGGGTCATAAATTTAGGGACTGTTGCAAGATATTTATGATGTAGGAGTTTAATGAGATATTAGAAGGAGAATCTTTTGGTGAACCTGTATGTGGACTATTATTAAAATTATGTAATGGAAAATGTGTTTGGGATAAGGAATAGATTTATTGGATTTAATGTGGACATGGCATATATATATCTTGGTAAAATCTTTGATGGTTTATATTAGCAGTTTTAGATTGGATTATTTGATCTTCTATATATGTATATTGGAGATTATTTGATGTGTTAAACTCCAAGTCAAGTTTAAGATTTATGAGAAAATTAGATTATCTTGCTACTGATGTTTCATTTAGTAAAGAAATGGATATTGAAAGACTTATATGGGTTTAGTCTATAAGAAGATTTAGATTACCTTGTTATTAATGTTATTTTGAGCAAAGAAATGGTATCAAAAAATATTAGAGAATTTGAAAAGTTATATCAAAGTGCACAGCGAAAGTGTGGTGGACTAAAGATATTAGGATTAAAGTGTACTATGACGTGTGAATAGGAGCTCTTATTGGGATTATTGAATTTGGGCCAAATGGTATATATAAGTTTTGGATCATGTATATTTGAGTTTCGGAAAACCTAAATTTATTTTTAAATTTCGAGGATGAATTTTTTGTTAGGAGGGGAGAATGTGAGGCCCGCCCGTGTTTTGGGCGTTTTGGGCTGAAGTCGGTAGCCCTTGCCGACTTCACCTGAAACCAGAAAAAAAAAACGAAGAAGCCGAAAAAGGGGAGGTGGTTTATCCTTAACCGGCCGAAGATTTTGCTGGAGGTTTCGACAGGGGAGTCGTGAGGGGCAAGGGAGGTGGATGGTGACGTGTCGGGGTGGGATATGACTCCGATCGACGAGGTTTACTTCCCAAACGATAGTGAAACTCGTCGGTTGATTGTTTTAAAGCTCCTTCAATCGCCACCAAATCAAGCCTCATCGACTCTTCCACGTCTTCGTCCTCCTCTCCGGCGAGCATCCAGAAAGTCCTTTCAAGGCCGGTAAGTTTTCTTCCCCTTATTTCATTATTTAGAGATGGTTTAATGAGACTTAAGGATTGGTTTTGTTGGGCTATGGATCTCGATGGCTGCGCTGCCACGTCTTCCCGCCGATCCGTCGAGCCTCCCCGGCAACCGCCTCCCATGTCGCCGCCGGCTGCCGTGGGGAGGGTGGTTCGGTCGAGATGAGGAGCAGGGGCGGGTTCAGGAAGAAGAGAGGAAAAGGAAGAGAAAGAAAGAAAAAAAAATGGGGGGGGGCTCTATTCTATGAGGAAAAAGAAAAGAGAAAAAAGAGAAAGAATAGAAAAAAAAAAGAAAAGGAAAATATATATATATGAAGAGAGAGAAGAGAGAGAGAAACCTACCTGAGAGTTCGTCGCCGGAATGGTTTTCGGTGGCTCACCCGCGAGGTCCCCCGCCATCGTGGGTAAGGAAGGAGAGAGAGAGGAGAGAGAAAGATAAGGGAAGGAGGAAAGGTAAATTTTGGACCATAATTGGATTTGGATTGAGGAGAGTGCCCCATGATAATTAGTTTTCTTTTTAGTTTTATAAAATAGAAATTAATTATATGTTTAAATTGTTGGTCAGGATCATCCTTGTTCTTGGAAGATCAGATCTAGGTTTGAATTGTACTTGTTGGTGGATCCTTTTCGGTAAGTTATCTTGACCTCTGATATTATATACCAAATATGTTATGTATTTATGAATTATTAAATACGTGTAATATATTTTAATTTGCATTGGATTGTATTGGGTGCATGCATTGTGTTGGTGTTGGTGTATTGTGTTGGTGTGGGTGCTTTCTAGTCCGACTATGATCATACGAGGACCTAGTCTCCTTGTGGGCCTCCAGCGGGGCGATCACTAGCACATGACCGATGAGCGGTATGTGAGTCAGGAGCTAGTTACCTTATTTTAGCCATGCATGGCAGGCACATGCAGAAGATGTATATTTCTCGTGTGATACTCAGAGCTAGTTTTTCTTGTGGGCCTCCAGTGGGACGATCACTGGTGCATGACCGTTTTCAGTATGTGAGTTAGGATCTAGTCTCTTATGGGACGAGCCACGGGCCGATCGTAGCCATAATCAAAGGACTAGGAGGGTAAAGTAAATAGTTGGCCATCCATAGTCGTGTCAGTGTCGGTTATGATAAGTATATATATTTGCATCATGTTGCTGGATATATATTATTATATTGATGGACATCTTGTTGTATGGTGTGTTTGTGCTTGCTATTTATTAATGGCATATTTGTGTATGTATACTGGAGGTGTTGATAACTTACTGAGCCTGTGTAGCTCACCCTTATTTTTCTATGTTTTTGTTACGGATACCGAAGATCAATTGGGCTTTGGGACCAGTCAGTGAGGAGCTAGTGTTTAGGTGTTGATCTCTGAGTTTATATTAAATTTAGTTGAATTTTATGAAAAATTCTTGGAATCAATAAATAATTAGTGAAATTTGTTCCTTACCGCTATTTGGATGTTGAATTGAAGATTAGGCCATGCATGATCTCTCGGATAAATCTAGGGCTTATGCGGCCGGTTGCGTAGCTGATCTAGGTATTGGATCGGGACTTGACAGTAGTGGAGCAGTATCGCTGATGTGGCAAGAGTCCATTGCAACAGAAAGGGGTTTCTGGAACCCTGTGGGTCCTGAAACATGCCCGTCGGACATCGAACGGAAGGCCAGTCTGATGGGTCAGACTTTCACAGGAGAGCAGTAGGCCAGACCTCAGCAAGAGCGGGCCGTCGGACCTCTACTCCGGTGGGTCGGACTTCCGAGGGAGAGCAGTAGGCCGGACCTCAGCAAGAACGGGTCGTTGGACCTCTGATGGAATATCCGCTGGAGCTTTAAAAGATCGGCCCGTCGGTCCGTGCAGAGGGACTGATTCAATCTGACGATGAGCTGTTAGGATATAACAATTGGTATGTAAGACTTCTTTTATTGGAAGATTGCTGTATATTTTTCCTTATAATCTGGATAACCATGGTCAAGCAATGGTATGCGTATGTGTTTTACTTCTTCTACCTCCACCTAAATAGAAAGTAAAAAAATCCTTATTTTCCTCTTATGTTTTCTTGGAGTTTTCTAATATTATAACCATGATTCTATACCCTTTTATATGACCTAGAAATTTTAATTTTGATTGTTGAGAGTTGAGACTTTTAGGAGATCGATGTTTGGTTGCTAAAAGGAGGCTTAAAAGGAAAAACAATATTGGATGATATGGATGGAGAATCCGGAATGTTATACTCAAAATAATAAATTTTTAATTATCTTATTTAAATTGTTTTTGGATTTTTACTGTAGAATCAAGCAACCAAATATATAAGGTGTAAAATAATGGAATATCATGATTTTATTAGAAATCTAAATGAATTTGCTAATCCACTCTGCTGATACAAAAATTTTGCTTCTGGACCATCTGATTTCCTGTGCAATTAAGCTAATAGGTCCATCTTTTTTTTAAAAAAAAAATATTTAAGTTTAACTATTATACATTAATCTCCTTTTTTTTTTTTTCTTTGCGAGCCATCTAGCTTCTTGGCTTTTAAAATCAAATGCTTATTTTGATGCTCCCTGTGACTGTACTTGATGTTTCCAACACCAAAATATGTTAATAAAATATGGATATTATAGATTACATTAATATTATAAAATTAATATTTTTTATAATAAAAATATATAAATTTTTTTTATAAATAATCTTTGATAAATGTGAAGTATTTCTAACATATCCAAGAATGTATGATATGGTATGAACTGAAAGATTGATAACAGTCGAGACCCATGTACTAACTATTTAATAATTTATTTGATAATTTATTATTTTTTAATATAAATAATAATATATATTTACTATCATTTAAGTCAAATATATCATATAATTATTTAATAATGATAAATTTAATTAAATCACGTCCATATATCGCAAGGATAAAATTCTAGTTAGTAAATATTTTTTAATATCTCTCACGTGCATGTCACGTGTCAGTTTTGCGCCGTCATCGTGCAGACCGAGTTGGGTGCGGACGGATATACCCTGTTGCCATATCTGTGATTCCCTGCTTGCTTTCTTCCGAGTAGAAAGGGGAAGGGTAAAGATGGCCGCAACCCTCCATCTCTGCGGACTCCAATCCTTCTCCCGTCTCCGTACTCGTTACTCTCCCAACTCCTTCCCTTCTTTTTCCTCCTCTCTCCCTTCTTCTTCTGTCGCTCTTCTTTGCCACGCCGCGTCCCTGCGCTCCTCGTCCTCCTTCGCCAGGCGCCGCCCGTCCGCCACGGCCGCCTCCTTCGTCGTCTCTGCCGCCCTTGGGAAGCTCTCGGAGACCGAGCTTGTCCCCGTCCCCAAGGGTCCTGAGGCGTTGGATGGCAAGTTCCCCTCCGCCGCCGGCGTCTATGGGGTCTACGATGGCGACGGCGACCTCCAGTTCATCGGGATCTCTCGGAACGTCGCGGCCAGCATCGCTGCCCATGCCAAGTCGGTCCCCGACCTCTGCTACGCCGTAAAGGTATTCAATTGTTTTCCATGTTGTAATCTATTGTTATTAGACCAATTTTTGGGCCTTCAGGGAAGTTTCGGTTCCATTTATAAAAAACCTGCTTTTCTTCGAACTTTTCACGTATACAGTGTCTACTCTTTGAAAATCTCTTGTAAAATTTATCAAAATTTTTTTTAAAAAAAATTCGTTTTTAATTTTATTTTTTTAAGTTTTAAATTTTTGTGAATTTAACCGTGAGACTCCAAGCAAGTTTCAATCGAGTTATTTATAACGTGACTGCATTCCTCTATCTCCTGGGGGATGTTTACTTTACTTTTCTAAAGAAGAAGGGGATTCATAAATTGGATTATATTGGCATGAGTCTCTTTTTCAATTAGACGGAGCTACTGGATCGTAGGCCCGTTTTCTGGTTTAACCTGTAAAACAAATTTCTGGTTGGAGTTGCTCCGACGGGAGACACTTTGATGTTTAAGTCAGAGACGGACTCCAGCTACAGAATATGAAAGATTCTGAGAAGGATGAGCAGAGAGGAAATGGCTCTTATATTTTTAGGAGTATCTTATGCTTTACCTAGAATGTCCCTTCTTATCAGTATTTATATTGATTGGACCGGCCTGCGATTCTGTTCTCCTTCCAGCGGTTATGATGGGAGGAGTTGATTCGTTCCCCTTCGTTCGCAATCGTGGACGGTTACTAAACTCTTACGGCTAGGCCGAAGACGTTGCCGTAGGAATTAATGATCACGTGTTTTGAAGATAGCCAGACAGCTGATGATGACCGTTATCCGTCACGTTTGTGGGGGTTTGAAATAGGTCGAACATCTATCTTCAGGTTTCCTCTTTTGGAATATCCGTAGCTGAATTGGAGAGACGCCTTCGTCTTCAGATTTCTTTGGAGTAGATCGGAGATCGGGTCTTCGGTATAGGTCGAAGACCACGATGTAGGTTGAAGACGATGGCGTAGACCGTGTTGGCTGCACCAGCTCGCACCCTCGTGGTTCGTCCGGATGTAGAGTCTGGGCCCACGGGGATGTTGGTGCCACCGGTAAGGCGAGTTTGGTGCCACATCAACATCCCTTGGTTGGTGCTGTGGTGCTCGTCTCCAGCGAGCTGACTCGAGGTTTAGTACTCTGGGTTGCTCTTGCAGGGGTCGGCGGGGAGTCAACTCGAGTACCCGGGGTTGCTGCGCTGCTGATTTAAGAGAGATAAACCGGCCTCTTATAATAGGGATATTCCTTTTGTAAGAATGGTTAGGGGCATCGATCCAACAACTGGTATCAGAGCCGAGGTTTCGCTGGGGGGGGTTATTGGCTGGGCCAGCTCACACCCTCGTGGTTCGTCCGGATGTAGGGTCTGGGCCTACGGGGATGTGGGTGCCACCAGTAAGGTGGGTCTGGTGCCATGTCAACATCCCTTGGTTGGTGCTGTGGTGCTCGTCTCCAGCGAGTCGACTCGAGGTTTAGTACCCTGGGTTGCTCTTGCGGGGGCGGCGGGGAGTCGACTCGAGTGCCCGGGGTTGCTGCACTGCTGGTTTAAGAGAGATAAATCGGCCTCTTATAATAGGGACTTCCTTTTGTAAGAATGGTTAGGGGCATCGATCCAACAGACCGAAGACTTCAGCTTCTACCAGTTGTGAAGATCTTGTCTTCAGAATGGACCGAAGATGTTGTCTTCAGCGGTTAACGATTGACTCTTTGGTCAAAGTTGAAAACTTCGAATCTGGCTTGTTCGTCAACTGTTCGACTTCTTTTAGGCACTTTGGTTCGGAGTGCATGGTTCGGAAAAAATATCTTCAATCGGTCGAACCGGTGGTCGATTTGGGTTTAAACCGACATATCCTAACAGTTGGCCCCCACTCTCAATTTTCGAAGTGATAATTTGTCTCGAAGAGTAAGAGTATTGCTGGATTATCGTTTTCCTTCGAGGAATGGTGTGGCGGATGATTGCGAAATCTCTGATTAGACTACCTACCATAACTATTGGTTGATTTGTGGATCAAGTGACGGACAGATGTCATCCCCTGATTGGGGTGTAAAAAAGGAACGGGCGGATCTGGGACTGCTCCTCCTTTTTCTGTTGTATGACGGCTCAACCGATCTTCTTGTTGGGATTTGGGAGGAGGTAGTGGCTTCCTCCTATCCCTTGGATGAGAAGCGCATCCCATTTTAGCCGTTCGATTTGTGCGGACTATGCCTATTCCGTGTCAAATCAATTTAGGGCTATTTGGGGTTGCGCACTCATCTCGAGCGTCCATAGCGGATTTGGGGAGATGGTTCCCATTATCAAGACATCGCTTTGGAATTTCTATCTCTTTATGAGAAGGAGGAAAGGTCGGGCAGAGGAAGCTTCTTCATCCTTGCATACCTTCAGTTTTGGCTCGGCTTTTCCTGTTTTTGGCTGCTGGCTCCTTTCGCAGGTAGAATCTTCCTTTTGTTTCTTTGTTCCACTTTCTTGTTATGGCTGAGACTGTAGGAAGCCAAGGGGGAGAAGTTGGGCCCTCCGGGACCGATGATGTAGTGAGTCCGGAGCTGGTTTCCAGCTCCGTATCACTGGAAAAGCTTGCCTACCTTCGGGAGCGTTATCATGTTCCTGAGAGGTTTCCTTTGGTGCTTCCATATCTGATGAGCAGGTGCACAAGCCCCTCGTCGGGTGTCTTGCCATCTACAAAGATCATTTTAAGGCTAGTCTTCAATTTTCTCTGCATCCCTTCTTCATCAAGGCTTTTCGGATGTACCACATAGTGCCTGCGCAGTGACTCCAAACAGCATTCGAAATCTCTGCGGATTCTTGGTCCGGTGTCACATAACCAACATAATTTCCGGGACCCATTTGTTCTCCGCTCTTTTTGTCCTTAAGAGGGATTTCCATGGTCGTCGATGGTGGGTGATCGATCCTCGACCTGGTCGCAAGATCATAAAGGATAAACCCAGCGCCATCCACGGGTGGAAGCCCAATTTCATTTTTGTGTCGTCTACCGAACTATGGGATTTCAGTAGCGAGTGGAGGGAACCACACTTGGTTGCTAATGATGGAAAAAAGGTTTTGGTGGCCGATCAGTCCGTCTATGCCTTACTGACTGGTTCAGAGGCTGTTCCCATTCGCAAGCTGTTGGAGGAGAGGAATCTCCATCTCGCAGGGATTAGCAAGTTCCCTGCATTAGGTATAAATGGTGGAAGTTTTTAGCCTCCTCCTCTTAATGCTTTTGTAGTCCAGTTGACTCAGAAGAGCCCTCTTATCTGCAGGTGGTGGAATGAAGCCTAATTTGGGCTGGCTTCGTCAATCTTCCGCGAAGAGGACAGCTCAAGCTCCTCCTTCTAGATCAGCAGTCCGGAAGAAGGCCCGGAGGGATGAGCCTGAGAGGAGTAGAAGCACCTCGTCCTCTAGAGGAACCTCTGGGGGAGATGGGGTGTCGATGAGGGAGGCCCTGGTTGGGCCTTAAATAGTCGAATCTTTGCCAGCAGCTAGCTCTCCAATTCATATAAGGGAGAGCACGTCTCCAGAGGTTGATGTATCACCGCCTTGCTCCCCTGTGGTGGATAGGGGCAAGGCGCCACAAATCGAGGAAGAGTACATCCGGGAGGCTTTTCCATATAGGAGTTATCCCATGGGCTCTTTGGAGCTTTCCCCCATGGGGGGTCTCCTGGTTCCTATTATGGCAAGGCAGGCATTGAAAAACACTTTGCTGCCACATGATTTGGCAGTCATCCGAGGTCGAAGCCTTGCCAGAATATCCGATTCTGCTTTTTCTGCCTTGCAACAGGTTAGATCTTCATCGTCTTTCTGTTGCCTTATGGGTTGTTCAGTCTATGACCTTGTTTTGTTGACATAGCTGGTCTACGACATTACTTTCATGGAAGAGGGCGAGGAATGTCGATAGCCTCATTCATGGCTTGAAGGAAGAGCTTCACATGGCCAGGGCCGAAAGGGACGTGGCCGAGGAGCTGAGGCAGTCTATGGAGACTCGGCTTGCTCACTCGGATGTCGAAGTTCGTGGCCTGAAGGGCGAACTGAAGAACACCCATTTGATAATCGCAGGATAGGAGGCGGAGTTGAGGAGATATCAGAAGCGAATTGACTCCTTAGAATACTCTGCACAGGAGAGCCAGGAGAAGATCGAATATTTGGCTAAGGCTACTGAGGAGGCAACCAGGAGGGTCGAAGAGGCATCTTTGAGAGCTAGAAAAGCATCTCTGAGAGCCGAAGAGGTGGCCTTGGAGGCCGAAGTAGCCAGGAAGGAGTCCGAAGCCAGGAATGAATGGGCGGCCAGAGCTGTTGTAGATTTTAAGAAGTCTGATGAATTCCAGATGGAAATGAATGAAGCAACTCTGTACAGCTATCAACACGGCTTCAATGATGGACTCGCCAAGGTTAGAGTTGTTTTCCCTGACTTTGACATTTCTAGGATTCCTGCATTTGATATCGGGGAGGAAGAGGAGACAGAAGCCATTGAGGAGATTGAGAAGGTGCCGTGTCAGAGCGAAGAAATCCCGATCATAGCCGAGGACCAGGGTGTAATTCCGGTTCAGGCCGAAGAGGCTGAGGAGACACCAAGCCTAAGGAAAGAAACCTCAAACGTAGCCGAGGGCTTGGATGCAGTTCCGGTCCCGGCCGAAGAGGAAGTCGAGGCTGGAGAGGGTGTCCAGGCTGTAGATTCTCCGGAGCTAGCCCAAGTGGGGGAAATCCTTTCCACCCATATCGATAGGATACTCCAATCTTATGGGGCTGGATCCCTCTTGGCCGATCCTTAGGGACTCATTTGGCTTTGGGCACCGTGTCTTTTCTTTCCCTTTCTTCGACATGTGTAACCGGATGACCCTCTTGAATCCACGAGCATTTTCCTTTTCTGTGTGCACCATGATGTTTTCCAAGTGTTGCATTTTTTTTTTTTTTAGGTAAAGTCGTTGATTTAGGTTATGACTTGAATTAAGTCGCCCTTTGTGGAACATATTCTTGCAAATATCGGCTTTTCCTTTCGGGCTGCAAAACAAATTAGGAGTATAAGGAAAATGTATAATTTATTGGCTTACCAGGGGTGTAGTGATCGCTATGTTGTTACTTGGAGAGGTGGTGGTAATTGGGCTCATAACGACCGCACGTGGGGTCAGGGATCACCATGGCTGCAGCCTTTTGATGATCCTTCTCAGTAGGCTAGTTGAGGCCCTAATTTATTAGGACGACCGTGCATGACGTATTTATAAGCTCGTTGCAAATAAGGGCTTTTGAATTCTGCTATTCTTAATATAAAGAAGAGAATTTTCTTGGATCAATTGCCATTCGTCGCCATTTCTGTTTCTTCATCCTCGTGCCGCTCTGTGGACCCGTTACTCCATGAGGCCAAATATAGCACAACTCAGGCGAGCGGCAAGGGGGAAACCAACTAGAGGTTTCCAGGTGAGGAGATCAGATCGGAGGCGAAGGTATGTGCTGGCATTACCGTGCGCCAAAGCTAGGAGTAGGGGTCCCATCGAGATAGGTTCTTCCTCCAGGGAGGAGACGATTTCTCCCGGGAGAACTGTGCCGGCTGAGCCCTCTGAGACATTGAGCCCACGGAATGTTGGTGAGGCTTCCCCACATGTTGAGGGTGTCAAGCTTGCTACTCTAGTTGGGAAGAAAGAAGTCCGGTGGGGTGTTGTGCCCCTGTCACCGGAGTTGGGAGGCAGGGATTCGGGAATCCCTTACCTGCTATCCTCCTTGGAATACAGCAGGTAGCTTTTGGCACGTGCATCACGTATCCACATTCGTCGATTTAACTGATTTTGTATGTGTTCTTCGTTCTGCAGGTTTCTCGCGACCTTTCTTTGTTGGAGAAAGGCGCTCAAGAATCTATCGGCTATAGCGAAGATCTCCAAAGCCGTATAGCCTCGACGATAGTTGAAAATGATGTTGCCGAGGAGCTTCAAGTTGCTGCAGAAGAAGAGAGGGACAGGGTCGTTGCCTCGAATGATGTCTTGAAGATGCAAATGGGTACCATTCAGGCACAGACGACCGAGTGTCGATCATTGCGCAAGAGAGGAGGAAAGTTATCTCTCTAGAATTGTTGCTGAGGGAGACTTTAATGGATACTGAGGAGTTGAAGTCTCGTCTGGCTGAATTGAAGAGAAGGGTCGAGGAGCTGGAGATAAGTCTTTCAACGGCCAACCAGAGGGCTGTACAAGCCGAAGAGAGATCTTCCGAAGATGCTTCGGGAGGATACTCTTTGGGTTACACCGATTCTCTAGGTAAAGTCAAAGATCTTTATCCCAGCTTGGACTTCTCCTTGCTCGCCATTCCAGAGGATAAATCTGAAATTTTCTCAGTTCAGCCTGAAACAAGATCAACCCTTACTCCTGTGTCGATTGCCGAAGAGATTGGCAAGGAATAATCTTGTTGTATTTTCTTTTTCTTCAGTTATTTGTAATATCTTTCTTTTGGATGAGGTTTCTCATCCCTAGAATAAATGACTAATTCCTTCCAAACTGATCCTTTATCTTTTGGGATTGACTCTTTCTGGGATTGACTCTTTTTGGTTGATGGGTAAGCCGAAAACTATTGAGGTCGATATCCTTGATTTGGCCGAGGACGAATTCCGAAATAAGATCGGAATGTCATAGTGGATGATTGACCTTGATTAAGCTAGGCCGACGTCAGTCACCTATCATAATTATTCCTTCCATTCTGGAGGGGGCGTGGCAGACATGTGTCATTTTCCTGTTGGTCACTGCTTGGGAAATACTGGGCATGATTTTTGCTGTTTGTGTCGAATATGTAGATATTCGAACGGTCGCATCCCCGCGCATCCTGGGTGCCGCCATATCTTCCCTTTCCAAGAAGGGGCCATTAATGTAGTAACCGTCCGAGGAAGACCATTCTGGGTTCCAAGCGCCGACGATCTCATTCCCCGATAGCAGTTATTGATGATCACACCGTTCCCAGGTGGCCACCTGGGTCCCGAGGCATCATCCCAACACGTGGCAGCCTTTGGTGTGTCTAGGGAAAGGCGTTGAGCACGTTTTCCCGCGGTCGTTCGTGGATGCAGGCTATCGAGGTTTTAGACTCCCCTTTAGAAAACTGCCCTTCTCCCTTTAGTACATCAACAAAATGAAGTTTAGCATCTTCTATCTCAAGAAGGCAGCCATGAAGAGGGCCTCCAGCAGTCAAGCAGAAGGGGAGCCTAGTGCAAAGGCTCCCCGGAGGAGCGACAGTGATGACCCACAGGGGGTCATCGCTTGCTTAGAGAGGAAGATTCGGGTTTTGGAGGCCCGCTTGGAGGAGGCCCGGGCATGAGTCGCGGTGGCTGTTGCGGAGGCGGAGGAGGCCAGGAAGAAGGTGGCAGAGGCCATCTCATATTATATGGCTTCTTATGCTTACAAAGATGAAGTCACCGAGGCGGTCTTGGATTCATACCATCAGGGGTTCTGAGAGCACTAGGACAAGGCTCTCAAGTACTTCAATTTGAAGGGCTTGGAAAATATTAGACCTTCTATCCTTAGTCATAAATTCAACTCCGACTTTGAAAAGGAGTCGGAGTCCGACTCCGAAGGGGACCCCGAGGCCTCTCCATCCTCCTTCCGGGGCTTTGACATCTCCCACCGGCAAGGAAAAGGGCCGACGGGCGGTCACTAAATCTGCTTTCCATTGTCTGCACTTTTTTTTTTGTAAAAAATATTTAGTGAAATGAAGAGTCCGAACTTTCTTCACATTTCTTCTTCCTCCGTGAATGATATATTTCATCGTGCTATGGAGTGCAGACGTCGAGAGTGAAAATTTTATCGACCCGTTCGAGGTCTGCGAGTGAGATAGAATCTGCTATGCCATCTCTTCAAGTGTTTTGTTATTGACAGGATGAGTGATGTAGATTCACTTCAGTACCTCTCTGGGTTTTCTGTAGGGTAGGGCATCTAAGCCATCCCTGTACATTCCTGTCATGATCAAGGTAGGCTGTTTAGGCTTGCCCCGACGCGTCTTCGGGTTTACCGTTGGGTAGGTTATATGAACCATCCTTGCACCTTCTTTGGTATATGGTAGGCTGATTAGGCCCGTCCTGGCACATTTTTGGATTTACCGTAGGGTAGGTTTTACGAACCATCCCTGTGCCTTTGATCATTTTGGAAGCCTGGTTGGGCCGTCCGCTGCCTCGTCAGGCATACCGATAAGGTGAGTGGATCAGACTCCCTATGCACTGCTGGCCAATTCTTTCGATCAGGCCATTGAAACTTGTTGCCCAGAAATGGAGCCCAAGAGGAGGGGGTGAATTGGGTCTTTTAAAAAATTTAATACAATAAAATGAAGGTCTGGTGATGCTTGTGAGCAATGATAAATTTGATGCAATATGTTAGCAATAATTAAAGAACACGAGAAGAAAAGAGCAATCACACACAAACACAAAGTTTATAGTGGTTCGGTGCAAACCTAGCACCTACATCCACTCCCCAAGCCACCCTTGAGAATTTCACTATAATCCACACTAGATTACGGTCGACTTGTTTTTCACAAGGCTCACAAGTCAAAACCTAAGTTGGTTTTGTCACTTAGGCTTACCAACAAACCTTAACACTTGTTTTGTCTTCGGGCTCACAAGTTAACCCTAGTTGGTTTTATCCCTTTGGCTCACCAACAAACCACAATAACCTTTTTTCAAGATACCCTTGAAAGCAAGGTCAAATCACAATAAAACAGATATGAAATTTAAAACTACAACAAACTCTCTTCAAGAGTATATTGGAATCTTTGAAGCTCAAGAGGATGCTTTGTCTTCACTCTTCCTTGGAATCTCCTTCAAGGTGTCTCTTTTTGGAATGAAGTAAGGATGAGCTTGTAGGCTTTTCAATGGAATCAAGCTAGAAGAGGCTTTTGATGTGAAGTTTGGAGAGAATATTGGCTTTTTGGCTTTTGAGTAGACTTCAATGCACTTGAATACACTTCTCTTTCTTTAAAATGAGGTTGGTGGACCTTAAATACACCAAAAACCTTTCAAAAAATGGTTTGTGACCGTTGGTGCCTTGGAAATAGCCGTTTGGAGCTTGAAAAGCAAGTTCTGCAAGCCAGAAAAATAGATCCGTTAGAGCTGCCAGGCTGCAAGTGTCGACACTTGGCTGTCAGGTGTCGACACTTGATTTTTGGGTGTCAACACTTGAATATTCGAGTGTCGACACTTGGCTGTCAGGTGTCGACACTTGACACAAAAATCCTCAATATTACAAAGTTCTGTATTTTAAAAATCTCAGGTCTTGAGTCGACACTTGGAACCTAAGTGTCGACACTTGGTGTCGACACTTGAATATAGGTGTCGACACTTGGCGTGCCAAGGATTTTTGTCTGTGCCAAATGCTGAAGTGTCGACACTTGACTGTCTAGGTGTCGATACTTGAGACTAAAAACTTTCAGATTCAAGTGTAAATGCCTCGAAAACATAAATAAAATTCTTGAATACATAAACACATAATATTTAAACAATTATATGCCATTTTTCAATGAAGAGGATGCCCGGATTTGTGAGAATTGCTCCATGCCATTAGGTGCCATACACCATAAGTTTTTAAAATTTTGAGGTGCTTTCTTCCTGAAAACTCACAACTTGAAATCCTCATTAGAATACAATATGCACTCAATGTTTTGTTATTCATCAAAATCACTGGGTGGAGCCAACAATCTCCCCCTTTTTGATGATGACAAAACCTTGAGTAAAAAGGCAATCATATTTCAAACTTTAACCATTTAATTGTTGAATATGAATTTAAGTCCATTAGAGAGACAAAGCTTTATGGTTAGGAAGAATCAATCTCCCCCTTAATTAGATACTTCTTATTAAGGTAAACTTCAAAGATTTTTACAAGGTGAAAAATCAACACAATCAATACAATTTCTCAACAAATTTATGAATTAACACATTTTTCTCAACAAATTTATACATCAATAAAATTAATACACTTTCTCCCCCTTTTGTCAATCATTAGAAAGGGGAATTTTTCCTCCCCCTCACAATGATCATGGAGACAAAAAGATAGTAGAGAAACATATATCATAGATAGCAAAGTCATAATTATGCTAATATCAAAGAGTATCAGAGCTAAAATATATCAAGATAAAAGAGTATCAGAGCCAAAGAATAGTAAACTGATTTAGTGAAGCACAAAAGTTGCCAAGATAAAAGAGTACTGAACAGAAACATATATATAAGATAAGTTTTCAGTACAAAAGAGCTGAAACATACATATATCATCAGAGTCAACTAAGTATCAAATATATAACATAAGAGCTAAAACAAACATCTGTGAGGCTAATCCTCATCAGATGGAACATCAAGACTGAAAGGATCACTGATCCTAGATCTGGTGGCTAATGTCCTAGGAGGTGCTAAAGCTTTACGACTCCTAGTGCGGCCGGAAGGACCAAAGGCGGGTACAACCCTAGATGATCTAGTAGAAGGAGGTAAAAGACGATCAGCTGGCGCAATAAGGTCCGGTGTGGAATCAACCAAGGCGGTAGTAGGAGCTGGTGTAGTAGGAGGATCTCGACTGACCACCTCATAAGCATCGGCACCGCCAACACTGTCGTTGTCACTGCCCACTACCTCTGTAGCTCTGTCAATATCCTGATCACCATCCTCAGCAAAATCAGCATGGTCGCTCTGGTGATCGCCGCCATCATCATCATCGTCATCATCGTCAGATCGTGCAGGGACTGCAGGAGGTATAAGGGATCTCAACAGACTCTCAATGCGAGTAAATCCCTCCTCCATGGATCTGCGAATCTCAGCATGCTCCGAGGTAGTATGTGCTTGTAGAAGCTCGACCTCACTATGCAGCTGAGTCACCTCACCTCTGATCTCTGAGAACTGTGCTCTGGCATGCTCCTCAAAAGATAGTCCTGTAGACGGTGGTGGAGGAGCTGAAGTGTCAGGAGACAAGTGCTTTGCCTATGTCGATGGTACATCTACTGGAGGAAGACTGCTGGCTCAGATGGTCCAGCCTCAGCCTCTCGAATCTCGTCCTCCTCATCTGGCTCTTGGCCAGACTCTTTACGAACCCATCGACCTCCAACTATCCTGTATCCCATCCGGTGCAATGACCTCTCGTCGTACACATCTGTGTGCAATATCTCCTTGGGGATCTCCCCCTCCAATGATACTCCACATGCTCTGAAAAGTCGGGTCAGTGCCATGCCGTATGGCAAACAGTGTCGGTGCTGAGTAGCAGCATCATACATCTGTGTCAGCAATAGGGAAGGAATATCTATTGTCTCCTCTCGATCAGACTCGTCATCACCATCAACTCCCTCTCGGTGATGAAGTCGAATCTGCCAGTCTTTGGTAGTAGGATCCGTGCAGTAATATGGTGCAAAAGGCGCATCTCCAATGATAACTGGTTCGCGGTAACCACTAATATACCGCGAACATCCTCTCTCTCAAGGATGCACCTAAATGCCGCCTCTCTATCATCCACTGAAAAGGCACAGACTCCTCTCCGGGGTATCTCCCATACACGGCTCAGAAGCTCATCAGTCAAAGAAATCTGAATACCCCTGACAGATGTCATCCACAGTAGTCGTCGACAGTCCAGTGCACCATAAAACTCCCTCACTAGGTGAGGATAGTACCTCTCCTGCATGGTGCAGAATGGTACTAGTCCTGCATCAGTGAGTATCTGTCGAATGCTGAAGTGGTGCCTGTCGAAACACTGCAAGTCGACTCTCCTCCCTGAAGCTACAAACTTCCCTGCCATCCTCTCTGCAGGGGGAGCTCTGTGTGGCTGTGATGCTCGGCTGTGCTGAATCAAATCTGGCCTTCGACCTCCTCTCAGTACCATGACTGGGCCTCTCCCTAACTGCAAGTCTCTTCCTAGGACCCATTACAGCCAACTGACCAGGAAAAAGGAAGAAAGGCTTAGAACAAGGGACTGGCTACAGGTTGAGATTAGAAAAATGTTCAGATAGGTTTCGAAAACCAGAATCAACAATGTTTGTAAAAATAATATTTGTAGAAAATATATTTTGATCAAATGACAAACTTCCGAACAAAATTTGTAGAAAATTTTTGTTTGGTAGAACACATTTGAATCTTTGGAAAAATAATTTTTGTAAGGTCTAAAAATCAAAACCATTGGATTTGGGTTTAATCACTTAGGGTTTTAGCAAATAGGCGAAAATGTCGCAAATGTATATAAAAACCTTTCTAAATCATCAATAAATGGATTTAGTAAATTTAATTTAGATGAAAACCCAATTTATTTCGGCCAAATTAATGAAACAGTATTTTTTGCGAAAAGGGATGAAAACGGCCAAAAGATGAGGGAAATCCGAGAAAAATAAGTTTAAAACATTATTCCCTCAAATGGAGTTTTAGAAATCCACTAAAACATGCAAAAATTCGGTTAGATTCATGAAAAATACTCGAAAACCCAAATCACGATTGTTTGGTTCAAAACAACAAAACTAAAAACAAGGAAAAATAAAACGAAATTAGAAAAGAGAAATACCTGATTTGTGATGGATTAAGGGTGAAAGGACGGATTTGGACAGAGGGGACCACTGTTGCAAAAATCAAGGGGGGAAGAAAATTTCAAAAACCCTCGTTCGGTCCTTTTAAAAACAGTTTCAGATTCGCAAGTGTCGACACTTCGGATATGTCAAGTGTCGACACTTGGTCAGGTGTCGACACTTGACACTTTCCAAGTGTCGACACTTGGCCAAAAAATCGAAAATCCAAAAAAAACTTTTAAAAAAATAGAAAAAATTTTGATAAAATTTTGGGGCTTTAATCAATAGGTTTTGAGCTCTAGGATTTAGGTAAAATTGATACTAAGAGAGTTCTAGGAGAATGGATCAATGACACCTAACTCTCTTTAATCAGACAGAACCTATCCTCACTCAAAGGCTTGGTAAACACATCTGCTAACTGATCATCAGTACAAACAAAATCAAGAATTACATTAGAGTTTTGTACATGATCTCTTATGAAATGATGTCTTATTTCAATGTGTTTACTTCTTGAATGTTGCACAGGATTTTTAGATAGGTTGATTGCACTAGTATTGTCACATCTTATGGGTGTCTTAGTTAGTTTAATGCCAAATCTTCGAGTTGTTGTTTGATCCAGAGGATTTGAGCACAACAGCTTCCAGCTGCTATATATTCGGCTTCCGCCGTAGATAGAGCAACTGAGTTCTGTTTCTTGCTACTCCAAGAGATCAAATTTACTCCAAGAAACTGACAGGTTCCACTAGTACTTTTACGATCAAGTTTACACCCAGCAAAGTCAGCATCAGAATAAGCAATTAATTCAAATGAAGAATCTCTAGAGTACCATAAACCAATTTCAATTGAGCCAGATAGATATCTAAGTATGCATTTAACAGCCAAAAGATGAGACTCTTTAGGATTAGACTGATATCTAGCACACATACAGACACTAAACATGATATCTGGCCTACTGGCAGTAAGATATAACAATGAACCAATCATGCCACGATATAATTTTTGGTCTATAGACTTACCTGATTCATCCTTGTCAAGTCTACATGTAGAGCTCATAGGGGTACCTAAAGGCTTAGTATTCTCCATCCCAAACTTTTTGAGTATTTCTTTTGTGTATTTTGTTTGGTTGATGAAGATCCCTCTTTGGTTTGCCTTATTTGGAGTCGAGGAAGAAATTCAGTTCTCCCATCATGCTCATCTCGAACTCACCCTGCATTAATCTTGCAAAATCTTGACAAAGAGATTCATTAGTAGCACCAAATATTATATCATCTACATAGATTTGTACTACTAAGAGATCATCATTCTTTTCTTTAAAAACAAAGTTTTATCTACATTACCTCTAGTAAAATCATTTTTCAGCAAAAAGGAGCTTAAACGATCATACCAAGCTCTTGGAGCTTGTTTTAATCCATATAAAGCTTTATGAAGTTTATAAACATGATTTGGAAATTCAGAATTTTCAAAACCAGGGGGTTGCTCAACATAAACTTCTTCTTCAATTAATCCATTTAAAAAGACACTTTTAACATCCATTTGATATAGTTTAAAATTCATGAAGCAAGCAAAAGCCAACAATAGCCTAATTGCCTCAAGTCTAGCCACAGGAGCAAAGGTTTCATCAAAATTATCCTTCCTCCTGATTGTATCCTTTGGCAACTAGTCTAGCTTTATTTCTAATTACTATTCCATTTTCATCAAGTTTATTTCGAAAAACAGATTTTGTACCAATAATTGATGTGTTTGAAGGCCTATCCACTAGTGTCCAAACATTGTTCCTTTTAAATTATTAAGTTCATCTTGCATAGCATTTATCCAATTACTATCACATTCAGCTTCCTCAATAGTTTTAGGTTCAATTTGAGATACAAAAGCTAAGTAATCACAAATATTTCTAAGAGATGATCGAGTACTTACACCTTTAGATGGATCACCTATAATTAGTTCTTTGGGTGTCCATGAGCATACCTCCATTCTTTTGGTAATGGATCAACAGTTGATGTATTTTCATCACCTTGTGCTTGATCTCCTTCAGTGTTTTGATCATCGTTCTGTTCCTTGGTAAGCCCTTCATTGTTGTTTATTTCTTCAGTTTTCTTGCTACCTGTTTCATCAAAAGTACATCTTCTTTTCTTGAAGATTTTTGGTTAGTTTCATCAAATACCACATGTATGGATTCTTCAACAACAAGTGTTCTTCTGTTGAAGACCCTGTATGCCTTGCTAGATGTGGAGTAGCCTAGAAAGACTCCCTCATCTGATTTGGCATCAAATTTACTAAAATTATCTTTACCATTGTTTAAGATGAAACAACGGCATCCAAAACATGAAAATAGCAAATTGAAGGTTTTCTACCCTTCCAAAGCTCATAAGGGTTTTCTTTAAAATTGATCGAATTAAAACTCGATTTAAAATATAGCATGCAGTATTTATGGCTTCCGCCCAAAATATCTAGGTAAATCATTTTCACAAAGCATGGTGCGTGCCATTTTTTCAAGAGTTCTATTTTTTCTTTCTACTACCCCCCATTTTGTTGAGGTATCCTAGGTGCAGAAAAATTATGATGAATTCCATTTTCAATACAGAATTTATCAAAATTGGCATTTTCAAATTCGGTTCCATGATCACTTCTTAAAGATACTACTGAAACACCTTTTTCATTCAAAACTTTTTTGTAAAATCTAATAAATTCAGAAAACGTTTCATCTTTATGTGCTAAAAATATGACCCATGTAAATCATGAAAAATCATCTACAATGACTAGACCATACTTCTTACCTCCCAAACTAGATATTCTAGTAGGCCCAAAGAGGTCCATGTGAAGCAATTCCAAAGGTCTAGATGTAGAGATCACTCCTTTTGGTTTGAAAGATGATTTTGTTTGTTTTCCAAGTTGACATGCACTCCAAATTTTATCTTTTTCGAAATTGAGTTTAGGCAAATCTTTTACCAAGTTCTTTTTGCTAAGTTTTGAAATTAAATGCATGCTCGCATGTCCTAGTTTACGATGCCAAAGCCAACTAGTTTCATCGATCTTGGCTTCTATTGCCACTAGACATTGACCTTTCTGAATAGGGAGATCATCAAGATCAACCATATAAATATTGCCATGCCTATGACCGATGAACTTAATGTCATTGTCATCTAGACTAGAAACAATGCACAAAGAAGATTCAAAAATAGCTTTAAAGTTTTTGTCACAAAACTGACTAATGCTAAGCAAGTTATGTTTTAAGCCATCAACATATAAAATATTATCAATATAAGAGGTAGGGGTGATATGGATTTTACCAATACCGATAATTTTGCCCTTTCCATTATCACCAAAAGTTACATTGCCACCATTTTGATATGTAAGTGATGAGAACTGTTCCACATCTCCTGTCATATGTCTTGAGCAACCGCTATCAAGGTACCACATCTTTTCTTGTTGGTTGCAAGGCATACCTGCAATAAAGATCAAGTGGAGACTTTAGGTACCCAAGCCATCTTGGGTCCTTTTTGGTTAGTGGCATTGATTCCTTTTGGAACCCAAACTTTCTTAATGTTATTTAATTTTCTTTTGTTGCATATATAAGATTTATGTCCTTTAATACCACAAGTATAGCATGTAATGGATGAAGATGCAGGCATAAAAAATTTTTAAAGAGTTTTTGTTTCTTATGAGTTCTGAATCCTAATCCTGCTTTGTCAAATACTGCTCTTTGGTTATTTAAGAGTAAATTCAATTTTTCAGAACTATAAGTAAATTTTTCTACAAAAGGTTTTAGTTTTTCGATTTCTTTTTTATATATTTTGTTTTCAATTAAAATTTCTTTGCTTTGTTTTGACAAATTTTTATTTGAAAGTAAGTCACTTTTCTTTTTAAAGATATCCTTTTCTTTTTCAAGAACCATAATCTTATCATTTAATTTTTTATTTTGTATAAGAAGGCATTCATTTTCATTTGAAAGGTTGTTATTTGTTTTAGCTAGATCCAAATTTTGATTCTTTAAGTCTTTATGTTTTGACTTTAGCTTTTGAAATTCTATGACTAGTTCATCAAAAATCTCATGAAGCTCATCAAAAGTAAATTTATTTTCGGTTTCAGAACATACCTCTTCTTGATCGATCATCAGACAGAAGTTTGCTACCTCCTGCTGTTCTTCCTCAGAGCTGGAGTCTTCACTTTCACTCCAGGTTGCCATCATGGCTTTCTTTCTCAGCTTTCTTCTGCTTTTCTTTAACAAGGGGTAGTCTACCTTGAAATGCTCGGGTTTTTTACACTCAAAACACATAGGATGCTCCTTCTCCTTTTCCTTATCATTTTCCTTACTCGGCTTACCTTTCAGAGGTTTCTTTTTGTAGTTGAACTTTTTCTTCCTCATGAACCTTCTGAATTTCCTTGCTAATAGAGCCGTTTCATCTTCTTCGTCATCCTCTTCAGAGTCTTTGCTTGAGTCCTCTCTGGTAGTAGATTTGAACGTGATCGCCTTCTTCTTTTTGTCCACCTCTCCGTTCTTTTGTTTGAGGGAGAGCTCATAAGTCATTAAAGAGCCCAGCAGTTATTCCAGCGGGAGAGTGTTGACATCTTTAGCTTCTTCAATCGCAGTGACCTTTGCATCCCATGAAGCTGGTAGAGATCTGAGAAGTTTATTCACAAGTTCACCGTTAGAGATTATTTTTCCTAGACTTCTTATGCCATTCACAATGTTTGTGAACCTAGTATACATCTCATTGATAGACTCAGTAGGTTCCATTTTAAACATTTCATATGTGTGAATTAGCATGTTAACCTTGGTGGTTTTCACTTGGTGTGTACCCTTATGTGTAACCTCAAGTATATCCCAAATCTTCTTGGCGGAGAGATAATTTGATATTCTATTAAATTCACTAGGATCAAGAGAACAAAATAAAAGGTTCATTGTCTTAGCATTAAGCTCAATTTGCTTAATG
This sequence comes from Areca catechu, assembly GCA_021397845.1. Lineage (NCBI taxonomy): Eukaryota > Viridiplantae > Streptophyta > Magnoliopsida > Arecales > Arecaceae > Areca > Areca catechu. The sequence goes on from CM038050.1 coordinate 181,450,590, forward strand.
TCATTCTCATCCCAATCATCTTTCATTTTAGGAGTGAGAATGCCATTAATCATCATTGTGGGCTGATGAGGACCTTTTACAATTGTTCTCCACAAATTATAATCAAGAGCTTGTATAATATGCGCATGCGTATCTTCCAGTATGTGTAATTTGTGCCATTAAAAAGTGGTGGTCGATTTGAAGCTTGACCTTCAACTATACCCATTCCTATTGGGGCTGCCATGATCTTTCACTCAAGATCCTTGGACCTACAAGAGAGTACCGGTGCTATGATACCACTTGTTGCCCAGAAATGGAGCCCAAGAGGGGAGGGTGAATTGGGTCTTTTAAAAAATTTAATACAATAAAATGAAGGTCTAGTGGTGCTTGTGAGCAATGATATATTTGATGCAAGATGTTAGCAATAATTAAAGAGCACGAGAAGAAAAGAGCAATCACACACAAATACAAAGTTTATAGTGGTTCGGTGCAAACTTAGCACCTACATCCACTCTCCAAGCCACCCTTGGGAATTTCACTATAATCCACACTAGATTACAGTCGACTTGTTTTTCACAAGGCTCACAAGTCAAAACCTAAGTTGGTTTTGTCACTTAGGCTTACCAACAAATCTTAACACTTATTTTGTCTTCGGGCTCACAAGTTAACCCTAGTTGGTTTTATCCCTTTGGCTCACCAACAAACCATAATAACCTTCTTTCAAGACACCCTTGAAAGCAAGGTCAAATCACAATAAAAATATATATGAAATTTAAAACTTCAACAAACTCTCTTCAAGAGTATATTAGAATCTTTGAAGCTCAAGAGGATGCTTTGTCTTCACTCTTCCTTGGAATCTCCTTCAAGGTGCCTCTTTTTGGAATGAAGTAAGGATGAGCTTGTAGGCTTTTCAATGGAATCAAGCTAGAAGAGGCTTTTGATGTGAAGTTTGGAGAGAATATTGGCTTTTTGGCTTTTGAGTAGACTTCAATGCACTTGAATACACTTCTCTTCACTTCTCTTTCTTTAAAATGAGGTTGGTGGACCTTAAATACACCAAAAACCTTCCAAAAAATGGTTTGTGACCGTTGGTACCTTGGAAATAGCCGTTTGGAGCTTGAAAAGCAAGTTCTGCAAGCCAGAAAAATAGATCCATTAAAGTTGTCAGGCTGCAAGTATCGACACTTGGCTATCAGGTGTCGACACTTGGCTGTCAGGTGTCGACACTTGATTTCTGGGTGTCGACACTTGAACATTCAAGTGTCGACACTTGGCTGTCAGGTGTCAACACTTGATACAAAAATCCTCAATATTACAAAGTTCTGTATTTTCAAAAATCTCAGGCCTTGAGTCGACACTTGGAACCTAAGTGTCGACACTTGGTATCGACACTTGAATATAGGTGTCGACACTTGGCGTGCCAAGGATTTTTGTCTATGCCAAATGCTGAAGTGTCGACACTTCACTGTCCAGGTGTCGACACTTGAGACTGAAAACTTTCAGATTCAAGTGTAAATGCCTCGAAAACATAAATAAAATTTTTGAATACATAAACACATAATATATAAATAATTATATGCCCTTTTTCAATGAAGAAGATGCCCAGATTTGTGAGAATTGCTCCGTGCCATTACGTGCCATACACCATAAGTTTTTGAAATTTTGAGGTACTTTCTTCCTGAAAACTCACAACTTGAAATCCTCATTAGAATACAATATGCACTCAATGTTTTGTTATTCATCAAAATCACTGGGTGGAGCCAACAAAACCGTTGCTATCCTAATGGTGCAACATGTTATTCAGAGTTGAACGAATTCGTGCAAAAGATTCTAGGATCCGTTTTTTGATAATACTTGTGAAGGTCTAGTACATTCTATGGTCGAGGCAAAATTCTGCCATCCAAGGTCTTGAGTCGATACGTTCATGGACGTATGACTTCTTCAACTTGGTATGGTCCTTCCTAGTTAGGAGAAAGCTTGTCTTGTTCTGTTGGCCTGGATACTTCAGTTCTTTATAGCACCATGTCCCTCGTGCGGAATATCCGTTCTCTTACTCTGGAGTTGTAATATTTGATGACTTTTTGTTGATATGTCGCCATTTTCATTTGGGCCTGGAGCCTGGTGCTCGAAGTAGATCCAGATCAATTCTTCTGCAATCAGAATTTTCAGGCTCCTCGTACTTATCATTCTCAGAGATTGAAGAGAGACTTCGATAGAGAGGACAGCTTCGGTACTGTATGCCAAATTGAACGGAGACTCGCCTGTAGCCATTCTCGGGGTCGTTCTGTACGCTTTGAGAACGGAGGTCAGCTCATCCACCTAAAGTCCTTTGACGGCATTCAGCCTCGTCTTCAGGCCATGGAGAATGGTCCGATTAGTCACTTCGGCTTCTTTGTTGAATTGTGGATGGGCGATAGAAGTCAGCCTATGTTGCACATGGTACCGAGCGCAGAAGTCTCTAAATTTTGGATTGTCAAACTATCTCCCGTTGTCGGTGATGATTGCATGTGGGATTCCAAACCGAAATATATTGGAATTTTTTACAAAGTTCTCAACCTTGCCTTCCGTAATATGGGCCAGCGGTTCGGCCTCAACCCACTTGGTGAAGTAGTCGATTGCAACAATGAAGAATTTTCTTTGCCCAGGCGCCGGTGGAAATGGTCCGAGGATATCCATACCCCACTAGGTGAAGGGCCAGGGTGCCGCCGGCTGGGTCAAATGACTAGCTGGTTGCTTCTGTACGTTGGCATACCTCTGGCATTGGTCACATTTCCGCACGAAATTGGTTGAATCCTTCTGGATGAAAGGCCAATAGTATCCCTGGCGTATTATTTTGTATGCCAGAGACCTACCCCCAGATGATCATCACATATTCCTTCATGGACCTCCCACAAGGCGTAGTCAGCATCCGATGGTCCCAAACATTTCAGCAGAGGCTAAGAAAATGATCTTTTATAAAGGATCCCGTCTAAGATGACGTATTGGGATGCTATTCAGCGAATCTTTTTGGCCTCCGCCTTGTCCTCGGCAATGCACCCTCATTCAGGAACTTGAGGATGGGATCCATCCAACTTGGTTCGGACGTGATTTGGTGTACCTCCAAAATTTCTTCAACTATACTTGGAGTTTCGAGGTGTTCAATGAAGGTACGACCAAGGGACTCCGGAGTGGTGGTAGCGAGTCTGGACAATGCATCCGCCCGGGAATTCTCTGATCGAGGGACATGCATGATCTCGAAGAACTCCAATTGAGAAGATAAGGTTTGTACCTTTTCTAGGTATTGTGCCATGGTGGGGTCTCTAGCTTCATATTCTCCTTTAACCTCGTTCACCACCAACTGGGAGTCTGAAAAGGCTTGGAGTCTTCGAACTCCTAAGCTCTTAGAGATTCGAAGTCCTGCAAGTAGGGCTTCGTATTTGGCCTGGTTGTTCGAAGCATGAAAAAAAAATTAGAATGCGTACTCTACGGTATGCCCCTCTGGTTTAGCCAGTATGAGACCGACTCCACACCCAGTGGAGTTGGAGGCTCCGTCTACATGGAGCACCCAAACATACTCCAAATCCATCAAAACTTTCTCTTCTACTGGATGCGCTTCATCTTCGGACTTCCAAGTGCATTCAGCTAAGAAATCTGATAGTACTTGGGCCTTCATAGCTGATCGAGACTGGAAACTAATATCGAACTCGCTTAGCTTCATAGCCCATTTAGTTATTCTCCCTGAAGTATCAGGACATCGGAGAACGGTCTTGAGCTGCTGATCAGTCAGCACCACAATGGCATGGGTATATAAGTAAGGCCATAGTCGCTTTGCCGCAATTATTAAATAATAAATCAGCTTCTGCATTTTCGAATACCTTGTTTCAGCATCATGTAGGACTTTGCTGATGTAATAGATCGGCTTATGTGAACCGTCTTCTTCTCTTCGGACGAGGACTGAATTGGCTACTTCGTCCGAAGCAGAAAGGTATAAGAAGAGTATTTCTCCCTCTCGGGTTTAGAAAGAAGAGGCGGGGTCTCCAAGTACTTCTTTAATTCTTCAAAAGTTGTGCAACAGTCTTCGGTCCATTCGAAGCCCCGAGATTGTCGAAGTACTTTGAAAAAAGGAAGGCACTTCTCGGCTGACCGAGAGATGAACCTGCTTAAACAGACGATCCTTCCAGTCAGTTGTTGTACCTCTTTCTTACAGGATGGATGTCTCATGTCCTTAAGGGCCTGAATTTTTTCAGGATTTGCTTCAATCCCTCGCTTGGTAATAAGGAACCTTAAGAACTTGCCCGAAGTCATCCCGAAGGCACACTTCGTCGAATTCAGCTTCATACGGTGACGTCGCAAGGCACCGAAAGATTCTTCTAGGTCTTTGATGTGATCATTTTTTAGGAGGCTTTTGACGATCATGTCATCAACATAAGCCTCCATGTTTCTCCCCAGTTGCTCCTTGAACACCTTATTGATCAATCTTTGAAATGTCGCCCTGACATTTTTGAGCCCAAATGGTATCATTTTGTAACAATACAGACCTTTATTAGTGACAAAGGTCATCTTCTCCTCATCCTGAGGATGCATTCGGATCTGATTGTATCCAAAGAAAGCATCCATGAAGCTTAGCATTGGTGACCTGCAGTGGCATTGACCAGCTGGTCGATCTTTGGAAGGGAAAAGCTATCATTCGGGCAAGCCTTATAGAGGTCTGTGTAGTCAGATCCTCTACTTACCATTAGCTTTCTTTACCATCACCACATTGGCCAACCATTCAGGATAATGAGCTTCTCGAATGAATCTTGCTTTGAGGAGCTTGCTTACTTCTTCATCTATTGCTTTCTGCCTTTTAGGGGTGAAACTTCTTTTCTTCTACCGGATCGACTTATATTCTGGAGCAACTTCCAGTCGGTAAGTGATTACTTCGGCCGGAACCCCTGGCATGTTCGAAGCCGACTAAGAGAAAGATATCAGTATTGTTCCTGAGAAAACGGATCAACTTTGCTTTGGTTGTCTCATCAAGCATACTCCCAATTTGCATGACCTTGATGGGGTCGTCTTCAGTTAACAGCACCGAGATGGTCCTCTCCATGGGCTCACCAGAGTCTGCGGTTGGATCCCTTGGATCTAACTGATCCCAAGTTGTAGGATTATTGGAATGCTTGTCATGAATCATCAAGCATTGTTGTGCAGTTCTCTGATCACCTTTGGTCTCTCCGACGCCATTCCTGATGGGAAAACATACCAGGAGATAGTAAGTTGATACAATGGCCCAGAATTTGTTCAAGGTGGGCCGTCCCAAAATCACGTTGTAGGCCGAAGGGGTTCGGACCACCACAAAATTGATGGAAAGTATCTTCTGCCGGGGTTCAGTGCCGAGGGTTACAGGTAGCACTATTTCTTCCTCGACATCGACTTGATTACCCCCGAAGCCGGTAAGTGGTATAGGAGACCTCTGTAATTTATTTTTAGGTAAGCACATTCGAGAGAATGCATCGTAGAGTAAGATATCAGTCGAGCTTCCATTATTAACCAGGATTCGTTTTACATTATAATTAGCCACGACGGCCGAAATTACAATGAAATCATCATGCGGGAGTCGAACCCCAGCGAGATCGTCATCAGAGAAGAGAATAGCATTGTTGTCCTTGAGTCACTTCGGGGCATCGTTTTCGTTTCTGCTATGGTAAGTGGGTCGATGTATCATCCCCACGTCCCCATTGGTGGGCCTCTGGTTCGATAGTTCAGCCTTTTTAGGGACCTTCTGGGAAACAATAGCTTCTGACCGAGGTCCTTGGTGACCGATATACCGGCCCAGATATCCTCTTTTGATAAGATCCTCTATAGCATCTCTCAACTGGATGCATTCTTCAGTATTATGACCATGGTCCCGGTGGAATCGGTAGTATTTGTTCCTGTTCCTTGTGGAAGAGGATGCCTTCATGGAACGTGGCCGTTGAAGATAGTTTTCTTTTTCTATCTCCAAGAGGATCTTTTCCCGTGGGAGGTTTAGGGACGTATAGGAGTCAAATCTCCCGCTCAATGTTCTGGGCCTGGGACTCCATCGTCGATAAGTGTATCTGTTGTTGTTATTGTTGGGAGTAGGGGGGCCTTGTCCCCTGTTGTTCTTCTTCTTTGAAGGGGGCTTCCCTTCAATCAATCATCGATTTGCCGCTTGCTCTTCAGCGTCGACATATTTCTAAGCTCTTGTCAGGAGCTCAGCGTAGCTTTTGGAGATCTTCTTGTCCAGGAAAAAGGTAAGCCTGGATATACGAAGCCCTTTCTTCAACGCAGACATGGCTATGTGCTCGTTGAGATCGGGGATCTCGAGTGTAGCCGAATTAAACCTGGAGATGTAATCTCGCAAGCTTTCTCCTTCATTCTGGTGGAGGAACATGGTGTCCGTGTTGCGGGGAGTCTTGCGGCAGGTCCTGAAATGCAAGATAAACAATTTATCTAGCTTAGAGAAAGAATCGATGGTACCTGGGCGTATGCTCGAGTACCACATTCGAGCGACTTTCTTCAAGGTGGCCAGGAACGTGAGGCAGTACATCATGTCCGAAGCTCCTTGGATCATCATGTGGGCTTTGAAACTGCTCAGGTGATCATAAGGGTCGGAGGTGCCATCGTAGAGTTTCATTTGAGGAACCCTGAAGCACCGAGGAACGGCTTCGGCCATGATGCGGTCGGTGTAAGGAGGGCGCAGATCACACACCGCTATATCATTGTGATCCCTCTGCTCTCGGATCCTTGCCATTTCTAATTCGATGGCTTTAAACTTCCATCGTAGTCGGGAAGAATTTGCTTCGGCGGAATCTCCACGGGAGCGGAGTCCTCAGAGGAAGAAGAGGGAGTTTGTCTAAGTATCTTCCCTCTCTGTAGGGAGTCAGTGGGCTTAGGCATTTGTAAACTTCGACCATCAGGGGAGGGTCGAGGGCGGAGGGAAAGACGAGCGGACCCCTCTCGAGGGGCTCTTCTTCTCTGGGATCGAGAGCTATGTCTGGAGGTGGCTGGCGGATGCCCCACCTGAAAAGCTTTATTCTGGAAATCCTGAACCATGGCCGTGAGAGTGTTGACCTGGTTCAAGAGATGCTCGAACTATTGTTGTCCCACAACAAGTATGGGAGGTGGAATGTCGTTTTCCACGGGGGGTTCTTCCCCTTGGGAAGGAGCATGACTTCGGCTGGCTGAAGCGATCTGAGTCTTATTTCTCGCCATGGAGAACTTTTTGTACTTCCTCTTTATCTAGGAAGTGAGCTCAACAATGGATGTTTAAGTCAACTGCCCTCGTCCCCCTTCCTGGCACGCCAATCTGTTGGCGTAGAGTCCCTTTTCCAACCGGACGAAGCTACTGGATCGCAGGCCAGCTCCTTTATTCACATGCGAAACAAATCCCTGACCGTAGTTGCTCCGACGGTTGATACTCCGATGCCTAAGTCAGAGGTGGGCTCCAGCCACAGAATGGGAAGGATTCTGAGGAGGATGAGCAGAGAGGAAAGGGCTCTTATATTTTTAGGAGTATCTTGTGCCTTACCTGGAATGCCCCCTCTTACCAGTATTTATATTGATTGGACCGGCCTGCGGTTTGTTCTCCTTCCAGTGGTTACGATGGGAGTTAATTCGTTCCCCCTCATTCGCAATCGTGGACGGTTACTAAATGGTTACAGCTAGGCCGGAGACGTTGCCGTAAAAATTAATGATCACGTGTTTTGAAGATAGCCAGACAGCTAGTGATGACCGTTATCCATCATGTTTGTGGGGGTTTGAAACAGGTCGAACATCTGTCTTCATGTTTCCTCTTTTGGAATATCCGTAGCTGAATTGGAGAGACACCTTCATCTTCAAATTTCTTTGGAGTAGATCGGAGATCGGGTTTTCGGTATAGGTCGAAGACCACGATGTAGGTTGAAGACGATGGCGTAGACCGAAGACTTCGGCTTTGGCCAGTTGTGAAGATCTTGTCTTCAGAATGGACCGAAGACGTTGTCTTCAGTGGTTAACAGTTGACTCTTCGATCGAAGTTGAATACTTCGGATCCGGCTTGTTCATCAACTGTTCGACTTCTTTCGGGCACTCTGGTTCGGAGTGCATGGTTCGGAAAAAATATCTTCAGTCGGTCGAATCGGTGATTGATTTGGATTTAAATCGACATATCCTGACATATTAGAATTCCAGTTCATTCAGTCTCCTGTCATTTCAATCTTTTCAAATCTTCTATCATGCACAATTTGAAAATAAAAAAAGATAGAACAATAAAAATGAAGCCATTATATTGACAAAAATAAATGCGCAATGTTTCTCATCACCCTACTGCTTCCTTTTCTACAATTAGCAAGTAAATGAAAATTTTCATGCCTACCATCATTTTCTTCGTAAAGGGTCATTGTTAGAACTTATTTTTATAAAGCAATTAGCTACTTGAAATAGGGATTACTGATTTACTTGAACTAGAATTATTACAATATTTTATATTTTAGTAATTTTTTTTCATTAAAGTTCCATCCTCTCCGTTCGATGAAAAAAATAACAAATGAATACTTTCATTTTACTCTTTATAATATTTTCAAAATCATCTTATTATAAAATATTAATAATTTTAACATATTTCTATATTTGCATTTAATTTTTTTCTTACAAGTTCTTTAATACAGATTGTTTTGTTTATGCTGTAATTAAAAACCAATAATGATACTGAATATATAAAACTTTAATATTGTTATATTATGTTTTATTTTATTCAATATTTTAATTAAAATTTGGTTGAGTCAGTGATGGATACTCTTAGCCGAATTAATCTCATACATCCTTTTTTTAGGATCGAAATTAACCTGGCATTAATGTATAGTTGTATACTCATAGCTAATATCTTTATTTTATATCAAATCACTACGTATTGGAGAAGCTTACTAAAAGATTTATGGCTTATGCTATTTGACTTCCTAGTTGATCTGGAGGTCGAGATCCTTGAATCGACGATGATGCACCGATCAAAAAGTATTTCTAATCATTATTAAAAAAAAAAAAAAGCTATAAGCTAATACCTAGCACTTTCTTAGTATCTTTTTAAAATGCTACTAAAATTTAGCAGATCCTATGATTTTTTGCAGTGGACCCTGAAATAAAACTAGTACCGGGCATAGGCATGCAGAACTAAATATACCATCAAAAGTTAGACTACTTATCAGAAGGAAAGTAAAAGAACAAATTAAACCAAGTTTTCTTTATTCATAAGCTAGATATTGGCAACATGCTTCCATTCATTCATAGCTTTGCAAGGCTCAACAGCGAGACGGTGTACAAGGTGGCAACCCCTTCTTCGGCGGCGGGAGCGGCGGCCCTAGCTGGGATTTGGCTTAGAATACTTCACATGGTCTCCTTTCATGGACTTGTCTCCACGGTGGTCTTCTTTCATTGCCGGTGGTGGTCCGAACGGAGAATGCGGGGGTTTGGGTAGGCGGGGAGCTGGAGTAACGCCAGCATAATCAGGAACATTGTCCATGTCCAAAGACTTATCTCCATGATGATCTTCTTTTGTTGCCGGTGGTGATCCGAATGGAAAATGCCCAACACCATCATGATCAGAAACATTATCTCCTTCCATTCCCGCTGGTGGTTCAAGTGGAGCACTTGGGGGTAAGGTTAAGCGGGGGGCAGGAGCAAAGCCATAATCAGAAATGTTGTCAACGACTGGAAAATTATCTCCATCATGACCATTCGAGCTAACATGATCAGCATGTACCCTGGCATCTTGTTCCGTTCAAGAAAAGAAAAGAAAATTAAAGAAATAAATAAAAGAACGACATTTTAAGCAAATATAGATAGAACATTCATTATATGAGTAATATTATTGTCACCTTAAATGGCATGTTAATATCTTTATTATATAAATATATACCATATTGGATATATATAAATAAGGAAATATTTTTTTTTAAAAAAAACTAGAATTAGGAAAGCAAATAAATCATATCTAGTTGAAATTTTAATAAAAATTGTGATGGAAAGAAATAGGAAAAGAATATATTAACTTAAAAAAGAAATAATAATAAAAATATTTTTCTCTCTTATCATTCTCTTACAATCAATTGGTGAGAATAAAATATCTAAAATCATGTTGCGAATAAAAAAAAAAGAAAAATCTCAGCTCTAGAAAATATAGAAGAATATAAAATATTGTATTAAATTTTTATATTAATATTTTTCCTTAACTTGCATTGCTTGCATCAAGTGCTAGTATTCAATTCGAAGTTAATATAATTTTTGTTGGTAATTTATATTTTCTAATACAAATCACTCGCATTCTCATTTCCTAGTATTAAATATTTATATCCACAAATCAATTCACTTCACTCACAAAAATGAAAAGTTATAGGTGAAGAGATTTTAGAAATTTTGGAAAGCAATTTTTTTTTTTAAAAAAAAAATGGATGACTATAATGGTGTATTTAACCACAATTAATTGACTAATAAGAATAATAAGAAATATAATATTATCTATTAATTATTTCTTTTTTTGGAGAGAGCAGGGGGAGGAATCACCTTAAAAAATGCTCTTGAGTGGTATTGGCAAAACATACAATTGGCCTACATTAGTATAATAAGTTGCTTGAAAAAAATGTAATCAAAGATTGATAGGGTGAAGCTATTAGTTAAGCAAACAAGGAAAATCTCTTTGTGGTTTCACTATTTCAAATTCTAAAATTTGCAAGGGCCTAAGGTATTTGGGACAGGACATCTTGTTTTGTGTAGCCCATCGAATGCATATTTTTATATAAATAATATAACAAAAACAAAGATTAATAGATAGAGAGATAGATTAAAAAGTAGATAAATAAATAAATAAAAGATGATCAAGGACGATACAAAGAAATGGATTCAAAATCTTCAAGGGCTTAAGAACACTTTAGTACATTATAACATATCAAAAGCCTTAAGTCTCTTGATGGATCTGGACTTTTGAACAGGGAAGAATCATGTGTAATGATTGGATGAGCTATGGAGATTAGCAAACCTTTTATGTACCTCACTACACATCTAGTATTGTTAGGCTAGTGATTAAAATATTAAAATTTTGGAGGGCAACCATGTAGCCTACTTTTTATAGATTTTTTAATCATCATCAACAACAATAATCAGAACAACAACAATTTTAATAAAATAAATAAGCTACCTAGAATTGGAAGAAGTTCTCTAGCAAAACAGATTGTAATGCAAGAGAAGAACAAGAGAAGCCACCAAGCACCAGTGAAGCACAACCTTGATCTCATCTCTAACCTCCTCTCTAGCCCTTTAGACCTTGTTATTGATAAAAAGAGAGCATCCTCAGCTCTCTATTTAAAGAACCGGTAGTATCATGTTGATAGACTCGTGACTAGAACCATCGTGCCTCTCATGAATCAATTTTGTGGATGTTCATTGTTTCCAACTAATAAATGTCTCCAATAAGTGAAAGGATTTTATGGATGCTCGTGAAAGGATAATGTGGACAGAGAGATAGGATTGATAGAATTTATTAATTTTAAACTTTCATTCTCATTTTTGGAAGGTAGTAATTAATAAACGGATTTGGATAGAGAATATCTAGAAATATCGACAATATTTTTTATTGATATTGAAGAATATAATGGAATACAAAAGAATGCGTGCTGGGGTGGGGGCTTGTCGGGTAGCTACACCGGGTTCATCCCCTATCCATTTTACTTACCAAAAAAAATTATAAAAGAATGCCAAAAAAATTATTAGCTGTCATATCATATTAGAGTATATTAGAAAATATAAAAAAATATCAAGAGAGATTTTTAGCTAATGTACGATATAATGAAGTATTTTAGAAATATATGTAATATATTGCATTTACATTAAAATCATGAAAACCCCATGCTATATCTATTGCATTAAAATCACGAAATTCTAATTTTTAAAATTTTTGCACACTTATATATATATATATATATCATTATGGTGAATGCAAAATTGTATAACTTTTTATGTTCAATTCTAATAATATGTATGATCAACTATATATGTGCACGAAAAAAAAAAAAGAAAAAAGAAAATCCAATCCCTTGAGCTTTGGATGAATAATAGTAAAACAAATAAAAAAAAAAAGTAAAATGTAGCGTGGAGTATTACTATGCTCTAATTGGCTTGATTTTGATTTGCATTTATCTCGATTGGTTTTTTTTTCCTCGATCTTGTTGGGTTAGCCATTTTCATCTAAGTTATCAGAGACTTGGCCTTTGATGCTTGGTTGCGTGACTTTGAGATCTCCATATCGTGCGCATGATGCTCGCATCTCGGATTTAATTGGTATTGAGATTTTTGCCGGTCAAAATACCGATCTTTGATCTCATACCCGCAGGATCCGGTCACGTCGAGGAGCTTGAGCTTGCCCATGAACAATTTATACTTGGAGGCGTTGAACAACCTCTTTCCACTGTCACCACCATCCCATCCTACCTCGACAGTCCAAGAGAGCTCGAGAAAGAAGCCATTTTGCTCATATAAATTTGAGAGGTAGAGGAGGCACTAATTGAGAGAGAGAGAGAGGGAGAGCATTGATTGGAGAGGAAAACATAATGGCCCTTGCGTTCTTGGATGGGAAAAGATTGGTAGACTTTCTTTTTTCTGATCACGAAATTCATACCAATTCACATCAAAAGTTTCCAAATTTTTATTAAACAAGTCTAATTCAAACTATTTTTTTAATCATAATGAACCAATTCAATGCATCTTATATAGGAATTTTAGCCGAGATAACCGAACAAACCCTAATCAGGATTTAATAGCCATGGCAAGCAAGCATATGGACACTTCCGGTGCTTAAATAGAATATTTTCAAAAAGTATTTTCTGATTATTATCCTACCTATCGAGGAGAGAGATTTCGAAGTGAAACCATCTTTTTTATAAAAAAAGAAAAGAAAGGAAAAGAAAGAGTATTTATAGTTCTCAGCAGGAAACTAAACATGAAATAAAGGGTTTCTGTCCCGTTTCATGCTTTATCTATTAAATTACATAAGGTCATGATAATTTTCAACCCAAATTATCTGGCTCTCAGCAATAGCAAAATAACACAATCTTCATGGGACAACACTGAAATAAAAGAGATGCGTTACGAAAGTTATAGTTGAGCGCATCCACATTCACAAACTTCGCAGGATAATATTGAAATAAAAGAGATGCGTTACGAAAGTTATAGTTGAGCACATCCGCATTCACAAACTTTGTAGGATAACACTGAAATAAAAAAGATGCGTTACGAAAGTTATAGTTGAGCACATCCGCATTTATAAACTTCGCAGGATAACACTGAAATAAAAGAGATGCGTTATGAAAGTTATAGTTGAGCACATCCACGTTAAGCGGTGAAATATGGTAGAGAGTAAAGCAGAATAGTTCCAAAGGATCATGAAGCATCCAAATGGATCCGCCAAAAGCCGGAGTCCATCTAAATCACCCACTTTCTTTAAGCTCCCACAAGATATGCGTCGCACCAAATTGGAGATCAATGTTTTGGGAGGCAATAAGAAATCTGGCTATATTTTAAGGGTTCGGATTTAATTTCCAGCATTAATTTATTGCTCGCATCAATCCGAGTCCATTCAAATTCTTATATTTCCTAACTTTTTTTTTATTTGACTGATCCTATGCAATAAAACCAGGGAAGAGAAGGCTGTTTCTAGCATGCCAATGTTGTTTATCACTGTCAACAACCAAGTTTTAAAAATTTCAGTAAAGAATAGTATCTAATCCAAAATATTGTAATCATTCTTCTGGATACTAGCCAGATCCATAGGTATTTTTATAGATTATTTGATTTATTAGACTTGAACATCAATGGCAGGAGGTATGCTTTATTTTCGCATTAAAGATTAAATCCATGTCTAAAAATCAAATTTGGAATCTCATTGATTTACCACAGGAAGCTTTTACCATTGGCTATAAATAGGTTTATAAGATCAAAAGAGATTTTTTGGATAATATTGAACAATATAAAGTCAGACTTGTAGCTAAGAATTTTACTATAAAAGAAGGAAATGATTACTATGAAACCTTCTTTCCGGTTTCAAAAAAGAGTTCATAAGAACAATTATGATTTTAGTAGCTCATTTTAATTTAAAGTTATATCAAGTGGATGCGACAGTGATATTTCTGAATAGAAATCTTGAAGAAACGATATATATGGCTCAGCTTAAAGGTTTTTGTAATGATAATGATAATCATTTTGTTTGCAAGCTAAATAAATTTATATATGGACTTATGCAAGCATCTCGCTAGTGATATATAAAATTTCATAATATTATTTGCGCTTTTAGTTTTATAAAGAATATCATGGATCAATATATACACATTAAAGTTTATCGGAGGGTTCTATGCATAGATGATATATTACTTATTTAGATTTTCTAAAGAAATAAAACTATTTCTTTCTCAAAACTTTGAGAAAAAGATATGGATGAAGACTTTTATATCACTAGTATAGAGATTCACATATGCATATTACAATGGATTTTAGATTTATTTCAAAGGACCATATTAAAAGGATTTTGAAAATATTTAAAATAATATATTCTACTTTATAGTTGCACTCATTATGAATGATGATAAATTCAATCAGAAATTATGTCCATAAATTAAATTTTAAAAAAAAAGCAAATGAAGAATATCCCATATGTATATGCAGTGGAAAATTTAGTATATACTATGTACAAGACCTGATATTACATATGCATTAGTAATTTTGGATAAATACCAAAACAATCATGTTCTTGATCATTGGAAAGTTGCAAAAAATGTTATGCGGTATCTACAAGGAATAAAAAATTATATGCTTACCTATAGATACACTGATCCATCTAGAAGTGGTTAGTTATTTGGACTCAGATTTTGATGGATGTATAGATACAAGAATCTACTTCTAGATACATTTTTGTTCTTGCTAGACATACTATGTCTTAGATAAATAATAAGCAAACCATAATAACATCAAAGGCTGAGTTTGTTACATGCTATGAGACTATGTCATGTGCATTATAAATGAAGAATCTTATTTCTGGTTTGAGAGTTATTGATTCTATTATAAAACCAACGACATACTTGGCCGAAGGATTCTCAAATATATTCTCATCTGTCTTATGGGTTGCATAGCCATAAGGGATCCAGGCCTCTAGCGATCCAAGGATCATCCTTCGACGTTCGGGAGTTTCAGTGAAACTAACTGAGTGCTGAAGTTTGATTAGCTTGAAGGTCCTGTGGGCTGAGAGTTAGCCAGAAGGAAGATCGACTAGGCTTCCAGGCCTCTTTTATAACAAGATTTCTTGAATATTGGAAGGATGAAGATCCCTTATTAGAACCAAAGGATCCTAATGGTATATTCATACCTTCAAGTACCATGATTGAATGTTGGATGAGATATCTTATAGAGATAATATTTAACAGGTATTCCTTCAGGGAATCCGAGAGATAGCTTTGATGACACCACTTCAATTTTGTTGTAGATGTTCGGTTGATATTCTATTTGAGCAAATGCTTTGCATATAAACACTCCAAGAGTTGAGAGCCCAAAACCAAAGGTCGGCGATGCTGTAAAAGGTTTGAATATGACATCGTTTTATCCTGGAAATGGTTGATGGCCACCCGTGCCTTCATCTTGCTCGAAAGCCCTCGAGATATCGAGGGTGGGGAGTTTTTCTACATCACAAATAATAAATAATTTTCTTCATAATATATTTTTTCCAATAAAAAATATTTTTTTATTATAAACCTTATTAGCTAAAATTTTATTAATAAAATATTTACTATCCATAGCAATGCCAAATAGACCCTAAATCGGTGCTGACCTTGTCCACTTGAATATGCTCACCAACTTGCATCAAAGTTATCTCTTAAAGTCCTGCTTCTTGTTGAATATTTCTATGGCTGATAGACCAATCAAATATTTTCAATCAAACAAGTATCCAACAAAAAGCACCGCATGACACCATCAACATTGCTAATTCACAAGGACAACAAAATTAATTGATGAGACTTTTAACCAAAAGGGATCGTTTTTTATTTATTTAAAAGTTAAATAGTGTTACCATTTTTCGTTTACCCATGAGCTATAAAACATAATGATATAGTCACCACTCGAACATTATACAAGGCAAGTCGATCCTCCCCAGTTTAGTAGAGCCAACGCCAATCTTTTTGTTTTCATTGAAGACTTGTCCCCCACAATCTGGTGGGAATCGAGGGTCGACCGGGATTTGGGTGCGGGCCAACAAAATCACCATTGCCATCCAATATCACATTTGGAGACCTGTTTCAATTTTGAAGTGGCCCAGACTTGCCCTAGCCTACGGGCCTTCTTTCCGAGCTCTAGCCCACTTAATCAGGCTTAGAGCTTTCAAGCTAGGTCTCCAACCTTCTTGGATAACAAAAAAGTGGGGAGGCAGCAAGATGGCAAGACAATGAAAAAGTGGTCAGGGCTCAAGAGTTGGGAGGTAGTGATGATGCAAGAAGGTGGCGTGGAGGTCTGGTAATGCAAGGAGGAGGAAGGGAGGTCAAGAGCTCAAGATGATGCGAGGAAGGAGGGAGGTTGGGACAACATGAAGAAAAGTGGGAAAGCGAGGAAGGAGGCGAGCAGTTAAGGAGGTAGTGACCGGTGAGAAGGTAGTGATGTGGATGATGCAAGAAGGCAACGACGGCAAGGATGGGACCAATTCCGACATCGGGATCAATTCTGAAACCGGTCCAGAGATCATGGTCAGGCTTCATGGTACAGCTTTGTTGGGATATGATAGATTTGGTCTACTTATGTTGATCTGATGGAGATTGAATTTGGTTGATCAAATAATATGTCGGCGATCAATGTTTAAGAGCCTGATCCATGTCTAAGAGGTATTAAGCCGATCAACACCCAAGAGGTATAAGGCTGATCAATGCCTAAGAGGCATATAGCCGATCAACGTCCAAGAGACATAAAGTTGATCAACGTTCAAGAGGCGTAAAGCTAATCAATGATCTAGAGGCATAAAGCTGATCAACGTCCAAAAAGCGTAAAGATGATCAATGACCATGAGGTATATAGCCGATCAACGCCCAAGAGGCATAAAGCTGATCAACGCCCAAGAGGCGTAAAGCTGATCAATGACCAAGAGGCATATAGCCGATCAACGTCCAAGAGACGTAAAGCTGATCAATGCTCGAAAGGCATATAGCCGGTCAACACCCAAGAGGTGTAAGGCTAATCAACATCCAAGAGGTGTGAGGCTGATCAACACCTAAGAAGTGTAAAGCCAGTCAACATTTAAGAGACGCAAGGTCGACCGATGTCCAAAGAATATGAAGCTAGCTAGAGTTCAGAAGGGACGTAAGGCTGATGAATGCTCTATGATGGATGACGATTGTGGCACGTGCTGATTCCTTAACAAACTAATCGTTTATAGCTAGATTTAGCTCGAATCAGTTAGGTTTGAGATCTATTAATACCCATGAATGCGACAGAAATGGGATTAAAAAATGGAGAGATTTCAAAGCACCTTTTACTTGATTTTTCTTCAGACCTCATCTGTCTAGTTTAGACTCCATTGACGAGCTTGAGCATAGAAGCATTTCATCACACAGAGCTGCAAGAAGATGAAGAAAAGCAAGATTAACTAGCTCAACTTGGTTTACACTAATCTAATCCAAGCTCAAGCTTCGTTGTAATTTGTCTGGATGCAATAGATTGGCACGCCAGGTAGGGGCAAACTCAATAAAAGAGTTTTACAAAAAATCTGAAAGAAAATATCATGAAAGGTAGGAACCAAAATCTTCCCGTCAAAGAAATGCCTCATTCTCCAAGAGAGAATGATCCAATCCTTGATGGAGTAGGAGTTGTTCCTGCTGGAAACAGGGATCAAGAAAGATTAGATACTCTTTTGAACAAGATAGAAGTGCTCACTGCAACAGTTCAAAACCTCCAAGAAATCGTGCGAGTGAACCATCGCGACCTGCTACTTCAAGAAATAGCCGGCTACCCTCTCTCCATGTAAGTAGACACCTTAGTCCAAGAAGACACTCACCCTATCAACATTCTGCAGGGCAACATTCTCCTTCAAAGCTACATCACTCGTCTCACCATCATGCTAAGAAGCGAAACAAGGGAAAGCACCCACAGTCATATTCAACATCTTTTGGAGAACCAACTCCTGACAGTGCTCAGACTCCAAATCTTGGGAGGGCAAATGATTTTGAGAAAAAACTCAAAAAACTGGAACTGCAGATCGCCAAAATTAGCGAGCAGAGGAAGACAGAGGAAATAATACCAAGTTACGATATCTTACCTCCTTTTTCCAAGAAGATCATGGAGGAAAAGATTCCTCATCACTTTAAAATTTCACAAATTGAACTATATGATGGATCGACTGATCCCTTGGATCATCTGGGCAGCTTTAAAGCCCACATGTTGATCCAAGAAGCATCAGACGCTCTTCACTGCCTTGCTTTCCCAGCAACTCTGAAAAAGGCTGCAAGAATGTGGTATTCAAGACTCTAGCTAGATACCATTCATTCTTTCGGCCAGTTGGAGAAGTTATTCGTCTCTCACTTTAGAACAAGCAAGAGAATGCCAAGAAACTCCGATAGTTTATTCTTCATTCAGCAGCAAGAAGGAGAATCCTTGAGAGACTATATAACAAGGTTCAATTCTGCCACATTGGAAATTCCATATCTCAATGAATACATGGCAATGTCAGCTATGAAGAAGGGACTGCGAGCCTCCAGGTTCACATTCTTTTTAAACAAAAAATTTTGGATCAATTATTCTGAACTGCTGGCTCGCATCCAAAAATATGCTCAGGTTGAAGAACAAGCCTTGAGCCGACGACAAGTAGAAACAAAATCAACGCCAAGTAAGAAGAATTCTAAAGAAACTGAGTTTTGATCTCCTAGAGTCCGACCAATTCAATGGCAAGTTCAAAGGTCAAAGGAGTTGATCGGCAAGAACTACGTCAATAGATTTGACGCTTACACCCGCTAACTCTTCCCAGAGAAAAAATTTTGATGAAAATAGAGAAAGAAAGTTTCCTTCAAAGGCCAAGGCTAATGAGAGCTCCACCTGCTATGCGCAATAAAGCCAAATATTGTCGATTTCATCGTGATCATGGACACACTACAGAAGAGTGTATCCAATTGAAAGATGAGATTGAAGATCTGATTAAACATAGTTATCTGGACAGATATGTCCGAAACCAAAACCAAAATTAACTAATTGAGGCAGCAGCACCTAGGCCAACAGCCCCATGAATGATTACTGATGGGACGGAGCTCCCAAATCAACAACCAACCAACGGATCGGTCGGAATGATTCATCAAGCACATTATGAAGATGACCAGGGTACCAAGAGGCTCCGAAGAAGCATTAGCTTTTCTGATGATGACCTACAAGGCATTCAGATGCCATATAATGATCTTGTAGTAATTTTCACAATAATTACAAATTACGATGTACATAGAAGTTTGGTTGATAATGGAAGTTCTACATAAGTCTTGCTTTATAATGCCTTTGTTAAGATGAACTTGTCAATTGATAAGTTACAAAGAATTTATATGCCATTGATTGGGTTTGGCAGAAATTATGTGAGAATAAAGGGAGAAATTATACTTCCTGTAACTCTTGGAACAATGCTGAAGTAAAGGACTTTTCTTCTTACTTTTATGGTTGTTCAGACTTCCTCTGCATATAATGCAATTTTAGGAAGGCCTGCTTTGAACAAATTTCAAGTCATTGTGTCAACATATCATTTATTAGTGAAATTTTCAACCCAAAATGGGATTGGAGAGGTAAGAGGAAATCAACAGATGGCTCACCAAGGCTTAACAATTCAGAACCAATAATCAATCAATAAATCAGCTTCGGAGCTAATAAATCCATGTGATCAAACTAAAGGAGCAAGTACACCAATAGAAAGAACTATATATGTTCCTTTGACGAAAGATGATCCGACCAAAACTGTTCAAATTGGAAGTTCACTCAGTGAAGACCAAAGAAAATGATTGATTGAATTCTTAAAAAGAATGCTGATAAATTTGTATGGACGGTTGCCGACATGCTGAAAATCCCTCTTGAAGTAATCATGCATGAACTTAAGATGGATCCACTTAGTCGGCCTTTCTGTCAAAAGAAGCAAAATTTTATCCTAGAAAGATAAAAAGTCATCAACGAGGAAGTGACCAAATTGCTTGATGCTGGATTTATCAGGAAGGTACACTATCCTGATTGGCTTGCCAATGTAGTAATGGTAAGAAAAGCCAACAGAAAGTGGTGGATATGCATAGATTACACTGATCTTAACAAGGCATGTCCTAAAGACAGTTTTTCTCTACCTAAAATTGATCAACTTATTGATGCAACGGCAGGATATAAATTTTTGAGTTTCATGGATATTTTTTTTGGATATAATCAGATATGAATGAATCCGGAAGATGAGAAAAAACATCCTTTGTTACAGACCAAGGAATATATTGCTACAAAATAATGCCTTTTGGTCTTAAAAATGCCGGGGCTACATACCAGAGGCTAGTGAATAAGATCTTTGAAGATCAGATTGGTAAGACCATGGAAGTGTATGTAGATGATATGATCGTCAAAAGTAATCAATCCGATGATCATATTAAAGATCTGCAAATAGCCTTTGATATTCTATGAAAAAATCACATGAAGTTAAATCCGACTAAGTATGTTTTTGGTGTAACTTCTGGAAAGTTTTCAGGCTTCATGGTTACAAAGCAGGGAATTGAGGCTAATCCAGAGAAGATTCGAGCCATATTAGACATGAGACATCCTATGAATAAGAAGGAGATTCAATAGTTGGCCGGATGAATCGCTTCATTGAGCGATTTATTTCTCGTTCGGTTGAAAGATGCTTGCCTTTCTTTAAAGCCCTACGACAAACTAAGAAGTTTAATTGGTTGGATGATTGTTGATTGGCATTTGAAGAACTTAAAAAGTATTTAATGAATCCAATTATACTGTCTAAACCCGAAGAAGGAGAAGATTTGTATCTCTATTTGGCTGCATCTGATGAAGTAGTTATTTCTATGTTGGTAAGAAAATAATCTGATGGATCACATAAGCCCATTTATTACATCAGCAAAGTCCTTCATGATGCAGAAACAAGATATCCAAAACTTCAGAAGATTGTTTATACCTTGGTAATATCGGCTAAATGTCTCGTGCCATATTTTCATTCTCATCGTATTATTGTATTGATTGATCAACCTCTAAGGACTATTCAGTAGTGTCTTGATACTTCTGGTTGGATGGCAAAATGGGCAATCAAATTGAGTGAATATGATATTACCTATCAGCCTCGATCTGCGATGAAGGCTTAAGTACTGGCTGATTTCATAGCCGAATATACTTGGAGTGATAATGAAGAGGAAACTCAACCATCTGATGAAATGGAAAAGACTGATGTACCTTGGATATTACATGTAGATGGAGCTTCAAATTCTTTTGGTTGTGGGGTCGGATTGATCTTATCCGGTCTAAAAGGGGATGTCATAGAATATGCACTCCGATTCTCTTTTAAAGTTTCTAATAATCAAGCCGAGTATGAGGCTCTCCTGGCTGGATTAAGAATTGCAAAGGAATTAAATGTTCAGAGATTAAAGGTACTATCTGATTCTCAGTTGGTCGTTAATCAAATAAAAGGAGATTTTGAAGTTCAAGAGACTATTTTGGCTTTATATCTGAAGAAAATTTGAGAACTTGGAGCTTTATTTAACTCTTGGGACATCAGTCATTGATGTGGTGGGATCGCTGATGTGGAATCCCTGTCAGACACCACGCTGGATGAAGCTGCCACATGGGACATCTCTACCCGGACTCCTTTGTTCGGTCGTGCTCCCTTCGGATTGAGACGTCGAGGCCGAGTCGAGCTCTGCCTCTCCTTCGCCCGGCCGTGCTCCCTTCGTGTAGAGACGCCGAGGCCAAAGTCGAGCTCCGCCTCTCCTTTCGCCCGACCGCGCTCCCTTTGGGTCGAGATGCCGAGGTGAAAGTCGAGCTCCGCCTCTCTAGATCGACTCCACCTCAGACGAAGAGATCTGCAGTCGAAGGAGGTCGCTACTCTCCCCAAATGGCGGCCCGACAATCGAGGACCACGGAAAGGTGCCTGCCAGGCCGCATGATGATCTTAGCTGCCACTTGCACCAAAATGGAAGGAACCCTCCGATCGAGGCTCTACATTCTCTACCAACCGTTTGCACCCTCCAAAACTAGAAGTCAACCAATGGATTTGGATCCAGGAGGCGGCGGCCCATCGATCGAGGCTCTGCTAAGTTATCTAAAAGGGAGCGACCAAAAAGAATGTCAGCGTGAATGGTAGCTTGCACACTCCCAAAGTGGAAAGGCAACCCGTCCACAGCATGAAACATCGCCACACGCGCTCACAAGCATGGGGAAGATCCCGAGGTAAGCGGCGTGTGACACCCTCAGCAAAAAGGGGGCTCTCATATTCAAACAAGGTAAGAAGTGGAAAAATACATCCAAGCAAAGGACCAGACGAGTGAGGTCCGACGAGCAAGAAGGGGGCAGTGCACAGGAAGACAACGCTCGAGGCTACCACTAAACCCTCAGGAGGGGTCTAGATGGACACAGCCACTCAGCTCAAGCTCTCCTCTACTGCCACTCCCATACTCTGTGCTCGGCCCACTCGCATCCTTTCATTTCATCAATTCTCCTCCTAGCATGGAGCCACCCTCGGGTCTCGGCCAGGAGGATCTATTCTCTTGGATCGTTACTGACTTAACCATCGGAGTGCCCCCACCGGAATCCCTAGTCCGGATCACTAACTCTATTTTGCAGGTCTGGGCGAGCGAACAAGATCCCAAGTGACTGGAGTGCGAACCAACCTCGACCTCAGCTGCAGGCCACGACGATCTTGGCAGCAACAGATTGGCGCGCCAGGTAGGGGGCAGGACGCATCTGATCTAACCTAATCTCCCTTGCAAGTAGTCCACCGGAAGGATGGGGACGACATGAGTGAGAGAAGTCTCCACCAGCCGTGCGGGAGATCCCCCTTCTTGTGGGGACCCGCACAGCCCAGAAGGGGAGCTCCCCGCTCCCGCTCAACCGCCTCCGGTGGGCCCTCAGCTGGCCGCACTCACCCAGCAGGTGCAGCTACTCACTACAACAGTGCGCCAGCTCTAGCACCAGCACCGGTCCTTAGCTACCCACAAGCAGCCAGGGACTCTCGCGGCCAATGCCGCAACGCCCCGCGACAACTTGCGTTCCTTCCAGGGAGGGCCTTCGCAGTCGTGGGCCACCATCGACCGCCAAGGAAGCCACCAGACATCGACGAAGAGATAATGGGCCGGATCTACCGATCAGGAGAGCTGGTCATCGACCCTCGAGCAGGTTACAGCCAAACCCTGCTAAGGTTGAAAAAGTAAGATCCCCCGTCATGGACACCATCTCATGTCACCTTCTCTGGCTCCTTCAGCCTCCATGGAGGGTTCTACCGATGAGGCCATCAGGCGCATGGCAGAGAAGCGCTTGGAAAAACATGAGCACAAGCTGGAGGAACTATCCCACTGGTTTGCAAATCTACAGGGCTCTACTGATGAGCCCGCGGGCTACGACGCCCATCCCCCTTCTCCCGAGAAGTCTAAGAGGAGCCAGTTCTAAGCCGGTTCCGCATGCCGCAAGTGTTCCCTACGACACGACCACTGATCTTCTAGATCATCTTGAGAGCTACAAGACTCTCATGAGAGTCCAGGGAGCAATCGATGCTTTCCTCTGCATTGCCTTCCCTGCTACTCTCCGGAAAGCGGCATGGGTGTGGTTCACCCGCCTGGAGTCGGAGAGCATTAGTTCATTCGCTTAGCTGGAGTGAAAGTTTGTGGCCCACTTCGATGCCTGCTGGAAGGTGCCACGAGAGGCAAATAGCCTCTTCTCCATCAGGCAGCAAGACCATGAGCTCCTACGGGACTATGTGGCCCGCTTCAAAGTTGCCACGCTGGAGATCTATAACCTCGATGAGCTAGTTGCTAAGCTGGCGCTAAAGAGAGGGCTCAGGACTTCCCGTCTGACCTACTCTCTTGACAAAAAGCTTCTCAAGACTTACTCTGAGCTCCTCCTCTGAGTCTAGAAGTACATCCACACCGAGAAGGCGGATCATACGAGAAGGGAGCTTGACGAAAGGCCTCTGAAGAAGCCACCTCCCGGGGAGACCTCCAGGATGCAGAAGCCCGGACCAGTTGCATCGAACTTCCGCCAGAGGTCGAAGCCGAGAAGAGACCCCATCCCGGAAGAGAGCTTCACTCCTCTTCTCACCCTGAGGGTGAAGATCCTCATGGAGATTGAGGGGGAGCGCTATCTGAAGCGCCTGCCTCCACTGAAGCCATCCAATGGCCGCGATAGGACGAAGTACTTCAAATTCCACCATGACCACGGCCACGACACCGAGGAGTGCCACCACCTCAAGAGGGAGATTGAAGACCTCATAAAGAGGGGCTACCTCGGAAGGTTTGTGAGGGGCAGACCCCTGGCAGAACCTCAAGCGCTCGCTGCACTCCCTCCGGTCCCTGCAGTCGATAACTACCTACCGAGAAGCCGGTGGGGATGATATCCTGGGGAGTTGAGTGCGCTTCCAAGAAGGACCGAGGTGGGAAAAATTTTGAGAATGTTCTTCCCTTCGTGAAGGAGAGGGGGATTGAAAATAAAAAAGTAAACAACGATGTCATGGTCATCGAGATGATGATCGCGCAGCATCCTGTAAAATGCATCATGGCTGATAGTGGAAGCTCCACAGATATACTTTTTTATGACACTTTCTCCATGATGAATCTATCCTCTGCCCAACTTAGACCTGTGAACACACCCCTTGTTGGTTTCACAGGTGATTCTGTAGGAGTTGAGGGAGAGATCACTCTCCTAGTCACTGCCGGGACCCCACCTCGATAGAGTACAGTAATGATGACCTTCACAGTTGTTAGGCTCCCTTCAGCCTACAATGTGATTCTTGGCCGACCCGGGTTCAATATGCTTGATGCGGTCATTTTCACAAAGCGACTGTTGGTGCAATTTTCAACTCCCTACGGTGTCGAGGAGATGAGGGGGGCACCTCAGCCGATCCAACATTGCCTCCAAACCATCCCCGGGGCCAAGGCTATCAAGGACGATCCCAGCGCAGACGACCTCGAACAAAGGGCGTAGGATCCCAGAGGTGGCGAGGTCGAGCACCTGCTGTCATATCCTCTCGAAACTGACCCAGCGAAGACGGTGCAGGTTGGAGTGCAGCTGCAAGATGATGAACGAGCCCACTTGCTGGAGTTTCTCCGGGCGAACACCGACGTGTTCACCTGGATGGCTGCGACATGCCTGGGATCCAACTTGAGATCATCACTCACAAGCTGAGTATCGACCTGAAGCATCGCCCTGTGCGGTGAAAGAAAAGAAGTTTCGCACCGGAGAGACAAAGGGCGATCAACAAGAAGGTAGAAAAACTTCTCGTGGCTGGCTTTGTTTGGGAAGTGCAATATCCGAGCTGGCTGGCAAATATGGTTATGGTGAAAAAGAATAACGGGAAGTGAAGGATCTGTGTGGACTACACCGACCTCAACCGAGCCTGTCCGAAGGACAGCTTCCCGCTGCCGAAGATCGATCAGTTAGTGTACGCCACCTCGGGGCATCGCTTGCTCTCCTTTATAGATGCATTCTCTGGATACAACCAGATCCGAATGCACCTAGAGGATGAGGAGCACACTGCCTTCGTCACCGATTGGGGGACGTACTGCTATCGGATGATGCCGTTCGACCTGAAGAATGCTGGGGCTACGTACCAGCATCTAGTCAACAGGATCTTCAAAGACCAGATTGGCCGGAATATGTAGGTGTACGTGGATGACATGCTCGTCATGAGCAAACCAAGGTCAGATCACATTGTCGATCTCGTCGAAGCCTTTCACAATCTCCGGATATACTAGATGAAGCTGAACCCGACGAAGTGTGCCTTCGGAGTAGTGGCAGGGAAGTTCCTCGGCTTCATGATCACCTAGAGGGGCATTGAAGCAAACCCGGAGAAGGTCCAGGTGATCATCGACATGGAGCATCCGACCTCGAAGAAGCAGGTTCAGCGCCTAACGGGTCGGATCGTCGCATTGAGCTGATTCATCTCGAGGTCGACGAATTGCTGCCTTCCTTTCTTTAAGGTGCTATGCAAGATGAACGACTTCACCTGGACAAAGGAGTGCAAGGCAGCCTTTGAGGAGCTTAAAGACTTCCTGGCATCACCACCACTGCTCTCCATGCTGGAGACAGGAGAAGAGCTCCTGCTATACCTGGCGGTCACCCCTGGAGCCGTCAATTTGGTCCTCGTCCATACAGATCAGGACGGGTCCCAAAAGTCGGTGTATTATGCCAGCAAGATCCTTTAGGATGCCAAGATCAGGTACACCCAATCCGAAAAACTCATTTTTGCTTTTATCATGTCTGCTCAACATCTCAGGCCATACTTCCAAGCACATCGGATCACGGTCTTGGCAGACTAGCCCCTGAGGGCTGTGCTTAGTTGTCCTGACACGTCCAAATGTTTGGCCAAGTAGGTACTAAAGCTCGATTTGTTCGACATCACGTACCGATCGAGGTCATCTCAGAAGGCCCAAGTGCTAGCCGACTTCCTGGTCGAGTGCACGAGACTTGTCGAAGAGAAAGTAGACTGCCTCGGAGCACTAAGTGGAGCCCGGAGCTGAGGAGGAGTCCTGGATCCTCCACGTCGATGGCGATCCAATACAGGCGAAAGCGGTGCAGGTCTGATCCTCACCAACAGCGATCGGGTTGTCGCTGAATGCATACTCTGCTTCAAGTTCATCGTGATAAATAACCAGGCGGAGTACGAGGCACTCCTCGCGGGCCTCAAGGTCTCCCGCGAGCTGGGTGTATGAAGCCTGAAGGTCTTCACCGACTCCCAACTGGTGGCCGAATAAGTCTCCGGAGAATATGAGGCCAGAGATCCCCAGATGATGAAGTACTTGGAGCAGGTCCGCTCAAGCATGACAGGTTTCCAGCGCTTCAGCATCTCTCACATCCCTCGAGGTGAGAATGCTTGAGCTGATACACTATCAAGGCTTGTGACCTTACCATACTCATCACTAGGATGCGTCCACATCGAGTACCTCGAAAATCCAAGCAACGAAGCTCCTGCAGAGGTGTAGCAGGTCATCCCGGAGTCGAGCTGGATGGATAGGTACATTAGATACATCACTAATGGTGCCCTGCCGGAAGATCGAGCAGAGGCCGGCCTTATCAAGAAGAAGGCCTCGCGGTTTGTCCTCATGGAATGACAGCTCTACCGTCGATCCTACTCCTATCCACTCCTGAAATGCCTAAAAATCATGGAGGCAACCTTCGTACTCCAAGAGATACACGAAGGCCTCTACGAAAGCCACATCGAAGGGAGGACTCTTGCGTACAAGGCCCTCTGACAGGGATACTAGTAGGAGACCATGAGGGAGAATGCCACCAACTTTGTGAAGAGGTGCGACCGATGTCAGCGTCATGCCCACATCTAGTATCAACCGGCAGCACCGCTCTCCTAGCTCTTCGCCCCCTGGCCATTCGTCCAGTGGGGAATGGACATCTTAGGTCTATTTTCCCCAGCATCAGGATAATGGAAATTCTTAATAGTGGCCATCGACTACTTCACCAAGTGGGTAAAAGCAGAGCCACTGGCACGGATCACAGAAGCCAAGGTCCTTTAGTTCTTCTGAAAGTCGATCATTTGCCGCTTTGGGCTTCCCCACAGCATCATCACCGATAACGGGCGGTAGTTCGACAACCGGGAGTTCAAAGAATTTTGTGCCGAGCTCGGCATCCAGCACCGTTTCACCTCGGTGGCTCATCCACAGACCAATGGAGAAGCCGAGGTGACTAATTGACCATTCTCCAAGGGCTCAAAACCAGGCTAGATCAGGCCAAGGGTAGGTAGGCAGGAAAGCTCCCCAGCATTCTTTGGGCCTACCACACAATGCCCAAGATGGCAACGGACAAAATGCCTTTCAACCTCACCTTCAGCGTAGAAGCCATGGTTCCAGTCGAACTTGGCGTGCCCATACTATGGATACAGTAGTACAGTGAAGTAGAGAATCCGTCGCACCTCCTTCTCAACCTAGACCTCCTCGAGGAAACCAGAGACAGGGCCCGACTCCGGATGGTGGCTTATCGACAGCATGTGGCCCAGTACTATAACGCACGAGTGAAGCCAAAGGTATTCTGCCCAAGCGACCTAGTGCTGCGCCGAGCTGAAGCGTCTCAACCCCGGGAATGCGGCAAGCTCTCGCCGAACTAGGAAAGCCCCTATAAGGTGGTCGAAGCTCTTTCACATGGAGCCTATTATCTCGCGAGTCTGGACGGCACCAGATTTTCATGGACATGGAATGCCTGCAATCTGAGAATATACTATCAATAATATAAGGCCTTTTCCTAATAATAATAAAGATCTCCTTTTGTGCAAACTACTTTTTCCTTATAAGGGTATGGCTATCCGGCCCAAGGTCTGGCACCACCAAGCTTGGAGTCCAGCCCTCTGGCACCGAAGCTCGGAGTCTAGTGCTCCGGCACAAAAGCCCAGAGTCCAGCCCTTCGGCATAGAAGCCCGGAGTCCAGTCCTCCGGCATAGAAGCCCAGAGTCCAGTCCTTCGACACTGAAGCCCAGAGCCCAGTCCTCCGGCACAGGAGCCCAGAGTCTAGTCCTCCGACACAAGAGCCCGGAGCCCAGCTCTCCGATGCCAAAGCTCGGATCCCACGACCTCCGGCACTCAAGCTCGGAGCCCAGCTCTTCGGTGCCAAACCCGGATCCCAGCTCTCCGATGCCAAAGCTGGATCCCACGACCTCCAGCACTCAAGCTCGGAGCCCAGCTCTTCGGTGCCAAAGCCCGGATCCCATGACCTCTAGCACTCCAGCCTGGAGCCCAGCTCTCCGGTGCCAAAGCCCGGATCCCATGACCTCCGACACTCAAGCCCGAAGCCAGCTCTCCGATGCCAAACCCGGATCCCACGACCTCCGACACTCAAGCCCGGAGCCCAGCTCTCTGGCGTCAAAGCTTGGATCCCACGACCTCCGGCACTCAAGCCTGGAGCCCAACTCTCCAGCGCCAAAGCCGGAGCCCAACTCTCCGGCGCCAAAGCCCAGATCCCATGACCTTCGGCACTCAAGCCGGAGCCCAGCTCTCCGGCACCAAAGCCCGGATCCCACAACCTCCGACACTCAAGCCCGGAGTCCAACTCTCCAACATCGAAGCCTCTGGAGTCCAGTCCTCTAGCACCAAAGACCGATCAAACCGGCACCTGAGGACCGGAAACTCTTGAAGATCGGAACCCCGCAATCACCTGGCCTTCTCGATGAATGCAACCTCTGAGCCCGGCATTACCGTGCACACCTGGAGATGATCCCGGTGTGACAAAAAAAATCTTATCAAACAAGGCATTTAGAGACATTCATCCACCTCACATACGAAGCAGGAACAACTCGGCAAGTTGAAGAACTTCTCTCTGACTTCATCGCATGTTAAAAAAAAAAAAAGAGGAAGAAGAGAGAAGAAAAAGAAAGAAGAAGTCTCAAGCCAGGGATGACTGAAAGAAATTACTTCATTGATAACTAACTGTTCAGTACAATTATTTCTGGGCCCCGACATGCCGGGTAGCCCAGATCAAAAACAAAGAAATTAAAGATGACAAAGGGACCCTACCCTACTTGGCCGACCCCTTTCCGAGACGGTGTGACTGCGAGACGTCATCCTTCGGGCCTCATGCTGCACGGCTTCGGCTTTGGAGACCATCATCGATGGAGCAAGGTCAGAGGCTGCGGTCGGCTCCTCAGTAGTGCTCGAGACCGGGTTCGGTCCCCCATCCGAAGTCCTAGGATAGGTGAGGCAGATTCGGCCCTCGTCCGGGATGAAGCTCTCCACCTTGGAATGGAGGTACATAAAACCCTTATAGAAGGAGTCTGACGTCGTCTCATGGAACTCGGCGGTGAACTCCTTCGAAGCCTTGTACTTCACCATGGCCTCTGCAGCTCCCTTCTCTATGGCCTCCGCCCAGCTGACTGCCTCGGTGGCCTGCTTCTTTGTCGCCTCCACCGACTTGGCCATCGCTGTTGCCTCCTCAACAGCGGCGGTCCTCTTCTCCACAGCTGTCAATCTCTCTCTTGCCACCTCTAATTTGGCCTGAAAAGATTGGGCCCGCTCCTTTTGCCTGACGGCTTTGGCATTGAAGTATCTCAGCCTTGACTCAGTGGCTTTGAGCTCCTTTGCCTTACTTTTTGACCGGCTCCATTCCCGGTCCAGACTCTCCTGGAGCTCCTTCGAGTGCCTTTCAGCACTTGTGAGCTCCTTTTGAAGCTTCTTGCTCTTCAAGCTGAGCTCCCAGGAGGCGTCATTCTTCTCTCTCAGCTTGGTCTTCAAAGACTCGAGCTCCGCTGCTCGCTGTCGGTCCTTCTTCAACCAATTTTTGCAGCAATCTCTGATCAAAAGAAGCTCGGCCCCGAGCTGCACCGAATGAGATGTTAACAACGAACATAGAGGGGAGAAGGAAGGAATGAAACGAATGAAGGTACCTACCAAGAAGAGATGGGGGAATGTGCTGCCAATCTATCCCCTAGCTACCTTCCGGCCTTCTCCCGTCGGTCACATGACTGGACAGCAAAATCCATCATACACTCTGCCAGACCCTGGTCTCGGACCAGGGAGACATTGGGTGCCAGCTTGAAGGGGACTTGACGGTAGTCCCTCTCCCTCCTGCTAGCCTCGGAAGTGGAGTCGCCCGCTCCGCCAGCAAAAGAAGCTTCGAGGGCATGGTGGGAGCTCGGCACCTCCTCGGATGGCGCTCCCGGTGCCAACTCCATCCCTCCTTGCTCCTCCTCTTCCTCGATGACAACAACCTCCGGGGGACGAGGAGACATCACAGCAGCGGCTGTGGCAGCAGCCCTGGCCCGAGCAACCACCTCAGGCTCTGGGGTCGGGACTAGCTCTCGTCGCCTCGACTGCTCTAGCGCGGGCTCAGCAGCCCCCCGGGCCAGGTCGGGCTTCACTTCGACCGCCCTCCTCCCTTGCTCAGGGACGGTCTCGGTTTTCCTTCTGCTTGGCTCAGTCGGCGCGGTAGGAGCAGTCATCGCGTCGCTCTCATTGCGAGCCCTTTCCGAGGGGGACTCGCGGACCACCACTGAAGGACCCCTCTTCTTGGTGATCAAGAGCAAGTCATCCAGTGAAAACTTCATGCCTACACACAGAAGAAAGAACGTCAGGCTCGAGCTCAGAAGGACAAAAGAAATGGCACAAGGAGAAAAGGCTTCGAGTCGAACTCACCCAACTCTCTCGTTGGGTCGACCCCGGCCTCGAAGAGGTTCTACTCTAATAATAGAATCTCGAGAGAAGGAATATGGGCAGTGCGAAGCTGCTCAAAGACCTCTCAATCTGCTGCTTCGATCATGGAGTTTCGGTTAGGGGACCGATCTGGGTCGCTCCAAACCCAATCGACCCCCTCAACCATTACAAAAAAGTATTTACTCTTCCATCCTTTGATGGAAGATGGGAGTTCAAATTTGATGCCCTTCGGGTGAGAAGAGAGGGACCACCACCCGTCCTCGGAAGGGTGGCACTTCAGGGTGAAAAAGGACATGAACAAAGAAAAATAGGCTACAATCTCGTGAAAATGATACAATACTATGAAGCAAAAAATGGTCTTCATAGCATTCAGGACGAGCTAGGCAGGGACAAGACGGTAATTGCTCAGCACTAAAAGGACAAAAGGATGGAAGGGAAACCGGAGTCCCCCTGCGAAGGTCTCCTCATAGAAGGCGATCTGGCTTGGGCTACTAGAGGTAACCCGGTCTCCTGGTCGAGGGACCAAGAGCCGGACGGAGTACGGGATGCCATAGACATCCCGGATAGTCGCCAGTTCCTCGTAGAGATTATCGAAGCAATCCCGCCGGACCTGTTGACTGAGGAGGTTCGGGGACGGCTTCAGGTGGAGGGGGAGGAGGGGGGCTAGCTCTGGGCTCCCTAATAACTATCCTGCCAGGGGGACGCCTCCTACTAAACTTGAAGCGTGCCTCTTCCCTCTCCTTATCGGAGGAAGAAGAAGGTGGCCTCGACCTAAAAAGCCCCGCCTCACCCTGATTGGTCGAAAGACGGAAGTTGGGACCGAAGCGAGACATCTAAGAAGATGAGGAAGATGAAGGCTGAAGAAGAAAAGGAAGATGGACTACGTTCGAGAAGACCCTAAGCTCAAAGGGAAGCCCTGCTCTGCTAAGGGATTGGGGGAGGAAGAGACGAACCTTGTTTCTGGGGGAGTCTAAGGTAGCCGGGAGAGAAGAGAAAACCTCGGTACGGTGGCAGGCACGCGAGATTTGAAAGAGAAGACATTTTGAAAAAATCCGCCTTTCATTTCAAAGTGATCCGACATCTAACCGTACCGTTATAGCATCTTCGCTGACGGATCGGCACCACGTGTCGACCCTCGATGAACAAAATGCCCTGCATCGACCGCGGTCACTCTGGATTCCGTGCCAGCAATAATTGCTCCTCGAACATGGCCACGTGGCTCATCCGTACTGGCTGGAGAATTGCCTCACGAAGAGCCAGTGATCGTGTCATTATTATGCCAGATCTTTACCTTTTCATGTCAACATCACATTTACTCCCTTCACCCTGAGCGTCGCACACCAACGGGCCTCGGAAGTGGGGGGCAAATGATGGGACGGGATCGCTGACATAGAATCCCTGTCAGACACCATGCTGAATGAAGCTGCCACATGGGACATCTCTGCCTGGACTCCTTCGCCCGGCAACGCTCCCTTCGGGTCGAGATGCCGAAGTCGAGCTCCACCTCTCCAGATTGGCTCCATCTCAGACGAAGAGATCAGTAGTCGAAGGAGGTCGCCGCTCTCCCCAAATGGTAGCCCGACAATCGAGGACCACGGAAAGGTGCCTGCCAGGCCGTGATGATGATCCCAGCTGCCACTTGCATCAAAATGGAAGGAATCTCCGATCGAGGCTCTGCATTCTCCCAACCGGCTGCACCCTCTAAAACTGAAAGTCAACCAGTGGATTCGGATCCAGGAGACGGCAACCCGTCGATCGAGGCTCTACTAAGTTATCCAAAAGGGAGCGACCAGAAGCAATGTCAGCGTGAACGGTAGCTTCCACACTCCCAAAGTGGAAAGGCAACCCGTCCATGGCACTACTCTAAAGGAGTATTACCTGAAGACAATGTAGAAGCCAAACAACTCTAAAGGATTGCTTCTCAATATATCATTTTAGACGGATCGTTATATAAAAAGTCATTCTCCCAGCCACTACTGAAGTGTTTATCTCCTTCAGATGCTGACTATGCTCTCAAAGAAGTGCATGAAGAATATGTGGTGACATTTAGGGAGAAGATCATTGGCTTATAAAATCATAAGGCAAGGATATTACTGGCCGACTATACAGAAGGATGCATCAGATTTTGTGAGAAAATGTGATTCCTGTTAAAGGTATGCAAATATACAAAGGCGTCCCACTAGTCAGCTAACATAATTAATGGCTTCATAGCCATTCGCTCAATGGAGAATGGATATTCTTGGTCCATTTTCTCCAGCTTCTGGACAACGAAAATTTTTGATTGTTGCTATTGAGTATTTTACCAAATGGGTAGAAGCTGAGCCTTTAGCCTTAATTACTGAAGCAAAAGTCGAAGCGTTCATCAAAACTCCATCATATATCGATTCAGAATTCCTCATGCTATTATTACTGATAATGGAAGGCAGTTTGATAATCAGAAATTTAGTAATTTCTGTGCCTAGTTTCATATTCTTCATAAACTGACATCCGTCGGACATCCACAAGCTAATGG
Source organism: Areca catechu (assembly GCA_021397845.1). NCBI lineage: Eukaryota > Viridiplantae > Streptophyta > Magnoliopsida > Arecales > Arecaceae > Areca > Areca catechu. Next base: position 181,484,403 of record CM038050.1, read on the forward strand.
AGAAGCGAGGTAACAAATCGGACAATCCTTCATGGATTGAAGACCTGATTGAATGAAGCCAAAGGATCTTGGGCTGATGAACTCAACTCCGTTTTATGGGCTTATCGGACAACTCCCCGATCTACAATGGAAGAATCTCCGTTTAACCTTGCTTATGGGAGTGAAGCTATGTTATCTACAGAAGTTGTTCTTCATTCTAGAAGGACTGATTGTTTTGAAAAGTCGAATAATGCTGACCAAAGGAGAGTTGACCTGGATCTGCTTGAAAATTCTAAATTACAAGCATAATTAAAAATGGCAGCATATCGACAAAGAGTGGCACGGTATTATAATTCAAGAGTCAATGTTCGAATCTTTCGGATTAGAGATCTTGTCCTGCACCGAACAACAATATCTCGACCAATTGATCAGGGTAAACTAGCTCCAAATTGGGAAGGTCCTTATCGTATCATTAAAGTCGTAGGACCTGGGACTTATCGACTTGAAAGTTTAGATGGTTATCCTATGGCTAGACCATGGAATATAGAGAATCTTCGAAAATACTATCAATAAAGAGATTTTCTCTCTTCCATTTTTTCTTATAAAAGAAAAATATGAAGTTGATACATTTTTTTTTAAAAAAAAAAGGGATTAGCCTAATAAGCTGACCACAATCGGACAAATTGAGTTGGTCTGATCCACCATCTCGTCGGCATTTTATGATTAGAAAAACTGATCAATCAGAAGGTTGGCCTGATAAGCTGACCGCAATCCGATAAATTGAGTTGGTCTGACCCACCATCTCATTAGTATTTCATGATCAGAAAAACTGATCAATCAGAAGGTTGGCCTGATAAGCTGACCATAATCCAATAAATAGAGTTGATCTGATCCACTAACTCATCGATATATTGATATTGGAATAACCGACCGATTGGAAGGTTGACCTGATAAGTCGACCATGAAACAGATAATAAGAGTTGGTTTGATTTGCCACTATATTGATGTTATTACCTTAAAGTATCTGAGATATTGGAAAGATAGTCTGATGCATAGAACAATTGGCTTAATATGCTGACTATATAATATCAGAAAGAGAAAAAAGGATTTCATTGATGCTCTATTAAATAGAAAAAAAAACAACGAACATTAATTCATCAGAAGTTAATGAAAATTCATGATTACAAGCACTATTCAACCCTCTCTTGATTGACTTGAGTACAAATGGTTTTCTCTTGTATGGATGTTTTCTCAGTAGGAGAAATTAACAGATTGTTGGTTGGCTCCTTCGTTTCTTCTTCTTCCATAATTTCATCTATGGAAATAGAGAAAATGTCAAGGTTAGGATATAACATTTTGACCATGTTGACACAATCTTCAAAGCCGAACTTATAGCCTTCTGCCCCTGCTTCGTCTATTTCGTCGTTGAAGGCTTCGAAAATTTTGAACTCTTCAACTGCAAGAAGGCTCCATTGAATTGCTGAAGTAGTCTCTTATTCGGTTTGCTCTAATTTTTGCTTAAGAGAAGCTATTCTCTCTTCCATTTTGGACTTTTGGCTCAATACCTCTTCATATGCCTGAGTTTTTTCTTCTATGGCTATATCTGCCTGTTGAAGTATTTCTCTTCTTTTTTCTGCATTAGCCAAAAGTTCATAGTTTGATTTTTGATTATTCTCAATTGATTTTTTAATGACAAGATTACTCCAGTTTCTCGTACTAATTTTGACTCTAAGGCTGTCCGACAAGTATCAGCCTTATCCTTTTCTCCTTTGGCCAATTTTAACTACTTGTGAAGATCTGCTTGAAGGTTAGTCGATTGAAGCCAATTTTCTTCGATCATGGAAATATCGTTGATAAACTGACAAAAAGAGTCAGGATGTTGTTAGAACAAAATAAACATTTTTGCAAAAGAAGAAATGGTACTTACCTTCATTATTCCTGGATAAATGGAGGAAAGAATCTCTTTTACTCCATGCTTGATTGTCGTCATCCAGTCTTTCCGAAGGATGGTGGATTGCAATATAGTTTTTGCTAGCTTCGGATTGTAAAAACTTGTATCTACAACGAGCATTTGAATGCCCTTATCTTCGTTTGGATTGAATGATTCCTCTATATGAGCTTTACCTTTCTCTGTTGAAGTGTGTTTGACAAACGGGCTACATCCTGATTCTTTTAAAGAAGGAATAGATGGTTGCTGCTTCTCTTCATCAGATGAGGATGCAATACATTCGGGTGATTCTGGCTTAGTGGAAGTGCTTTTTGCCAAGCGACTTCTTTTCATGCATGATCTTTGTTCTCTGAATCGTATCGGTCCAGCTCTCTTCTTGAGGGCCCGACGAAGTCTTTCACTATCTGGCTTCATTTCTGAGATATGATGGACGTTCTTCCGAAACAAAGAATTTCAAAGAAAGAGATACCCAAAATACTTGAGATAAAATGGGCTTAAGAATTGGGCTTGAGGTTTCTTTATATAGAGAGCCTCAATGATCATGATTCATGATCCAAAATCTGAAATATCCTGAGATTATGACATGTCTGACACCCTAATTTGGTGGGAATTCATATGCCATTACTGCTTCTCAGAAAATCAGTTATGAAAAGAGGGAAAATAGTATTTGATTTGAATTTGAATTTGAACGTTATACGGTTTCTGAAATACTGACAGATGCAGTTATACAACCAACAGAATAACTACTCTTCCAATAGGAAGAATACATTTGGTAAAAGTGATATGATGACTTATCATAGTTCATCTTGAGAAATCTTTCATGAAGATTCTTCTTCTAGAAATATAAGAAGAAAAGAAAAGGATATTTAATGAATCCGATTAAGATATTGGATTACTTATGATTAACTTATGGGTTGATTGATTTAAAAATCAGCTTCCTTAGATGTTCAATGAGTGGAGATTTCTTCTTTGGAGGAAATCGGTAATTATATTTTCCGATCAACTTATTTCGTCAAATATTTCTGTTTATTGGATTTATCCGAAATTGAGTCGATCAGATTTTTTCGAATATGAATCGATGTTTATGATTTGATGATATCGGATAACCATTCATTTTATTTAGATAATCACATGTTTGAATTAATCTTTCTCAAAAATTTTTTGTATGATCCGATGATTCCACACTTAGAAAATTTTTTCATTCATAAAAGTTTAAGCTCTTCGATTTTTGTTGAACTAATTTATTATATCTTCTTTCTTCAAAAAGAAAAAAGAAAAAGAGAAGGCATTTGCCTTGTTTAAAATCCAATGAACATTGTTAAAGGAAAGGATTTTTCATTCCATATTGAAAATGGGACAAGTCCCTACATTATCTACACAGATTGATCGTTTACATTCTTTTCAGTCATGTTTTCTTCTGTTTCGATTTGATTTACAGTAGGGACTATTGTTGTTTCTTCTTCTTGAATTTGGGAGTCTAATGCTGGCTCTTCAGGTTGGTCTCTGACCGGCTCTCGGACCTGATCTTCTTCATCGAAATCTTCTTTTATTTTTGAAATATCTAGTTCAGGATAAAATTTTTTCACTTTCTTTAAACAATCGGCGCGGCCATGGTCATAGCTCTCGACCCCAGCTTCATGAAGCTTGTCTTCAAAAGCCGATGATTGCACATATTTTTTCACGGCTTCATTAACGGCCTCTTCGACAGCATGTTCTGCCTCCTTTCTTGCTATCAAAGTTTTTTCTTTGACCGCCAAAATTTTTTCTTCAGCTGCCAAAACTTTTTCTTCGGCTTTTTCCATTTTGACGGTCGCTGATCGAAGTTTCTTTTTCTTCTCCTTCAATTTTGCTTCCATAATGTTTATCTTCGATCGGGCCTCTTTAAGCTCTGCTTCTAGAGCTGATGTTTCGGTTGCTTTTTCTTCCAATTTCTTTTTCATAGCATTTTTCAGCTCTTCAATAACTTCTTTTTCCACCTTTGCAACATTTACTTCGTTGCACATGGCCTGGCGGAATTGGTTGAAGCTTTTTAAGCTTTCATCCATTGATGATTCCATGGATAAGCTATATGTTTTCAAGTCAAATTGGTCAGATTTGATAGAGAAAGAAGGACGATCGATTATTTAATTATTTGAAGTATAATTTAATTCCATACCTTCAGCATTGTCGGATGGAGTAACAGGATTGTGTCGTCGATCTACTGGGGCTTGGTAATTTCCCAGTTTTTTGAAATGATGGTAGATCTTAAGATGCGACGAGCCAGTATTGGATCATTCAGACCCGAACGTCAGCATAAACATGGAAGTCAGTTGTGACATCTTCAGCTAGCAATCTTTCTTCTTCTTCCTCCATCATCGGAGGTTTCCCTTTATCAGCTTGATCGGTAGGAAATGATGATGGACCGGCCTCTGAAGTTTTGATTGATCGCCTTTCTTGCATTGGAGGTTGAAGAGATGCTGACAAAGGTACTTCATCATCTTCCAATACACTAGCTATTAGTATCGAAAATGCAGGATCTGTTGAAACAGCTGAAGCCGTTGAAACGACCGGCTTTATCTTCTTCGATTTCTTGGTTCTTCTTTCTTCTTGGTCAGATGGGGTGGCTGCTGCTCTTCTTGTTAGAACCAATCGTCAGTAAATGAATGAAAAGATAACATCAACAGTAAAGATATTTAAAGAGGGGTTGGGACTGATTTCAGCCAAAAACAGTCCTTTTTATTAAGAAGCTCTTTTATCAAGGGAATCTCCATCCCCGTAAGCTTCTCATAATCTTCTTTGTCGGCTGTCAGGATCTTTTTGCCATCATTGGGAGTTAGTCGGGGTTTTCTATGGCTAATGATGAAATCCCAAGAGATTCTAGAAATAATATAGAAGAAGCAAGGCTTCTAGCCGTGAATAGTCGAAGGAAGCCCAAGGATAAATTTTCGACCATGGCGTGGGTTGATTACCCACCACCCCTGGCCATGGAAATCTCGTTTCAGTACAAACAAAGCTGTGAAAAGAGAAGTTTTGGGAGTTATATCTGCATCCTTGCAAAGGATCAAGAAGGCGTAGATTATTCGGATGCAAGGGTGTTAATTGGGCCGGTAGTACACGATATAGCCTAAAGATCATGAGAAAGAAGGGATGGAGCAGAAATCTAAGTCTGGCTCTTAAGTGTTCTTCGTAATTATCAAGCTACCGGGTGGAGGTCGATCTATTTGTTCTTCAGAGTTTGAAAGAACTACTGTATAATCATCAGAAATGTTATAATATTTTTTCAATGTTAAGATTCGGTGTTCTGTTAAGGAGGACCTAACGGTATCTATCCTTACTGATTCGGCTAGTTTTTTCTTCTTCTGAGAAGTGGACTTTTCGGGACCATCAGTATGACTAACTTCTAAGATTCTAGCCATAAAGAAAGGAAGGAGCAAAGGAAGTTTAACTTAAAAAGAAGGTAAAGAAGAAAGGAGGCCGACCTGGAAGGGTTCTTTTGCTCCTAAGGTGAAGAAACTAAAATGATGGAAAACCTATTTTCCTAGAGAAGATGGTGTTTATATAGTGTCTTTCGACGGTTAAAATTTTTCTCGAATGACGAGATTAATTCATATTATACCACTTATCCATAATATCTGGCAAAAATATATGACGTTTCGGAGGGTTGAAATGAATATTCGTAATCCGACGGCAACGTGTTGCTGATGAGACGTTCACATTTATTCGATGATGATGGTATTTCGACCATTTTGTAAATTTTAAAAATCGCAATGATGATGGCAGAATATGGCTGTTAGTTTTTGTAATCGCTTTCCCTATCAAAGATTGACACGTCATTGAGATGTGATGCCCGAGAATAGGAGTGCTGTTTTTTTTTAAGAAAAAAAAAAAAAAAAAAAGAGAGAAGGAGAAGAAGGAAAAAGAAGCTTCTGATAGTTTCTGACATTCAATTAATAAATTCAGAAACTGGGGGGACTTATGTTGAGATACGATATATTTGGTCTACTTATGTTGATCTGATGGAGATTGAATTTGGTTGATCAAGTAATATGTCAGCAATCAATGCTTAAGAGCCTGATCCATGCCCAAGAGGCGTAAATACCCGTGAATGCGACAGAAATGGGATTCGAAAATGGAGAGATTCCAAAGCACCTTTTACTTGATTTTTCTTCAGACCTCATATGTCTAGTCTGGACTCCATTGACGAGCTTGAGCGTGAAAGCATTTCATCACACAGAGCCGCAAGAAGATGAAAAAAAGCAAGATTAACTAGCTCAACTTGGTTTACACCAATCTAATTCAAGCTCAAGCTTCGTTGTAATTTGTCTATACACAACAAACTTGATCGTCAAAATCCTAGCATTCCCCATTCGGGCATCTTATCAAAGATGCTGAATTCAACCATTGGTGGCTTCTCTCATGGTCATGGCCGCTAACGAAGAACACATAAAGAAAAGAAATTAAGGATTTGGAAAGTTAAAAAGTAACGAAGAGAGAATGATCGATTGAAGAGAAGGGAAGAAAAATTTAAGGGAATTTCGGTCTGAGCCAGCTTGGGTCAGGTCAATCTAAATTCGAGCCTGGCTTATTCCATAACTTAAACTCAATTTTAAAGCCCAATCCAATCTGCCAGGTCGGAAAAAAAAAAATAGAAAAAGAAAAAAAGATTCAAGTTCGTTTTAATTGAGCCAGGCTTGGGTAGGAGAGGCAAACAGCCATGGTTCCAGCATTAAGCATTAAGCATTAAGAAGGGGACCACAAACAAGGGCATGGTCATGGTTACGACTTAATTGCAACTAAATTTAAATTTGAAGCACGTTACAAAGTTCAACTTAAATAGTAAATACCTTTTTAATATCTCTCACATGCATGTCACGTGCTGGTTATGTGCAATCATAATACGGAGACCCGAGCTAGGTGCAGGTATTATACTCTTGTTACCATATCTGTGGTTCTTGGGTAGTTCAGAAAGGAAAGGAAAAAGATGGTTGCAACCCCTCAATCTCTGGGACACCAAGTAGCAACCCCTCATGATCTGATAAAGAAAAAATTATCCTCCCAACCATCTCCAGGTTTCTTTTTTTTTCCGATCTGTCCCCTCCGAATTATTTTTCTTTTTAATTTCCTTCCACCCCACGGGTTCTATTCACCAATCTCTCCCTCTGAATTTTTTTTCCCTTCTTTTTTTTTTCTCTCCTACCTACAGATCCTCTGCATGGTGACTCCCACCTCCTACTGGTTTCTTCTTTAATACATTTTAATCTTCTCTGATTTCAAATATTCACCCCTCTTTTTTTTAACATATTAGAGTTTTATTAAAAATATATATTTTTTAATCCCTCCCTCAAATGATGTCGAAGATGAGCTGGAAAGCTGCATTGCACACCTAGTAGCAACCCCCTCATAATCTGATGAGGAACAAATCATTAATTCCTTTTTTTCAATCACTCCCATTTATTTATTTTTTCCTTCAGCCCTACAGGCTTTTTTTTTTTTTTTTTTTTTTTTTCAAATTCTACTGAATCAAAAGTAATAAATTAAATTCAACTTCAACTGCCTAAAAGAAAGTTAAAGTTGACTTGATGCTAATTCAAAAATGCCCCAAGGAAAGTAAACCTAGAAAATAAATTGATGTTTCTTCCCATCTACCATCTAAGAATCTTCTAAGTTTATATACGGTGCTCAAATATTGGTGGGTAAGATTATTCAAGCAATAAGTGTGCTATAATTCCTGATATCAAACTCATATTCCAGTACACATGTTATCTTTTTTCTACCTTGCTTTATTTAGTTCCGCACTTATTTCATGCATTTATTGAAGCCAGAATATAAGATTTATTGATGAAGGGCAGCCATCTAATACTGCAACTAATATGGTATTCAAGGAAGTAGTTTGAAATTTAACACACACAGGTATGTTAAGCTATAAGCCTTATCATTTTCAATTTTTAATTTCATTAAACCAAAGTTGGTTATTTTCATTATTTGTCTTTCTAATATGTTTTTTTAATCTTTACAGCTGAAGTCAGCACTTGAGGGACCGCAATCCCAGAGATTTTAGAGCATATCGTAGTTCTTATTGTTTTGATTAGGAGAAATTAATTACTCTTGTAGCAATTCATTCCAATTTAATCTTTTCATGCTCTTTCCCATTTGGCTTGATGTATTTATATTTATTTAATAATAAATTATTGGAAAGACATTTATATCTAAGGATTTAGAATTTTCAGACTATTCAAAAATTTTATTTGATAACTTCTGAGTTAGGCATTTGCTTTATGCCTTTTATTTGTTTTATGTCTTTTCTTTATATCTTTTATTCATTCAAAATTCTATCAAATCTAAAGATATTTCAGCATCTTTTGTCCCCCCGGTATAATTCTCCTCAAGAGGTGAATACTGTTGAGATGGTGTTACAAGATGCGAAGATGTTTTCTATACTTGATGGGTTCCTATTTTTTTCAATTGAGTTATTTTTTATCAAATAAATTATTTTATAAGGATTAAATTATAGAACGGCTAATATATAATATTAAAAAATTCAGGGGTCTAGATGCAAAATGGCCTTGCGGACTACTATGTAAATATAAATTTTGTAGGGATTAAATTGTAAAAGGGTTAATAATATTAAAAAATTCAGGGGTCTAAATGCAAAATGACCTTGTGGACTACTATGTAAATACAAATTTTATAGGGACTAAATTGTAAAAGGGCTAATATATAATATTAGAAAATTCAGAGGCTTAAATGCAAAATGGCCTCATGGATTAGAACTAAATTGTAAAAGTGCTAATATATAATATTAAAAAATTTAGGGGCCTAAATGCAAAATGGCCTAGTGGACTACTATGTAAATACAAATTTTATAGGGACTAAATTGTAAAAGGGCTAATATATAATATTAGAAAATTCAGAGGCTTAAATGCAAAATGGCCTCATGGATTAGAACTAAATTGTAAAAGTGCTAATATATAATATTAAAAAATTTAGGGGCCTAAATGCAAAATGGCCTAGTGGACTACTATGTAAATACAAATTTTATAGGGACTAAATTGTAAAAGGGCTAATATATAATATTAGAAATTCAGGGGCTTAAATGCAAAATGGCCTCGAGGACTAATATGTAAATACAAATTTGTAAGGATGAAATTGTAAAATGACTAATATATAATATTAGAAAATTCATGGGCCTAAATGCAAAATGGCCTCATGGACTAATATATAAATACAAATTTTGTGGGGATTAAATTGTAAAATGACTAATATATAATATTAGAAAATTCATGGGCCTAAATGCAAAATAGCCTTATGGACTAATATGTAAATACAAATTTAGTAGGGACTAAATTGTAAAAGGGCTAATATTTAATATTAAAAAATTCAGGGGTCTAAATGTAAAATGATTTTTTTTTTTTTAATGGGTTACTGCTTATTGGATCTTGGGTTTGAATCCAGGATCCAAAAACCCCCAAAGCCCCTTCTTCCCCGCGATTTACCCAAAAAGGACAGTGGGTCTCACAAACCGGCGGCCGCCCTCTTGGATCCACCCGGCCGGCGCAACCGACGGCGAGACCGCCACCAGGGCCGGCCGAGGTCGGCCTGTCGCCGGCTCCGGTGATGACGCCGGAGATCAAGACTCGCTCGACGGCGAGTTTCAAATCTCCGATTCCTTCCTTTTTTTTCTTTTTTTTTTTTTTTTTTTTTCGTGTTTTGATCTTGGCCCACCGGCGGAGATCTGGATGACCGACCGCCGCCGCCGGGGGTTGATCGGTCACGGAGAGTTTTTGTTTGTTTGTTGTTTTTTTTTGTTCTTCCGGGGTATCAAAGAAACAGAGGCCACCGATACCGCCGGTTTCTCCTCGCCACCGCCGGTCACCGCGGCTTCACCATGTTGCCGCCGGCCACCCCACAGCACCGACAACGATCGGCATCCACAGGTCCGGTCGGTCGCGGGGGGGGGGGGTTTGGGAAGAAGGAGGGTTTTAAAAAATTTAAAAAAAATTATTTCATGAATATAATTTTATTTTAATTAATGTTAGTTCAAATTAAAAAAAAAATAATTAATAAATGTTATAGATCTCAGTATACAATCATCGTTGCATGGTCATCTCCGGATGGTCCCCCAACACCAGTTAAAGAATGTACGGTACATGACGTATATTAATTTTTCTGCGATCATTTTCATCCGAAGTTGAGTGAACGGACGGCAATCTGATTATCACTAGCGTCAGCCGAGTGAATAGAATATTATATATATTCCTAATTTTTTCACTGTTAATATTTTTTCACTATCACCGATTAACGGAGCTTCAAAATTATTTTATTATTTTTTTGATTTTATTTTTAAATTATTTTTATTTTTTTATTTTTTTTATAAATTTTTTAATCGAAATATGTTCAAATCTAGATTCAAATTCCTGCTTGTACACCGTCTTTATAAATTACGTTTCTCTTTCTGCTGTTAGATCATAATTTAGGACGATAAAAGCAGCGAATGTTTCCTAATTTGTGTTAATTTGATGTTAAACATCTGCAGGAAATCTGGACCTGCCGTTTGTGACAGAACTCACGATCTTGAATCCCCGTATCATACCAACCACCCAGTCCTTGCATAGCAGGTTCCGGAAGTAACTGATGGATTCCTATCGAATACCGGACACCATAGCCTTCTCGAGCTATGTTAAACTCTACCGAACTTCTTGGCATCCATGGTATATATATATATATGCACCAAAACAAAATGCATGCCCATGCAATTACAAATTATTTTGGTGCATTGTGAATAATTATTGTTAGAAATTCAATTTTGTTTGCATTGTTATTGTTGGGATATCCTGGTTCAACTACGAATCAGGTTCCGGTTCGACTTATCGAAGTCCCGATTTTCCGGATTACAAGAGATCTGTTTTGCAGGTGAATCAGGGAGCGGTCCTGTGACGTAGTGGCTCCGACCGATCGATCCAGAAACTTCATGCCAACAATTATCAAATGATGCTTTTTCTATATCAGACTTATAATTAGAGAACTTTGGAAAGGATGCATTGAACTGGAAGTCTGTGGTTCATGATTATTTGTCTCTTTTTTCACCTTTGATATGCTTGGATCATCCAAAGCGACCTGGTGACATACTCAGAAATGTACTGGACAACAGACATGAATGCTCGGTTTGGTGGCTTTGATGATGCTTTAGTACATGCTGGGAAGGCTGCATGGGTTATGAATGCAGTTCCCACAAGTGGTCCTAACTACCTTCCTCTTATCTTCGATAGGGGATTCATTGGCGTTCAGCATGATTGGTATGTAAGACTTCTTTTATTGGAAGTTTGCTGTATATTTTTCCTTATATTCTGGATAATCATGGTCGAGCAATGATATGCGTATGTGTTTTACTTCTTCTACCTCCATCTAAATAGAGAGTAAAAAAATCCTTATTTTTCCTCTTATGTTGCCTTTGGAGGTTTCTAATGTTATAACCATAATTCTATACCCTTTTATATGACCTAGAAATTTTAATTTTGATTGTTAAGAGTCGAAACTTGTAGGAGATCGATGTTTGGTTGCTAAAAGGAGGCTTAAAAGGAAAAACAATATTGGATAATATGGATGGAAAATCCAGAACTTGGAATGTTATATTCAAAATAATAATTTTTTAATTATCTTATTTTAATTTTTTTTGGATATATACCGTAGAATCAAGCACCCAAATACATAAGATGTAAAATAATGGAATATCATGATTTTATTAGAAACCTAAATGCATGTTGCTAATCCACTTTGCTGATACAAGAATTTTACTTCTGGACCATCTGATTTCTTGTGCAATTAAGCCACTAGGTCCATTTTTTTTTTTTTAACATTTAAGTTTAGCTATTATACATTAATCTCCCTTTTTTTTTTTTCTTTGCGAGCCATCTAGCTTCTTGGCTTTTAAAATCAAATGCTCATTTTGATGCTTCCTGTGGCTGTACTAGGTATTTCCAACATCAAGATATGTTTAATAGAACATGGACATTATGTTGGATCCTTAATCCAATATTGGGCTTATATGTAAATAATAATTAAAAGTGATCAATTATGTTTTGAATTCTTTGGAGGCTTAACGTATCTAATAGGGTATGGGCATTTTAATGTGCAGAGACTTAAGGATAATTTCTATTTTTATGATGGACAAAAATAGAAATCATAATAATGAAATCATAATAATGCTGTTGTCATATAAAAGTGGTTATGGTCCCCAGATTACACGTTGTTATTTCTTTCTCCCCGATATCCCATCATCGAAAAAGAAAATCCTAGAGAAGTAAGAAAATCCTCCTTAGAAAACCCGTGTGAATCTGAAAGGCTAGCGGTGCAACACAGGAGTAGACCTTCAAATCCAGGCTTTCAAATATGACTTCAGGTACGCTTCTGCTTATTGTTTGATTATTCTTGATGATATCACATGTTTATTTTTGGGATTTGCTTTTAAATAGGCTTCAAAATAATTTCTAAAAAAGGAAATAATTCCTAACACATTATAAATTATGTTAATATTATGAAATTAACATTTATTTTAGTGAAAATACATGAAATTTTCTTATGAATAATCTTCGATAGGTGTGAAGCAATTTTAGCATATCCAATAACATATGGTGTGTACTGAAAGATTGATAACAGCCGAGATCTATGCACTAACTATTTAATAATTTATTATTTTTTGACATAAATATATATATATATATATATATATATATATATATATTTACTATCATTTAAGGCAAATATAGCATATAATTATTTAATAATAATAAATTTAATTAAAATCACGATCATATATCGCAAGGATAAAATTCTAGTTAGTAAATATTTTTTTAATATCTCTCACGTGCATGTCACGTGTCTGTTTTGTGCAGTCATAACGCAGACCGAGTTGGGTGCGGACGGATATACTCGGTTGCCATATCTGCGATTCCCCGGTTGCTTTCTTCCGTGTAGGAAGGGAGTGGGTAAAGATGGCCGCAACCGCAACCCTCCATCTCTGCGGACTCCAATCCTTCTCCCGTCTCCGTACTCGTTACTCTCCCAACTCCTTCGCCTCTTTTTCCTTTTCTCTCCCTTCTTTTTCTTCTTCTTCCGCTCTTCTTTGCCACGCCGCGTCTCTGCGCTCCTCGTCCTCCTTCGCCAGGCGCCGCACGTCCGCCACCGCCGCCTCCTTCGTCGTATCTGCCGCCCTTGGGAAGCTCTCGGAGACCGAGCTTGTCCCCGTCCCCAAGGGTCCTGAGGCGTTGGATGGCAAGTTCCCCTCCGCCGCCGGCGTCTATGGGGTCTACGATGGCGACGGCGACCTCCAGTTCATCGGGATCTCTCGGAACGTCGCGGCCAGCATCGCTGCCCATGCCAAGTCGGTCCCCGACCTCTGCTGCGCCGTAAAGGTATTCAATTGTTTTCCGTGGTGTAATCTATTGTTATTCGACCAATTTTTGGGCCTTCTGAGAAGTTTCTGTTCCATTCATAAAAAACCTGTTTTTCTTCGAACTTTTCACGTATACAGTGTCTACTCTTTGCAAATCTCTTGCAAAATTTATCAAAGATTTTTTTAAAAAAAATTCGTTTTTAATTTTATTTTTTAAAATTTTTTATTTTTGTGAATTTAACTGTGAGATTCCAAGAAAGTTTCAATCGAGCTATTTATAACGTGACTGCATTCCTATATCTCCTCAAGGATGTTTTCTTTACTTTTCTAAAGAAGAAGAGGATTCATAGGTTGGATTAGAATTCCAGTTCATTCAGTCTTCTCTCATTTCAATCTTTTCAAATCTTCCATCGAGGCTTTCGGTGACGAGGTAGAGCTCCAACCGTTGCGGTTTAAGTTCTCGAGGATGTAGTTATAGAACGGAACAGCATCCATTTGGACTAGCAAGAGATGTGGTACTCGATCCCACAAGTGATGTTTTTGGGTGATTGTCAAGGATAATGACTTGGAGTTCTTGTAAGACTGGTTTTATTTGTTTAAAATTTTGATTAAGGTTCCAAGACAAATTCCATCCAACTATTATGGAGGAAAAGTGTGAATTGTCATTTACAGGGTTGTTCTGAAGCTTATGATAAACTCCTATTGTAGTTTAATGTACTAATGGCTGTTATGAGTTTGACATCACTAGCGTGTTGAGGGATTTGTGGTGAAAGTTATTATGATAATTACCAGGCCTTTTTAAAATTATTCTAGAGGGCAACTAGGGCAATTATTTTGCTGATAACTGGCTCCTTTGATGGCCTTTCCAACTTTCTGAGATTTACAATGTACTTAGCAATGCTCCTTTTTTTATTCATTTACATAGAAATGCTATTTTTGATGTATTCTAGTGCGAGGAGGGTTTTGAAGCTTGGGAGATGATCTTGTTTTGTAGACTTGATAGCATCATTTTTTCTTCTTTTAAGAGACACAAGTTCCTTTTCAAAGTGTATATATAATTAAACATGCAAGATAGACAAACAACAAACTTGATAGCACATACTTCCTATCTAATCCCAAAACTTCTTTTTTTAAAAAAAAAATCATTTCTTGTTACGTAATTAGTTTTCTGTGAATTTTCCTTCATCTTTGATTACCTCCCCAACTTGTATTTGCGGCTCTCCTCACAGGATTCTTCTCACACAATCCTCTCTCAATTTTCCACATACTGGTCCTGCTCTGAACCTTTAATTAGTCTAGTTAGTCCTTTTGGTTGTAACACCCGTTCATTGAATCTTAACTCTTCAACCAAGTCATCTAATGTTCATGAGATATCTGCAGTGCCCAAAACTCATTCATACAATAATTTGTGGCTGAACTAGTTTATATGATTTTCCTATTATTGTTGGCAGTCAATGATCACATAAAATTCTAGGATTGTTTCTCTATTTTGTTCTCTTGCATTAATCTTATTGAATACATTGTAGTCTTAGTACTCTGTGGAAGAATTTAGAATTTAGATTCATAAGTAGTGAAATCTATTTGTCTGGATAACTAATTTGGCCATCAAATCTGATTACAAGTTGCCTCATCATCTACTTCCAACTTCCAAGTTGCACTCTGTATTCCATTTTATGGTCCCACTAATTTTGATGCCTATATGTTCAAAAGTTTCTCTGCACATTTTCTAGGTTCTCTTCTCTGCGATGCATTCCTTTGTATTTCAACCATACGCTGAATGAAGGCCTAATTTCTCTTTATATAACTGGAACTAGCTTCCTTTCTAAAGCGTTGTGCACTCGTCTTTTAAATTATAATTCTAATCACCTTGGAGTTCTCAAGAATGACTATTGGTGATGGAGATGCTCATCGAATTCTTTTAGTTTCCTAGCTAGGCAAACTATTAAAAGAAGTGTGGTTTATATAGAATGTCTACATGCACGTGCACGTGCATGTGCGTGCATCTGTGTGTCTGTGTCTGCGTGTGCATGTGCTTGCGTGTCTGTGCATGCGTGTGCATGTGCATGCGTGCGGGTGAGTATGCGCGCACTCGCGGGTGCACATGTGGGTGCGCGTGCATGGGTGTGCATCTGCACATCTGCATGTTTATGTGTGCATGTGCATCTGTGCACGTTTGCATTTGCATTTGCATCTGCGTCGTGCATCTGTGCGTCTGTGTATAGATAATCTATTAAAATATAATTCTAATCACCTTGGAGTTCTCAAGAATGATTATTGGCGATGGAGATGCTCATTGAATTCTTTTAGTTTCCTAGCTAGACAAACTATTAAATGAAGTGTGGTTTTTATGGAACATGTCTACGTGCGCGCGTGTGGTGGATAGATAGATAGATACACATTATATCTTTAAACAAAACTGTGGATGGAAGGAAGGGATTTTTTTTTTCTTTTTATTAAGAGATTCTGCATTGTCTATTTTTTTAATGATTATATGATGGAGATGGTCATCGAATTCTTTTAGTTTCCTAGCTAGACAAACTATTAAATAAAGTGTGGTTTATATGGAACATGTCTACGTGCGTGCATGTGGTGGATAGATAGATAGATAGACATTATATCTTTAAATAAAACTGTGGATGGAAGGAAGGGATTTTCTTTTTCTTTTTGTTAAGAGATTCTGCATTGTCTTTTTTTTGATGTGAGAGATTCTGCATTGTCTTGAAATGATTCACATCTCTTCATGCTGAAGATGTACAACTCATAACTTTTATCTGACAGGCAGCTTTTGTTTGATACTATTTTATGTGATATAAATGTGAAATGTTCTTAATATTTGCTGATTAAATTGCATTTTTGATTTCCAAAAGCATCATCTAAGAGTGTCCTTAATTAATCAAGAATATTGAGTATTAATATTTCTACCCATATATGTTGGTAGTTTGATCCATTTTTCATATCACAGCACAGTGGACCTGGCTATGATGAAGCAAAGTGGAAGCATGAATTGTTGAACATCATACAAATTGCTTGAGTCCGTTCTATGCAGTTGCAACACATCACTGTGTGCATCTAATGAATTCTGTGGTTGAAAATGTCAAAGCCTTCAAATCTTAAAGTAACAAGAAATGGATAAAAATGGCACTCAAACTTACTAGCTTAAGCTAAAGATCTATTTTCCAGACATGTACTAGTGAGTACAAATTTGATGTATGGATCACTATGCACAATATGTTACTCAGATCTCTTCACCTTATCCTTGTAGGTGGGTCTATTAGATGAGGCTGCACCTGATCGGACAATAATGACCAATGCCTGGAAATCATGGCTGGAAGAGCACATCACAGCCACTGGGAAAGTCCCTCCAGGCAATGAAACTGGAAATAACACTTGGTTTCGGTTGCCACAGAGGAAACCAGACTTGCGTTTGACACCTGGTCGCCATGTTAAGCTCACAGTCTCACTGGAGGAGTTAATTGATCAACTGGTTAAGGAGAACAAGGTTGTTGCATTCATCAAAGGATCAAGGAGTGCTCCGCTATGTGGCTTCTCACAGAGGGTGGTGGGGATATTGGAGTCCCATGGTGTGGATTTTGAGTGTGTGGATGTTCTCGATGAGGAGTACAACCATGGGTTGAGGGAGACTCTGAAAAAGTACAGCAACTGGCCTACTTTCCCACAAGTTTTTGTTGGAGGGGAGCTTGTGGGAGGATGCGATATTATTTCCTCCATGGCAGAGAAAGGGGAGCTCGCTGCACTGCTCCAGAAGTAGTATTCTCTGTGGTTGAGAGAACGTTGAATTGCTAGTATCATTTGAAGGATACAAAGGTATGATCCTCTAAAACCATTTTATTGTATTGAGCATTTTTTCCTAGTGTAATTTTGGAGGATCTCAAAAATAAATACTAGCTAATCAATCAAGAGAGATAACAGTAGAGCAGCCAAAGAGTCAAGAACAATATTTTTTTTCTTCAAAAAAAAAAAAAAAGTCAAGAACACCTGTACAACTTATGTTAGTATTGGATTACTTTCAAGTCAGAAAAAAGAAAAATAACGTCTTTCATCTAATGAGTTGAAATTTCTCGGTGGAATTCCAGAAGGTTGAGCAGCTCAGAGGTGACCACTAGATACGGATGTTGAACTTTTGATCTCAACAGTGGTGACCTGGCTTGAACTTGCACTCAGGCCTCCTTGTAAGTCAACAGTATGTATCCTGAACTAATTCAACTCATCATCATTCCTTGGGATTATGAGTTAGCATTTCCATGACACCGATGTTACAATCACTGGCTATCTTGTATGCCATTTTGGATGATATAATGCACTATATTAGTATGTTTATGCTCAACTTAGCTCTTCCATGCAATTGTGGTTTATTGTGTTATAGGCAGGAGCTGGTGTGCCCCTACGGTTGGTGGTGGGGATGTTAGAACTAGGCTGCAGCCTTGCCAGAATGTTTGGACTCTGAAAGGAGTAATTCAAGCCTGTTTGCTTCCTTCTGGGCACATGCTGTCCACCATATACTAACATTTTAAAGATGATGATTGCATAAAATTTCAAAAAACTTGTTAGGAAGGGATGCAGGCTTGCATTGATTTCTATTCTATTGTCAAGGGAGTATAAGATATATAGCTTAGAGTATAATTTACTCCATCTAATAAGCAAACAATAATGATATCTCTATTAACCGAAAATTATATATATATATATATATATATAACAATAATGATATCTCTATTAACCGAAAATTATATATATATATATATATATATATATATATATATATATATATATATATATATATATATATCATTTTAAAGATGATGATTGCATAAAATTTCAAAAAACTTGTTAGGAAGGGATGCAGGCTTGCATTGATTTCTATTCTATTGTCAAGGGAGTATAAGATATATAGCTTAGAGTATAATTTACTCCATCTAATAAGCAAACAATAATGATATCTCTATTAACCGAAAATTATATATATATAGGTTGAAGTGGGAGAATGTACCACCCATGAGTAGTTATTATTAAGTCAAAATGTACAGTGGCATGTTACATGGATTGTAACATAAGTCTGACAAGCTTGGGCAATGAGAGCCCATGCATGTTCAGACACAGATTAAATTATGGAGGCCCCATCGAGAAGATAGAGGAGAAGCGCTTACGAAGAAGTCCAAGATGGGGTGGTTTCTTATAGTCTTCTAAAAGCCAGCCAATTTTCATTCATCCTTTTATATTGATGATTTCAGCTGCTCTGTTAGTTGAACTATAGGTTGTTTCAACTTTCCATTATAACACGCTGCCCATCTCTCCATTAGAGAGATACATTGCTCATATAGTTTTCTTTGGGTGAATGCTTCAAAATAGAATAGTCTCCTGTTCCTTTCCTTCCAGAGGCTCCAAATGATCACTGAACTTAGACAGTCCCATTCTTGTTTATTGACGTGTTTGGGTAGCCGCCTTCTCCATTCTAACCATAGCTCCTGGATTGTTTTTGTCATTGAGTTGATTCTCAGTTTGTGCTGTATCCGCTCTCATGTTTGAGCAGTGAATTCGCATGTGAGGAACAAATGATTGGTGGTTTTTTTTTCTACTCCACATAGCAGGCAAGAAGACGGAAGTTTCATGTTTTTCCTTTGCATATTTTCTGTTGTTAGAATTCTATCATGAAAAGTCCGCCAGTTGAATACTTTTATTTTTTATGGTAGTGGAATTTTCCAGTTGAATTTTGCAAACCGGGATATGGTGCCTCCATGTCTCAAGAACTTGTAGCATTCCTTGACTGTGAATTTCCTGCTTTGATGTCATTTCCATTTGATCGAGTCTGGATTGTTTCCCAGTATTGCTTTATTGATGAGGATCTCAAGTAGTACAACTTTTTCTGTTGCAGTTGAATTTAAAATTTCTCTAAAATGACTTCTAAGGTTTGTGGTTCTGAGAAAGTCTACAACTGATACTTCAGATTTGTTTGAGAGGATGAAAAGCTCTGGGAATATGTCCTTCATATGTTTGTCAGGATTCCATTGACCATGCCAAAAATATATCAACTTTCCATTGCTAACAACTGGTGCTTTGTGTGAAAATGTGTTGCAACTTCAACATATTGTTCCAAACGGTAGATGCAGATTTCAAGTTTTTTTGTTTCATGTTGGGTTGGTAGTCTTTTGATAATGCAGATTTTGGGTGAGCTTCTGCCAAGGCTTTAATCGTTCTTCAAATAAAATCCACCAGCATTTGAGTCTGAGGCTTTGATTGAAAGTTCTTGAATTAATGATGCCTAAGCCTCCCATTGCTTTCGGCCTACAAACTTTGTACCATAATTGGCTCCATAAGGGTTGCTGTCTCCTCTTTATAAGAGGAGTAGAATGCCAACATCCAATATGTCGGTATTGCACCTGAATTGATGAGTGTTTCTCTACCGCCCAGGGAGAGTAGTTTCCCTTTCTATGAAGCTAACTTTTGATCAATTTTTTCTTCAATGGAGGCCCAGTCCATTGGCTTTGGATTAGGGTCATGGAGGGAAAATCCTAAATATTTTGTTGGAAGCTTAGGGGGCGTGTTGCTCGGGGGTTTTGGAGCCGGGAATGGAAATGCATATTGGTGGCTTTCATTGTAACCGTTTAGTTGGGAGGAGTTTCATTCTTATTTTGATTCCGGGATAGCATAGGAATGGTCCAATTCTTCCAAAACCAAATCTTCACTTTCTTTTAAGAATTCGATTCCCTAGTCCGGTCACAAATCAAATGCTTCAGAGGATATAACTATTTTGATTCTCATTTTAATCCATTTCAATTTTAATCCCTGTCGTAAATCAAACATGTTCATGTTGGAATTAAAATAAAAATTAGAATGGTCATATCTTTCAAAGTAATTGGTTAGTGATGGGAGTCGGAATCCTTATCCAATTAAAGAATTGAATTCTTAAGAAATGCTGGGGATTGGATTTTGGAAGGATCGAGCCATTCTTATTCTACTTGAAATCATAATAGAAATGGAACTCCTGGCCAAATGATTGAAATGAAAGTCATCAATTTTCATTTCAGGCTTTAAATCCCTCAATCAAACACCCTGTAGGGTAGTTTTTGTTTTCATTGATTTTGAAGGGTCGCCTTCAAAATTAGTGATGATTGCATCAGCTGAGCTAGATCCCTTATATGATCCTCTGTGCTTTCTCTTTTTTCTGGAAAGGGTGGTATGTTACATGTTGTTTCATTATATAATGAGGGTATATTTGGTTCATGATTAGAATCGGAATGAAAATCTAAATGGCCATATCTTTCGAAGCGTTTGGTTCATGATTGGAATTAAAATTCTTATTTGACTAGAGATTTGAATTCATAGAGAAGAGTGGAGATTTGATTTGGGAGGATTAGACCATTCTTATTCCAAGATGGAATATGAATGGAATTTCTTCCAACCAAATGGTTTGAATAAGAGTCATCTATTTTTACTTCCATTCTAATTTCCAAATCCTTCCAATCCAAAAAAAAAAAAAAAAAAATCCTTGTAATAAAAAGAAGGATGACTAAAAGTCCAAAAAGAAGAATCACAATTTCAGTAGTACATCGTTATTTTTTATCCTCAACAAATCTAGTCATTTGTACAAACACGAGAACAAGGGTACACCAAAAAAATCAACTCAAACGGAATGCTCACCATCTTACAAAGAACCCAACATATGAAGTGGACTTTCCGCCACCATCGTTGCTGGTTATGGTGGCTTGTCACCCGGTTTTGGATTTTCGTCATCATCTTAAATTTTAATCAACATATACTTACGTGAATAAATGATGAAGAAGCATGCACATTCATTATAACTTTATTTGGTCTTCTAATATATTTCTTGGATTATAATCTTCTCCCCCATGATTTATGGTTTATCAGGTTCAAACAGAAATTGGGGGTGCCAATTCTGGCACTCTTATTTTGGGTTATTGAGGTTGGCATTAGAACGGGGGATGTAGATGAACAGGTTGAGAGCTTTTGGTGAACGAGCGGAGGGATGTAACTGTAAGAAAGGGAGGTCGAGATTTCTTTTAACAGGGGGAGTTTTCTTTCTTTTTTTTTTTTTTTTTTGGATAAACCAAAAAGGGATCGTGGAGGATAAATCTCGATGTAGCGATTCAAGATGCTCAGATTTTTACAGTTTTTTTTCATTTAAAGATGAATATGTCAACATGACACCGTCAAGACACCGACTAATGGTCTTTCGAGGCCTGGTTTTATTTCTTTTCTTGGATCACAAAAATAAAACTATGGAGGAGTATATGATATATAGGTGGGACAGAAGAAAAAATGGCAGAGATGGTAGCATTGACATGACTGTTGAGGAGGTAGAAGCATGCTGATTAAAAAGTAATCTTCTTTTTTTAATGTTTGTCAAATCAAAATGGTACTCAGGAAGAGTGAACGAGAAGAAAAACAAAAGTTAAAAATTTCATTATAGGTTTTATTGACTAGAGATTAACACATGTTGATACCATGACGGCTGTCATTCTTCAATGCAATCTAAGTTTAGTAATTTTATTATTTCATAAATATGCAGCAAATCTTGAGTGGGGCCTTTCTCTTGTATTTATTCTCGTAAAATAACTACTAAATAAAATAGGAATGTAGGATGGATTAAATTAAGAAGAGAGTAGCTTTAGCATCCTGGAGATGGATGACCATATGATGTGAAGTTTATTGGCTGGTTCTTCCAAGTTTTGGCTTTATAATAGAATAAATGTTTTCGAGAGAATAAAATAGTTTACCGGAGTAGACTGTGTCCCTATTTTAGTAACTTTTTTGGTTAATTTTCTTGGTTGAATTGGACAAGAGTTTGCTTATATTGCTTCATTTTATCTGGCAACCTTGTGGTCCAGCTGCTGTCTCTCTCATCTAGAACTTTGACTAAAAAATGAGGTCTTTGAGGTGGTACAATCTAATCTTTACATCTGTCCTCAATCTTTGAAAAGAAGAGAAAAATGGAAGGTTATGTTATTAAGCAGAGACGATCAGTCAACGTATGCTTCTCTTGTTCAGAATTTTGTGATGACTCCTCTTCAAACTTAGTGTCGTTCCAATATTCAATATGGCCTTGATTACCTAACCGGATTTGAGATAACTCTGCTCGTCGATGCGCATAGCTCTGGTTGCTATCAGAATCGACTTATATCACTTGTAACCCAAGTTATTATATGCATCTTTTGATGTTGATACAAGTACAACTGCATCATAAATGTCATAATTATGTGAATAAGTGTTTATAAATTTTTCAAGACGATGGTGCATGAGATAATGTTTGACCACCACCTGTGGTTTCTTCACCCAAATCCCCTGCATGTCATGTTTCTGAAAATTGGTGTTGTTCAAACAACGCAATGTGACATGAAGAAAAACCCCTGTTAATGGAAGAGCAGGAAATATAGCTGGAGAGTGATGAAATGCTCTGCTCTCAAAATGGGCTTTCAGAGCATTCCTTGCTCTGAAAAGGAAGGGTTTTGGAATATTGATCGAGTCATGGCTAACAATTGAACAGAGGAGACTGTTTGATTGTCCTCAACAATGTTTCAGGGGCATATTTTTAGCTTGTGAGGGCCATGCCAGAAATGGTTTCCAAGGTGTATGAGATAGATTTGGCACATAAAGCAGTAGTCTTGTGGCCCAATTGCGGTTGACAAATGTGACACCAGCCTGTTGGCTCCATGATGTGCATGAGAGAGAGAGAGAGAGAGAGAGAGAGAGAGGGGGAGAAGGGAGGAGGATGAGGAGAGATAGAGAGAGAGAGAGAGAATTGAATAAAAGCCAACTGTAGATTTATGGTGGATACTTTTCAAACCAAATGTCCTGATATGGAAGTGTATTAAACAATATTCTTAGTGTGGCCCCCTTTGCTTACCAAATTGCTTACTACTCCTGCTAATAGATAATAAATTTGGAGAAGACATCCCCCTAAATAAGCTGGCAACTAGGAAAGTGTTCCCCTTAGTCCATGCCAGCACCCACACCCTTAACTCTCTCGTCCAAGCATAAATATTTCATTGGTCTGCTGGGTTGAGGTCCCCCTAAACGAGCTTCTAGAAAGAATTTGGTAACAAAAGTGAAACGGCTAAGTTGGTAGGAGTAGGATGAGCAACAAACTAGTAGGGCCTGCAGCTTGATTAACACGGCCCGTCTTGCCATTTGCCAGCGGAGTAATTCTTTGTGCACCGCGTGCGGTGCAGCAATCCAGCATGGCCCGCACCGCACGCGGCTATTGATCCACGCTGGCACCACATGGTATGACGATGGAACGGGATATGATATGACGGGAGGGATATACGTAAGCCTGCAGACGCCGCCCTGCAGTCTTTTCAATCGTGCAAAATGACCATTCTGTCATCATCATTTTCGGTATCGGAAAAATGGTTCTTATTCTGGAAACAGGGAAAAAAAAATATTTGCCACTACGACACCCCATCCCAGAGTTCGTCCATTGTTTTTGGACATCCCAGATACCTACATTTTGTGTTTTTTGCTCCTCTTTGGTGGTCGAGAAAGCGTTGATGATCTTCCTTCAATATTTGATACGTCTTCGAAATCATGGAAAAATGGAGACAAGTGGTTTCGTCTTTAAACGCAGATGAACAACACGAAAAGAACGCAAGAAGGAAACGCGGATAGAGGAAGGAAGTACTGCGATCATTGTTTATTCAGGAGGTGATGAGACCCCCTTAAGATCCGTCCCCAAGAATGCTACAAAAGCAGAAACAGGTTAGGAAAATTTTTGATTCCTGCTTGGATACGACATTTAGCATCTGAACTTTTTTTTTACAATTTCTGTAAGGGTATCGGAGTTTTTAAACCAGGGTGCCCCAGGTTTTGAACAAGGATGTCGTAGGTTTTGAACAACGGTGTCGTAGGTTTTGAACAACGGTGTCGTAGGTTTTGAACTAGGGTGCCGTAGGTTTTGAACTATGGTGTCGTAATTTCTATTTTACTATTTTAATATCAATCTTTGAAATTTATCTCTATAGAGGGATGTCACGATAATTTTTTAAAAAATATTAAGTTTTCATAGTATAAAATCATGACACCGTAGTTCATATATTACGACACCCTGGTTCAAAATTTCTGACACCCTAGTTCAAAACCTACGACATCCATGCAGAATTTGTGAAAAATAAGTTTTTAACCCCTCTACCTCTAATACATGGCAACCGTGGCTTGTTTTATGACTCGCAGGGTGTCATAAAATTGCCACGGATGCTGTAACATTAATCAAAATGGCCAAAACAATATTACGACACCCTAGTTCAAAACCTATGACACTCTAGTTCAAAACTTACGACACTCATGCAAAAATTATGAAAAATAAGTTTTTAACTCTTCTATCTCTAATACATGGCAACCGTGGCTTGTTTTATAACTCCCAAGGTATCATAAAATATCCACGGATGCTGTAACATTAATCAAAATGGCTAAAATAGTATTACGACACCCTAGTTCAAAACCTATGATACCCTATTTCAAAACTTACGACACCCATATAGAAATTATGAAAAATAAGTTTTTAACCATTCTACCTCTAACACATGGTAACCGTGGCTTGTTTTATGACTCGCAAGGTGTCATAAAATTGCCACGGATGCTGTAACATTAATCAAAATGGCCAAAACAGTATTACGACATCCTAATTCAAAATCTACGACATCCTAGTTCAAAACTTACGACACCCATGCAGAAATTATGAAAAATAAGTTTTTAACCCTTCTACCTCTAACACATGGCAACCGTGGCTTGTTTTATGACTCGCAGAGTGTCATAAAATTGCCACGGATATTGTAACATTAATTAAAATGGCCAAAACAGTATTACGACACCCTACTTCAAACCTATGACACCCTAGTTCAAAACTTACGACATCCATGCAGAAATTATGAAAAATAAGTTTTTAACCTTTCTACCTCTAACACATGGCAACCGTGGCTTGTTTTATGACTCCCTGGGTGCCATAAAATTGCCACGGATGCTGTAACATTAATCAAAATGGTCAAAACAGTATTACGACATCCTAGTTCAAAACCTACGACATCCTAGTTCAAAACTTACGACACCCATGCAGAAATTGTGAAAAATAAGTTTTTAACACATCTACATCTAATACATGGCAACCGTGGCTTGTTTTATGACTCCCAGGGTGTCATAAAATTGCCACGGATGCTGTAACATTAATCAAAATGGCTAAAACAGTATTACGACATCCTAGTTCAAAACTACAATACCCTAGTTCAAAACTTATGACATCCATGCAGAAATTGCTTAATTTACATTTATATTTTACTTATGTTTCAGGTGATCTTCCAATGCTTCGGCTGCCCAGATTAAAGGCTTCACAATTGTTTAAAAATCATTGCAAGCCAGCAGTATATGCTGAACAGGTTTTGAAGATGAGTTTCTCAAGTTATCATTTAGAAATAATCTGAAAGACTCATTTCAATGCGTTCGTAGATATATAACCGTTTGTTGTCGATGGACGTCTACTAGCTGAAATTATTAGATGCTATAAGGGAGGAAACAAGTTTATTTTTTGTGGCAAGGAACTTATATTCAGCGTGGGAAGACCTGTCCCTGATTTTGGGTCTGCCATGCCACGGAAAGAAAATCAAAATAGAAGATCAAGTTAAGAAGGGCCGGTTATTCAGAAGATTTGGAAGACAATTAAATATGCAAAATAAGGGGCTGGAGAAGTTAATTGCCCGACTTCATTCATCCAATCTACAAGAGGATGTCGAGGACACAGTGAGATTATGGATTGCATTTATGTTCGCAATGTTCTTGTGTTCAAAGTCAAATCAAAGTTGCCCAAGATTTATCATCCCTTACTTGGATGATTTATCCCGGCTGGATAAAATAGATTGGGCTACCACAATAATGGAGTTGACTCTTATGTCTCTCCCAGATGCTGCTGTTTGCTTGAGATCCAACCAGCCAGTCCTAACCAAAAGAAGCGACAAGGTTAGGAGGCAGCCAACCCTATATGGGTGTATAGCTGCTCTGTTGGTAAGTGTCATTAAGATGCAGTAAAAGTATAATTGCTTTATTTTAAATCTTCCATATATTTAACATACATGTTTATTATGTACAGGTTTGGTTCCTTGAGCATAGTACCTTGAGAGCCCCAACATATCCAAAAAAATTGCCTAGGCTGTTAAAATGGTATGATAGTCAGGTAAGACAAAGATTGTTGACCTTACAAACTTGAAGCCTCATGAGTTGGTAAATAAAAATATTTTTTCATTATAATATTAATGAACAATATATTATTATGATTAATGTATGGTTATTTTGTTATTGTTCTTTGCTTGCAGGTGGAGGGAGCTATTGAGCCAATAATAACGGAACAATGGCTTCTCCCTAAAGAAACAATAACAGCAGCATCCTCCAAAAAAGAAAAAACTTGTGCAAGCTGTGCACAGGTGAAGGTTGAACTTGAAGAAATAAAGAAGAGGCTAGCCATAATTGAAACTATTCTTAGTTCATTGGTAAATAAAGGTACCAATGCCAATAAAGAAGGCCACAAAGAGGCGGAGGGAGAGGATACTGAAGATACTGAGGTTGAGGTGGAAGAAATTTTTGATGAAAAATTTAAGGATACCCTTGTAAGTGAGGAAGTTGGGGAAAAAAAAGAAATCCAGATTCCTTCACTTATCAAGAGGGTAAAAAAAGAACCTAGGCTGCGGAAGGCCTCCCAAATCGTAGCTGATTCTATTTTCGAAACAGGCCCATTGAAAAAAAAGTTGAAGATGGTGGGCACATCTCAGCTTGAGGAATCAAATTTGAATTTTCAAATTGAAGATTATGAAAATTTGATCAATACATTTTTGAAAGAAAAGATGAACTCGTAAGTTACACCTATTTTTTCTAATATGTATGCTAATTTATAATCGAGAATATATAATATCATTCATGTTTATTAATTTCAAGGATGTCATGTACACCAACAAATTCGGAGGCACTATCACTAGGAAAAATCTTTTTGATCTCATCAACAATGACATGATAGTTAATGATGCAAGTAATGGAGTATTACATCGTTTTGTTGTTAATCTTTATGTATGTACTAATATATTTTCTAATAATTATTATATTTACTTTATAATTAATCAATTTAAATTATATTGACAGATAATTGATGCTGGGCGGAGTTCATTACAAAGAACTGGGCTGAGAATGCAGAAAGATATCATAAGAGTATAGTTGCTCCAGTAATGACTTCTGGCTTATGCCTAACCTTAACATCACCATGTCATGAACTTACTGGAATAGCCGGCAATATGATTTTTGATGCAGTGAGTGATTCAGATAAGAAGGAATTTCGATTTCTCTTCACTATCATCAACTCCGAAAATTCTCACTGGCACCTGGTAGCGGTGGACATGCAAGAGAAGATTTTCATGCATCTGGATTCGATAAAGTGCAATTCTAAGTACAAGGCAAATGCTAGGAAGTGGCACAAGATAGTAGGTGCAATGTTCCACATATTCTGTGATAATAATGAGGTATCCAAATGCTCAATGATAGAGAATAGTGAATGCCCTTCCCAAGCTGCAGGATCACTGGACTCCGGGTTGTTTTGCTTGAAATACATGGATTTTATTGATCGCAGGGATAGGCCTGATACTTGGGATTTCACAGAAAAAGATTTCAGCATGTACCGCCGCCAGTTAGTAGCAAGAATTTTGAGAGAGAGTATGAATCAAAAGATTGAAAGTGCTGTTAAATATTAGCCTATAAAAGCAAATTATTTGTTATGTACTCTTTCTTTTCGATTCATTCACTTCTGTATTATGTTACATAAATTTGTAACTAACTCGAAGATTATATTTTAAGTATCATTCTCAAAAGAAAATTATTTTGATTCATTCAACCAGTATTGTTTTTAATATCATTGTCTTATTACATGTAGTTCTATGTAATTCATTCAATCAATATTTTGTAATTCTTCATTGCTGTGATGATGATATAAATGAATGTTATGTTTCTTGACAAGATGCTGTAGTATTTATACTAGAGTGTCGTAGCATTTGAACTAGGGTGTCGTAGGTTTTGAACTAGGGTGTCGTAAGTTTTGAACTAGGATGTCGTAATGCTGTTTCAGGTGATTTTATTGATTTTTAAGCAGCCGGGACTATTTTTGATTATCTGGGAGTCAATAGCCTATCCAATGATGACATGTACCACAGGTAGAAGGGATTAGAAACATTTTATCTTATATTTTCTGCATGTTTATTTTTTTTGAACTAGGATGTCGTAACTTTTGAACTAGGATGTCGTAACCTTTGAACTATGGTATCGTAATGCTGTTTCAGGTGATTTTAT
The DNA here is from genome assembly GCA_021397845.1 of Areca catechu. Lineage (NCBI taxonomy): Eukaryota > Viridiplantae > Streptophyta > Magnoliopsida > Arecales > Arecaceae > Areca > Areca catechu. Next base: position 181,513,040 of record CM038050.1, read on the forward strand.
TGATTTTTAAGTAGCCGGGACTATTTCTGATTATCTGGGAGTCAATAGCCTATCCAATGATGACATGTACCACAGGTAGAAGGGATTAGAAACATTTTATCTTATATTTTCTGCATGTTTGTTTTTTTTGAACTAGGGTATTGTAAGTTTTGAACTAGGATGTCGTAACCTTTGAACTATGGTGTCGTAATGCTGTTTTAGATGATTTTATTAATTTTTAAGCAGCCGGGACTATTTCTGATTATCTGGGAGTCAATAGCCTATCCAATGATGACATGTACCACAGGTAGAAGGGATTAGAAACATTTTATCTTATATTTTCTGCATGTTTTTTTTTTTGAACTAGGTTATCGTAAGTTTTGAACTAGGGTGTCGTAACCTTTGAACTAGGGTGTCGTAATGCTGTTTCAGGTGATTTTATTGATTTTTAAGCAGTCGAGACTATTTCTGATTATCTGGGAGTCAATAGCCTATCCAATGATGACATGTACCACAGGTAAAGGAATTAGAAACATTTTATCTTATATTTTCTGCATGTTTGTTTTTTTTGAACTAGGATGTCGTAGCCTTTGAACTAGGATGTCGTAATGCTGTTTCAGGTGATTTTATTGATTTTTAAGCAGCCGGGACTATTTCTGATTATCTGGGAGTCAATAGCCTATCCAATGATGACATGTACCACAGGTAGAAGGGATTAGAAACATTTTATCTTATTTTTTGCATGTTTATTTTTTTGAACTAGGGTGTCGTAACTTTTGAACTAGGGTGTCGTAACCTTTGAACTAGGATGTCGTAATGCTGTTTTAGGTGATTTTATTAATTTTTAAGCAGCCGGGACTATTTCTGATTATCTGGGAGTCAATAGCCTATCCAATGATGACATGTACCACAGGTAAAAGGGATTAGAAACATTTTATCTTATATTTTCTGCATGTTTTTTTTTTTTTAACTAGGATGTCGTAACTTTAAACTAGGATGTCGTAACCTTTAAACTAGGTGTCATAATGCTGTTTCAGGTGATTTTATTGATTTTTAAGCAGCCAGGACTATTTCTGATTATCTGGGAGTCAATAGCCTATCCAATGATGACATGTACCACAGGTAGAAGGGATTAGAAACATTTTATCTTATATTTTCTGCATGTTTGTTTTTTTTAACTAGGGTGTGTAACTTTTGAACTAGGGTGTCGTAACCTTTGAACTAGGGTGTCGTAAACATCCTGTACCATAGGTAGAAGGGATTTTTTATCAATCTGGGAGTCATAAACATCCTATATGAAATTTCATTCAATAATCTAAAAAAACATAGGACTGTACATATATAATACTATACCATAATTCAGGATTTTATATCCTATCCTGTGTTAGTTGACAGCATACATAAGCATCAAATTCATCTAAAAAAGGGTCCGAAGAAGGTACAGTGGGTTCAATTATTGTTTTTGGTAATTCCACTACAATATGGAAAGTCTGCCTTTTGCTAGTACTACATCTTCTCTCATTTTGCATAGGAGTGTCAACAGAAGCCTTATCCAAATTTTTCTTTGATCTCTTTGATTTCTTCTCGACTCCACTCTTAATTCTATTCTCTCATGGACGACCTTTCGTAGTAAGTTGGTCAAGATCCTGAATTAGAAGTTCTCTGCTTTGCTTAGCTGCACAATTAGCATCAACAGCTTTTCTAAATAATGATGTAAGATCTTCCATCACCAAATTGAATGCATCTTCAGACATGAAGGCTATCTCTGCAAGCTTCATCATCCAATGACTCATCAAAGCATATCTACGATCAATAAAACATAATATTCGTATTAGGATTTCATGATATATGATAGGTTAATGTAAACTTAAAATAAGACATCCGAATTTAAATAATTCCTTGAGTGCGTACTGTGATTTTCACGTGCTTTTATCACAAAATTGAGTGTTGCATTCGAGATCGTCGAATTGATATTTCATGTCCTTGCACCATCTATTCAAGAAGTACTTATCTGGGATACGAAATATCTCGCTTTGATGAAGAACCAATAAGGCATGCCTACACAAGTAACCTTTGTACTAAAGGATCCACACTGGCATTTATCATCCTCCAAAGTTTTGTCATATGAAACCTCGTAATTTTTAATAATCTCCTTATTGATTCCATTAACTTTAATTCTTTCAAATGATTTAACAGAATATACATCACGATTATCAACTTCTTTAAGTAATCTGGCATTTGATGCAGTCATTTCAAGGACCTCATTCTGAAATTTTTTGAATATGCGCCTTGTATATTTTCCTGATGCTTGCCTCTCAAAAGGAGAGGATGTCTTTAGGAAAGCACTTGTTTGCAACATTTTATTGTCTTCCTCATTTTCTGCTTCATATTTTTCTCCAAGGCATCTTCGTACTTATCGATGAATTCCTTGAGCATAGTCTTCGAGTTTATAAACCATCAAAGAAGTGATTGATGCTCTCATTTTTTTGTGAAGTTGACATCCCTATTCATAAATATTCAAAAAATAGAAGAATAGAAGATAAAAAGTTTGTTCAAAAATTTAAAAAATGAACATTAATCATTTATAATGACTAACAAACCTGCAAAAAATATATCTTTAAATAAACTGGAACCCATTTATCCCGACATTTATATATGTCATTTAACCAACATACGGCCTTGCATTCTACATATTTCTCTATTAAATGTGTCCATCTTTTCTCGAAAGATACTATGGTAACTGAATCATATATCGCCTCGTCAAACTCAACCATAAAGTTGGGATTTGCAGTGCAAATATGGACAATCTTTTCACGAATCTTCTTCAAAATATACCAAAGACAAAATCTATGTCGTGCATTGGGAAAAACATCCCTGATAGCAGCCTCGATTGCCTTATCTTGGTCAGTTATAATGGCATTAGGTGTTGACCACCATTTGCATCCAGCCATGATTGGAATACCCATTTAAATGTCTCAGTCGTCTCATCTGATAATAATGCGCAACCAAGCAATGTGGATTGTCCATGATGGTTAACTTCGGCAAATGGACAAAAGGACATTTAATATGTATTTGTCAAATAAGTTGAGTCAAATGTCAGTACATCACTAAAGTAAGTGCTTGCCAATCTTGACCTAGGATGGATCCAGAAGACAGTCCTGAGCTATCCATTATCATTCAGGTCAAAAGTATAAAAGAAATTTGGATTTTTAACTTGCATTTGTGTGAAATGGATTACCATTGACTGTGCATCTCCTTCTTTCAGCTGACTCTGACGTTCTCGACAGATAAAATTATGAGCATCCTTTTCTGTGAAATATAATTGTCTTCTTCTCCCTTTCCTTTTAACCATGGCAGAGTATATTTGACTTGTGGGAACATTCACGGCATGTAAATTGCTGATCTCTGCCTTTTCTGGTGTGCTGATCCTCCTATGGGACCGTAGATAACCAGCTGATGATATGGATAGCTCATGGTTATGTTCTAGGAAAACATCAACCAATATCCACTTACCATTTTTAGAATTTAGTCTTGCTTTTATCGAAGCCTTACAATCAATTTTGTCAGTATCCCTAGGATTCATGGAGTTATCGATTTTTCTAGATTTTCCTTGCCTCCAACATGCCAGGTGCTTGAAGCATATTTCTTTGTTATTGTTGGACCTACTACACACTGTTGTAATTCCAAAACCTACTCTCCTTGCATATCCATTGTAGAAATTGTATAAATCATTTGCGGAATTGAACTCCATACCAATTTTAGGATCAACAGACTCGTTCTCTGTGATCAGGGTGATAGGTGAAGGTACATTCTTCTGAACAACATCAGCAACCTCATCCAAATTTCTAATTTCAGTGCCATATGTAGAAATATCTGCATAAAAATTCATAAACATTGATATACATAATTTTAGATGACATTTTATCTACAACAAAATAAATAATGAGTTATATATTGGTAGAATATGACATGACAGTGCAATAATAAGACATGGATGCAAAAAGTTCAGAAATATATGCTGAAACAGTATTACGACATCCTAGTTCAAACACTACGACACCCTAGTTATAAAGCTACGACATCCCTGAACAAAAACTTAAACCGGATGTTTTGATCCTCCATAACAGAAGTATTTCGGTATGCATTGATGATATATGATACCCCCAATATAATAAAATGCTTATGAAAAAACTTGGGTATCAAAAAAATCAAAACATGAACAAATCGGTACAAAACAGAAAATGAAAACTTTTATCCTCCATCATGGGACATTTCAACCATGCATTGGCTTGAATAAGATTGTTAGATTGTGATAAAAGACCAGGAAGGAAAAAGATTTCAAAAAAAGGGTTTTCAAGTTACGACACCCTAGTTCAGAAGTTACGACACCCTAGTTAAAATATTATGACACCCGATCATGAAACATGAAACTAAATATACTAACCCCTACTACCTCGAGAACTTATCATTTGTGGACTGAGTTACGACTCCTAGGATGTCATAAAATGACATGGATGCAAAAAGTTCAGAAATATATACTGAAACAGTATTACGACACCCCAGTTCAAACACTACGACATCCTAGTTATAAAGCTATGACATCCCTGAACAAAAACTTAAACTAGATGTTTTGATCCACCATAACATAAGTGTTTCGGTATGTATTGATGATATATGATACCCCCAATATAGTAAAATGCTTCTGAAAAAACTTGGGTATCAAAAAAATCGAAACATGAACAAATCAGTACAAAATAGAAAATGAAAGCTTTTATCCTTCATCATGGGACATTTCAACCGTGCATTGGCTTGAATAAGATTGTTGGATTGTGATAAAAAGACCTGGAAGGAAAAAGATTTCAAAAAAAAAGGGTTTTCAAGTTACGACACCCTAGTTCAGAAGTTACGACACCCTAGTTAAAATATTATGACATCCGATCATGAAACATGAAACTAAATATACTAACCCCTACTACCTCGAGAATTTATCACTTGTGGACTGAGTTACGACTCCTAGGATGTCATAACATGACATGGATGCAAAAAGTTCAGAAATATATGCTGAAACAGTATTACAACATCCCAGTTCAAACACTACGACACCCTAGTTATAAAGCTACGACATCCCTATACAAAAACTTAAACCGGATGTTTTGATCCTCTATAACAGAAGTGTTTCGGTATGCATTGATGATATATGATACCCCTAATATAGTAAAATGCTTCTGGAAAAAATTGGGTATCAAAAAAATTGAAACATGAACAAATCGGTACAAAACAGAAAATGAAAACATTTATCCTCCATCATGGGACATTTCAACCATGCATTGGATTGAATAAGATTGTTGGATTGTGATAAAAAGACCAGAAGGAAAAAGATTTCAAAAAAAGGGGTTTTCAAGTTACGACACCCTAGTTATAAAGCCATGACATCCCTATACAAAAACTTAAACTACGTTTATTATCCCCTCCTACTAGGAATACCTATAACTTGTGGACTGAGTTATGACTTCCAGAGTGCCATTAACTTTCTCTAACTACCAAAACAGTTGGTATAATAAATCAACTATAAAAAGAAAACTAAAAAAATGTTTTACTTCTTGGTGGAGAAGACATTTTATCTTGAACGTATAGAATAACTCTTCGATGGCTTATTCCAAACTCGGATCAAAAGAAAGGAAGTCTTCGATGCCTTATTCCAGCCTCAACCAAAACAGAGTACTTTTTCAGATAGAAGAAAGAGGTTGATTTCTGCAATAGAACTCTCAGAGCAGATTTTAGCACGAGGAAGATTCTTCTTCAACCTTTATTGATTTCTTGGATAAAAACCAGAGCATGTTTCAGAATGTTTCAGATTGAAAGATTTCCATAAATCCAAGCAAGATGGCGGGTAAAATGAGGCTGGAGGGAATGTGCTAGATGATATTTCAAATAAAAGCTGAATCCTATTTAATGCTAGTCACGCTAAAATTAAAACCTATTATACACATCCCATTATGCCATATCCTGTCCCATCGTCATGCCACGTGGTGCCAGCATGGAGCAATAGCCGCGTGCGGTGCAAGCCATGCTGGATTTGCTGTACCGCATATGGTGCACAAAGAATTACTCTTGCCAGGGATGTTGTCGGGCCTGTTGAGCCTTGTTGGATCTGCCAGTCCAAGGGAACCCAACCCATCTCTGTTGAACCCATGGCCTCGACCAGCCCAATGTGAGTGACTTCTTACCGATCTTTTTTTTGAAAAAAAAAAAAATATTTTTTATAATAAACAATAAGGGAGGCAAAAAACGCCACCCAAGCTTTATTGACAGAAGGAATATGTGCAAAAAGGACCAATCTTGAGGTAGCCTCACTATTTTTTGCCAGCCTTCCACGGGACCTCCATTTTTTTTTTCTTTTTTTTTTTGGTCTAGCTTGCCGCTTTTGCCTCGGCAGTTTAGTATCCTCGACAACTGACATATGCGATCTTCCTTGGCTGCTTTTTCTGTTTGGTGGATGCTATTCCTCCATTTCTTGCACGGTTGAATCCATGCGTGCTACTGGAGCTTGGCTTCCATGTCGTTTCCATTTCCTTGTATCTTTTTTATACTTTGTAGTTTGCTGAGATTTTTTTTCTTGTAATATAAATTGGTGGTTGTTGGGGTATCCTGATTTAGATCAGCTACGAATCAAGTTTCGATTTGACTTATCGAAGTCCCGGTTCTCCGAACTACGGATTTCGGACTAAGCGAAGGCCAACCGCAAGCAATTCAAGACTTCACATCGAACTACAACATCCAAATGCCAGTCCTTCGGATAGTATCTTCGATCCTGACCAAAGTCTGAACTACTCATCGACTTCCGAAGACACGAACTTCGGTCCTCGCCGTAGACATGATCTTCGGTCTCGAAAAAATACCAAGCCTTCTGCTCATGCAAGGGGAAACCCGAAGCTTGAACCACAATCTGTTCCAAAAAGGAAACTGTAACCAACGGTTACAATCGACACTCATCATGCCATGATCATGGCGCGCAATTCCTGCAGCCACATCTTCGATCTGGCCGGAACCGCTCATTGACAACCCACGATCGCCAATCATGGAAGAGATTGGCTTCCCATGATCTCCGAGAAAAGAGCGGGCCACAGATCGGAGGCCATCTTTTAAATATGGTAAGAAAGATGGTTCGAGAGGTACGCGCGAATCATCCGCACACATACATTTTCAATCTCCAAGAACTCTTTCTCTTCCACTCTCGACATCTTTCCCATTCTGTGACTGGAATCCGTCACTGATTTAGACATCGGAATATACTTCGCCGGAACAACTTCGATAAAAAACCTATTTTACAGATGAACCAGAAATGATCCTGCGATACAGCGGTTCTGACCGGCCGATCCAGAAATGCCACGCCAAAAAGGCCATTGGGACTCAGCCCAGCAGCCTCCACTTGCATTATAAAAAAATAAAATAAAAATGGCACATAAATAAACGTTGGGGGATTAAGCGACCATCTCCCATAGAAACGATAAATTTATGTACCAGTATCTGATTTTAAAATTATCTTGGTATTGTTAGCCAGGCTTTTTTATTCTAATCTGCTTGAGTATATCACCAGTACACCTCTCTCTCTGAGAAAAAACCAGGCTTGCCTACCTTTCCACCTACAAAACATTAATTTAAAAGCCGCCCTGCAACCTGGTGGAGAACCCAGCTAAGCTAAAACGTAACCGCCATCATTGATTATTATTAATTTACGCGCTTTGCCTGTGAAAACTTTAATCGAGACGATGGGGACCGGAGGAAACCATGTATATTCTATAAGGCTGGGCGAGTTTTGGGCGGCTATTGACCTCATGATTCATTCACCAAATCTTCATGGTATCACGTAGCATATATAAATGAAAAGAATGATTTGGATTAGCAAAGTAACAGTAAGTCTATCACCAACCATATCATGTAGAGAATGACCAGGGAACGCTTTGAGACGGTCGGAGTGACTTAGGTTCCAATCCATCTTTTTCTTGTTTTGAGAGTTTCTTCTCTGGGTTTTAAAGGTTTCTAAGGGTTTTTCGATGGTTTTGGTTGTTATTTGGTGGTTCCATGACGAAAGAGGGAGTCGAGAAGGGCGCGGCTGTATCGAACTCCGAAGTTAAAGGCTCTTCAGAGAGATCGTGGATGGAGGTGGTGCATGGCCCTCTCCGAGCTCCGGTATGATCCCGTACAAGTTATCTGAGGACGAAATCGAGAGGCTCCAGCAGAGCTTCTCTAAGGTCCTAGTTATGCCGGATTCGGTCGACGATGCTCGCCGGAAATGGGAAGGCATTGCTGTCATTTTCCGCAGCCTGGGTTGCAGGGTCCAGCCGGCTCGGGTGGCGAAGATATCCAGTTGAGGCTACAGCTACCGACTGAGCCAGAGGTGTTTCCGATAGGGAATGATCACAAAGTTCTGAGAGTGGGCTCTAAGGAGGACTGCGAGCGTGTCTTAGCAGGGGGTCCCTGGTACGTAGCTAGCCAACGATGGCCTTCGTTCCATGGCACCCGGATTTCCTCCCAGGAAGAAGCCCAGTGACTCGGACGGTGGTTTGGATGCGCCTGCTTGAGCTGCCGTTGGAGTATTGGGAGCCAGCGGCAATAATGGCAGTTGCTGGGGAGGCAGGTACCCCTCTCTCTCTCTCGACAACTTCACTGACTTGATGAAAAAAACTGGTTTCGCCCGTGTGCGTGTCAAGATCGACGCCTCCAAGCCGCTGCTTCCGGGGGTTCTAATTCAGGGGAGGGATTCCATCTTCTGGCAGCAATTCGTATTTGAAAGCCTCCCCTCGGTTTGCTTCCTCTGTGGACGGATTGGTCACACTGTGGGTGAGTGCAGCTTCCTCCACAACAGTCCTCCAAGAGATTCTACATCTTCTGGTCTTTTCCAAGACAACTTTGTGGCGAATCCCCCTTCGGAAAGCAATGATCGGAGGAAGGTTTCAGAGGATGGTGGATCCAGATCCGTGGCAGTGGAGGGGAAGTTCACCTTTGGTCCATGGTTGGTAACCGCAAGAGTTCGACAACCTCGCCTGGTGGCTGCCACTCAGAAGGGAGGGTTGGGTGGGGAGAAAGGGAAGGCTCCGATTTCTTCCTCTGAGCCCCCTTCCTCTTCTCCCTCCCGGTCTTCTCTGACTCGATCGTCCTCTTCTCCAAGCTCCCCTCCTGACTCCGAGGGCTGGCAGAAGCCCTCCAAGGTGACCCGGTGTATTTCTGATAATATTCTTATTGCCCAGAAATTCATGCATGACCTTCGTCGGGCCCCTCAGCACCGCAGCTTAATGGCTATCAAATTGGATATGAAGAAAGCATATGATAGGGTCAGCTATACCTTCTTACACTAGGCTCTGCTGGATCTTGGATTTCATCCTGATTGGATTTCCAAGATTATGGCATGTATTTCTAGCCCCTCCTTTTCTATTCTGGTCAATGGCTCACCAACGGAATTCTTTCACTCCTCTCTGGGCCTTCGTCAAGGTTGCCCTCTCTCTCCCTCTCTGTTTATTATTTCTGCTAACTATCTCTCTATATCCTTATCTATAGCTGTGCGGAATGTGGTTGTTCAACAGTATTTCCCTGCCCCTGGAGCTCAGCCAATTTTTTACTTATTATTTGCTAATGATTGCTTACTTCTCGGCCGGGCTTCTCATATAAATGCTCGTGGCCTTCGGAGAGTCTTGGAGGGTTACTGCTATGTTTCAGGCCAGAGTATTAATTTGTACAAATATGGGATTTATTTCAGCCCTAAAACCTCCATCAGGATTCACTGTAGAGTTGGAGATATCTTGGGGATTACCGAGCGTCAGGGACCTTCGCATTATTTGGGTATCCCTATCTCTGGAGTCAGACTTTCTAGGGCAGACTGTGCTCCGCTTCTGGCAGGTGTTCGGCAGAGGATAGACGGCTGGCAGGATAGAGCTCTCTCCTCCATGGGCAGAATTATCCTCATTCGATTGGTGCTTTCTTCTCTTCCCATATATATGTTATCTAATGTCGTTATCCCAAAGTGGGTTATCCTCGACATCGAGCAGATGATGCGATCCTTTCTTTGGGACTCCTTGCACGCTCGTCGCAGAATTCATTTATTGAGATGGGACAGGGTGTGCCAGTCTAGACTGGGGGGATTGGGCATCCCCTCCCTCCTTTCTCATCGGGAGGCTTTCTTGACGAGGCATGCCATCAGGTTCTTTCTGTCTCCGGATGGTCTATGGTCCTCCCTCATGAGATCTGATGATATTTCTGCTGATTTCAATGCATCCACTAGACCCCCCAGAAATTGCTCTATTATTTGGAAGGAGATGATCATGAGGGCCCCTACTGTTATTCCGCATTTATCTTAGATGATTAGGGATGGCTCTTCTATCAGATTTATGGCAGACCCCTAGATCTCGGAGATTCCGCTTAGTTGGTGGCCCACCTTTATTTCGGTACACACTCTTATCTCTATTTTATCCCTGATATTATGTCTCCTGATCGGGCTGCTTGGGATTGGCAAGTTGTGCTCTCTATTTTCGGTGACATCCTTGGTCTCCAAGTTCTTTCTATTGACATTCCTGTTTATCCCTACCCTGACTCCAGGGTCTGGAGGCACTCTGCCTCCCAGCCGGCATCGATTCCTAACCTGACAAGGATTATGGCTCCTGTGCCTGCTTTGCCCCACTCTTTTGGTCGGATCTGGTCCTTACTGGTTCATTTCAGAGTGGCTCTATTTATCTGGAAGCTTGCTTGGCGTCGGCTTCCTACCCGATATATGCTGTCTTCCAGGGATCTCTCCATTCCTTCGGACTACCCCTTCTGTGCCTCGGAGTGTGAGACCTAGGTTCATGCCATCTTTACATGTGGGAGAGCGGCAACTATATGGAGACTAGCTGGTTTCCTTGACTTGGGTGCTCAGACTCATGAGGTCGAGGATTTGTTCCTCTTCTCCCTGCATCATACCGCTTCATATCAGCTCTCATTCATCGCCTATCTGGCTTACCATATCTGGTTGTCTAGGAATAACTGAATTTTCTCCTTTATTTCTTGTTCTCCCAAGATGCTGGTGGAGAGAGCCAGGATAGCTGCTACCGAGTATTGGGGATTGACAGACTCAAGTTTGGAGATTTGGGGTTCTCCTTCTGCTCCTCGAGCGACCCATCGGGTGTTTGTCGCTTGGGAACCCCCTCCTCCAACCTTCTGTATAGTCAGTTTCGATGATAGCCTCCGCCAGGGTAAAGGTGCTGCTGCTTTCATCATTCGGGACTCATCTCTCGGTTTCCTGGCGGCGGGGGATCTCCCGGTCTGGGACCCCTCAGTCCCACAGACCGAGCTACTGGCGGTGCGGGCAGGGATCAGATATGCCCGTGTCATCCTTCAATTGCCTAGTTATCGAGGGAGACTCCACCACAGTTATCTCCTGGATAGATTGGAGGACCACATCGCCTGCTTCCCACCCTATCATCAGAGACATCCATCTTCTTTTGCAGGGCTGTATTTTTTCTTCTGTTAGATATGTTTATAGATAGGCGAACTCAGCAGCTGACTGGGTGCCTCGTATGTGTCACTCCAGTCCGGTCTTGTGGATCGATTGGCATTCCGCTTTTCCTCCGTTTCGTGATATTCTGTTGTTCGATCATTTTGATTGTATTCATCTTCGTTCTTAAATGAATACACCGTTTTATAAAAAAATATATATATTATGTTTGTAATCAAATGAGAAGTTAGAATAGATTACTGTAGAAATCCATGTGGATTTGCTTGAACCGTCCCCTCCTAATAGTCTCGTTTAATATTTATGGAAAAAAATATATATATTATGTTTGTAATCAAATGAGAAGTTAGAATAGATTACTGTAGAAATCCATGTGGATTTGCTTGAACCGTCCCCTCCTAATAGTCTCGTTTAATATTTATGGAATTGTGCCTCATTCTTGTCTCATTTAAATAGCTACTCTTAGGGTAACTAATATATCTCAAACTAGAAGTTTAATTCTTCCCCCAAAAAAGAAATAAACGTTCGATTGGCTCATGTGATCATTTGTAGCATCTTGCCTCATTTATATACCAAGTCGGTACGCTAGATTAAAATGAAATATATTTATCAAATTGTCTAAATAATTGAACAGTTTAATCAAATTCAACTCGATTCCCTGGCACCTACATTACACGTGGTATTGTCTAGAATCCAGAGAATATAAAGCATCTGCGACAATAAACGGACCACGCCTAACTGAGCTCTTCCGTCCTGGCAATCACCCGCCCCACACCCCCCCCCCCACCCCCACCAAATGGCTTCCTCCGCCTCCACTTCCACCACCGTCGCCACCTCCGAAACTTCCACCCAACGCGACCACCTTCAAGGTAGCGGCGGAGTCCACGGCCACACCCCGGCGCCTCCTCCTCCAACCCCATCAAACCAACAAGCCTCCAAATCACTCTCCTCCGACGCCGACGCCGCCTTCTCCCGCTTCCTCCACCAACTCCACATCACGCCGACACTCTCCTCCTCCTTCTCCAGATACTCTCGTCTTTCCCCTATCTCCTCCCCCTCTTCTTCCCATCCCCCCCACCCTTCTCCGCCTCTCATCTCCCTCCTCGAACCCCGATCGGACCTCCTCCTCTCCGCCGTCGCCGATCTCGGCTTCTTCCACCTCGCCGACCACGGCATCCCCTCCCACCTCCCCGCATCCGCCCTCCTCGAATCCCAACCCCTCCACCACTCTTCTACTGTTCCCACCACCAATCCTTGTTCTCTCGGCTTCAATCACGAAGACGATGACGACGGCGATGGATCCGATGACAAAGATCCGATCTTTGTCTTCGAACCCCACTGCGATGGATTCGAATCCTTTCCATCTTTGGTGGAATATGCGAAGGGATTGGAGCGGGTGGGATTGGAGGTGGTGCAGATGCTGTCCTCGATCCCCGGAGGATTCCCCGAAAGCCCGTTTCGAGGGAGGAAGGCGAGGTGTTTGATGTGGGTCTCGGTATGTTCGAGTACCGAGGAGGGAGAGGAGGGATGGAGGTGGGGACGATGAGGAGGAGCAAGGGCTATCCATATGTGGTCGGTCTGCAGTACGAGATGGCAGAGTGGAGGGAGCCGAGTTGGGTGCTCGGGGACTCAGGGGAGTGGATTCCCGTCGAACCTCGCGCTGACTCGATCCTCGTCACTCTCGGAGATATTGCTCAGGTGAGTTCGACCGATAACCCAAGCTTCCTCTAATAATCACCATCTTCGTTTGGGAATAGTGCCGAATAAACCGGAATTATCCTCCTTATCCCACGGCCAAACTGCCATTTTTTTGATCTAGAATAAGGCATGGTTGGTTGAATTGATAGTCAAATCGATAATTTAGGAAAGAACTGGCTGAGGTCGCCTTGGCCTGTGATTGCAGTAGTGTTTGACAACCATGTCTTGCATTCATGCCGTGACCGGCGGTCATGAATACCTCGTCACTCGTGAAGGGTTACACACACACACACACACACACAAAAGAAAAAAAAATAAAAAGCTATTCAAGTAAACAATAATGCTATACATCGTCCATCATGTATGGATAACAATTATGATCGTATATATAGATAAAACTTCTCAGTAACAATTAAGGACCACCATAAACAACTCAGAACTCAGTTCGTAGCTATTATTTTATTTATGAAGAGAAAGAAATTGTTAAGATGATGCAAGATAAAATGCACCAATAATGAGCCTAACATAGTAGTTAGTAATAATAATAATAATAATATAGTTATAGTAAATAAGTAATTATTCAATATATACTATATTATAGCAGCATATATATGCATGTATATTATTAAGTGCTATTGGTTTTCGAGGCTTTAGTGAGCCAGCCAAGGCTCACTGTTGCATTTCATTGCCCAACCTAGCCCATTCGCACCATTGCACATTGTGAAAGAAATATCTCCTTTAATAGGCATGCTTTATATATAGTTACACCAAACAAAATAACGTGCGATCAAAACCAACATCCATAATTCTCTCAGAACCAAAACTTGGACATATACGGTATCCATATCAAAGGCTGGGTGGACTCAATGTCCAAATCCTATTGCTTTTTAGATTTGTGACAGATGGCTGTAATTTTTTATTTTGAAGGTTTGGAGCAATGGAAGGTTCAAGAAGGTGAGGGGTAGACCTCAACGCACTTCCCTGCACTCAGACGGTTCCAATGATTCTGGCCGCATATCTTTGTCTCTGCTGGTGACGTTGCCTCTGGATAGTGTCATCTCTCCATTGTTGCCACTGGCAGCAGATGACTCTGGACAGAGTATTGCTGATGCTGGTGATGGAGGTTGTAATGATGGTGCAACAAGGTTTCGAACATTTACTCTGGAGGAATATGCTTGGAGGATTTATCATGAACGCTTCCCATCCAAAGATCCTTTGCTCGGATATCGGATATGAGATGGTTTTAATCTTTTTATCTCTTCTTCTCATAGGAGGGGGGAAGAAAAAAAAACATCTTATATATGACTTTTTACCATGTCGAGCTACTTATTTCTACCCTTCTAGCATTCATTTTTAGCATGCCTTGTCAGTTCGTTTGTTGTTGCCTCTTCCTCATAGCATGATTTAATTATAATATTTGCTTGTATCTGGTATAGTTAGATTAGTATGGGGCACACGTAAGGAGAGAGGAAAGGGATTCCAGATTGAGTCCTCTGTAATGATGGACCTTCGTATCCATTGGCTCTCAGCTTTTGGCTTATGGAATCTACATGCATGTTTAAAGAGGAAGTTGTATTTTGATGGATGTTTGTAATCCTTCAGTTGATAAATTGTTTGAATTTGATTAGTTGCCATTAAATTGTCTTTATCTAAGTGAATTGTGAAGTGACGAATGCAGTTTTAATTTTGGCAGATGCAGTCTTATGATTGTACCTTAATTAGAATGGTTACTTAATATCAAAGGTATTTAGTAATATTTTGATGTCTCCTAGATCAGAAGTACTGATAAGATAAAGATAATTATAGATTTAAAATGCTTGCCACACTGATATCTGGGCATTCACTTGTTTCACTCTTTTACATGGCAAAATTTAAAATTGTGACCACTATAATTCATTTTTTTTCCCATCCATTCAAATGGTTTCAAAAGCTTTCATTGTTGTCTCATACTAGATATAAAAGATATTTAAATACAATCAATATTGAGGTTTTTTTCCCCATCTTAATGTGTTATATTACAAAAATAATAATTTTTTTTTTTTTTTTTTTCTGTTGATCTAATTTATAAAATCAAGTTTTTGAAAGTCAAATTTTCATATTAGCTGAATAGTATATATTGTGACATGTAACGAGATCGAATTGTCCTCTTGTTTTTGCTACGGTTATTGGTATGATATGTCTTTCATATTATTAACCCAACTTCAATTGGACATTCTTTGAACTTCTGATATGAATGTGCAATCACAAGTAAAATTAAACAATTGGAGATTGTAATGTGCCCCCCCCCCCCCCCCCCCAACACTTCATGCATGATCTTTCGCACACACTCACCCCAAACTATCATATGCACTGTACGTCCATGGTGCAACTAGTTGTAACTTGTGACAAGGAAGCCCAAGTCTGCTGACCTTAATGTTAAATATAGCGGTTAATAATCATTTTGAGGTTATCCATTATTAAGAGAACTATGTATTGCTAGACCGGAAAATTGGCTGACTGGGCTTGACTCGGATAGAGCCGGAGCTGAGGTAATGCTAATGTGATGCCGAATCTTGCAGGATCCTATCGCTGGAAGCCGAATCCTACAAGACAAAGAAAACAAAAAAGTTCATACACGATGGAAGGTTTCCAAATGTGGATCCTTCATTGCCTAAGTCGATCTCCCAGAAAGGTAAATAGATGAGGCTTGGAGTCCTTCGAGTTAAAGTAGAAGTAGAGCAGAGGAAGAATGAAGGAGGGAGACGGAACGAGGCCTATAAAAGAAGGGATTCTCATGCGTATGAGACCTATTTTTGGGAAGATTGCATAGCAGTAAGTGGAGTTGCGAAGGCTAGGATATTTTGTAGGAGATGGAAAGTTATAGGGTAGCTTGCAAATATTTTTATGAGCACTTAGGTTGAGGCTCTGAGTTCGGAGACTTCGCAAGATATGATCGAACTTAATGGTATCATGGAGTTCAGGGTATGTTTGAGAGCGAGAAGATGGTTCCTCTAAAAAGGAAGGACTCTCAGGAAAGGAGTGCTCTCTGTTCTGTCTTTGGCTTGGTTCTTGTTCTTTTCCATTCTTTGCTTCGCTTGGACTCCTAACTTTTTGGAGGGTTCCTGGAGAAGAATTTATAGGTGTGTACCTGATGCCTGGAAGAGAGATGGTGTGTATTGCAGAGGAGTAGTGTTTAGTACATCCCAATTATTGTAGGCATGTTTATAGCAAGAATCATATCATAGTTGGTGGCACAGAGAGTAGAGATTAACATGTCCTTACGATGGGACATCCCTCAAGCGGCAAGTATTAATGACCACCTCTCTTAGAGTATGCATGACTGGAATGGATAGGGACGAACCCAGCAATAGTCGACGTCCAGCAAAGGGTTAATGAGCATGCAGTTTGATGTCCAGGTGGCAAAATATTGAGAGGTGGCCCGGTTGTCGAGGCTGGTTGACATATATCTGGTATGCATTGGAGCTCCGGCACCATGCCAGACCTACCAAATCTTAATATATCACTATGCATTAATGAAAGGCTACTACATGGAAATACAAAAGCTTATTATAATTAAATAGATACAACATAACCTGTAAAAAAAAAAAAAAAAAAAAAAAAAAAAAAAAAAAAAAAAGAAAAAAAGAAAAGGGCATAACTTAAATAATCTTAACTCTTTATGCATTAAATAAGTTCGGCACCTTAAATCCATCATATATACTATTAGATTTTTTGTACAAAAATAATTAAAAATCTTTTCTTACTTTTATTTATTTTTTAAATCATATGTTAAATCATTCTACCGGATGCAGTTGAATGATTAATTGATTATTTGATTAGACGAACATGTCTCTCTTTGATTCACTTTCAATCATGACTAAGTTAATCAAAGCATTCTTTTGTTCATGTCTTTTCATGATTTATATAGGACCATGAGTTGGAACAGCATGGGGCAATGAAAATCAGTTATCATCTCAAGCGTTTGCTCTCTCTCCCTCCTATTTCCTTGATTTAGTGTTTAAATACTCTTCTATTTTTATTATTTTGGCTGAGTTTTAAAAGATTTGTCAATCCTTTTCACGACCGTGCTCCAAGAGAGAGTATCTAGATCGTATCTTGAGATAAAATTCCTCATAAACACTGATATGAAGATTAGAATTTGCTTTAGAACAATGATCACACGTTTTCAGATTTTCTCCATCATCTACATTGTAAATTAACCAGCCAATCCAATCAGGCTCTGGTAAGTCAATTTCTGATTCTTAATTTTATAAATGATGTTTAAACAAAATTTAAACTCTTTGATTTTATCAAAAACTTTGTTTTACTGAATTTTTTTGAACAAAATTTTACTTAAAAACAGTTCTTAATTATATAAAACTTTATTTTTAATAGGGCTTTTCTTACAAATTCTTTTGCAAAGAAAAATTTCTATGTGCGAAATGTATGCTGCAAAACATCAATATAAGAACCTTCTCCAGTGAAAAGGGAATGCCAAATGTCTCTTTAATCTATTCTTATTAGAACTGGACCAAAAACAAGAGCCCGTCACAATGCACCATTTTGAAATAGTAAAACCATTCAATTGCTTACCTCTTGGATTTATGGGTGCAAAAGATTGGTGGTTATGATCCATTCATCTCTAACTACAATTATGGCTACTATTTTAATAATTTGATAGATACATCCCTCTTCCCATTTTTTTATGATACAAATAGGCAGTCACACAACTCTTGTATGAAAGCAGTCCATAGAGTCAAGATACAAAAAATCCTAAAGTATCCACGGGAGGCCAGTATCCTGGTGCCAAGTTCAGTCTCTAAAAATCCTCAGCAATATAGAATGCAACCCAGTTTGCTATGCTATTTGCCTTCCAGAAAACGTGGCGAATAGACACGGCAGCAGCACCATGAAGGGAACTGCAAATATCATAAAGGAGCGGATGGGTCTGGCGTAGCTTCGTCTTATCCTAAATCCAAGCAACAATGGTGGCAGAATTTCTCTCAATAAAAATTCTCTTCACCTGCAACTCTTGCCTAGCATAGATAATACTCACCCAGATGGCTCTGAGCTCAGCTTCCAGGATAAATGGCTCGAAGAGGCATGAACCATCAAACATCATAATCCCACTATCAAAATCTTAGATGACATAGCCACACCCCAAACGTTGCCATCAAAGTTCACCTTGACAAATCCTAGAGGAGGGGGCTCCCAGGAAATGATTTTCCCTCCAGTTCGCTACCGAAGCAGCATGGGAGCCCCAAGATCCGAGGACCTCAAGGGATGGGCTAGCAGTGTCGAATTGGTGATACTCCACCGCCATGTAGATAGCTCTTTCAAGCACCAGTGCACAGGAATGACCTTGGACTCAAATACCAAGCTATTTCTTAACAACTAAATCTGGTAGGTGATATAAGCAAGATGACTAGCTATCTCGGCCAAACTCTGATGGAGCACATCCAAAAATGGACTCAGTTAAGAGCCCTTAACCCCTTCCCGGGTTTGACTCATCACCATCCTCCAAATCAACCTTGCTGTTACACAGTGCAAGAGAGCATGCTCCGTAAACTCATTCTCCAAGCTACAAACTAGGCAAGAAATCGGTAAATCCATATCCTTGCCCCTAAGAAGCACACGCATAGGAAGGCGATCCTAAGCAATCTTCTAAAGAAAGAGGAGCACCTTAGGATGGGCAGCCACTTTCCATATCCAAGCAGCCATGATTGTGGTCTCAGGTGGGGTCCTATACAGCTCGATAAGGGCCCTAGAATGAGTCTTAGGATAGCATGAATGGCCCCACACCCTCAAATCTTGGCTACGATGGTCGAAAATGGGAATGGCGAGAATCTGATCAGCAAGCTAGCCCCTAAAGAGCTGGGAGACATCCTAAGCTCTCCAACCTCCGCCATCAGTAGTAAGTAGATCATGGACTCATAAGTAGTCGTCCATCTCTATGCTGACATGAGTTGACTAGCGAAAAAGTGGCAGGCTAGAGATCCAAGCATCCTAACTCACATCAACTGAGGTTCCATCCCCAATCAACCGTCTAGCCAACACTATCGGGCCATGGGCACAGATCTCCTTCTATATGAAAAAGCATCCCCAAGCAGTTTGAATCTAAGATCCCTAGCTCCAAGTTCCGTATCGAGCCCTCATCACTCTGCTCCACAAGTAATCAGGCTGAAGAATGTATCTCGCAGCATGTCTAGCAATCAAAGCCTCCCTCCTAATTAGCAGAGAATGAATCCCAAGGCCTCCATCTCTCAAGGGCTGCCAAACAGTCTCCTAGGCTATCAAGTGTAGCCCAGACTATTGTGCGTAGAGCCCTAAAAAAAGTTCCAAAATAGCTGCTCTAACTCCCTATGACAAGAACTAGGCATAACAATATTTGCTAAGAGATGGACAGGTATGGAACTGAGGATCGATCTAACAGGGTGATATCATGTCCATCATGGATAAGGCATTGGCCTACTAGCCACCGAGATAGTCATGGATATGCTGCTCCATGGGCCTACAATCAGCTCTCTGAAGTCTCCCCCATCATAGGAATGCCCAGATAGGTTAAGGCCTTAGTCTGCTCCGAGATCCCCAATCTAGCTCAAATTGCCTATTTCAATTGGGTCTTCATTTTGAGACTGAAGAAGATCGAAGACTTTTGGAGGTTCATAAGTTGGCTAAAGCATGACAATATATCTCAACAATGGTTAAGAAGCATCTCGCATTCCAAATCGAAACTCGATTGATTAGAAGACAGTCATCTACAAAATGCAAGTGTGAGAGCGACTGCGCTCTAGAGGTGGGCCAGTAAGGCTCGAGCTCCAATCCCTAAACCACAGCTCTCAAAGCACAAGACAGAGCATCAGTGCATAAAATGAACAAGGATAAAGGGGGCAACCTTGGCAAAGTCCAACAGTCGAATAAAAGTACTACATCGGGGCTCCATTTACTAGAATAGCAAAGTTAGGACCCTCCATACAGTCCATAATCCACATAATCCACCTATCCTGGAAGTCGAAGTTGTGAAGCATTCATCGAAGGAACCGCCAGCTCATCCGATCATAAGCCTGCTCCATATCAAGCTTGATCACCATAAGACTTTGCCAGACAGGGGCACGTCAAAGGTCATACATGAACTCCTAGGCAAGAATGACATTGTTGATGATGCAATGTCCATTGACAAAGGCCCCCTGCTCAGGGCTAATCAGATGAAACACCATCAACTATAACCGTTCGACCAAGATCCAAGCACATACCTTATAGAGGGTGATGCATAGACTGATTGGTCTAAAGTTACCCAGAGTATATGGAAGAATCGAACCTCTTGGGGATAAGAGTAATCAACGCCTTCTTCCACTTACTAAGGATACCATTAGAGTGAAAGACCGCTTGCATCGCCTCGAACACCTCTCTCCCAATAGTGGGCCAGTAGTGGTGAAAGAAAAGAGGGGAAAATCCATCCGGTCCAGGAGCCTTATCCTCCCCAAGGGAGCAAAGGGCCTCGTGAACTTCCACATTAGACACCATGTGGGTCAGATCCACATTCTCTTGATTAGAGACATGGTCCAGTGGCTGGGGAACTTGGAGGGACTCATCCCTACTTAGAGGCAAGGTCCATCGAGATCTGAAAAATTGGAAGATCTGCCTCCTGACCTGATTATCATCAGTCATCACTATATTGTTGCTCTCCCTCAGCTGCCTGATATGGTTGGCCACCCTCCGGATTATAGTAAAATAATGGAAGAATTTAGTATTTTGGTCACCCTCCTTGATCTATTGGACCTAGACTTTTGCCTCTAGAAAGTTTCTTGCTATCTTGAAGGGAATGGTGCGACGAGAGCTTATGATGACGAAGCTCCCTCAAATCACACTTTTGGAGGCCCCCTTCCTGATCCTCTCTTATCTATAGAATCGAAATGTCCACCTCGACCTCCTTGATCCTCCTAAGTATGTCACCAACCTCAAGCTAGTTCCATTGAAGGAGCCTACACCTAGCTAGCTCTAGCCTCCGGGTAATACGATACCTCGTGTCCCCATGAATCGACATCCTCTATACCTCCTTGATCAAATCCCACGATCTCGGATGAAAAATCCAAAACTTCCCAAATTAAAATGAAGGACTAGGCATACACAGACCATCAGTGATAATGAAAATTGAGCAGTGATCCAATGCAATCCACGAAAGATGCTGCACCTGGTACCTCGAGAAATGCTGGAGCCATCTGACCGTGGCAAGCGCCCAATCAATCCTTCTCCAAATCCTAGTAGCTTCCAGGCGGTTGTTACACCAGGAGAACCAGGATCCAGAGTAACCAAGATCAATCAAGCCTAAACTGCCAATAAAGTCTTTGAACTCCCTGACTCGATGCGGTTGGTATACTGCTTGCTACTTATCTTCTCGTGGGCACCCATAATGCAGTTGAAGTCTCCAATGACAAGAGACGACAACCCTTGAGAAGTCAATCTGGTGATCTCGGATCACAATACCTTTCGTTCCCTATACTTTGTGCTAGTGTACATGCTGGATAGAAGCCAGGGACCACTGGTATCCTCCAAAATAACCAAGGCCACCTATTGGTCACACCTATGAAATGCATCTACCCTCAACAAGTCATGTTTTTACATCACCAAGATCTTCCTTGACAGGCCCGTAGACTCCACTGCATAAGTGCTCCAAGCCAGCTAAATCCGTCACCTAGCACGGTCAAGGCTTATCCCAAATAACTGAGTCTTAAGTAAGACACAAATATCGGGACAATGCTGTTAGGCGATTCTGCCAAAAGAAATCCAAAACAAGGATTTCCCCACCCCCCAAGAGTTCCAAATCTGAACCCTCATGGAGACAAGTGTAGGGAGGGGGTCCACACCAACACCCCCCTCAGTCTAAATGTACATCTCAATCCCAACTGTAGATGCATCCATGAGAGAAGGGCTCTCCCCTGCCCCTTGGATGGCTTGCCCCAGCTGGCCCATAATATCCTTATGGCTCGTCTTGAGGTTCCTCTACTGGCTCTAACCCTTGCTTAGTGCGCCCCTCCTTCCCCTGGCCACCAGGATTTCGTAAAGGATCCTCTTGAATTGAAGACTCTTCTACCTCCCCTAGGACTCCGATAGAGAAGAGGAAGACCCCAGGACCTTCCTCTCCAACTGGTAGCCTCTCTTGGATTGTGCGGGTTGCTGATATCTTGGCCAAGATCTTTTTTTTTCTCCCTGCTCCCTTATTGGACCCTCAGCCTCCAAAGGCTTTGACATGAGCTTCACAGGTGCTCGACCCACATCAAATTAAGGGGGTTGGGTGCATTTGGGCTGAGCCATATGTACACCCACAGTAAGTGCAAGCCCGTCTCCCTTGGTTTGGGCCATGTCCACATCCATAGAAAGGGTAGCCCATTACATTCTTAGTAGCGCAAAGTGGCCTACTTCATCACTACCGGCCCTCTTTTTGCTCAAACTACCCATTGAGAAGGGAGAGGAGCTTCAACGAGCAAATTTGGCCGGTTTGATCTAGTCATCAGTGTCTGGTGCAGGGTCAACCCGGAGTGCCTCCACCCGAACTACCTTCGCTCGAACTGCCTCCTTGCCAAGTCTCCTCATTTCCTTAAACTGAGAAGGCTCAGTCATCTTCCTCCCATGGTCGACTACAGCCTCTTGCCCAGATCTCCAGTGCCGGACGACCACTAGCCACACTCCCAGCCACGGCCCACCATCCGTTGCACTCTCTGCCTCCCCTTCAGCCTGGACAATGCTCTCCAAGGATAGAGTTGCACCCAGTCAACTCCTTCTCTGGTCGAGCATGAAGCATCAGGAATGTGGAAATGGCCGCACCAGAGGCAAACATCGTCAAGGCTCTCGAAAACAAATCACTACCGAAAGGGTCCCTCCGGTCCCATTATCAAGACTCTCGGTCGAAGCAACTAGGAGTGGTCAATCTGGATACATGCCTAGGCGAACCCCAGTCACTTTGTTTTTGCCATGCATTTGTTAACTAATGACAACTCACCAGCTAGCTGAAGGACTTCCCGCAACGTCGCCTTACCCCAGAACTCTATCGGTAGTTATGGGAGTCGGACCTAAACAAGGGTAGAGTGGATCACCTCCTCTAATAAAAAGAATCCCAGTCGCCAAGGCTCCACTACCGGTGCCTGACCCGTGACTACCCACGGTTGGTGAAGCACCATCTCTCGTTCTCTAGCCTCCTTGAAGTGGAATATGGCAAATCCGTTGTTCAGATTGAAGCTGGCCACTTTTCCTTTCAGCCCAACTCTCAACTGGAACTCTCCGGCTACCATTTCTACTAAGACTCGCCGTCCTAGGCTTCACACCACCACCATCAGGGTTGCCTAATCCTTGGATTTCTCTCTCAGCACCTCCTTTGAGATGACGGCTACCTTCGGGAACCATTTTATCAGGTCCTCTACCTCCTTCGAAGATGATGTCGGTGAGACCCAAACGATGCATCCCTGCACCATCCATTTCCAACTCCCCTTCGACCAAGTACCGATCTTTGGATCGTCAGGATAGCTTGCCGAGGTGCCGGCCATCTTCTCCAATGTCGCCAACCTATGTAACTCAACTGATCGCCGATGATCAAAACAATAGCAGTTGAAGCATGAATCTTAAAGTACAATGGGACACAACGGCTAGTCTTCACAATGGCAATGACTAGGGGAACTCAGATACAACCCTTTTGGCTGGTGCACTTGTGTTGATTCTTTAAGGCTTTGTTTGGATAGCCCTCATCAAGGGAAGGGAATGGAAGGGAAGGGAAAGGAAAGGGAAGGGAAGGGAAGTGAAATATTATTCTTGTTTGGATAGTTCTCATAAGGAAAAGAAAAGGAGAGCTTAGCTATTAGAAACTTTCCCTTTCTTTCTAATTTTCCTAAATCGAGGGGATTGAAAACTTAGCTTAATCAAGGGAAAGGTAAACCCTTCCTTTCTTTCCCTCTTGCTCCTTTCCCTTCCCTTATTTTTTCTAAAAATTAATATCCAAATAAGGAAAAGATAAATCTTTCTTTTCTTTCCCTCTTGATCCCTCCATCTAAACAAGGCCTAAGAGCAAAAATAACATCACGCATGCTGTATTTATCAGACTTAAGGAAAAGAGATTATCTACAAAAAGTCGGCACTTTGCATGCCGTCTTTATGCGGCTTGTATGGTTTTTTTTTTTTACTGGAACAACAAAGGGGGAGAGGAGTTAGACCCCGGGCGTGGCTACCCCCAGACGGTCCCCCATCCCAGCCAGAGAATGTTCGATACATGGCGCATATTAATTTTTTTGCAACCGTTTCCCATCCGAAGGTAAGTATGTCAACTTGACTATCACTGATATCAGCCGAGTGAACGGAATTATTATATATTCCTAATTTTTTCACTACCACCAATCAACAGGAACTCCAGAATTATTTTATTATTTTATTATTTTATTTTAAATTATTTTTTATTTTTTATTTTAAATTATTTTTTTATTTTTTATTTTATCTCCAAATTTTATGGGTGAAATATGCCTGAACAAACCTGTGGTGGCACTCGATTTTTAACTTGCGAGAAACCGAGACAAACCCCCATTCCTTCCTCGCTTCCCTCCCTCTAGTTTTCCTTCCCCCCTCGTCCTTTCCTCGCTTCCCTCCATCTAGTTTTCCTTTGCCCCACCTCCTTTCCTTGCTCTCTCTCTCTCTCTCTCTCTCTCTCTCTCTCTCCCCCTTCTCCCCCGCAAAAAAAAAATTTGGAGCCATAATCCTCTCTCGCGTCGTTCCTCCGTGGGACGAGGACTATAATTTCCAATCGCTTCTCCACCGATCAAACCCTAGAGGCCGTCGAGGAGTCGTTGTGGGGGGATACATGGGCCCGCGAACGTGTGAGGTCTGTAAAGAAGCGCAATCCAAGTACAAATGCCCCACCTGCCTCACTCCTTAGTAAGCGAAACCCTAATCCCTAAATCCTAAAACAATGCCTTCAATTAAGCTCATATCACTTGCTCTATTTAGAAAATTTGGTTTTTTTCTTATATTTTTTAATCGGCGGAGTCATAAAAGTAACCATCCAGAACTGTCCCAGCTAGTTGTGTTCGGATTTATGGATCAAATAACTAAAAGTTTCACTTTTAACTCTATTGATTATGAATTCTTCTTTTTTTTAAAAAAAAATAAGAGGCTTGGAGAACATTAGGGTCCTCCTTTTTTGTGACTTTAGACTACGAAAACTTGGGATGTTATGTTGTTTTACATCAATTATAAATGTGCAGTTTTCATTAGACATTGTAGGTATACAGGATGCTTTCATCTTTGATATATAATGATTAGCCTTATAGAGAAGTAGCAGAAGTTGTGGCACGTGGAAAAGGATAGGAGAAATGGAATATCCTTGAAAGAATATGCTTCTAGATATAAACAAGAATTCTTGCCACAACTACGTGTGTTAGCAAGAAATAGGGCTAATCTCTAGGTTTGGAGGCATGATAGATAATATTTGTTGACAAATTGAACACATGGTGGTTGAGTTGACAAGGAAAATTTAGAGAGACCACTCATGGGATCTTATTGTTGTTGTTATAGGTAGAGCTGATAGAGGATGGGTTATCATGAACCATTTAAGTTGATTTTGTCATATGATCAAGGACATAACCTTTGATGAAATTTCAATCTGAGATTACTTTTCTTTTGATGATTCTACAAAGTGAACAGAAGATATTATCTTTTTTGATGCTGAAAAGGGTGCTCTCTAGCTAATATCTCAAATCATGGAGAAAGTGTAGTCTGATCAAGGAAGGAAAAGCAAAGGGATTGTTGATGTAGATTGACATTCTCTAGTATCATGATGGAGCCAAATTTTGATCATTCCTGTTGTTATTCATTTACACTATCATGCTGAAAATTTGGTCAATATGGATTTATGTATTTCAATCTATAATTGATGTGGACTTCTCAAGGGAAGGAATAATTTGTGCCAAAAGCAGATATCAAGGATGAGCAAAATTATAAATGGAAATGATAAAATGGAGATATAGTAAGGATGTTAATTGTCATACAACCATAATAATGAGTAGACTCATATCACAAAGAATGAATTATAAAATAAGCAAGGGCATAATAAATTGTTAAAGTTGAACAAAAAGAAACCAAAGTTGTATTCTTGTAGGTCACGGCTGTATAAAACATATATAGATAAGTACAAGGCTCATCAAATGATATGTTTTTTCTGTTGATTATGTTCCAAAAAGCCAACATATAGATAAGGCTAGGTCATGATACCAAGTATTTTGGGTATCCCTGTTTTTCTTTTTGATTTACCATGAGCTATGATTCTTGTTTTTCTTCGTCATTGTACCACCCAATTTCAACTTTTAAATCTTGGAGTTGGAATCTGTTTTAATGTTTTCTTTTAAGGATAAGTATTTTGGTTTGAAGTGCTTGCTCTGCAACATTACTGATATGTTGTCTTCTTTGCTTTTTGAACGTGCAGTTGTTCTTTGGGATGTTTCAAGAAGCATAAAGGTACTGTCCTTTTCAATTTCACTTTCCTGCATTGTTATCCTCAAAGAGTTTCAAAAACTTGCTTCAATCCTAAAATGTTGAATTACAATGTTTCGCTCTAATCAATCTTGGGGTATGGCTAGTGAAAAACACAGTGTCCAGGGTGTAAATCGTTTTAAATTCTTTTTGGCCATAGATTTTGTTTTGGGTCACTTGGCACCATCCTATACACAAAACTTTTGCCTGAGCATGTTGGAAGCAGGTTAAACCTGTTTGAGGCTTCATGGTAATCCATTTATCCCTTGGTGCCTTATGACTTAATGAGAAAGTAGCTCATCTGTTTCTGCAAATAAATATCCCCTGTTTTCCACATTCATTGGGCACTCATAGAAAATATTCCTTAATTTTACATTAACTTGTCATTAAAACAACTGTTTTCTTGCAGTTCTGCAGTATAGACAATGAGTAAATATCACTGAATTTTTTTACTTTTTCATGCAATTTCTCTTTATCTTCTGCCCATTGTTGAGAATTTCCTTGTTGACTGATGCAGAAAATCCATGCAAGAAATCATTGCCAGAGGAAGAATTGAGTAAGAATTCTGTAACTTCACATGTTTAAACTTACATTTATTTGTGTACATTAAGTTGTTCATTCTAATGTTTTATCGGACATTCATTATTTGCTAAGAAATCACTTTTTGTTCATATCTCTTGTTAATTATCATTTTTTTTTGACTGTGTGCAAGTGCATACAAATCACTTGGATATATATATATATGTCAGTCCAGAAGTTCTGAGAGTAGTTTTAAAAACTGGACTGGGGACCTACCTAGGGTCTTTGTCATTGGGTCCTTGGTCCAATCATCAGGTCAACTAGTTAGACTGGATTATAATTAAAAATATTTAAAAAAATTAAAATATGTACAAAATTAGAGATAATATATAAAATATGCACAACTATTTGTAACTTTTTCTTTCTTTTTTTTTTTAAAAGAAAACTATTTATGATTTTTCGTTTTAAATAATACAACATACTGATTTACATTCTACACTACTTTATAATTACATCATAAATAGAAAAATCATGATTTATTTAATAATATAATCAAAATTGTATATAAGGTAGGAAAACATATAAAATTTATCAATATTTTTATTTTAAATGGTAAAGTTTTAAAAGATTCCAATGCATAAAATGAAGCTTATATTGTATCTTTAATTTTGCACCACAGAGTAGACTGGTTGACTATTTTCCTTTTTTCTATGGAAAGAATTAATTATTTAAATATTGAGTAAATAACATCTTTGAATAACATTAAGCATAGATATAATTTCTATCACTTATTAATCTATTAGCAATGAATTGTTGTCCTATTAATTGAGAGCAAACCATGATCAACCGTTTGAATCCCTACACAACCACAAATTACCACTATTTTTGAAGCTTTTTAAAGCTAACCGCTTCACCCTCTGTTGACTTGCTCGGTTCAATGTTTTTTTCCGAAAAACTGGTCATGTTAGTGGTTTCCAGCTGGTTCAACCACATTTGTGGTTCCATGTGAAACCTGGACTAGCTAGGGATCTTATTTACTAGTCTTTCTATCCAACTGGTCAGTCCTATCTAGTATTTATTACTATGCTACTAAAATTACTTATCTTCACTCTTCTTAGGTATTGATTTTGTTATCCTCCTTTTTAATGTGATTGTCCACAGCAATTTTTCCTACCTAAAAAGAATAAACTTTTGCGATTTACTATAAAGAAGAGAAAAAAATGCTCTCTATTTAATATCCTGAAGGAACCAATGTCTCCTTTCCATTTGTGGTCTTAGGATGGGCCATGTCTCTTCCTTTTCCTGATAGCTACCTTTCTGTCCAGATCAAGTTTCTTTCTTTATGTGCCACCCTTGATCTTTTCTCTTGATTGATATCCTTCGTGAAATCCAACCGGCCTCCTCCCTCGCCCTTTTCCACCTCTCTCTCTCTACCTACCCCACCTTCTAATATAGCTGATATGGACTACTTCTAGTCAATCTCTTTCTAATTGATCTTGCCTTTTTCTTTTCCATTTGAAATCTTCACTGGTACCCCTTAACAATATGCTACCATCCTTTTCATTTGGAAATAAAAAATAATGTGCTGTGTATTTCCATAGATATTTACACTTCCTCTTAATCATGTATCTCTTTTTCTTTGGGAGAAACAAGAATGATAAGCTTGCTGAAAGGGGATGTCTCAAACAATTTATGCAAAAAAATCACTCCAACTATATTAATAGATGATAGTTAGGGCTGGAACTGGGCTTAGGCCAGCCCGAAGTCAGGCTAGGCTTGGGCTTGATTTTTTAGTCCATTCAATTTTTGGACTGGGCTCGGGCTTTCCTTTGGCTTGGTCTAGACATAGCCCAATCCCCAGCTTGACCCCGGCCCGATGATATTTAGGTTATTTCCCAACAACCCCAATGGGCAATGGCCCGTTTCATCTGGTTCTCTCTCTGTCTCTCGTAACATTTACAGCAAACCTCCTTCGCCTCCAGCACAACCAGCAGCCGCCACCCTCTCCATCGCCCTCGGTACATCTTCGACGGAGGTGTTGGTCTCGATCGATTTCGATGGTCGAACCCTTTCATCTTCCATTTGGTTACATTCTTCTCCATCTGGCATTCGGTCTATCTCAAATTCCATCGAGTTCTTTGACGATGTCTGTTGTCGAAGTCCCGAAGCTAGCCAAGGAGAAGAAGCCCCGAGCCCCAAATGCTATCAAGGAGAAGAAGCCTAAGGGTTCCAAGTCCTCCGCCCCCTCCCATTCCCCCTATTTCTAGGTAGCAATGCCTTTTCAATCACTCTCCATTTTTCAATTCGAAGTTATGGTTGTAAAATTCCTGATTTCGATTTTCTAGAATAGATGATCAAAGAAGCCCTATTGGCGTTGAACCAGAAGACTGGTCGAGCCCATATGCGATCTCCAAATACATGGAGAAGCACAAGGGGGTCCTCCCAGCTAACTACAAGAAGATGCTAGCGATCTGGTTGAAGAACTTTGTAGCCAAGGGGTAGCTCGTGATGGTCAAGCTCGTGAGGGTTTTTTCCTCATCGCCACAATGGTGGCGGCGTCTATCTAGTGGATGTAGGCCGGTTTTCTCTTCCCTCTTCGTCTAGTCGTCCCATCCCCCTCCCATTCCTGGGATTTTTTTTTTTATTTTTCCGATTGTCTTGTCCCTCAGGCTTTTGTTCGAGCCAGTCTAATTCGGGCCAGCCCAATTGGGCTCGGGCCGAGCTCTGGCCTAAGCCCGGCCCAAAGCTAGAATTTTTTTTCCGGGCCAGGCTTGGGTAGGGGTATGGCCCAGTCTGGCTCAGCCCAGTTCCAGCCATAGTTTTAATTCAAGCACAATGACATGGGCATAATTATAATTTTATATACATAACAATGTAAAAGAGGTCCTTCAAAATTGAACATTGGGTCCATTTATAAATGGTCAAGCATAAAACTGGATTTATAATTTAAGTTGAAAACCCAGTCCATTTTGAATGGTGTAAGTGCAAATTTGGAATTCTGAATTAGATCTTATTGCTGGTTTTAACTTTATATAGCTCTCCATCGTCCGATGCAGAGGGTTCCAAGACCTCTTTTTCTGATCCCCAATCCAAATAGTATTAGGTTTCTTTTTACTAGCTCTGTGCCCTTTGTCACCACCATGATTGTCATCTGGAGAAGGAGAGAGCTTGTCTCGGATGCATTTATCTAGGAGTTCCTATTTGAGTCTTGCGTTGGCTAATTAAGAAGAGGATGGGAGGTGAGACTTGAGGAACCATGAGACACCTCACCCAATACGAAGCCCTCAAACTGTCTTTTTCTCTATAAAAAAATCTCATGGCACAATACAGTTGGCACATGCTTTGATTAAATGGGATTAGGGCAGAAATAAGTATTGATGAGATTGTGGACCATTGAGATCGTGTGACACTCTATCCATGGCATTGGTTCTACCATACATCTAGCTATGTTTGCTGAGCCGTGTCGTCTCCATTTGGGACACGAGAAAAAGGGGAAAATAAGCTTTGTCCAAGTAATAGTTGATCTGATCACATTTGTCTATCAGATATCTTCTTACTGATTTTATTTTTTTGAACATCTTTCTTTTTGGGTTTATTTATTTATTTGTACTTTATGTTCATTTTTATTATATTTATTATATTTTATTTTATTTCTTAAGTTCTATTTTAATCAAGTTTTTATTTTTATTAATTATTTTCATTTTGTATATTTTATTTTGTTTATTATCTTTCATCAAACATGCACCGCCTGTCACTAATTTTTAGTTTGCAGTATATTATATTGTCAACTATATATACTTGTAGAGGGATTCCATTTGTTCCAAAGATGACCTCATGTACCTATCGATATTCTTCATCTTTTGCAGCAATCCAGAAGCTACCTGAAAGATCATATCAAGTAGATGAGCCAAGCTGGGTTGTTGATAAAGAACAATTTCAATCTATAGGTGCTATCTGTCTGGATTTAGATGGCAGTTTGAATTATCTGCATTATTATCTATAGTTTGAATTATCTGCATTATTTTAATGTCAAGCTTCAGAGCTTACCCTTTCTCATGCTTCACTGATCCGATGCCCATAATATAATCATCCATTTCCATTTCAGACATATTGGACTGCATATTTGTGAACCCAAGATGTATTATTTTTGAATGTTATGGTTGATGCAAAATTTCAAGGGTCGAAGTCATCTTTATGTTTGTTGATTAGTTTCTCCCGGACAATTGACACCAGTGGCACGTGCCCATGTGTCCAGTTGCCACGACGTGTTCAGCACTTCACCCTCTAGTGTAGAAAGCTCGTCACTATGATAGTTCTCTACAATATAAGTAATTTAGTGGTACTTGGGTTTTTGTCAAACTTGTAGAGGTGGAAAATCTATGTTTAAACTTGTTTTCTTACCGCTAAGACGGTATCCCGGTTGGTAGAGGCATTGCCTCACTGCCAACAGGTCGGCGGTTCGAGGCATGATCCCGCGGGTGACTCGATTAAATCCAGGATTTTCTTGGGGCTCTCGACAGTTGGCATGAGTGAGAGGTCAGGGTCCCCCTCTTTGTCCCCGATCTACTGGCCGACGTCTTAGTAGTGTCAGGTTGATGTACTCACCATTAGGTGGGGAGAGGCTGCGCGAATCTGAGCACCTCGTATCGAACATTACCTAGCGGGATAGGGGTAGCTACATCGGGATTTATCCCCCCTATCCTTTTTGTTTATCCAAAAAAAAAAAAAAAAAAACTTGTTTTCTTTCCTCTACAAGGATATATCTCATTGA
Organism: Areca catechu; assembly: GCA_021397845.1. NCBI lineage: Eukaryota > Viridiplantae > Streptophyta > Magnoliopsida > Arecales > Arecaceae > Areca > Areca catechu. The sequence continues at coordinate 181,544,971 of CM038050.1, forward strand.
CAACTGCTACCATTGCTGTAAGAGAGAGATCTGCCTTTTGAAATATTGAGATCAGTGTCTCCTTATCAGTGCAAAATGAGTGCATTTTGCAATTTCAGAACTTGGCAGGACAACTTCCCAGTCTTTCTTCTGAAAGATGAATTCAGACCAGCTGTTCTCCATGGTCAACGGTTTGGCTTTTGTATTTGTTGCAGGCCAGTTGTTTTATGAGTTGCATTCCTGCAGAAGGTGGATAGGTGGGGTCTACATTCTCTCATATTTTCTGGGGTCTAATTCTGAAATGTGTCACATAGTCCATGCTGTCATGTGGGGCACATATTGCAACAGTCGGACAACCCTAGGAGCATTAATAGGCTTGTTTGATACTTAACCCTAAGTTTTGTGCATATGCTGCCTTGAAAATGGAGTAATCATTTGGGGTCGTTGAAAACCCATATATTCTGGAATGCCATTTAAAAGCTGGTTTCTGCACTTTCTATAACCTCACTTTGGTAACATAATAGTGGAAAACATTTTTGGAGGCCCTCTGTAGCCATGTTACCTGACTCACTGATAATGGAACAGCCATACTTTGCTTGTAAAAACTATGCTACATTATATGCCTTTACAGTCTCTTTTGCTAAGTTGATGGCTTTTGCTATCTTCATAACATCTTTTGGTATCATCATATAATTACTTTCAGATATCCAGTGAATGTCCGTTTGTTCCAAGTAACCAAGGTATTATAAAATTTGATGTCCTGATAGGTATCAGCAAATCCAGTTCATTTGGGTTGCCTTCTGTTTCTGTCACTCTTTAAACATATTTAATATTAACTCATATATTGATGTATTCATTTCTTTATTTCTATATCTACCTTTTAGGAGTTGACTAGCACGACAGTTTTGTTTGCTTGCATTTTCTGACATGTTGATTCTCTTTCCCATTTCGTGTGTTTGTCTGGTTTTATTGGCTCTTTTCATGACATTTATCTGCATGCAGCGGAATCCAGCGGAATTCTAGATGCCTTAAAGGATGGAGAGCTACGTAAATTAATACAGAAAATTGACAGCGCGGAAGAGCCAGAAAATGTAATTTATTCACAACCACGACTTTATGGTGGTCTGTTCCTCTTAATTAAAATTGACTTTTGAATGCTTGAAATTAGACCCATGGGGTTATCTATTTGGTTGTTAACTCAATATTAGTCCTCAACTTTCTCAAAGTACCTTTAACCTATTTATAGGAATTGACCAAGGCCATGGAAGGACAGACCTTTCGCGAGTTCACAGACAAGGTACATGGCATGTTATGTACAAAATTTTCAATATATATCCTTGGGCATGTTGGAAAATGTTCTTGATACACAAATGAATAGTTGAATACTAATAAGAGATTTGATGTTCCTTTATGCAGATTCTGGCTGTTTTGAATCCACAGAACCAGCCTGCTGACTGAGAGATGTCACATTCCATCATTTCATTTTTGCCCTCCTTTTCTAAAGGATTTTCGATCATTTTTGAAGAGCAAGTTATGATGATCAGATCAGTTCGGTAACGGTCTCCTTCAAGCATATTTATTGCACTTCCTGCCTGATGTCAGTTTGACAAACACTGTTGTTTTGAGAACAACTATGGCTCCGGATTCCGAGTTTTGAATGATTTTGTAGGGAGGAATATGTTATCATTTGCTATTTCCATGTAATGATTATTTGGTTCTTGGTTGGGTAGACTTTAAGTTACATGGATACTTTGGATGTCATGAATATACTTTCAGGATGCTGCTATAGAGATAAATATTTATCTCGCTGATCCAGTTGCTGACCTATCTATCGGTAAAAATTTGTTGCTAAGACATCTTTGCAGTTCAGTAATCAATTATTGCAATCTTGTTCTTCAATCATTTGCCCGTTTAAAAGTGGTATTGAATATAATATTGAAGTAATTTTTACTTAGGTGCTATCTCGACGTCCTTGTTATACGAATCATTTTTGAGATTTTAAATAATCATTCACATTACAAAAATAGTTATTCAGTATTGATGATTTCACTAGTAACGTCCTCTTTCATTCATGGGAGTGAATAAAGGTTAGGATATTGCAATGGTATGATTAATAATTCAATATTTTTGGAGTTTTCTTCTTTCTCAACTTTCTTATATAAATAATCAATTTTAAGGATTTTAGAAAATTTTAGGTAAGTAATTTTTTTCATGTTTATTATTTTCTATCTGTTTTAGATTTCTGACTTGGACAATGAAGGTGGTCCAGGATTGTTTCAGGAAAAAAAAATGAGTGAAACATCTTTCATTCATCTATCTCATACTTATCTCTGGTCGGGTTGAGTATAGAAAAAGATATGTTTAGATTAGGTCGGGTATACCTAGATCCATGAAATCTAGTTTAATCCTAAAATGGAAAGAGGAAGATGTGAGGTGCAGTGGAGAGGAGAAATACATGGGTGGCAAGGAGGAAGGCGTGGGTGTGGTGGTCTTGATGCCCTCCCTGTCGTTGGCGAGGATGCCATCGAGGACATAGATGATGGGGATAAGGAGGCCAAGGACAACAATGACGCAGATGTAGGCGATAAGGACAGAGTTGTAGAAGTCGAAGATCGAGGGTCAAGGATGGGAGGAGGGAAGGTGGTAGAGGAGAGGTGGTGCAGGTAGACGAGGGAAAAGAGGACAATGGCGAGGTTAGCGATGGAGATCATGTCGGATGCCAAGAGGATGATGACGATGGCAAGGCATTGAGCTGCCGGAAGGAGAATAGCCATGGGGGAGTGGGCTGCGACGATGATGGCGGTGGGGTGGTGGTACTCTGCCTCCTCTACATGGATGTGGCATGCCCTAACCCTAAATTGAGGAATGACTGATTGAATGGGGTGTGGGGGACCGAGGGAGGGGAACTTAAGTATTTATAATCGGATCGAGTTTGGATCGAGGCATACTGCTACCTGCACCTAACCCGAACCTGAGTCAGGTTTTGTATATAAAATCCATACCTATTTGTAAATTACATGGATTAGATTTTACTCGTCCCATTAGGGTCAGGTTGAGTCAGGTATCCACCGAGTCAGTAAAAATTACCATCCCTATCCTTTACTGAGCCTTTCACTCAACCCTCAAAGAAATGATAAGGTATTGGAATTCCTGTCTCAAGCCTGGTTCTATTGATTCTTTCAAGAAGCTGAGTCAGTTGTTCGCCTTCCACTTAGCCAACAGCCAACGGCATCTTGGGGATCGAACTATTTGATGAACATCAGGCATAAAGAAAGGGGAGCCCCTTCGTGCATACTTTAGCCGTTCAATGCGGCCACTCTGGAGGTGCGTAATTTGGACCAGTCCTTGGCCTTGATGGCCAAGAAGAGCGGCCTGTAGAAAAATACTTTTCTTTTCTACTTGGAGAAGACCTATCCTCAAACTTTTGCCAAAATGTTGGCTATGATGGAAAAGTATGCCAATGCAGAGGAGGCGTACAATGCCCATCTAGTTCCCGCAGAGGTAAAGGTGAACTAATAGTAGGAAAGCTCGAAGCAAGCTCCTGCTGAGTAGAGCAACTAAAGAAACCAGCGAAGATCTTGTAGTCTAGCTCATCGCTGATCTAGGACTCTACCAAGGAACTAGCAGAATCGATCTCCTCCTAGAGGCATGACTGTTCACCCCCAAGACATTACACCAACTACATGCCTATAAGTATACCTCGGGATAAATCTGATGGAATTAGGGAGAAACTACTACCGGTAAGGAGGCTATGTGCTCAACCTGGACGTTGCAACCTTGATAAATACTGCCTTTACCATTATGGTCATGGGCACGACATGGAGGAGTATATCTAGTTATGGGATGAGATCAAGTGGTTCATTCGAGATGAAAGGCTCAACCGATTCCTTCGAAGAAGGGTGCCGCTACAATATCACCATCGAGACCTCGATAGCTATTGCCTTTGCCACCACTAGAGCCATGCAGGGCTCCTAAACAACCTCCTCCTCACCAGGAGAACAGAGAAAGGAGTTCGCCTATCGAAGATGTCAGTATGATAAGTATGGTGGATAAGGCATGTCAAGAGCCAGTGGATCCTTCCAGAGCTGCAAAAAAGTAGAAGATCGAAGAAGATATCACCTTCTCTAAAGGAGATGCGGCCGACATCCATTACCTGCACATAGATGTGGTAGTTGTAACCCTTAACATTAATAAATACAATATACACTGTGTCCTAGTTGATAGTGGAAGTGTAGTTGATATTTATATTTTTCGACTTTTTCTCGGATGAAACTTTTTATAGACCGCTAGACAAAATATAAATCCCTTAGATTTTTCTAGTGAGCCGGTGCTCGTCGAAGGGATAATTACGCTACTTGTTAAGGCTGGTACCTCTCTCAGGTGAGTCACTGTTTAGATGAACTTCTTGGTGGTCAAACTCCTAATACCTTACAATGTAATCCTCGGATGATCAAGATTATGTACTCTTGATGCAATAGTTTCTATCAAATACTTGTTGGTGAAGTTCCTGACCAGTCATGGAGTTTGACAACTCAAAGAAAATCAAGCTGTGGCACGGTAATGCTATAATACTAGGCTCCAAGCTGAAGCCCGATCCGATCTTTTTTCTATTGGGTTGGATACTAGAGACGAGCTATCTGAGAAGCATGGTGAGCCGTTGGGTGATTTGCTAGAGATCCTTCTATTAAGGGGAGACCCTAGCTAAACCGTTCGAATTGGCTCAGACCTGGAAAAGGTAGTAAAGGGATAACTAACTATATTTTTGCAAGTAAATACCAATGTATTTATCTAGTCTGCTGTTGATATACCCGGGATAGAGCCGGATGTGATGGTACATAAGCTAAATATTGATACGATCTACTGCCCGATGAAGCCGAAGAAGTGGAGCAATTGCAGCAACTATGATGGTTGGACTACTTTTGGATCTTCTACATTTGGTGAGAGCTCTCCTCTTCTCTTCTCTTTGTGTTAAACTAATAAACTTTGCTTATTCGAATCTTTACCCTGTTTAAACTTGGGATTATGATTACCATCCTTGTTGTAACGGCATGGCTGTGACGATTGAGAATTATGTATATTATATATAACCATTATTATATATATATATCTAGATTTAGTCTATGGCATGTTATATAATACTATTGAACTACAGTTGTCAGCGCTCCGGGATTTCATAGGCCAGAACATTGCATTGGAGAACACGGCAGGCACCAGGAACCACCAAGTGGTGGCCTTCCGCTCTACCTCCAACCTCTCTGTCTGCTTCCTCTGCGCCTTCAAGGGCCACCAAGGCACCCTCTATGCCCACTCTGGTCGCTAATTATATCTTGAATGCATCATCTGGGGCACTGTCAACTTCATCATTGGCAACACTGAAGCCGTCTTCCAGGATAGCATCACCCTCGACCACAAGCCCATAGATAATCAGGTCAAGATCATCACGGCCCAAGGTTGAAGGTATGGAGTCTAAAAGTAGGGCTTCTCAATCCGGTGATGCTAGGGAAGGCAATTCTTACCGACCCAGTAGATATCTGATCCGACCCAATCCTAGTGAGATAGGTAAAACTTGATTCATTTAATTTATAAACGTATATAAGTTTTATATAAAAAACCTGACTCTGGTTTGGGTTGGGTGCTGGTAGCAATATGCCCCAACCAAACCTAATCCGATTATAAATGCTTAAGTTCCTCTCCCTCGGTCTCCCATGCCCCATTCAGTCGGCCATTCCATAATTTAGGGTCAAGGCATGTCGCATCCATATAGAGGAGGAGGCGGCGAAGTACCACCGCCTCGCTGCAGCCACCATACAATTCCCCCATGGCTGCTTCTTCTCCTTACAGTAGCTCAATGCCCTCGCCATCATCATCGTCCTCTTAGCATCTAGCTTAGTCACCACCACCGACCTCGCCTTCATCCTCTTCTCCCTCGTCTACCTCTAGCTACTCTCCTCCGCTGCCTTCCCCCCTCCTCCCCCTCCCCCATCCCCAACCCCCCCTTCTTCGGCTTCAGCAACTCCATCCTCACCGCTTACATCTCCATCACCGCCATCCTTAGCCTCCTCATCCCCATCGCCTGCATCCTCAATGGTGTCCTCGCCAGCGACAAGGAGGGCATCAAGGCCTCTGCATCCCATGCCTTCCTCCTTCCGTTTTGGGAGTAAACTTGGTTTTATGGGCCCATGTATACTTGATCTAATCCAATTCAAACGTCCCTTTTTTTATACCTCACCTGAGCCGACTCGAGACGAGTACCGGAGGGGTATGGGGTGGGAAATTTGTTGATGGGATGGATAAGGATTTTGGATGACCCGATCCAAACCCGACCTATTGCCATCCTTAAGCAGTGCCTTGTCACAACAGTGCCAAGCCCATATGGCCCACTAGCCTCAACTTGATGTTTCTGGGCCAGCCTTATGGGCCTTTCTTGACTACGATGGTCATGTAGTCCTATCTTGGAGGAGCAGTCCACCACGATGGCTTGATCCTGCAGGGCGAGAACAATTCTACCGAAGAAGAGACATTGAAGGATACTCTGCTTCACCAGGCAGCACTGCGATGGTTGGTTGGCTAATCCACTACCGACAAACACTTGAAATTATCCTCAAGCAATGGATGGAAGGAACTTGTCGAGGTTACCTGAACCAACAACATATATGGTACCATTTCACAATCGTTAGAGAATCCCCTTTGAGCCATACATGAGTTAACTACAGCTGCTTGCTTCTTAGTTTTAAGAACAGGATGCCTTCAAGTGGATAGCCGCCGTATACATTACCACCCCCATTATGATTTTTGATTACGAACCCCAACCTTTTAGATTGGACGAATTGGGCTATTAGATTAGACAAGTTCGACATCCTATCGACTGTGCCCGGCGATGAAAGCTCAAATTCTAATAAATTTCATTGCTAAGTGCACTTGGACGGATGAAGAGAACAATCAAAAAATAATTGAGAAAGAAGTTAGCCAAGAGATGGCTGATGAAGAATACTGAGAGCCTGCGTGGATACTCCACGTAGATAGAGCATCTAACTCATATAATAGCGGGGCATGTTTGATTTTGACAAATCCTGAAGGAGTTGTTGCTAGATACGCTCTTCGGTTTGCCTAGTATGAAGCACTCCTTGCCAAATTGAAAATTGCTAAGGAACTTAAGGTCCAAAAACATAGGGCCTTCACAGACTCTCAACTGGTAGTTAACCAGATAAAAGAAGATTTTGAAGCTCGAAATATGATCATAACAAAATAAGTGAAGAAAGTACAAACTCCCGTACCTGAGTTTAACTTCTTCGAAATCTCTCATGTTCTTCGAGCTGAAATTGCCTGGGCCAATATACTTTCTTAGTTGGCCACAATGGTGATCGATTCTCTCGTCCGAATATATATCGAGCACCTTGAAGCTCCTAGTATTGACAAAAGTATGGACATACATCAAGTAGAACATGAAATTAGTTGGATGGATCCAATCTCAAGTATCCGAGTAAAAAATTTTGCATGAAGATCCTGTCAAAGCTAAGTGAGTTAGGTGGATGGTTTCACAATACATAATTATAGGAGTCCTTTATAAAAGATCTTTTGCCTTGCCCCTCCTGAAGTGCTTGGATCTGACGAATGCTAATTATGCTCTCAGAGAAGTGCATGAAGGGATTTGTGGCGATCACTTGAGGGTAGATATCTAGCCTATAAGATAATAAGGTAAGGATACTATTGGCCAACTATCTAAAAAGATATAGCTAATTTTGTTAAAAAATGTAATCAATGTCAAAGATACTCAAACATCCAAAGGCATCTTACAAATCAGCTAACTCAGTTATAGCTCACTGGCTATTCGCCCAGTGAAGAATGGACATCCTCGACTCGTTCCCCCCACCTTTTGGCCAGAAAAAGTTCCTCATAGTGGTTATCGATTATTTTACCAAATGGGTCAAGGCCGAACCCCTGGCCCACATAACTGAAGGGAAGGCTGGAAGTTTTATCAGAAATAGTATAATTTAATGGTTTGGGATCCCATATGCCATTGTCACTGACAATGAAAGATAATTCAACAACTAGAAATTCAGAGATTTTTTTGCTCAATACTACATTGTTCATAACTTGACCTCTGTTGGATACCCTCAATCAAATGGTGAAGTTGAAGTGATAAACTGAACAATTCTCCATGGCTTAAAGACAAGGTTAAATAAAACGAAAGGGTTCTAGGCCAAAGAATTAAGTTCAGTACTCTGGACTTACCGAACAACTCTTCGGACTCTAATAACAGAATCACCATTCAATTTAAAATTTGGAACCGTAGCTGTAATACCAGTGGAGATTGTCTTGCGTCTATGAGAGTTAAATATCTCGAAGAGCCTGGTAACTCGGAGTGGTGAAGAGTAGACTTAGACTTGTTGGAAGGAACAAGACTCCAAGCTCATATGAGGATGGTGTCTTACTGACAAAAAGTCGCCTGATATTATAATTACATGGTTAATCCTAAAATTTTTTGGCCAGGTGATCTTGTATTATGAAGAGCTAAAGTGTCCAGGTCCACTGAATAAGAAAACTTTTTTCAAATTGAAAAGGGCCATATCGAATCACCGAGATAATACATCATGGAGCATATCGGATTGAAAGCTTGGATGGATACCGCATTGCTCGACCATGGAATAGTGATAATATGCATGTATTATCAATGACTTAATAAAGTTACACTTCTACATCCCATAAGAGTACTTTGTGATGGATAGTTGACTGATATCCAGCTATCTAAAATCAGTCGATATATCCGACAATGTCATATAATTAGCTTGATTATTCAACTAATCAGTATATCCAACAAACTCTATAGTTGACCTAATTGCTTAACTAATCAATAGGTCCGACAAATTCTATAGTTGGCTTGATTGCTTAATTAATCGGTATATCTGATAAATTGTATAGTTGGCTTAATTGCTCAACTAATCGGTATGTCTTACAAATTTTATAGTTGATTTAATTGCTCAATTAATCGGTATATCTAATAAACTCTACAGTTGACTTAATTACTAAACTAATCGGTATGTCCGACAAACTCTATAGTTGGTTTAATTGCTCAACTAATCGGTATGTCCAACAAATTCTATAGTTAGCTTAATTGCTTAACTAATCGGTATGTTTGACAAACTCTACGGTTGACTTAATTGCTCAACTAATCGATATGTCCGACGATGTTAAATGGATGGTTGATTGACACCCAACCATCTAAAACCTATCGATGTTCGATAATGTTAAATAACTGACTAATGCTTGCAATTCAAATTCATTCAGTGCATTTAACCATCATCTCCTAATGGTCGAACGACAAAGCAATTATTAAAAGGCAAAGTTGATCATTGCAAAAGAATCTACTAGTAGAAAAAGAAATGAAGTCTTAGTTAGTTGGTCAATATTACCAGTTGACTGGCAAATCAGTACTACGGCCGATAATTTGATACTTAACAATTTTCAAGCCCATTTCAAGCCAAAAGCAAAAGAAACTACAATGGAAGGAAAAGAAAGTTTTATTAATATTCCATCCATTTAGGAGGAAAGTGTTTGCAAAAAGTTAAACAACCCTTATAAAGGTTGACAGTCAAAATGAAATAACAAACTTTCAAATAGATAAAAATTACCAAAGCAGAAAAATAGAAATCTTCTCAAGATTTTAGCCTTCAGATACTGGGGTCGGTTGATGAGATTCTCCTCCAAGTGGCTCAACAGCGGCAACTACTTCTGGTTCAACAGTTGCTGGGACAACCTCATCAGCTGAAACGACTTCTTCAACCGAAACAACTTCCTCGGCTAGGGTAACTCCTACTAGCATTTCAGGAGTAGCTACTGGAGAGGTAACTCCTGCTACCATTTGAAAGTAGCTACTGGAGGGGTAAGTTCTTCATCTAAACTCTAGCTGCTTGCTCTTCATCTCCCTCGACTACATCTTCATCTTCCCTGCCAACAACGACCTTGCAAAGGTCCAAACGTGAATCATTGAAGTCGATCTCATAGCTGAAGGCTCCTACCTTAGTCATTTCATCTTCAAAGGCAGATAATTTTTTAAAATTTTCTATTGCCTGCAAAGTTTTTTCTTCGGCTATTCTGGCCTTCTTCTTAGCCTCCTCCTCCTCGTAACGGCATCAATGACTTTCTATTTCAACTCCTTCATTGTCTTCTTATCAAAAAGGAGCTTTTTCTTCTTCTTCAATTTGGCTTCCACTTCAGCCAACTTGTTTCGTGTCAAGCTAAGTTCTTTCTACAAACGAGAGATGTCTCCAATGCTCTTTTGGAGCTTAGTCTCCAAGCTCTATTTTAACTCTTCAGCAACTTCCTTCTAGGCTTGCACAATCTCAAGTTGGTTCCTGAGAGTCTGATTGAGTTCTGTAAACCCCTAGAAGCTTTCTTCTATCAGAGCAGCCTCATGGATAAACTAAAATAATAGATTTTTAAGTTAGAAAAATGATTGACAGCAACTATTGGGATAAATGAAGAATAATTATTATTATCTTGAGAAGGCTTGGATATAATGAAGGAATGACCTCGTCTAGTCGACGAGATTTGGTCATTTCCCAAACTCTTGGGAGAATAACGATTCTTAGCAACTGATGGGCTAATTCAGGGTTCTGTAGCCCCAACTCATTGGATAAGATGTTCAGATCTACATAAGTCTCGGGCTCTTCAACAGTTCGATGATCTTCTTCAAATCCTGTAGAACTTGCGGTGCTTTTTCTTTGTCTGTACGAGCACGAGGGGCAAGGGGCTTATTGACAGAATAAATGACCGTGCAGGAAACGAGTAGGCCAATAGAGTGGGTCTCGTTGGCTAAGGATCAGTAATGGCAACATCGTCACCATAAATCACTGTAGTCTCTGCATGCATAGCAATTGGAACACGAGCTAGAGCTGATGGAGCCCTAGAGATTGACGAACCTAGAGTGATACGTGCCTTCTTTGGCTCACGAATTGCCTCTTAGGGGAAACATATCTTTTCCAAACTGCTTGGCAAAGCTTCTAAGTATCATGCCTCATACTTTCGTCTGCAAAAATAAAAAAAAGCCGATCAACTTGGTCTGATGAACAAGACAACTATTAGAAACCTATGACTAATTGATCAGACAGTACCTAAACTAAGCATCGTGTTAATTCTGGCAAAGAAGAGGCTCTACTCGCCTAATAGTTCCTTCATCTGAGGGGCTCAAGCTTTTAAGAATTTTTCAAAATCCTCTTTGTCAGCTACGAGGACCTTCTTACCATCATTGGGATTAATTGAGGCTCCCTCTACTCAGTGTTGAAGCTCCAAGATTGCCTGGATGATAAGAAAAAGAAACATGATTTTCATCCATGAATGGTAGATGAAAGATCCTTGATAAACTATCGACCATAGTGCAATCCGATAACTCACCATCCTCGGTTGTGATGATCCCTCTTGATCATAAAGAGGGAACAAAATACAGAAGTTTTGAGCTCAATTCGAAGATCATGGCACATGATGATGAAGGTGTAAATGATCTAGATAGTGTTCGAAGTCAACTACACCATGATAACTTTGTATAAATTAAAAATTTTGACAATAAAGGGATGAAGAGAAATGAAGTCTTGCCTAAAGATAATCATTGTATATCGATATGCTACTAGGAGAGGCCCTATTCATCTTGTCATCAGGTCTAGGGATGGATACTTGGATATCCTGTAGAATTTTATAATAATTTCATAGGCTGGCTACCTTAAACTCACTAAGGATACCCTTTACCTGATCCGAACGGAGATCCTCCATATTTGGACCTTTCATCCTTTCAAAATTAGAGTTCTCAAGGAGTTGCTGCGAAGCCTCCCATTAGAAATGGAAGCCCTGGCAGCAGCAGGGACTTCAAGAAACCTAATCATTCCTAAGGAAGCCTTTTTGAAAAAGAAAAGAAAAGAAAAGAAAAGAATGAAGAAGGTTTTTAATAAAAAACCTATTGAAGAGATTCCTAAAGCCCTTAAATCTCCAAAAGTTGAAAAAACATAAGCTACCGGTAAGAAGAGAACCTAACCTATGGCCCTGGAGAAGAAAGGAAACTTGAAAAAGATAGAGGTCCTAAGAAGGGAACTTTTGGAGTAGCAAAAAAGGTCCTAGGATTCGAAGATCTCTTGGGATGGAAGAAGACCACTTTATATAGATGAAGTCCACAATGATGATTCGATCCTCGAACAATGAGATATATGCTCAATTGTGCCACATGGATAGATCACGATCAAAGAAGATGCATGGCTGTTCATCATACTTCCACTGAGATGTTGACATATTATCTCGATCCACGAGAATGACTTTATTATAAATAGAATTCAACGCGTGGCGAGGGCAGAGTACTTGAAGAAAAAGCAACTTGATTCTACGAATCGTTGCCAGATCCTGCCATTAATAACTACCTCTTTGAATTATGACAGCTTTGACGACAAAATGACAACACAAATTTTTTCCACAACCTTCTAGGAAAGCATTGATAACCAGTGCAAAGGAAAAAAAAAGTGGAGCTCGAGGCGGTGAAATTCATGAATGTTATATACTCCCTTCTCCGAAAATGACAAAATGTCTTGGAATTGAAAGTAGAGGGCAACCGTTATACCAATTAATTAGACCTATCAATCGATAGAAAGATCATCGGCCAACAAAGAACACTAAGGTGGGGCAGCCAGTCGAGAAACTTAAATGCCAATAAGCAAAGTCAACGATATTAAAATTTGATCAACTCTCCTTTGAGGGTTGAATCAGCACATATTTCTCTTCTTTGAGAAACCAGGTGACTAATTGATTGGACAGAATGAAGTGGTCGATCAACAAACTGACGACCAAGTCCTATCGATCGATGAATCAGAAACGTCCAACGAGGTATGCGGAAAAGGAAACAATTGTCATAACAGAATGTAGTTATGCTAGCTGTTCATTACAACAGAAATAAGTTAGTCCCAATAAAATATTGTTAAGGCTAACATAAAAAAGTTTCTCTCAACGTAATCCGATTAGTACAAATATCTATAAATACTGGTAAGAAAGGATCTTCAAAGGATAAGCCAACATTGTGCTTGGAAAAACTCTTTAACTTCTCTAGATTTTCCATCTATTTACTAGAATCCCTATTGACTTAAGCATTGGAAGGTCCTCTATTGGATAATCTTCGGTCAGGGACTTGTTTTATAAATGCTGTAAGTGATTTGTCGACATCTCTCATCTCTCGTTTCTTTAGCTATACCAAAAGAATCGAACATTTGGGATTCATCAGCAACACCATCATATTACCGGAGAACATATTATGTAATAGATCCACGTTCCAATAGCCGGTGTCTGTTAATTAGTGAGTGACCTTCCTATCATCTTGAAAGATGTTAGGACTTATAGGAGGTGACTGTTAGGATTTATAGGAACCACACTTATGTTGAAAGAAACCTCCATCACCCAAGGATCTTAAAGGATTCGAATCTCTCTCCCATTACCACCATGTCATTTATAAACATCTTGCACCCACTTTGAAGAGAAGATAACAGTGAAGCACTAGGGTTGTATTTGGTGCATTACCAGGTCATCCTGAAAGATAATATAAATTATCAGTAATGTGGATTGATAGTAATATAGATTAGATTATTATATTTGGTATATGTAGGTAATGTTGCATAAGGTAAAATCAAATTTTCAAAATATCCCTAAATTAAATCTATTTCTATTTATAAAAATATAATTTTTAATATTTTATATTATAAAATATTAAATATTTTTATATTAAAATTAAAAGATTTAAAAATATTTATACTAAATAAGTTTAATATAAAATTTATATATAAATAGATATTATATTTAATATATTATTTAGATATATTAAATAATATATTTTATATAAATATATAAATATAGTATATTATATTTCATTATATATAAAATATATATATATAATTTTTAATTTATAATTTATGATACATTATATTAATAATAAATATAATATAATAATATTATTTTATATTTTATTATATTATAAAATAAAATAAAATATATTAATATAAAATAGTATAACATTATATTATATATCATAATATTATTATATCATATAATATTATAATATTATAATAATAATATAATACAATAAATTTTATAAAATAAAATAATATAATATACTATTAAAATATATTTTATAATATTCATTCTTTATATAAAATTAAAAATTTTAAAAATATTTTTATACCAAATAAATTTAATATAAAAAATTATATATTAAATAGATAAAATATTTAATATATTATTTAAATACATTAAATAAAATATTAAAAATATATATCATGTTATTAAATTTAATATAATAAATTTAAATATATTATATTATTTAAATATATTATATTATATTTGATATAAATATATCTATATATTATAAAATATAAATATAATTTATATTATGTTATATATATTAACACTATAATATTATAATATTATATACTTTTATATTTTATAATATTGCATAATAAAGTAAAATATATTAATATAATATGGTATAGTATTATATTATATACTATAATATTATTATATTATATTATATTACATTATATACTATAATAATATTATATTTATTATATTATATTATATTTTATTATAAGAGGAATTGAGAAGGGATGGGTATTATTGTCCAAAAAATTACTTGAGAGGTGGTAATCTGGATTACAACTCCAAGGTTATATTCGGTGGATCGCCAGGGAATCCTAAATGGTATTTTGGATTACCTGCAAGATAGATTACCACTAGATAGATTGCTAGTAATGCTGATTACTGTATTTGGTATACATAGGTAATATATTAGTAAGATTGATTACTGTATTTGGTATGACAAGTAGATTACGAGTAATCTAAAATCAAAATTTCAAAATATTCCTAAGTCAAATTTATTAAAATTCATATATTATTACAGCGCGTTGCACCGATTAATTTAAGGAATAATAGGTAAGAAAAGTCCACCTACGTCGCAATAATGCGACCAAGGAGAGATTGGAATCGGCCGCATCTGAGGATCGAGCAGGGGCGACACGAGGATTTGTATGTGATCAGAGAAGACGAGATGGATCTTGAAATCCCCCACATGGAGAAGTCGGGAAACAAAAAAGCGCGCTTTTTGCGGTCGATGTCCACTTCGCTCTTCGATTTGGATTGGTATGGAGGTATACAGGGGAGGACCTAATAAAATCTGACAGGATGTCGCTAGGTGGGAAAAGGGGAGAGAGGGAGTTGGAGGGAGGGAGAAATATAGAAAGTGAGTGAGAGAGCGGCCATACCTTCGGTGGAGGAACTGGAGCGCGAGCGAGATGGGTGTGCCTGGGGGATGACGACGATGAGGAGAAAGGAAAAGGATTATCGTCTATCGCGGGATTAAGAAGAGATCCCGAGAGCACCCAGAGGAGAGGAAGGAGGGACGGTTTCGTTTTCATCGAAGCGAAAGTGACAGGATAATTTTGTAAAAAAAAATAATAGATTACCACATCTCCGGTAATATGGATAGCCATCCCTTTCTAAGGTAATCTGTATTGTCACATGAGAGATAATTCGGATTACTACTACAGGATATATTACCACTTTTTAAAATACCTAACATAATGGGCTCAACTTAAAATTACTCTAGATAGATTACCGTCTACCAAATGCAACCGAAAGGTAATCCAGATTATCTCTTAAGAGGTAATTCGTATTACCAAACATGATAGATTGCCATCCAGTAAAAATATCAAATATAGTAATATGATGGAATCCTATTAAATTATCAATAATCTAGATAAATTATCTGTTATGAAATACGATCCAGAAAAAATATCAAATATAGTAATATGATGGAACCCTATTAAATTATCAATAATCTAGATAAATTATCTGTTATGAAATACGATCTAGGAGTATCGTGCGATCGTCTCTGTTGAATTGGTATCTGGACATCACTTAATTCACACAGAGAGATCCCACGTTTAGATTGATGGCTGCTTTGCCTATCAGTGCAATCCATCTTAGCCTTAATTAGTGTAGACCCAATCCTCCATTCCACCATGGCTGGGACACCATTTCCCATGAAGGTTCCGGACAAAGAACCGGAAAATTAGTTAAGATGTACGTAGATGTAAGCCGAATTCAGCACCGGCTGGCGTCCAGCTTGTAACAATTCTCCACTTCTGAAGGGGGGAGTTTTGTTGATAGGCTTCGAGAAAACTGATCCACATCAAATTAAGCACGGATGTGCACTGGGTATCGTAGAGTGCGGTATACCTTGTGGATGCCGTCCATCGATGGCCACCGTGTGCTGCATGCTGCACGCCGCCATCTAGATGGATGGCATCCACGGGCACGCCGCACCTTCTTGGATTTTTTTTTTTTTTTCCTTCGATGAACCGGTGCATTCAACTAAGAAATTTAGCATGAATACCGAATACATTTTAGAGAATCATGATACCTCGAAAGGATCTTGGGCATTTCCAAGCCTGTTCACAACACAGAATCCGAATGATTTACAATAAAAGAGGTTATCGGTCAGCTGCTGAGTTAGCCTTCCTAAAAATATGTCTAACAAGATGAAAGATCCAACAAGAAGAAGGACAATATCTCTAAAAAGAAGATGCACTTCTGGTATTCTCTTGGCCTGCTGAATCCATGCAATAATGATGACGAAGTCTCCTGAGATAATCAGGTGATCGATTCTCTGGTCATGAACTATCCCCTTCCCAGGCATCCAAAGCTCAGCTCCCGGAGCGTTGAGAAGGTTATCAAGAGGAGGACACTTGCGGAAACCACCATAAAATTTTTTTTGCTGATTTGGTCTGCATAAAAATTGCATACGGACAACCGCCATTGAAATCGAAAATTTAATAAACCGGAGAAACAAAGGCTTTCGAAGGAAAGAAGAGAACGTTACTCTCTTGACCAACAGCAAAAGTCATACTTTATATCATTTTATGTCTTTGTTTAAGGAGACGAGTATAATTTGTTTCCACTGCATAAGACTTCTATGGGTAGTCAGTTACATACGATGATGAGCGCATTATATGCTCATAGGAGCGACTCCTTGGTCTCGATTGTTTTTTTGCAATTAATGTACAACTGCATAGGACTGTTAACGATCTCCAGTTCCCCTTTGTAAGGTTGTGATAAAATTTTGGCATCTCTAAATCCGCTCTGCTTCATTAAACTGCGTGAAACTTTGGCGATGATCTTTTACCCTGTAAATGTTGATTTGCTTTCATTGTTTTCGACGACCATACAATGAATACACATGGGTCCATAAACAAGACAAAACGTATAAGAAACATAGTCAATGGAGCATAAATTTGCAAATTATCATATTTGATGCATTGGCAACCAAAATGCCCACAATGGTGATAAATAGTATCCTGATCAACTCTTCTCTACGGTAGTGTTTGGATGCCCTATTCCTCGTTGAAATAGGGCCTTATTCCATGCTATTCCCCTAAATAGGCATAAAAAAGTTGGTAGGCCCCAGCGGAATAAGAATTTCAGTCAACGCGCGGTATTCCATGGTATAGGCTTATTCCCGATTTGCTTATTCCAAGGACATGGCTGGAAAATTTTTTATCTAAATAAAATCTCTCTTGGTTTTTCCGTCTTCGACCCGATCCCTTCTTCCCCGAGTCCAGGGTTTCAGGAAATTGCCTTACCGAGGTCTCCAATCGGAAGGCTTCGTCTCTGCATCTACTTCGTCTTCCAGAAAGATAACTTCTTCCAACTGATTTCTGATTTCCCTATTTTCCGCTTTCCATTTCCCTCCTCTTCCCTTCCTCTCTCTCTCTAAGCATCTCTCTCTGCCTCTCCTCGCCATTGCTAAATGTAGTGTTTGGTTTCGGAGGAGAAGGAAGGTGTGGAGGGGGCTCGGAGGAAGAAACAAAGGAGCATCCCTCTTTGCATTCTAAACCTGCTCTCTC
This sequence comes from Areca catechu, assembly GCA_021397845.1. Lineage (NCBI taxonomy): Eukaryota > Viridiplantae > Streptophyta > Magnoliopsida > Arecales > Arecaceae > Areca > Areca catechu. Next base: position 181,562,868 of record CM038050.1, read on the forward strand.
GCATTCTCTCTCTCGACCTCTGCTTATGAAGTCTTTTCCTATAAAACTCTCCTGATCCTCCTCCTGGTCTCTTTTTGGATTTTGCTATTCTGTCGCTCGTCTTTTCGTTTTGAATCAAGGGCAAAAGGTTCGGCTCCGAAATTTCTGAGAAGGGAAGGTAGGAAATTTATTAGGGTTTTCATCAGCTTGGTAGAAGCTCTTGAGAATATCTAGTAAAGTTTTACCACTGAGCTTGGACAAAGCTAAAGGGGGCTTTGAAATGCAATCAAAATCCCCAAATTGCTCCATGGGCAGGTTTGGTGATGGTTATGATTGCTCTACCCATTTAGATATCCAATGCTCCTAGCTTCTAGATATTTTCAATTTATATTCATCCATCATGTCAATTTGTGCCATTGTATATTATCCATCTACTCGTTTGTTTGCTAATGTTGTTATCTGTATACTTGTTTGACTTCCAAAATTCAGCAATTAGATATATTTAAAGTTACTATGAAGGAAAAACATACCCAATCTTTTTAGTTTTGTTATGGTGAAGTTTTGTAGATTTGCATAACTAAATAATTGATTTCTAGGTTGTGATATTTCTTTATATTTTACAGTGTTTGGTAGTTCACAACAAATCATCACTACAATTTTCATGACCCATTGTTTGAGATTTTTGAAGTTTCCTTATCAAGTGCTTGTCCCAACTTGGATTTTTTTGAAATATTTTTTTCAATTCATTTTCTAGTCTTCGTACATATCGTTACTGAATAGTAATGACTAAAAGATTATTTTGCATGTAGTTTACATCTTGAAAACACTATTGACATTCCTCAAAGGATGAGGCTTGGAACTCCCACCCTCTCCCAGCCTTCCTAAACCTTGGCTTTTTATGTTGTTAAAACGAAATAAATAAATTCAATTTGTCTCTTGGTAGGTTGTACTTAAAAGATATTGTTGCCGCTAGGATCGTCGTGGCCTGTAGCTATTGCCGGCATCGGAGTGCGCTCTCCTCGCTGCCTGGTGGTCCTCTGGTCCTGGGCCTGCAAAACAGGGGTTAGTGACCCGGGCTGAAATTTTCGGCGGGAGACTCCGACGGTCAAGTCAGTGACGATCCAGGGGAACAGATCCTCCTAGTCAGGCCCCTCTTGATGGACTCCGCACTAGGAGGAGTAAAGAATGTGTGTGAAGACGGAAATGTTGCAGGGAAAGAATGATAGCGGGGATAGAGGGGTTCCCTGTTACTCCGCCTCTCCTTATTTCCCTCGTTTCCCGTTGATGGGGGTGGTAGTGGTGGTGGCGCTTCGCTCTCTTGGCTGAGCTTGCACCTGTGTTGGTGGTGCCATGCCCCTCTTCTTGGTGGGGGTCGCTCTAGCTTGTCTTTCTCTTTTTTTTTGTTCTTATTTGTATCTTTTTTTTTGTGTGTTGTGGTTGTGTTACCTCCGAGTTTGTCGCAACTAGGTTACCGTTGGATGCTTGTCTCGGGATCCCCGCTGGGCTGCCAGGCGCGTGCGGCGGTGTCCCGAGGAGTCTTTCCTGATTCATGATAAGGGGAGTTGTCAGGCACTCCGACACTCCTCTTGGTCGCCTCATTCCGGGAAACCTGGCAGTGCCTTGAACGGTGGGTCACCGCCCACGGGATTCGAATCTCCCAGTTGGCTTCCTCTCTTTGGTGATCCGGGTGGTTGGTGAGGAGCGTGGCACCTCGATCAACATGCTTATTTCCTTTCTGGTGTAACTGATGGTTGCAAGTGGCCAGTACGGCCTGGAAGGCGCTCCAGTGTAGTCCTCGGATGGCTCGCCGGCGTCCTGGGCTGGTGAGGACCTCGTCTGAGCTGGGGCTGAGCTGGAACGGCAGGGCTCGCTCCGACCTAGATGCTCCGAGCTTGCAGGGGTGTCTTGGTGGAGGAGGGCAGAGTGCGGGCCTGGTCCGGAGGGCGCACGCTCGGAGAGGCTCCACATTGGCGGGTGAGTGCTGTGCTCGACCTCGACCACAGGGCGCTAACCTTCGAGGGTCTCACTCTGGAGGGCGGAAGGCGGACCCGGTCCAGAGGGCGAGTGCTCGGAGAGGCTCCACATTGGTGGGTGAGTGCTGTGCTTGACCTCGACCACAGGGCACTAACCTCCGAGGGTCACGCTCTGGAGGGCGGAAGGCGGACCCGGTCCAGAGGGCGTGCACTCGGAGAGGCTCCACATTGGCGGGTGAGTGCTGTGCTCGACCTCGACCACAGGGCACTAACCTCCGAGGATCTCGCTCTAGAAGGCAAAAGGCGGACCCGGCCCAGAGGACGCGCACTCGGAGAGGCTCCACATTGGTGGGTGAGTGCTGTGCTCGACCTCGACCACAGGGCACTAACCTCCGAGGGTCTCGCTCTGGAGGGCAGAAGGTGGACCCAATCCAGAGGGCGCGCGCTCGGAGAGGCTCCACATTGGCGGGTGAGTGCTGTGCTCGACCTCAACCACAGGGCACTAATCTCCGAGGGTCTCGCTCTGGAGGGCAGAAGGTGGACCCGGTCCAGAGGGCGTGCGCTCAAAGAGGCTTCACATTGGCGAGTGAGTGCTGTGCTCGACCTCGACCACAGGGTACTAACCTCCGAGGGTCTTGCTCTGGAGGGCAGAAGGCAGACCCGGTCTAGAGGGCGGGCGCTCGGAGAGGCTCCACATTGGCGGGTGAGTGCTGTGCTTGACCTCGGCCACAAGGCACTAACCTTCGAGGGTCTCGCTCTGGAGGGCAAGATGCGGCTTTGACCTAGGCGTCCCGAGCTCGTGGGCCCGACCTGGCGGGGGACAGAGCTTGGCTCGCGGTCTTGAGGGAGCTCATCTCAGCTCGGTAGTGGAGTTCGGGCTGAAGAGTTGACACGGCATCCGACGCGTCATCCTTTCTTGACATGGCGCCTGTCGATTTCTCCACGTCAGCGATCCCACCACATCAGATATGATTAACATTACCACTTATCATATGTTGTAGCCTTATGAATTAGCATGGCTTGGAGACAACATATGCTAAACATTACCACTTATCGTATGTTGTAGCTGCAATGCTTCAATGATTTTAAGCTTTCATGTCCTGAGGCACAAGTTTATTTACTTTTTGATTTCATAAACCTCAACAAGTGGCCTCCAATTATATATGTCGCCAGATTAATAAATGTTAGGCAGCCTTTTATAACAATATGGAGGCATTGTTAAATTTTGGGGCTTCGGTATCTTGTTGATTTGTAATACTATTTTCTATTTCCATTATTTTCATGTAAAATATGTTCGATAATGTATCTTTTATATTATGTTTTACCAATGATGATAGGGTGCCTTAAGAATGAGCATTTCTAGGAGACAAGGGTTTAACTACATTTATATGATAGGTAGCCTTAATAAGTAGTTATTCTATCTTATAGCCATGATGCTCCAGTGTCTATAATGTTGCTAAATTTAGGCATATATATTTTTTAATTCATTAAACTATGGATTACTTATATTTTTCAATTCTATCGTTTAGCTTTTCTGTTTGATTGCCCTTTTGTTTTCTTCCCACATATTTATTTCTTTGAATTTGAGCAAAAACCCTCAATTTTTTTTTAATTGAGGAAGTAGTAGTATGATCTCAGTTTTATTAAAACAAAATAAATAAATTTAATTTGTCTCTGGATAGGTTGTACTTAAATGATATGATTAATGTTACCACTTATCGTATGTTATAGCCTTATGAATAGCATGGCTTAGAGACAAGATACGATGAACATTACCACTTATCGTATATTGTAGCCGTGATGCTTCAATGATTTTAAGCTTTCATGTCCTAAGGCACAAGTTTATTTACTTTTTGAATTTATAAACCTCAACAAGTGGCCTCCAATTACATATGTCACTAGATTAATAAATGTTTGGCAGCTTTTTATAACAATGTGGAGGTATTGTTAAATTTTGTGGTTTCAGTATTTTGTTGATTTGCAACACTATTTTCTATTTTCATTATTTTCATGTATAATATGTTTAATAATATATCTTTTATATTATGTTTTGTCAATTATGATAGGCTGCCTTAAGAATGAGCATTGCTAGGAGACAAGGGTTTAACTACATTTACATGATAGGTTGCCTGAAGAAGTAGTTATTCTATCTTGTAGCCGTGATGCTCCCATGTCTATAATGTTGCTTATTCTGAGGCATATATATTTTTCAATTCATCATACTACAGATTACTTTTATCGTAAGTACATTTCTCGGCACATACATATTCCTGTGGATGTATTTCCTTGTTCCATAATATGTCTTTGTTATCATTTATTTTTGCAACATTTGGAAGTCAATTATAACAATACATATTAGTTTTTTCTTGTGTAATGCTTGGGATACTGTAGATAAGATGTCTAAATCAAAAAAAGCCAATCAATCGGTAGATATAAGGGAAGGACCATGTCGTATTAGAGCACCTAACTGGATTGATGCTTTTGATATGATCATGCTTGCCTTAATAAGGCAAAAGAACGATGAAGGTAATTGTCACAATAATACTTTCATACAAGAAATATGGAAGAAGATGACTACTTCGTTCAACGCACGAACAAATAAGTCTTTCAATTATAAGAACCTAAAGAATCGGTTGAAGGTACTGAAGAAGACCTTCAACTTGTATTATAACTTATCTAATCGATCTGGCTGGGATGGGATCCTATACTAAAAGTGCCCACATATGATGATGAATAGATGCAGAAGGAGGTCATCTTGGTTAGTAGTTGATTGATGTTGATATCATATGTAGCATGCTTTCGATAACATTATAGTAATTACTTTTAAATTATTGTTAATAGGTTAACAAGGAGTATGCTCGAATAAAGGATAAGCCATTTCATGCATACGACGATATAGACATCCTTTTTTCCAAGAACATGGCCACAGGTCAATGGGGGGATACATCATGTTATTCTAGAGGGGGTATCAGATAATGATACCTTCGACGATGAAGTCAATCGGATAAATTTAGACGACATCAATATTAGCCAACCATCACAACAAAGTAGTAGGGTCTTTAACTCATCATCCGATGCTTTTGACCTATTTGATGATGTATCTCCAAACAACTCGACTACATGTGCCTCGACCCTACCCACAGAATCTTCTATAGATGCACGTCCGTCCGCTAGTGCTGGAAAGAGGACAAGGCCAGCATCCATTACTCTTACAACATGTAGGACTAGGCCCACACTGATGCAACTGATGCCCTTTTAGATTTGGTGGATCAAGAAAGAAAAAGATTGAAAATTGCTAATACGATCCTTAGGAGAGATGAGCTTACCCGTCCTACAATGTATTCTATTGATGAGTGTATGTAAAAGTTGGAGAGTCTTCCTGGGATTATACCTGAATGTATTCTTGTTGTAGGGAAGACCTTTAAAAATGAGATAAATATGTGGTTCTTTATACATTATGAAAGACCATTACTCGAAGCTTGGCTTCAAAGATAAATGACCGAGTTCTACCATATACCACCTTTAATGGCAACCCCTACTGGAAGTTATGCTCATGTGCATAATATTTTTATGCCTCCTCCAATGCATGGTGTCCATCAAGGTGGCCCCTATGTATTTGTGCCTCCTCCCATGAATGCTACTACTCCAGGTGGCCTTGTTCCATTTATATAGCCATCATGCAAGCCAAGCAGCGAAGATAGCATTTTCTAGGATTGTACCCCTTCTCCTCGTGGTAGTCCCGAGGAATTCGTGCATTCCACCTCTGCACCTCCAACACATTAAAAAGAATTTGGCAGTCATGGTTAGCCGTAACATATATTTGGCATGTTTTGGTTAAGGAATGATATTTTATGATATATGACTTTTCTATATATAATCTATATTATGTCATATGTGAACTTACTTGTGGTAAGTTTTGTTGTAAATACAAACAGGATTGTTAGTTTACTAGAATGTTTGTTAATATATTTTATTGTATTTCATTATTGACTATCAACACACAGTTATGCATATGCTTGTATCATTAACTTCTCTCTTTTTTTAATAGATGGATATCTTGCATGAGCTCATTGCATTTTTAATAAATGAGGATAACTATTGGCAGGATGTCATAATTGCACTGATAAGTAGTGGCATCATTAATGTGCACAATTCTAACATAATTTAGATGGTGCCATGTTGAACTCGTCCATTCTTGGATCACGAACTCATAATAGATATTTTGAGTGGATAGAGGTTATGATCACTTTAGGATGATAAATAGTATGTTCTTGAAGCTAGAAGAGTTGCTTGTATCATGTGGCATTTTAACAAGCACACGTAATATTACGATACAGGAGCAGCTAGCATATTTTCTTTATGACATAGGTCATGGTATAACTAATAGAGTTTTGGCTAAAACGTTTCAGCACTTAGGGGAGACAATATCCCAACATTTTAACATTATACTAAAAGTAATTTATTTACTGAAGCAAAAATTTATAGTTCAACCGGGTGAGGATACTGGCGTGCACCCACGGATCTATGAAAATAACTATTTCCATCCTTACTTCGCAGTACCTATGAAGGAATTTAACATTGGCATTTAATTTTAAATTATGTTAACTTGTCTTTGATATAGTTAGCTATATGATAGAATGCTATTGGAGCGATCGATGGTATGCACATACTTGCTTTAATTAAGAAAAGCAAATAACCCCGCTTTCATAATCGAAAAGGTACCATTTTCTAAAATGTTATGGCTACAGTTTTATTTGATCACTCTTTTATTTTTGTTCGTACTGGATGGGAAGAATCTGCTACCGACATGAGAGTACTATGTTGATGTGTCGAGTCAGGAGGCTTCATTATACCAGAAGGTATTCAATAGCTTCAATATTTAAATGATTTTATATTTTTAGCAAAGTTTTGAGTTATTTAAGCAATTGCATTGGTCATATATAGGAAAATTTTATCTTGTTGACTCAGGATATGCCAATATAGATAAGTTTCTTATCCCTTTTCGAGGCAATAGGTACCATCTAAGTACGTTTAATAATCCTAGAGCTTAAAGATATAACAGTTATCGGGATTTATACAATCATCGACATGCTCAACTTAGGAATTATGTAGAGAAGGCCTTTGAAATTGTTAAGAAGCGATATAAGATTCTTAGAAGTTCCATCCCATATCCCTTCAAGGTCCAAAAAATGTATTGTAATGGCTTGCTGCATCATTTACAACTTCATACGTCACATCCGAGAAAATGACAAATACTTCAATATATCAATTGAACCCTTGCCTACTGATCATAATAAGGATGATGTTGACCCTTATTTGATTATAGGGGATGACGAATTCCAAAGAGATGATGAACTATGCAATTATATAGCTAATAGGCTTTGGATTGCTCGTAATATGTGACGTAAGTATAACTTGCATCCTTTTATTAAGTTCAATTTTTTTCTATTTTTTGATAAGTTAGTATATTTACCATGGCTAACTATATTACTACTGCAATGTATTATGTAATATGAGTATCATTTTGGTTTAACAATAATGCAGGAAATCAAGCCGCATGCTCTTGAGTTTTAGTGATGTCTTCCGAAAGTTGTTATGTAGTTTTCGAGGAGCGTAGAAGAGGTATCTATGAAACCTGGCTTGAGTGTTAGCAACAGGTTATTGGGTTCAAGCATGCATTATATAAGAAGTTTAAAACTAGACAAGAGACAATATTTGCATTTGAGAGTTATCTTCAACCTCCTAATCAATCATCTACTAGAAAAATATATGACATGAAATACAATGAAGAAAAAAAAGATGTAGCTTGGCCATGAATGTGGGTGCACCTTTTAAAACATTTATGTTTGTTTTAGTAGCCTTTGTTGTAGGCTTTGTAGTTGGGTTTAAGTGTGGACAAACTCCATTTATAGTTTAGATGCTTATGACTATTACTTCTTATTAATCTCGTCATTGAAAGAGTTGTAAAACCATAGTGGTCATTTATAACTTCTATTTTTTTGTTTATTCTCTGCTTTTGCCGCTGTTCTATGAAAATTTGTAATATGTTTGGAAGGCTCTTATATGCTACAATGCTTATATTATTGGCAAATGTTGAGTGCAATGTTCATATTGTTCGCAGCCCTTGCAACAATACTTCTTAGCAGCCTTTTGTGTGGTATGTGGACTTGTATTGTTGTTGGAAGTCTCTAATTTGCTATAATGGTAATGTTGTTTCCATCTAGCCTCATTGTATGCTATGATATAACTATTCTTTTATCATTGATTCTTAAGTTCATGACATAGACATATGTTATGATGTTAATCCTGAACGATGATGACAATCAATTTACAAATGATTACATTCTAATGGGTTTGGCATGTTATACTATTTATGGCACTTGCTCCCTAATGATGTTAACGATTAGTACTATGGTTTATGATGTCTTAAAACTTTGAACATTTATATGTACATGATATTTTTGTTTTTCATAACATATATTTATGTTTAGATTGTGATTATTATGTTCATATTTATAACTTCTTATATATCAAACATGCCATTCTTCTGGCATATGCTGATTATGGATGATATATGGATGCATACGATCCATACTTTATGACATGCGATGAAAGTTATATCTAATTGTTATGAGTTCAGGAATCTTAATGGAGATAGAAATTTATATTTTTTTTCATATGGTACTATACATATTGCATGTTTGGCAATGTTGATGTGCTGCCCATTGTCAAATAAATTGCTGCAGTGAAATTATTTCTGTAGTTGGCTACTAGTAAACTATGGGGGCTGTTATGTGTTATATTTGTACTTGATGGCAGCCCGTTCTATGCTCTTGCATAATTCCTTGCCATGTAAGAATTCATTGCAAATATGGTATACAGAGGTGCTGATACATTCTTGGTTTCAGAGCATACAATAGAAAGATTATATTATATTATACATGAAATTTTCTTATCCTAATAGTTTTTGTTATATTTGGAATTATAACTGGTACATTTCCCTGGATGAATGGAATGATGACTGTGATTTGAAATATCAGTGTTTCTTTATCTTTTGTTAACAGGTTATAAAGTAAGGCGTGGTTTTGGATTTGTCCGGTTATAATTAATGTAAAATAAGTTTTTTACATGGTTATTGTTGGCATGTTGATAGATTATTAGCTATTAAGCTTTGTGACATTCTGTTGTTTCATTTCTTTCTCTTTTGATTCTTTGGTCTCTAATTGTTGCTATGGGATTTCTTAGGATGGATGGATGGATAGACTCTGTTGCTGTATTTAAAATGTGTATGTACGTTATGCTAGCTGTACTAGTTTACTGTGTTACTGAAAATAATTGTTTGAATTGATGGTAGTGCTTTTATTTTCTAATCCCTTACTTTTACTGTGTCCAAGATTTCAACTTTTTTTATAAAATATATACTACTATTTTTTTAAAATAATAGTGCTATGGGTGTTGACTAAAATAATGATGAAAATGGCATGTTTACTGTAGACTGATTTCATATCATTTTTATGATGATAGAAATTAAGACCATGGTGTTGTGTTTTTGTCTATGTCAGTGATTGTTTTTGATGTGTTGGTAATGTTTATCATATGTTATTGATTTCTAGTTGCTTTGTGATAATGTTTTTGTATGTCATTATATTTTTTCCGAAATAGCTTCTAATTACTACATTTTATATACTCATTTTTCACATTGTGTTGTGATAATATTTTTTTTTTTCACTCTGCATTGCGATCATGCTTTGTGATAATGCATTTTATATACTCATTTCTTTTCACTCTACGTTGTGCATAGGCATGGAGCTTATTTCTAACATTTTTCTAAATGTTCATGGTTGCATGAAACTTCATCTAAGCTTCTTTTTAGCGTTGTATCAATACATATAGACGAATGCGAGAGCTCATTTTCTATCCTATTCTAAGTATTGTGTGCATACATATAGATGGTTATCAGAGGTGATTTTCTTTTAGTTTTTCTCTTTAGCTTTTTGATGTTGTGCTTTTTTCTTTATTTGTTCTACTACTGAATCAAAGTAATTGTTTTCTCGAATTTCTGTTCTTAAGTTGATTACAGTGAAATGCTCAAATATGAACGACCATAATCAAGCTTTATCAAACATTCCCAATCATGTCACTTTGTTAAACAAGATTTTTTCTATTTGAACATAAATATAATAATACAGTGACAGAAGTTCCAACCTAGGAATGTTGATCTTTTGGATTTTTATCAAAACAAGTTAACTCATGGCTTGAAAGTGGCAAGTGAATGTTGTTATTTAGTTAGATGAGCTAAGGTCATGTACTGAAAGTGAAAAGTATATACTGTAAGTCAGTTATATGAGTTCTTGGAGATTTATATGTTCAAATTCCTGAGAGATGGTGCTTTTATGATTTTGGCTCACTTTGTTCATTCCAATATGTCCTAAATGATGAGGATTGCTTCTAAGATCTAATTTATTTCTGAATTCTGGTTGAAATTCTTTTGTCACTTTACCAATATATTTTTCTTAGATTTGTGGATTGGGATGGGCTTGGGTGTATTCTTGGATTTTAAATATGAATATTTTTTTTTTGTAATTAATATTTCTGATGTTCTTTTATATATTAGGAACTAGAGATTAGTAAACCTGGGTCCTGTTCTCAATTTCCTGACTCATGTGATCTAAAGCACATGTAGGGATGAAGCAAGGCAGTTGTATAATGTTTTATGAATACTTAATTGCATTATCAGTTGGATGAGTTTGTAAACTACAATAACTAGATTTCTGGTAAGTTAAATATTATAAATATGACTTGGAGAATGTATGGAATGCTTGTGCCTGCATTTAGGTTTGATATATTGCAATTTATGGGCGGTCCATGGTCTTTAAATGTCAAACATTTAGTCATACATTAGGGGTTTCATTTCTTCTTGAATTGGTCTTATGAATTTTTTTTAATAAATGTAGGTGTTAACATTGTAATGAGGAGGTATATTATTGGAGAAATCGGTTCTCATATTCTAATAGTTCTGCATTGATGTCAAGTGGTATGCTTAATTTTATGTTATGCTTGTGTACCATGTTTGGTTTTCATTGGTTTGTTTTAAGTTTTTTTACACCTTATCTGACTGTACATTCTAATCCAGCTACAGGTATTAGAGGCTTGATAGTTCAGGATTTTTTGTATGAGCAGTATGGAAGTTGGTAAATCTAGATTAAATTCATTTCTACACAACCAATTTGCTTCCATTATTCATTGGATTTGTTGACCGTTGCTTGAAAGGTGATACATGGTTCATTTGTTTCTTTTTCTTTTTCTTTTTCTTTTTTAAAAAAATAATGATATTGCTTTGTAGGCATAAGCACCTTATTCTATCATGATCATGTTTCTACAAAGTTCGATACTGTACGGTTTTCAACTTTGGATAATATGTTAAATATATTAGAAACAGAATATCAATTCCAGAATGGGTGTTATGTTGAATATATTAGGTGTTGGTTTGTCATATCTCCGTTAAATGCAATTTGAGAGACTTGTTTATATGCATTAAATTGGATTTTGTGCATTAGCTGTGTTTTTGTCATTGACATTCTAGGTTTGGTGGAGCGATATTATATTGCTATAATACTCTATGTACAGTTATATTGCTATAATACTCTATGTACAAGGTGATATTAGGTTATGACACTATGAATCATTTTACTTACATTATTCATGGTATGATTGTGATGTTAATTTATTTACTTTAATAACTTTGTATCGAGTAAACATGCCATTTTTACTTCATATGCTGCATATGGATGATTTATGGATGGATTATTCTTGGGATCCTCTAAACGTGCCATTCTACTTCTTTGATTATGTAAGAAACATATTACATGTATGGTAATGATGATGGGCTGCCTATTGATAGAGCATTGCTGAGAGACAGGAGTGGAATTACACATTTATTGTTCTGCCCTTGTAGCCGTGATGCTCAAGTGACATTAACTTCGCTATCCTAAGCCATATTTTGTAAATATATATTTGTACCAATCGTTATGGCAATTATGTGCTATGCTTATGTTGTTGGCAGCCCTTAATATTTTAAGATATTGACCTCCGTATGGATAGCGATACAAAACTGATCTTTTGATCAAATGCTTGTATTTCTAGTTTTTCAACTTCTAACCAAAACTGTTATGTTGCCGTGTCAATTTATAGGTTACTTTTATCCATTGTCATAATGAATTTTTATTGCACAGGTTTAAAATTTCATATATCTAAATTCAGGTAGTTTATGAAAATAAAAGATTTTGCACTATCGATAATGTTTTATTGTTATAGAAAAATATTTTTCTTTTATTGTATAAGCTATATTATTTTAAAACTGTTCGAAGAGCAATTTGCTCAACTATACTACTACGAGTTGGTACTAATGGTTAAGGACTAAAGTGCAGTACATGAAATATTTTATAATTTTAAATCAATTATAACATTTTTTTTTCTTTTGGAAACTCAGTTTCATTATTATATTGTCTGGATATATATGTTCTCTTCTTATTCTTCTAACAAGTATTTACCTTGTATGGATTTTTAATGAAACTTGGAATTACCTAAATAAAATATTCAACCTTCTTTTAATTTACATATTCAACTCGTCTCCACGATCCTATTTTACTTGTGTTGTATACTATCTAAATTCATAATTAGTTCTTCTTATGCAATGTAATTTAAAATATCATGAATGAAAAATTTCTTGTAACAGAGATTTTTCTAATTTATGTATTTCTTGTATATACAATACATATGAATGAAAATTTTCTTATAACAGAGATTTTTCTAATTTATGTATTTCTTGTATATACAATACATCTTTACTTCCACTGCAAAATGATAATATTATAGTCTATTTTTTTCTTACTAATATGTTATAAACATATGTACATAACACATGAACATAGATCATAATAATATATTAATTACTATAAAATACTTTATTTAGATAATTATAAAATTAAAAAATATTTTACCTTACCATTTATCTAGAGATATTATTGAGATTTTTTAAAAATGCATAGAATACAGGTTTATTTCCATGTTATCCAAATATTTGAAATAACACTGCATTAATTACACAAATAAAATTGAATACCATATTTCAAACCAAACAGAAATTTGGAATAATAAGAAGAATAATCTATTCCTGAAAAATTCATATTCCTATTCCTAGAATATTTTTTTGCCATCCAAACAATTACAGACTATTCTCACTTCTCAAGCTATCCAAGAACATACCCAAAGGAAGAAAATAAATGCACCTGGTCATTTTGAGTAAGAGAACCAGTGTAAGAAGTGTTGCAGGATCATTCATTACAAATTATCAAAAATCAAGGGTATTTAAATTTCAATAAACCCTTTTACATTGCGCATACATCACTTTAAGTTAAGGCTCACAAAAATGGCAAACGCCACTTTATTCGGTAAACATTGGCAACATGAAACCATCCTGATACATTTCAATGCTCGAGGTCAAAGAGAAGGGAAAAGAAAAGCAATTGTTGTTATGCATATCTGCATTACCTTTCCTTTTTAAAAAAAAAAAAAATGAAATATCTGCATTACCTTTCTAAATATTCTAAATGCGGCTTATGTCACGACCAAATACAAACGTGGTAGCCCAGTTAATTGCCACATATAATCTATTCCTCCAACTTATAACACGAGTTAGATATGCCGATCGCCAAATGAACCAGCTAATAAATCCTGCAAGAGATAGTCCCTTTGCCTCCTGAGGGAAAATTGCTGTATTAGTTTCATCCCAGAACTCAGATGACAATAATATAGACAAGTTAGGTGGGAAAACTAACCTTGCTCTGACGAAGATCTACAAGAGCTTTGTATCTGCCAACTGTAGCCATGCTTCCCAGATGCCTATATACAAAAGGAGCTCCAAGTTCCAAATTTCCGGCACAATTTGCATGCCCTCCACCTGCTCTACAGATTTGGTTCAACAGGCCAGCTAGATATTTCCCTTGTCTCTCTGCTACCTGCTTTGAACAGCCAAGTTTAAGAGATCTTTAAAATTAAGACATGGCAAGAACTTCAGTAGGACAACACTAATTACAGCTTTCAGCATTTCCAGCCATTTATACTATGTTAATAAAAATTTACGTCTTCCATATATTTTTTAAATTATGTGATGTTCTGCATAGAAAGTGCAATCCATCTGTTCGTTCCAGAATATTCATACAGTCATCAGCTTTATCTCTCACAGTTTTGTTTGGTAAAATCTCGAGGCTGCTAATTGGATAAAACATAATAAAGCTCATGATGTCATTCAACAGCCCTATGTGGATGCTACAATAAGAGGAAAATAAGCCAAAAGTCTTCACTAATATCTTGTAATGAAGTATCTAGACCTGGTAGGAAGCGAAAGGGTCAGAGTGATTGCATACGAAATCTGAATCAGCAATTCACATCTCATTATTTCTACCAAACTGAGAAGCCCACGACAGAAATATACAAGAAGCCAGAGGACAGTCCCTTCTGAAATGAACATTTTGTATTGATCAGCTATGACGGATCAAATTTGACCCTGAATTGAAAAAGGTATCGGAAGATGGCCACTGTAACTATTTTCTCATTCCTTCATACAAATCCACAATTGGATCATCCACTGCACAAATTTTAAAGCACTCTGAACTCCATAATTCATCCAGCTGCACAGATCTCAAAGTGACCAATGGATTTATGCAAATCAAGGTGAATCCTTTTATGCAAAAGATACAACCCCAGCTCAACTAAATATACACTGTAGATAGCCATTATAACAATATGCTATCTGGAAAGCTGATAAGCATAATTAATATCCCAATTGAAGCATCAAAACATATATTTATTTATCTTTATCCCTAAAGAACTGATGCTGCTGCTCGTATTTTCTGTAGAAAATATGCCTGCCAACATAAAGAGCCCGGTCTACAGGTTTAAAGGACACATATTAGAGTTGAAACGGTAAACAAATGAAGCCTAGATGGCCCAAAACCCATTCTGGTCCACGGTGGACCAGCTGGTCAGTCCACAAGGCATGGACCAAGGGACGCGGTCCACAATGGAATGTCGTGGCTCAGATTTTTTTCATTGTGGTCTTTCATGCGGTTCACTGCTCGGTCCACAATTCCTTTTGGCACAGTCCATGGCTACAAGGGATGATTTGGTCCATTGTCGTGGTGTGTGGCTGGGCGGAGACTAGGCTGCTCCATCGTGAGGCTAGGACCAGTCCTTCGAGAGATCGAAAGGCTAGAATAAAATCCAATCTGCTGATAAATCTAAAGCGCAATTCTGGCCAAGAATTGTGCCATCCAACAGCCCCCAAACAATAGAAACACCTGATCCAATGGCTAGGACACTGTCTGACCTGATTTAGGCATTGACAAGGCATGATCAGCAGAATTTCAGACTTTTTGATGCTGATCGGATGGTGGGGAGTATTTCATGCGATCCAAGGCCTGTTCTAATCCAATGTCAGTCCAAATTTCTCCAGGAATCAGCTTATGCCGAGCCCTATCCAAAGGGAGGCACATGAAGCAACCAGGGAGTGAAGCAGCAGTAGTCTTTTTTTTTCTCTTTATTTTAATATTTGTCTTAGGCTTTGGGAGAGAAGGAAGAATACGAAGTACCGGCAGCTATGCATCACTAGACTCCTCCAACTCAGGAAGACGATGAAGCCTGTAAACAAGTTTTTATTTTCTTTTTGTATTTATTTCTATGCAATAAAATTATGATTTTCTTTCGTATCTTTTAATTTATTTTTCTAAGGTATTGACCTAACCTAGATACCCTATATCCTCTATAGATAACTGTGATTTCTGGATATGATGGTACATGCCTAGAAGAGATAAATTGTAGTATGTTAGATTAAACCCTAAATCTTGTAATTAAATTAGATAGTTTATACTCCAAACGAACAAGCCATGATCCAAGGATACGATATGTACCTAGCAAGGATAAACTATACTAATATCCTAATCACAAGTATTATTATTATAACATAAAAAAGAAAATTAAAATCTATTTTATACGGTGGATTCGGGATTCCTGAGTTCTTTCTTTTACTTGCTTACTTTTAATTTAAACCTGCAATTTTATTTTAATTTCTTCACAATCAATTTTTTTTGTTCTTCATGAAATAATTGTCCTAAATCCCCGAGGATATGATCCCGACTAACCCTAGCTATAAAATTTGAGTTAGGTTTTTATTTTTTGATCAACGATCAAAGTTTTGGCAACATTGCCGGGATCTTGACACGATTATTTTTCGAAATAAAGTAAAAAAATAATTATTTTGTTTTTATTCTATTTATTGGTTTCTTTAATTTTATTATCTTCTTTAATTATTATTGCTTTACTTTAATTTTCTTATTATCTAAATTATCTTTTATTCTTGCCAGCATAAAAAAAAGATTTACTTTCCTTTTATTCGTAAGTTGACTCCTAACTTGATTTAAGTTTCCCTTTTAATTTAATTGTCTTAAATATTCACACAAAATAGAAAAGAGAGACACCTTCTTCATAATACTTAACTAATTTAAAGAAACAAATAAAGAATCTAAAAACTTTTTCACTTTATTTAGACATTTTGTTTTATTTACATTGCATACTCATAAAATACTTTAAGGGCACTAACTCACTAAACAAGATAAAATAAAAATTTTATCACCTTTTCCTAGTCCACAAATCACCTCCTTGCATCTACATAACCTAGACCTTAATTTAAAATTAATTAAATGTCATCCCTATGAACTCGAGCTTGCTATGATAAGGGACCTTAAAAGTTACATCGGGTTGGGATTGATCGGTCAACTGGTGTCTAGGTAAGTGGCTCAGGGATAAGATCCCAAAGAAAGCTGATTATTTAATTGGTTTTATTTGCTAATTTGGTAAATTGGTATCTAAGAAAAGCAACAGGAAGATCCCTACCGACCTTACACTTACCTAGCCAGTTGGTTGGTTAGTCTCTGATTTGGAAGGCTCAAAGGCAACCTTTGCAATTAGAAACTGTCTTAGACCTAGGATAACCCTAAGTAGAGTTTTAATTTGTTTTATAACTTGTTTGCTATTAAAATTTAAATCTAATTAAACCACTCTTCTCTATCGTCTTTAGATTTAGGACTTCTTAGGACACATCTCTAGAACTCTCTTCTCATCTATCCCTCCTTTCTTTTCTCTTCCTCCATTAAAAAAAATCTACAAAATTATAATTTAGAAAAGGGAATCTGGTTGATTAGTAAAAATAGATCCAAACCAAACCCTAAGCCAAGCAATCTCCGAGTTTATCATGGGTGAACTCGAACATGAACCTCAAGTCCTGAAAGACCTTTGCTATCCAGTTGGGTCAGCCTAACCATCCTCTATCTAACTACACCATACTAGTGCTAGCAATTTCGAGATTAAACCTCAGATTATCAACATGCTCCCCAAATTCATCAGAATTGAGGACACATATATTTTTATTAGAGAATTTGAGGAAATATGTGATACCATGAGGATATATCAATACTCAAAAGATGCTATTAAATTTAGGCTGACTAATTTTGCCTTCAAGGAGAATGCCAAGAAATGGCTATAGAGTCTGCCTAACAAGTCGATCAAGACATAGGATAGCTTTGTTAAACTGTTCCTAAAAAGTTCTTTCCACATCACAAAATAGCCAAGTTTAGGAACGAGATCAATCAATTTTACCAATTAGGAGGAGAGTTTTTCTAGAAATGTCTAGACCAATTTAAGAACCTTTTGAGTCAATGCCCATAGCATGAGATAGAGACTTGGAGGCTGTGCCAAATTGTTTATGAAAATCCAGACACAAAGTTCCAAAACTATACTTGAGTCAATATGCCATGGCCAGTTCATGCACAAAGAACCTAACGAGGCTTAGCTATTTTTAAAGGACCTAGAATAAAAGAGTCTGCAATGGGAGGCAACTAGGAAACCCAAAAAACCCACGCCATCAATAGATGGTATATGTACTAAGTCCAAACATCCCTAGCTACAAAGACAAATTGCGACTTTAATCCATAGGATTGAGGCCCTAGAACTCAAGGGACATACCCTTGTAAATCAAATGAACCAAGTATTTGCACCCATATATAATAGATGCGGTAACTCAGGTCATATATTAGAAGAGTCTCTCCCTCATGAGCCAAACAAAATGATTATGCACAGATGAACGCGACCTATCAAAGACCTATAAATGACCCCTATGCACTAACCTATAACTCAGGATGAAAGAACCATCCAAATTTCTCTTGGTCACAGAGCACTAGTTTGGGCAATCCTAACTTCAATCAGCCTTACCTATGAGCTCACCAAGCACCAAGTAACCCACCAACTTTCAAAAATGAAAGACTCCTCAATTCACTGGAAAAGAGTTTGGAAACCTTAGCAAAGTCCACCTCGAATATCTCAAACAACCTAAACAACTTTATGCAAACCATAGACCAACCTTTAACAGCAAATACCCAAGCCATCGCCTGTCTAGAAATGCATTAGGGCCAGTTAGCCAATATTGTGAGTGAACAAGAAAAGGGTAGACTACCTAGTCAACCTGAGGTTAATAAGAACCATAATGGTCTAAAATCCCAACCTGGCAATCAAGTAAACCAAGTGAATGCAATTCATATCTCATGATCTAGGAAGCAAGTGGACAACAGAGTAGAACCTAAAAATATAGTAGACTCACTTGCAGAACTATTTTTTGAGCCATTGGCCACCAAGGGCAGTCTAAAGAGACCAAGCCATATGATGCGGACGAGTCACCTAACCCACTTACTGATTCTAATGCCAAAAGAGTAGAGGAACCGGTTACCAAGCCTGTAGCACCTTTTTCCAATAGACTAAGATCTAACCAACAATCAGTCCAATTGGATGAAATTCTAGGAATCTTTAAATAGGTTAAGGCTAATATTCCCTTACTCAACATGATTCAGCAAGTCCCAAGGTATGCGAACTTTTTAAAAGATCTGTGCACCAAAAAGACCACTAATGTACTTAAGAGAGCATTCTTGGTTGCTAGTATGAGCTCGTACCTATCAAGCCACATATCGGTAAAATATAAGGATCCAAGGTCTCCTACAATTTTATATATTATAGGAGAAACCATAATAGATAAAGCATTGTTAGACCTAGTGTAAACATTTTACCCTATTCAATGTATACATAATTAAGGTTGGGGGAACTCACGCCAATAGGGATCACGCTACAATTAGCAAATCAATCTAAAAAAATTTCCAAGGATGTACTGTTTAAGGTTGAAGAATTTATTTATCCTGTAAATTTTATAATTTTAGAAACAGAGCCAGTAATAAATTCCTAGAGGTTATATTCTAGTAATCTTAGGGAGACCATTTTTAACGATCGCTAATGCTTTAATCAATTGTCGCAATGGACTTATGAAGCTCTCCTTTGAAAATATGACCATCGACTTGAATATTTTTAATTTGGGAAACAAATCTAACCAATTCGTGGATGTGAACTTGATCTAAGATAACCCTTATGAGAAAGTTACCACCAAAATTCTTGATCAGGACCCCTTACCTACCTGGATTAAGGTGGAGTGGATGAATCGACTGTTGATAGGTATGTCAAAGAAGTGAATGCTTTATTAAATACATCTTGCTCCAAAATCACCCCATCCTGGACTATAAAACATGGGTGCACGCCAGGCACTGAGATCCCAAGAGAGGGACTCCCGGATGAACAATATATTGCTTTCTTCTCTAATCATCTAGCGTAGGAGATGCATGATGTCTAGCTGAAGACGTTAAACTTAGCACTTTTTGAAAGGCAACCCAAACTTTTTATTTTCCTAACCTTTGCTTTAGTGATTTTTGTTTTAAGAATAATGAATCGCTATGCATGGAAGCAGCTATCAATGATGTATATCTAATCTAGATGATATCTCTCCTTAATTTATTTTTATGTCTTTATTTTTCCTTACTCCATTGAGAATAATGAAAATTTAGGAGTGAGGGTAAATATATTAATAAATTTTTAAAGTCCTCGAATGAGTGAGTGTTTAGTGTTTAGGCACACGATTATCCTAGATTTGAGTTGAATTAAGCAAATTTTAAAATATCAATTCATGTTTAGCAAGAAAATTTTTGAGATGCCGAGGGATCATGTATTAAGAAAACCTAATAAATGATTAAACATAGAACAGAAATCAATCTAGCAATTCTAACTCTCCCTACTAGCATCAAAGAAGAGTTTATTTTTTATAAGCATAAGTAAACTATCTATACGTTCCTTCATAAAATATAGAAAAATAAGCATAAGTTTTGAGTATTTTTCACTGAGTAACCGGATCTCTTCGTTTAAGTAAACGTTGAGTTTCGCATTAAAAAGTAAAAAGATACGAAAGAATTTTTTTTTGAAAAAAAAGCAAGTTCTAAATATTGGTCTCCCACCGAGTAACCGGACTTATTTACCTCAAGAAGCATTGATATTTGCATAAAAAATGGGCAATGTGAAGATTCTCTTTTCAAAAAAAAGAGAAAAAAAAGGAGCACTTATTTGTATTAAAGTAGATAATTTGAAAATAAAAATAGAAGATGATCTAGAAAAGTTTTAAAATAATTTTTGTTCTTTATTTAATCACCATATTAGCGAGCATTGATACCCCTATGACTTATCTCAACAATATTTTTCTAAATATCAATGGATCGTTTAGAAAATTGCATGGTAAAAATATCCATTCAAAGTATGATGGTATCTAGCACTAAGTCCATTCTTTACTCGAGGACGAGCAAAGCTCAAGTTGGTGAGTGTGATGAATATAATTAATATCCCAATTGAAGCATCAAAATATATATTTATTTATCTTTATTCTTAAAGAATTGATGCTTCTTGTATTTTCCAGAAATAAAGAGCCGATTTGCAAGTTTAAAGAATGCAAATTAGAGCTGAAACAATGAACAAATGAAATCCAAAATTAAGCCCAAATGGTCCAAAACCTATTTGGTTTATGGTGGACTAGCTGGCCAATCCACAAGCCATGGACCAAAAGGCACGGTCCACAATGGAATGTCGCGGCTCAAATTTTTTTATTCGTGATTTTTCACATGGTTCATCGCTTGGTCCATAATTCTTTTTGGCACGGTCCATGGCTACAAGGGATTTGGTCCATTGTCGTGGCATTTGGCTGGGCAAAGACTAGGCTTCTCCATCAAGAGGCTAGGAGCATTCTTTTGAAAGATCAAATGGCCAGAATAAAATCTGATTTGCTGAGAAATTCGAAGCATGATTCTGGCTGAGAATTGCGCCATCTAACGGCCCCCAAACAATAGAAATACCTAATCCAATGGCCAAGACACCGTCCGACCTAATTTAGCCATTGACGAGGTGTGATCAGCGAGATTTCAGACTTTTTGATGCAAACAAGGATCCAGGTCCTGAAAGGACATCCCGTAAGATACCATAATAGGGTACCATTCCATATATCAAGACAGGATTACTGCCAGTATCCCAGCATCCTAATCAGGATATCTTGGAACATCCCTTGTTCCAAGTGTCGAGACGGGGTGGTACACCGGCATGTCCCATTTCATGGAAAAACCAAGGACAACCCCATTCCATGGGATTTAAAACCTTGGATCCAAGACCTGTTCTAATCCAACTCCAGTCCAAATTTCACCAGGAACCAGCTTATGCCGAGCCCTATTTAAAGGAAGGCACAGGAGCAGTTAGCGAGTGAAGCAGCATCTGTCTTTTATTTTTTTCTCTTTATTTTAGTATTTATCATAGACTTTGGGAGAGAAGGGAGAATATGAAGGAAGTACTGGCAGCTATGCATGACCAAACTTCTTCAACTCAGAAAGACAATGTGGTCTGTAAACGGATTTTTATTTTTTTGTATTTAATTTCCATACAATAAAATTATGCTTTTCTTTTATATCTTTTTGATTTATTTTTCTAAGATATTGATCTAACCTGCACACCTTATACACTCTACAGACGTACCATGATCTCGGGATACAGTACATGCCTAGAAAAGATCGTAGTATGTTAGATTAAACCCTAAACCTTGTAATTAGATTTAGATAGTTTATACCCCAAACGGATAAGCCGTGATCTAAGGATACGATCCATACCTAGCAGGGATAAACTATACTAATACACTAATCACAAGTATTATTATTGTAACATAAAAAGAAAAAAATAAAAATCTGTTTCACACGATAGATTATGGATTTCTAAGTTATCTCTTTGACTTGCTTCCTTTTATTTTAAACCTGCTATTTTATTTTAATTTCTCCATAATCAATTTTTTTTATTCTTTTTCCTAAAACAATTATCCTATATTTCCGAGGATATAATTCCGACTTATCCTAGCTATATAGTTTGAGTTAGGTTTTTGTTTTTTGACCACCTATGACTATGATCAAAAGTGTCTAAATTTTTGGATGATATTTACAATGTTAATTGTCTTAGCAACCTCAAATATTCTGAAATTTCCTAATTTTGAGGTAGAACCCTTAATCTAACAGGCTTAAAACAGCTACAAATTATTTAATAGAAAAGGTCAAGTAATTATTAGGAAAAGACACTAATAAATGAGATAGAGTAACTGTGAGGCACTTTGGGATAGAAGAAGTAAAAGGAACACCTAAAAGATGAGACACCAATAGGGCATGGATAGGTGAAAGAGAAAAGAGATTTTTTTTTAAAAAAAATGCTAGGAGAAATGATAAAATCTATCAGAGACCATGAGAATATGTTGGTTAAGATTTAATTTCCATAAGCACGATGAATCCTAGAAAGCTAACTCATCAAGAGATTTAATGTCAACAAAGACAGATAAAAGATAATAACAATATTTGAGGAAACGGTTTCTTTTCATTAAATTGTATAGTCATGAGTTTACTTATCTATTAGATTTATTAATGACATGGAAATTAATACTTCATGAAATAATATGATTTTAAAGAAATTTCTCTGAGAGAGGAAAAGGTGAAGGAGTACAAATCTATTTGATCTATCAGGTGCCGGATAATTTTGCAAGGCTCTTTAATGTTAGCTAGGTTGGCTCTCATGGATCTTAGCCAAGAAGAGTCTTGCTACTTGAATACAATTGCGGAGAATCAAACATTAATATACTTTGGTTTAACCTATAGTTGCTACTCCTCTCCTCCCTTCACCAAGCCTAATCTTTTAGTACAGAGGAAAATTCCATCAGAATAAATTTGTCCTACATGAAATAGGATGCAATTAGCATGAGTCCCCTTCAAGAAAAGCATGAGTTTGGCAGCATGATTTTTGCTCATTTTGCTCCAGGTATGCATCTGTTCGTTCATGCAAACCGAGTGGGGAAAAGAAAAGAATATAATAAACAGTGAGATCCTAACCTACCTGGGCCAATGCTGGCAGTACTGGTCTGCCTGTGCTTTCAAGGAATCCACTACAATCTCCTATTGCAAAAGCATCCTGCACGGAAGGGATGCGAAGCCACTCATCAACACCAATCCTGTTAAGGAATGTACAAGTTATAAGACATCCCTCGTATATGAGCTGCAGAAGCATAAAGATGTGATAGCATTATGTGAAGCTGCATTGCTCATTCTGTATCTTTGATTTGTGCCTACACATGCAACTCAGGCCTTGAATAAATGTAAAGTTCATACCTCATTTGCAAAGAGTGATAAGAAATAAACTCAAAAAAAAAAAAAAATTCAGTCAATGATGTTACCTTCCACCTGGTGATTTTGGAAACTGCAAAGAGGTGATGAATGGTGAAGGACCAACACCAGTAGACCATACAAGGAGTCCATATGGAACCTCTGTGCCATCATTAAGAATTATCTTTTGAGGTTGAACATCTTTAACAATGCCGCGCACAAGGTGAACTCCTGACTGAGATAAGACCGAATGCATAAAATCAGATTTTGGAAATCCAAACTTCACTTAATGCTATAGAAGTAGCTGCATACTCAAGCAATGACAACTTAGATACAAAAGAAACAAATATGCATAAAACAAAGAGGAATTGGCAGTACATAATAAAATAAGAAATACTAAGAGCAGGTTGACCGCTCATCATGCATACAAGAAGAAACATATGCATGTAAAACAAAAGAAGATCTGGTAAAATAGAATGTAAAAGAGAAACAGCACAAGCAGCCAAATCTTTCTTCTTCTTCTTCTTCTTCTTC
Organism: Areca catechu; assembly: GCA_021397845.1. Classification (NCBI taxonomy): domain Eukaryota; kingdom Viridiplantae; phylum Streptophyta; class Magnoliopsida; order Arecales; family Arecaceae; genus Areca; species Areca catechu. Next base: position 181,586,995 of record CM038050.1, read on the forward strand.
CTCTTCTTCTTTAAAGAAAAGAGCAGGTTAATCTTTTATCAGACACATGCATATGCAAGCAAACAAGGACACAGACAAATACACAAAAACACACAAAAGTTAGTGCAAAGATGTGTTTGTTAGTTGGGGGCATGGACATCATACATATATAGTTGCACAGATTACACATATAAAATGAGCATAATGTGCTCACTGATTGTGTATCTGCACCATGTACACGAAGGGGCTAAGCTCTTAGTAACATATTAGCCACTACCCCTTTTAACACAGTATATTCCCCTTATAGGTAGACTTGCCTTTTGACTGAAATCTTTGAGTTTCAAGGGTCATTTCCATCATGGGGTGAAAACTATCTTATACGCAATTCATAAAGAAGTAAAAATAACTAGAGAATTATACATACACATGGTAATGCATTTCATATCTTATGCCCATTATAATGGGATAACATTTTTCAGAAAATGCAAGAAAGTGATCAAGCTCGCAGATTTTGGGCCTTTTTCCTTCTTTTCCAGTTTTAGGTTCTAACCTAGATAAAAAAATGTCTGGTATGTTTATATGATTGGGACTATAACGCATGTTTCTAGAATTTTCCAACAGTCATTGAGTTTTATGTGCCAGGAAAGCAGGCTTAAAACAGGGCTTGTCAATTATTGATAAAGGTAGTAGGTAAGGAGATTGAAGACAAATAGTTAGTTAGGTTTAGCCTCTAGAAAGGGCCTAGCTCACGATACATAGAAGGAAAAAAAGGAATGTAACCTTAAGGCATAAAAAGTTTGTTAAGTACTCACCAATAAAAGAATTTCAGAATTGACTCATCATCTGGTTTCAAGGACATGACGTAATTATAGTCACACAACGAAGAAAAGAGAAATAAAGTTGAAGCTCCCTTATGTGTATCCTTAATCTAAATCTGACAAAGCCAAAACTTTATTAACCTAACATGTTATCAAACCTGAACTTCTTTACAGACTTACTTCTTGAATTAGGATTGAATCTCAGAAAAACAAAGCATATCACTTGCTTAAAACTGGTGTGACTAATTATAGTACAAGACATTTAAGAAGCAAATGACTAGCCAAGGGAGCCAAAAGAGAGCCTGAAGAGTAGTAAAAAGAAAATCAAAAAAAGCAAACACTATCTAATTTATTATTTGAATTTCTGCTAAATCTAAGTGCCTCTATCTATTTTTCCTTGATCAAGTGATTGAATCATGATTCCATCAATCCTTTTAACTGGATAAATTTGGGTCCACCATCCATGATATTTCATATGGTAAATGCCCATCAAGCAAGAGATAGCCCTTTATTAATTAGCATTATGGCCATTCTTGGAAGGATACCAATTGTGAGTCTCTAATGTGCAGCTTAAGCATGCTTTCTATCCATGGAAAGTTAGTTTGTCTCCATGAATGATTGAAAATGTAAGCCATGCATCCAGAGGTCACATGTCCACAAGCTTCTTTCCACAATCTGTCTCACAGAAACATTGATGATAGTCATAGTTTAGATAAACACAAATACCACCTTACACAACTATAATGTATCAGAGCCTATCATGTCCTTCCTTTTCATGTTAGCGCAAACTAGACAGTTCCACAACATTTGGATTCACGTATTACATAAATCAAAATGACACGAGCATATATGCTTGAAAAATGTTTCTGACCATATAGAGGTCTATATGTGAGAACATAAAACTGATTCTTTTATAAGAGGCATTGAGGTTGGATTGAATTCTCAAGGAGAAAGAAAGAAACAGCAATTTAACAATGGATAATACAATATCAATACAAAAAGCAGTGAAAAATGAACAATAATATCAGCATAAAAGAAAATAATGCTCTTCATATAAAAAGTTTCTCAAAGTAAGTTCAGGACTAAAGGAGAAGGATATGAAGAGTAATCAAGCAATTTAACAAGCAGCAATTGAAAATCAACAAAAGAATAGAGTACAGAATCTTTTGCTTAGAGTCTCTAACCTTAGTGAGTTGTTTTGTAGCATATGTTCTGAGTCGAACATCGAACGATGATAGTATTTCATTTGCCTGACACAAAAAGAAATAGTTCAGATAATCTCAATCCAACCATGTTCTTGACAAGTTTGACCTGAAATAAAATTTTCAAGTAACTAAATTAGGCAATGTTTTATGAGCTATAACATTAAACACTCTATTAGAGGAAAAAATAATTCAATTTCATAAAATCATGCTGGAGAGGTATCTCAGGAAAACCTCAATTAGGGTCACATGGATATAGTCTTTGACATGGGAGTAACGTTCATGTACATCTCTAATGATGAAATCACCAAGTTCACCGCTGAACTCAACACCAGTGGGACCACCTCCAATAACAACACAGTGCAACAGTCTCCTTTTTTCTTCTTCTGATATGCCTGGATTTGCAGAAAATACCAAGAAAGTAAATGCATTCACCGAATCACTGTATACTGTAATATTTGCTGTTCAGAGAATGCACAAATGCAGGATTTGGCAGTGCCTGAACTACATAACATTATTTGTACAAATAAATATCATGCCAAGCTGAAATATTATAAGAAAACAAATAGATGCAAGGTACTAACTAATGCAATAACATCCACAACGTTTCCTATCATCTGAAATGACATACCGGGAACTTCAGACAGCATCAGATTGAGAAGGAGCTTCCTACGGATCTCTTGTGCATGGTGAACCTCCCGGAGAAAGATTGCATGCTCTCTTACACCACGTATACCAAAGGTTGAGGCCTCTGCTCCAGATGCAATGACCAACTTGTCATATGAAACCTTAAATTTCCATGGCTCCAGAGTGTCTCTGACACTCCCATCAGTAACGGTCTCACAATGCACCTTACAATACAAAACAGAAAACTTAGAGACAAAAAGTACTTAATATATTGCCACAATAAAAGTTCTACACCAAATGGTTAAAAAAGGAACGAGTCCTCTGATTCTAAACTATCAGATGTGAAGCAGCGGCCCTCCGTTCTTCTAAAATCTATGGGTTTTTTTCTTTTCCCTCCAATCTGCAAGTAAGATCCTGGTGTACAGGGTGATAATATTCTAATCCAAGAAAAAGGTAGAAACTTTTAATATGACGACATTATTCTTATCCAAATAGAAAGGTAGAAACTTTTCCACAGTATACTTACTGTTATAATGCTCGAGTTAAAGTTATTTTTGACCGCTTCTTTTGCTTCTCAAAAATATGGATAGCCCTTCATCAGAAGTTACTAATTAGAAGTACTCACAGTGTGGGAATCGGTGTCGATGGCGGCGCATCGGGCGAGGAAGAAATGGGAACCGGGGGCGCTGGAGATGGAAGGCTGGATCCGGCCGACCGGCTCGGCGACGGAGCGGAACTCGAGGGTTCCCACGCAGGTGGAGGCGAGGAGAGGGGTGAACACCATGTGGTTCCTTGGGGAGATGCACACCACGTCGTAGAGCTTGGTGTCGACGCTCTTCATCAGCCGGCATCCCGCCCACCCCGTCCCCAGCACCACCAACCTGGGCTTGTCCTTCCCGGCCTCCGTCGACGACCCCAGAACCGACAAGGCGCCGCCACCGCCCGCTGCCGTCGCAGCGGAGCGGAAGCCGGAGGGGCTCCGAGGGTAGGGCTTCGAGGAGAGCAGGGAGCGGGAAGAGCGAGCGAGGGTTCGGAGCCACGCCATCGGAACGGGATCCGAGTTCGGATCGGGACGCCGGGCCTTTGGAGTTCTTAGAGGGAGGCGGTGCGGCGTCACGACAGATGTCGGCGGCTCGGATGGATCGATGGATGGACGGACGGGTGGAGATGGATAGTGTTGGGACCCAGTCTGGTGGGCCCACCGTGTGTAGTCCGGAGCCATCCAGGTTTGTGGGTCCGGTTAATTGTGTCCATTTGCAGGCCTCCAGCCACCTGCATGTTGGCAGGTTTGACGATGGATACGTGCTCCCTAAAATTCAAAAAAAGTATGAAGCTCGAAAAGTTTGCTATGATGTTCTGAGAATTTATCCCCTAAGTTTGGAGCTTATGGTAGGTTCATAATCAGAATCCATGACATGTAACAAGATGTACATATAGGTCCAAATTCATATTGAATTCATAAAATTAGATACTAAATTTCTCACTTGAATTATCAGTAACTTAGTGCACCACCCCCTTCCTTCTCTTTTTATTTGCAAGAGAAAGATGAGTGATGCAAAATGTGACCATCACAATTCTATTAAAATTATAATATTTGTAATATTTATGGTATATGTTATATTTAAAAATATATTTTTTTTTTTTTATGATTGCTTTTTATAATTGAGATATGTTGCCGCCTGAATCGCCATAGCCGGTAGCTCTTACGTGGCCTAGGTGAGTGGGCTCCGTGCCAGCGTCACTGGGCTCGTTGGTCGGAGACGATCAAGGGGAACATGATCGTAGTTGGGATGAAAGGGACTTGGTACTGTAGTGGCCCTCCTGTGGCCTCTCCGGTGAGGAGTAATCTTTCTCCTTATTGTCCCTCCGTTGGACGATACCTGCAAAACAGGGAAGACCTGCGCCAGGGATTCCGGTAAAGACACTCCGACGATCAAGTCAGCGGGATGATCAAAGGAAATAAGTGACCTCTGAGACGGAGAGCTTGGGGGACTCTCTGCTGCCAGAGGGTGATAGACAATGTAAGAATGAAGAGAGTGTGTTGTCCCTTACCCCTCTTACCTCTTCCCGCTGCTCTTATGTAGACGAGCGGCTCTTGGTGTTCAGAGAGGCACGTTCTTCTTGGTATAGGCCTGTGAAGCTTCTGCAGGCCTGGGAGGCTTAAGTAGGTTGGTTCAACTTCCTCATTCTTGATGGTTCAGGAGGTTGGTGGAGGAGCACAGCGCCTTTAATGTGGCACTCCTTCCTGATTGAGGTAAGCTGTGATGGAGGCTTTTAATATAGCCCTCCTTCGTAGATGGCGGGCTCAGTTTGGCAGAGATGGTGACGTGTCAGGCTATCATCTAGCCTTCCTCCGTACCTATATTTTGAAAAGCATACCTGGAAATGAATCAAATAAACCGTGGCACATGCTTCGAGATGAGGCAGGCGAGGCTCTTCGTGCGCATGGTTCGAGATGTCCCGTCGCGAGGCTAGGCCGCATGGCTTCTCCATGCATGGCGAGGTCTGCAAGGCTAGGCCGCGTAGCCTCTCCATGCATGGCGAGGTCTGCAGAGGCCTCTACGCACACGAGTCGAGGTGCGCGGGGTAGTCGCGCGAGCCGAGGTGCGGTATGCAGGATCTCTCCCATGCATGCAATTCTGGGCGCCGAACCAGGCGGAGGGCGCTGCATGGGCGTGCCCTGGCACGGAGGTGAGGTGAGGACCCTGCGGGCGATCGGGTGCCGGAGCGGGCGTCCCGCTGGACTGGGCCGGACCGGACGGAGGTCCACCGATCTGAGCCGGGCTAGGCGCGGGATTGTCGAGCTGGCGCGGGCTGGAGCCGAACTGGGCAGAGGGCGCTGCATGGACGTGCCCTGGCGCGGAGGCGAGGTGCGAACCCTGCGGGCGACCGGGTGCCGGAGCGAGTGTTTCGCCGGACTGGGTCGGACCGGACGGAGGTCCGCCGAACTGAGCCGGGCTGGGCACGGGATTGCCGAGCTGGCGCGAGCTGGAGCCGAACTGGGCAGAGGGCGCTGCATGGACGTCCCCTGGCGCGGAGGCGAGGTGCGGACCCTGCGGGCGACCGGGTGCCGGAGCGGGTGCCTCGCCGGACTGGGCCAGACCGGACGGAGGTCCACTGAACCGAGCCGGACTTGGCACGGGATTGCCGAGCTGGCACGGGCGTGCCGCTGGCACTGGCCTGGCACGGGTGAAGTGCCGCACCGGAGCCGGAGAGCTCCGCTCCGAAGCCGCGAGCAGGATTCCGTGTGGGTGAAGCTGGAGACATCCGTGCTGAACTGCGCCGCCGGAGCGGGCGGTGGCCTCCCGCGGCGGTCAAGGTACCAGAGAGGGCGAGGCCTCCCACAGGCGGACGCACGCTGGAGAGGATGGAGCCGAGGCGAACCGGTGCCGGAACGGGCGGAGGCGAGCCGAGGCCGACCACGGCGAGGTCGGGAGGAGTCGAAGGCGCCGGAGCTTGGAGGCGAGCCTCCCGCGGGCGAACTGGGCGCCTGGCTCGGGCGGAAGCCTGCTGCGAGCTCCCCGTGGGCGGAACGGGTGCCGGCCACGGCGAGGTCGGGAGGAGCTGGAGGCGCCGGAGCTCGGAGGCGTGGCAGGTGCGGGGGCTCGCCGGCGGTGGGCGAGGCACTGCCGGGGTGCCGCCGGTCGTCACCCAGGCGCAGGACTTCCACGGGCGGACGCGCACTGGAGAAGGTGGAGTCGAGGCGAGCCGGTGCCGGTGCCGGATCGGGCGCCAGCCTAGGCGGAAGCCGGAGCTCGGAGGCATGGCGGGTGCGGGGGCTTGCCGGCGGTGGGCGAGGCACTACCGGGGTGCCGGGGTCGTCACCCAAGCGTGGGCCTGCCCTGGTGCAAACTGTGCATGGGCGGTGCCCTGGCGCCAGTTTCCCCTGGCACAGGTGATGGACGCGCGCACCTCCCGTGCGTGCGGACCGAGGCATGGAGAAGGTGCCGAGCTAGGATGATTGGAGCCGACCTGGGTTTGATCGAAGCGTGCTGATCGAGCTGGAGCTGACCTGGGCATGCCACGAGCATGCCGAGCTGAACTGAACGACCGAAATTGGACTTCTCATGTCCGAAATGAGGCCGGGGTACCGGTTCACTGCTAAGGTGGGGTCGAGCTGGGCTGGACCGCCACATGGCCGAAGTGGTGCCGAGCTGAGCTGGACCGCCACATGACCGAAGTGGGGCCGAGCTGGAGAGGTGCCTGGCCGAGGTGAAGAAGTACGTGGCCGCGCCAGCCTCCAAGGAGGACGCGTGTCAGGATCGAATAGATCTTGTGTATTACTGTAACAAGATCTGATATTTCTAAGTAGCATAGATTTTTTTTTTTTTTTTTTTTAAGAGCATGCTCTCTTAAGAAGATTTTCATAGAAAATGTTTCCTAATCCAACATCAATATTTTTATATACCTATAAAAAAATAAAAAAAAGTAAAGATATTTCATTTTGTTAAAGACATTTTATAAAGTATTACTTTTAAAAGTTACTCCTATTAGTTCGGGAAATATATTAAGTTTTTATTCTTTTTGATATGCACTACTAAAGTAGTGTCAAGTCAATACCGTTATCCAAAACCCACTTTCCTACCACGCGGCACTTGACATTTCATTCCAAGTTATATTAAATTAATTTTAGTCTTGAAATTCGTATTCATATCAAACCAATAGCTCCGTAAAACAAGTAAAGTTTATGTTTTAAATGGATCAACATCCAATAATGATTGCTAGGTTGGGCCTATATTTTTTATCAAATTCAATGAACCCCATTCGATAACTTGATATACAATAAATTAAGCATAATTATATGAGATCAATTATTTAAACTAATTTTAATTATATTATTTTTTATTATTTTTTAACCTATATTTTTGTTTTTTTTTTTTAATGCATATAAGGAATATTTGCTTCCAAGATTTATTTTATTATTTTTTATTATTTTATTTATTTATTGATGGCGGGAAGACGATGGAGTGGCTCGCAGGATTTGGGCCAGGCGCTTCACGGTAAGCGGTTGGCGAGGAAGCCGTACCTTGTCAAACTCCATTTTCTCGATAAACTTCTCCGGTGAGTGGTGACTGCTACTTTTAGATCATGCATGACATCATCAATTGTTGCCGTAACTGTCCCGAACGTCTCGTTCCAACAAAATCGGATCAAGCCCAAATAACCGACTCGACTCGCTTCCGACCAATCCACGTGGGCGACGCAGGGTTTATCGCACTTCAACCCAGTTCCGATCCCCGTCGCATCGCTTCCACACGCCACCTCCCTCTACCACCTTCCGTTCTCACCTCCAGCGCTTCTTTCTCTCTCCATGGCCTCCTCCTCCTCTTTCCTCCTTTCCCCGCCGGCAATCGCCCGTCCCCAAATCCGAAACCTTAATTATAGGAAAAACAGAACGAATTCCTCGATTCTCGATCCGGGGATAGGGATAGGGTTAGGGTTTCTTCCCAATAGAACAACGATTCACCCCAAGAAACCCTCCCTCCGGATCCGAGCCGTCCAGACCGACCGCCGGCCCAGCCGCCCCCCCGGCGGTGGCGGCGGCGGCCGCGAGGACGACGACCCGATCCAGCGGTTCCTGAAGCGGGACTACAAGTGGGGCTTCGTCTCCGACATCGAGTCCTTCTCCATCCCCAAGGGCCTCTCCGAGGATACCGTCCGCTCCATCTCCGCCCTCAAGGGCGAGCCCGAGTGGATGCTCCGCTTCCGCCTCGACGCCCTCCGCCGCTTCCTGTCCCTTCGTGAGCCCCGCTGGTCCGACAACCGCTACACACCCATCGACTTCCAGTCCATCTGCTACTACTCGGAGCCCAAGCGCAAGCCCAAGCTCCATTCCCTCGACGAGGCGGATCCCGAGCTCCTCGCCACCTTCGAACGCCTAGGCATCCCCCTCAACGAGCAGAAGCGCCTCACCAACGTCGCCGTCGATGCCGTCCTGGACTCGACGTCCATCGCCACCACCCACCGCGAGGCCCTCGCGAAGAAAGGCGTCATCTTTTGCTCGATCTCCGAGGCCATCCGCGAGTACCCCGACCTCGTCCGCCGCTACCTCGGGCGGGTCGTACCCCCCGGGGACAACTTCTACGCCGCCCTCAATTCGGCCGTCTTTAGCGACGGCTCCTTCTGCTACATCCCTAAGGACACCGTCTCCCCAATGGAGATCTCCACCTACTTCCGGATCAATGACCGGGAGACGGGTCAGTTCGAGAGGACCCTCATAATTGCCGACGAGCGGAGCTACGTCAGCTATCTGGAAGGCTGTACGGCTCCGTCCTATGATAGGAACCAGCTCCACGCCGCGGTTGTGGAGCTGTACTGTGCCGAGGGGGCCGAGATTAAGTACTCCACGGTGCAGAACTGGTATGCAGGGGATGAGGAAGGTAATGGTGGCATCTACAATTTCGTGACGAAGAGGGGGCTCTGCGATGGCAATAGATCAAAGATTTCGTGGACCCAGGTGGAAACTGGGTCTGCGATAACCTGGAAGTACCCCAGTGTGGTTCTGAAGGGGGATGATACGGTGGGTGAGTTCTACTCGGTGGCGCTGACAAAGGATTATCAGCAGGCCGACACCGGAACGAAGATGATTCATGTGGGGAAGAATTCGAGGAGTAGGATCATTTCCAAAGGTATCTCGGCAGGCAACTCAAGGAATTGCTACCGTGGTCTTGTTCAGGTCCAGCCCCAGGCAGAAAATGTTCGGAATTTCTCGCAGTGTGATTCTATGCTTATTGGTGACACAGCCGGTGCCAACACATATCCTTATATACAGGTATGTTCATTAAACAAGGGCTAGCATTGATGTTAATATGATTTACTTTAATATGGTTTGATATATCAAGGCTAGCTCCATTTTTGCCTCTGCTTAACCAATATTCTTTGATGTTGAGTATATAATGAAAGGGCACTTGTGAATGTGGATTGTTCTGTTTTAATTGTATTATTTTTCTAGTATTATTTTTCTCAATACAAATAAGCACCTTCTGAGATTCTTTGATTAAACTCCAATAAGTGGATTGAAGTTTGAACTTCCTTAAAACCTCGATAGATTCTAGCATGTTACTGGGGGATGCCTTTACACACGCATATAAACTTCTATGCTTGGTGACTTAGTTTGAAATTTGGTTGGATATGATATAGTAGCTACAAGAGGTTGGTTATTTCTAGTGCTCTGAGGTTCATGGGTAAAACCAAGCTGCAGTTACCTGACATAGCTTGTATATTTGGTGATGGACAAAGATGGCATAATGAAGACACATGTGCTGGAAGGTAAACGAAAAGAAAGAAACAAAGAAAGAAAGAAGGGAGACATAATCTTGGATATAGGCTATTGCTGATCGCTGCTTGTTAGTTTCTTAATGTCATTTCTTGTGTATGTGACAATTGGCAAATTACTTCTACCTTTAGGTTCAATATTATTTGTTAACAAACTTGACATCAAATTTGCACATTCATATTTATATGCAGCATGTAAAATACTTTGGTGAATGATTTGGATTGGTTGATGATACCTGAGAATGGAAGCACAGATTTATGAATGATTATTATATCTCAGGAAGGTATGTTAGACATTCACGAAAAAAGGAGGGGTTTCGTTTAAGTTATGTGTGATGCATATATAATTGATTCAGATTTCTGATAACATATGATGAGAATAGGAGAGGGATTTTATTCTGCGCTGTGAAGGCTATTTGATTAGGGTTGTGAAGGCTATTTGATTATATGGGTAGAAGATGAGTTTGATGCATTACATATATAAGGCAAATGTGATATTGAACCAAATTCATAAGGATACATGACATTGCATTGAGGTATCTTATGAAGGGTTGTGATCTTTGTAGAACTGTTGCTACTTAATGCAGAGGAGGGGTTTGATGAAGGGTAGTTGCTAGATTATTATGATACGATGGAACATAAGAGAAATTCAACCTTTAATGATTGATCAGATGGTTCCAAAGAGATTGGGTCTGATGCGTTGTTTCAGCAGCTGTAGAGGTGTATTAAAAATCTGAACTGCAAAAACATGGCATCATTTTGTCAACCAGGAGAGAAAATTCAGATAGAGGGGAAGGAAGAAAGGCAATTGAATGTCACAAACTAGACCAACTCACACTCCAAAAGGAAATTAATTCCATTGCAAGCATTGAGTGAACAGTACACATCTTTTCCTATCATTATCCATTGGTTTGGCTTTATTCTGAATATCTCCTATTTGTTTTCAGATATACACCTAGTACTTGCTGGATGATCTTCCACGCTCTTCCAAATATCTTTTTTGAAATACAAAATACCCTGTAAACATCCAATATAATATAAATATATGTAATAGAATTCTTGGCGATATCGAGCTGGAACAACCTGTTCTTCCTAAATACCCTACCAAAGAATTTTCTGCCACTGCCATATAATATTCATCTCTATTTGGTGATAAATAAACCACTTGTGCCTCTTTTGATCTTTGAAATTATTCATAAAATTGACTCTCTATAGATGCCCAATGACCAGTCCTCGCATGAATAGCTAAGGATCCATTAAATCCAATATTGATTCCTTTGGATGTGTCAATTGGACAAATACATCCATGGTGACGAGGATGGATATTTCATATCCAAAATTAGTGCTTGAAATCTCTAAACAAATGATTTCATCAAAGTCTTTCAATTTCTTATTTTACTATATTCAACTCAATGTATTCCTTTATCCATCGAGTACATTGGATGTACAGAAATGGCTATAACAGAGTTTTTTTTATTCGTATTGCAGCTACTCTAGAAGGGCTGTTTTTTGTGGTGCTAATGATTTAATAATTATCTTTATTGGATTACAATTTTTTTGGAACAATCCAATATAGGTAAAATTAAGGATTCATTATATTCTATGTTATCTTATGAAAAAAGTATTTTATATCTTTTTGTATCTAATAATATCCATGTCCAGCTATATATTTTGTATATAGATCTCCCCCTCCCTCCGCACCCCCCCCCGGGATGCGCGCACAGGCACCCAAAAAAAAAAGAAAAAGGTTTATGAAAGCCAAAGATAACATGCAGTCTCCATGTTTAATCTTGGTTTTCCGATACCTCATGTGACTCAGTTTGAAGCTAGGAGATCGGTGATATCCAAGGGAACAAACTATATTAAAGCCATTCTTTTTGCATTTGCAGTGTTTGACTTTTCCTACCATGTTCACTTGCGCTCTTTTTACTGACCCTGCAAAGGAGCCACATGGAATACGGAAAATTAGCTCAGAGATTGGATATTTTCTTGCAATAGGGGCACTGATCCATCTGCATTCTGTCTTGGAAATAGCTTTGGAGATTAATCATTTTATTAGATGTCTCAGGATTCACATTCTGTTTGCTTGAGAAACAATGTTCTTGGAATTCTTGTCTTTATACCTCGAAAGCTTGCAGTGTATCACTAAATCTGGTGCAGATGAATTTTGAATTGGATTGTAATTCCACTTACTATAGGTTTCACTAAGCAAATGGACAACCTTTGTATGCAATGGACATAGATACAGCAGGTGCGTTGTTTGTATTTTGCAGAGGTTTGAAATTTTTGATTTGGTGATCATTCTTCAGCTTGAGACATCAAACTCTTTGATCAAAATCAAAGTGGCTGGTTTCTGTCTATTGCATTACTCCACAGTTCTGTTTGTTACAATTTGCCTGAGGCCATGTTGATTTTGTTTTTTTGACAGGATAGTTCGTTTCAACCCTCCATTTCAGCTTGCACGTTAAAGTACAAAATTCATCAGCAAAATACTTGGATCAAGTTTATATGATGCACACATTTTTAAAAATGTCTTTAATGAAAATCTGGTAGGATGTGCATCCACTAACCTGCCTTCTCAAAATTGAGTAAAACAGCCATAAATTGTTCATTCGAACAGCAGGAGATTTTATGACCCTTGTCATTGGCCACCTTGTTTTTCTAACAGAGTCGTTACCTCTATAGTCTGAATAAAGATGGTTTAAGCTCTGTCCATTCCATCATACAAGGTCGTGCTAGGAATTAATGCTGTTCCTTTCTCGGTACTGCTAGAATTCCTATTCTACACTTTCAAATGACTGTTTTGTGTGCATTTGGTTTCTGTTAAGTTAGAGAATTCTCAGGTCATTCACAGAAATAATCTTGTTATCCCGCATGCAGAGGAAAAAAGGTATGGCAGAACAGGTTTTCGAAAGTCCAATCTTTTAATCATTCACCAGTTTTTGATTTTGTTTACATTGATTAATGTTCCAACATGAGTTTCAACTTCCTTTGTAGCTATTTGCATTATTTGAATTAAGTAAACAGATTTAGTATTGTTGGTTTCCTGTTTATTTCAATGCTTATAACATTAGGAACTGAATGTGGAATAATCCATCCACTATACTTCTATATGTGCCAACTTACAATTTGATCTATATTAGAACTACAGCAATTACTTATTTCTCATAATAGTCATCAATTAACTGTATATCAAACAGGTAAAGAATCCTACCGCCCGTGTGGAGCATGAGGCAAGCACTTCTAAGATTGGTGAAGATCAGCTGTTTTATTTTCAACAGAGGGGAATTGATCATGAAAAGGCTGTTGCAGCCATGATTGGTGGGTTCTGCAGGGATGTTTTCGACAAGCTTCCTCTAGAGTTTGCATCAGAGGTGAATGCACTCATGAATCTAAAGCTGGAGGGTTCTGTGGGATAATTGTGGATTGTTGCTGCAGATGGACCAGTGAGCTTTTGTATGTTGCCTAAAGGTCAACATTTGTATAGCATTAAGGGGTAAGTATTGGTAAATGGACATGCAATATTATAGATCCTGTACCAATTTCATGAGGAATTGATATTACAGGTCTTCATTTTCCTTTATTCTTTTGTTTTTGTGAGCGACGAATCAACTGCTTGGTATATGAATTAAGGTGTTAAATTGTGATACCTTATGTATTCTGAGTTACATGTGCTATTATCAAAAACTTTAGCACCTTGATTATCAAAAACTTTAGCACCTTGAGTCATATCGTGTCCTTTTATTTTTGGTGAATAAGCGGTGTGTGCCACCAATAATCTTTCAGATTCCATGTGTTTGTTGACTGAAGGCCAAATTGTATGCAGGTTCTAGCCAGCACAGAGCAGAGTTGTAACTCCCATCTCCGAAACTTCATTCCTTTTTGTCTTTGTTGAATGATCAGCAACAATTGATTTATATAGATTTATATGGATTTATGAATAAAATGGAAATGGAAGTTTCTTTCTCTAGATTTATTCTCACAATAGGAATGCCTGATTTTTTTATGTATGCTTTTCTTCTTTCAGATCAGAGCTTGTTTAATCCCCCTTTCTTTCTTGCTCTTGTATTCTCTCTTTCTTTGAATAATATTAGATGCCTTTTGAAAGAAAGATAATTTGATAAAAAAGGAGACATTCATCGGTTATTCCATCATGATTGATGTTTACCAATTTCAGATGCCTTAGTTAGCCCATTTCTGACATCGGGTACTTAAAAGATTACCGGTACACCGTGGAAGTCTCCTTCCCAGCAGAAAAGCCTGTATAGAAGTTGATTTACGTTGTGCTTTTATGAGGTAAAGATTTGGAGAATCTTATGATGCATTTAAAGGACATCACGATCCATGCACATGAACACAAATCTCCCGTCTCTTTTAATGCACTCTAATTCTAAGAAAGGTCTGGATAGTCTAGATCTGAAATCCGGACCATGATTTATGTGATATTCTTCTCTCATGATAAATACTAATTATTATACAATACCATAGAATGAATAAGAATCCTTGCACATCTGTGTAGTCCTTCCATCCCTTGCTTGAATGCTTGCCATGATCTGTTCTGTTCTTGTTTCTTTCGTTGCACAACAAATACAATTCCTATCATGGACTTCATCCATTTCTCTTAAAACGTTATCTCTCAGGAGTGCTCGCTGTAAACGCACATGTGAAAGTCGATGGAAAACGGAGGAGAGAGAATCCTTATGTTATTTTAAAAAGCACATATATTTTGAGCTGGCTGAAAATCGCTTGGTTTCAATACTGTGTCAGGTTTGGTGTAGTTCTTTTGGGATTTTAAAACCATAAAGACCTTGCTGGAGATGCAAAATGCAAGAACTCGGAGCAGGAAAGCCTTGAAAAAAAAAAAAAGCGCTAGGCTGTTACCGAGACCTTTTCCGCTGACTCGGTTAATTAATGACCATATTTTCGTCGGATGCGCTTGATTACCGTCACAGAAATTGCAGGGCAGAAAAGAGGTGGATAGGTCAGCTACACGAAACATTTTCACAATTTTTTTTTCTCCATCCATGCCATGGCAACCAGATAATTCAAATCTTTTACGTAACTACGTTTTCCTATTTCGGGGACAGTCTGCACAACCATGCTCTGTGCTAATAAAAAAAAAAACTTCCCTTTTCTGAAATATGGATCCCAGCTGATGCACCAAAAAAGACGTACGGTACCGGGATCCGAGATATGACATATGACAAACTGATTGGAAGAATGGACGAGCCTCGCACAGAAAAATTGAAGAAATTAAATCACACGTATGCAGCATATAACAGTGGCCGATCACCACATCTCCTTCCCGTGGCCTGTGGTACAACCATTGAGACGAGGACATGGTGATGCACCTGGTACACGCGGTCTGGGGTATAATTTCTCAAAAGATTGGCCATTCCAGTAAACCAGAAGTGGAATTCTGTTCCGTCTCTCTTCCTTCCTACAAGATATGGAAGTACATGGTCGTCATTATAAGTAAATGCGACTGGAACTTTCATTGAAAAAAAAGGCAGACAAGTTTTATTTTCTTCAATCTTTGAACAATGTGAACGATGATGGAAAAGTAGTACGTAGGCTATGACATGGAGGAGCTGCAGTTCAACTTCCACGAAGCCCTCGCAGTGCAAAATAATGGGGGAGAATACAAGGCCGATCGGCTCCCGGTTTCCAAAAAGGACAAAGGAAACAATAAACAGCATTCAGGAATTGATTCCCAAATGCTTCATGAAAGCAAGAACATTTGTGAGTGGATGTCCACACGTACACGAGACAAAAACCATACGAGGCATGTAAAAACCACCCTGACGAAACAAAACCATGGAGAAAAACCTCTGGCAGCTTAACTTTCCGGGACGTTTTCGGACTTCTGCAGGTGTTCAAATTGGTGGCAGTCAACTCCAACTTCCTTAAACGCGGTGATCAGCCTGGGCAAAATTTTTGCTAGCGTAAGCTTGAAACCGACTGAACAAGAATGCTCCCTGCTTTTCTCAGTCGTGCAAGCATCCTTTGTGAGGGAACCAATAACACAGCCTTCTATGTATGCTTCACAAGCTTTAAGAATATAATGACCACGCCTTCGGAAATGTTCCTTGACGAACTCTTCGAAATGCTAGTCCATCACAGTTAGGAAGAAAAATAAGAAAAAGATCATAAAAAACTAATAGCTAATACATCTTATATTCTAGCAAGACCATGCAAATACTTGTTCAAAGAAATACTGATAACAATAAAAAATAACATCAAAGAATTTCTCACAAAAATATGATAAAGAAGCTCGAAGTTACAAGAATGTAGTCAATTTTCATTAGCAAGTGTTTGTCAGATGGTAATATGAGATTAAAGGAGCCACAATATACAATATACTGCACTCAGAGATGAAAACCTCCGAGTGGTCAATATGGGAAATAACAACATAATAACAGTATGGAAATAAACATGTGAGAAGAATAAGATATGGCTGTGATATGCTTGTGAAGTTTCTCCAAACATGTCAGAATCATGTTTTTAGTCTCAACATAAAATTGAAGTGATAATAATCAATCAGAATAGCTTAAATTAAGTCGAGTATTTCAAACATGTAATAGAAAATACAGAATTGATTTTTTTTTAATAACCTAAAGCAAGTCAAATATCATGATATGAAAATGCTCGAATTTATCATCGTGAAACAAGATCGAGCAGTGGTGAGAAAACAAAATAAAATCAACCAGAAGTAAAACCTGAAAAGAAGTTTGATATTGATCAAAAAAGAAAAATAACAATTTATTTGTTTTACCATGGGAGGTCTTCTCAGAAGATACAGCATTGTTTTCAAGTTTAGCAAGTAAGTATTCTCATTGTAGGGTAAAGAATTCTTCTCTCCTTCAACAGTCCCAACCTGCTTTTCATACCCTGCTTCATTGAAATAGGGCTTAGAATTGAGAACCAGGCCCTGGAGTGAAACTAGGACTTGAAGAATGCTGGAGGATGATGGGTCCCAAACTTCATTTCCTTTGCCAGTCCATGTATTTAAAAGGCTTAAGCAAACCTTCCCATCCACATATAGGTTTGGGTTTATACGCAAACCACCAGAATGATAGTACGCTGACTGCAGGGTTGAGAAGAAAGGTTAGAAGCAAGTGAAAAGAAATTTGAAATGTGAACAGGTTCAACTTTGATGTATTTCAGTCCGATACTTGGTGAGAGCTATCCACTGTTCAACATGAGTATCAGAATATAAAATAATATGGTTCTATTTACCGGTGCAACTTGAGGGTAATCTGGTGGAAGGTGAAAGTCAAAGAAGAAAATGCCATCCTGGTAAGGCGTTCCACATGCTCCAATAATTGCAGCTCTTAAGAGATCCATACGATCCTCATAAACTCTGACATAAATAGCATCTGTAATCACAATAAAGAATTAGATCTTCACAACATAAAAGTATGTTCATTTACAAGTTTTTTAATGAGCAACAATTTTAAATAACTTACCTGGTAGGTTCTTTTCAAGGATGCTCCATTCTTGTTGAACCTTTTTTGCCCACTTTCTTCCACCAGTGCTCTGTAATTTAGTTTTGTAAGCCTTAATATATGTTAGGGCATTTACTACTTACACCTTAACCAACAATTCTTATCTGTAAATCCATATGAAAATATGTTCAAACATGCAAGATAAATGAAAATCCAACATGCAACAGATACACTGGTATGCTTAAAGAAGAAAAGGTGCAATTAACTTAAAAAATGAATAGTTTGAAAATGAGAAAAGCATCATATAGAACAGAAGGTTGTACTACCTGTCCATTACCACCAAGGAAATGATGGTCCAAAGGGTTTTCAGCAATATCAAAGTGTTTGAAGCTATGAGGATTATCAGATGTGGAGCTATCTGGAACATCCTCCATTGTTTCTTCTGCATCTTCTGCTGTTGCTATATGGGTATGTACCTCAGCAGCCCCGTGCACATTTTGCACAACATCAAGGGCTTCAGATTCTCCGTAGCTGGCCTCATCATTAGTTGCTTTCTCTGAAACCTCGAGAATCTCATCAGATTCAGATTCATTTTCAATCATGTGATCCAAACCTGATGGATCTGATTGCTTTCTACCACGAGAAAACAATCCAGTGGCCAGTCTAGTGACATAGCCAAGAGCAGCTAGAGGCATTGAAAGTGGCCCATGTCGTCCAGCATTATTATCCTCCTCAGAAGTTATAGTACTAGTTTCCCTTTCAACAAAATTATCAACATGACTTTGTGAAACAACTTCCTGTACATAATGGTTTTACACTTTTATGGATCATAGATATGGTTAATGCTTAAAAAAAAGGCCTGGCAATAAAACTAATTATATGTGGATTAACCTTTTCAGTATTGTCATGTGCATCCATTTCATTGTCATCAACTGTTTCCCAGCTAGCACCATCATCACTAACTTCACTTCCACCATCAAATGAGTCTCCATCATCTTCTCTACCAACAACATAGATTGCTTGAGGTCCAACCTGAAATAAGGTGTGAAAAATGTAATAACAAGTTTCGGATGACCAGGATGAAAGCAAATACAAGGGAAAGATGTAGCATATTGATAGCGTACACCACAATAAGATATCTAATGTATCCAAACTGTGCAAACTTTTAGTACTAACGGTCATACAAAACATGACAATATGAATATCACTACCAATTCCCCATAATATGGCAGATATATACCTTTGAGACAGTCCCATCAGCCCATTGAACTTCAATATCGCCGTCTTCAAGACTAATTATATTTCCTACCCATGTACATGCAAAATTTAAAGAATCTTCATCCTTTGGGACCTGCTCTGCTACATCATTCTCCCTGCTACCATCACCTTCAGCTTCCACCAGATCAGCCTGTTGTTCCTGTTTCTCCACATGACCTTCAATATTGGACGTATCACCAGAAGTTGAAACTGGAGGCAAGCGAACAACCACATCTCCGTAGCAATAATCATAATCTGGATGTCCATCAAGTTCATAAGCACTCACCACTTCATCACAATCAAACTCCCGCAGCTCTTCAGGCCTGGATACAGGCTTAAGCCACCTCACACATGCTGTTCTCTCTCTTGAGTTCACACTTCTTACAACACCCACGCGTTTTGTTTCACAAGAATCATCTCCTTCATTCGAGACCTTCTCCACCACATATTGTTCAGGAAAGAATTCATGATCATTTGGACTGTGAATTGGAATTAAAGAAGTTGACTCCAACCCAAATTCTCTTGTTCCATCTTGCCATGCCACATCAACCTTTGTCATGGTATTTACAATGAGAAGAGCTCTTTCAAATGTCTCATTTCTTCTATGACTCTTCTTGTCTCTCTTAAATAAGACTTTCCGCAGCTTTTTGCGGTATGCAGGCCAACTTTCATGACTAGGTTCCTTCGAAACTGATGATGAAGTACTGCAAGAGCAACATTCTGGCAAAGCATTTGACTCTGTTCCAGTATTTTCACCTAAGTTATTCATCTTATCAAGAACCATTGGATTGTTATACTGGGGCTGGGAATTTCCTTCTATATTTTTGGTTGTCTCAGTGTTTTCACAATATCCATGCCCCACAGGCTCAGAAGCTATCTGAAGATCAAACACATCCAAGCTAGCTACCTGACTAGACTCAACTGTTTCATCCTGAAATGATGCTGCCTGCTCTGGAACATCTGTTCCAGAGTCTTCTTTACTGGCTTTTGAAGTATCATCAACTGAGAACGATGGCTGTAGAGGTGATGGAAGGAGACACCAGTCACCTAATTGCCAATTTGCATATGAAAAACAGGATAAAAGAGTTAAGTTTTGTGGATTCTGCTCTTCAGCAGGAACAGTTGCCGAGTTAGGACCAATACCAAGGTAAGCTGAAGCTATCCAATAGACAACCACAGAAGCTGTCTGAATTTTAACAACAGTACCTTCAAGACGGTTAGCTTTCCACAAGCCAGAAAGCCATCTAGAACTTTTGAAAACGGATGAAGAAACAGCTCTAACACGCTGACCTGGGTAGTATGGACAACTGGCATCATCAATGACTGGCTTTGTAACTGGCTTGAGACGCAAAGGATCAGCTTTCACAACTTTACAGACAGATCCATCATCAAACAACACAGTCACATTGTCTAAAACATCATCTACTCGACCAAGCCAAGGCCCAAATACCACAAAATCGCCTACAGCAAATTCCCTTATCCGTTTGAGATCTCTAGAAGGCACATTCTTTATACTCTCTCCATTTGCTGTTAGTAGATCAACCATGATATTAACATCTATAACAAGTCCCATTTGTCCAGTTGGATCTGAAGCAGAAGCAACCATATCACCATGCAAGAAGTTTCTATCAACAACTGTGATATCGCAAATATTCTCTGTTGTCTCAGAACCATCAGTCCATGTTACTCTGATCTGGCCATCTGGTAGAGAATCATTACTTTCACCATCATCTTCATTACCATTGTCATCATCACCAACACCATCATCATCACCACCACCCCCACCACCACCACCGCCTCCACCATTCTTATCTTCATCCTCCTCACTGTCACTGTCATCTGTGATGCTGCCCTCAGAATCCGAGTCCCCGGCAACTTCCATCACAACTCCGAGCAACCCTTCATTCTTCTTGCATCTGACAACATCTTGCCTATATACAAATGCCTCCTTAGGCAGGCTTCCTGCAAGCTCTTTAGACTTAATTGCCTCCCCATTTTCAGAACTCTTCTGAACTACAGATCCAGTACCATCCATTGCTAGTTCCATTGGATCCACCAAATTGTTCACTTCCACTGAATTAGTACATTTTGAAAGTCCATCACCACCAAAATGCTGCTTAGTTTCCATCTGATGAATCATACAGTTAAAATATCTAATGATATTTTTTTTCTTTAAAAAAAGGACAACCAATAGACGCACTATCAAATTACTCGATATAAAGTTATTCTATTGGTAACAATGAAAATGAAACCACAATTAACAGATTTTCAAATAATGCTCAGAAACAGGTGTAAGAATTGTGACTAAAATACAGATGATAACTCCCCAAACATCTTTTCTGCCAAATAACAATTACATGTCCAGTAAAAATTGCAGTAGAATGAAACAAGCTGCTGTTTAAGTTAAGAATTATACAAGTTGCAGTAGTGAAAAGTGGGAAAAATAACAAATAATTATTATGGCATAGCTGATAATTTCATTATGCAGAGGCAGTGCACCTTCCAGATGCCAGCAGAATCATGACTTTTATCTAGTTACAAGATTGGCTTCTAAGAGTCATGATCAAACATGGGGGCCACTTGCCCTTCATTCATGTAACAAAATACATATCTAACCAGGATATCTTACTATGTCATGGATTGTGGTTCTACAGTTCATCTCGATATCTCTAATAATTAAAGAATGCAATGAATGATGTGGATAGGAGTATAAATGAGTCGTGACCTCAAGTTGGGAGAGGTAGCAACCATCTCTCTCTTCAAACAAGGTGCTTGTTGACCAAAGCACCTAAAAGAAAGGAAGTGCAAGATGAAGCCAATAAAATTTGTAAGTTCCCCAATAATCTGCATTATCAGGATTTCCCCAACTGTTTATAGTAAGATGGAAAAAAGGTAACATACACAGATTTTAGATTTCTTGATCTTGACCTCGCAAAAAGTAATTCTGTTAGAAAATAGCATCACTAGCATTATGCACTGTCCACAGCCAGTACCAATGGAGGATTTACCCTGGCATGGATTTAATGGCTTTTCCGATTCAAATTTCAGAGCATATTAGCAAGTGCTATCCTCAAAACCCACTCACCCATCCACCCACCCACCACCCTTTTTTTTTTTTTTCCACCTGAGAGATAAGTGCTGAAATAATATTATTAAATAGAGGCAAATGTTGAAATTTCAATAGAACTCTTTGAGAAGTTAGAAAGAAAGCAATATAAAGATGTTGCTTGCTTCACTTCACTAGCTCAAAGGGAATGAGATAAATTGAAAATTCCAATTCTTTTTGTATATCTCATAGTCCTTCAATATTAAAGAAACACCATCACCTAGTATCGTTACTGTGAATATACAGAACCTTACCGACATTCCAAATATTTAAATCTCTTTTATTTTCCAAATTTAAACAATACATTTTGCTAGCATTAACAGTTATTATTGTCATGGCATTCCGTATTGAATCCAGTAATTAGTATTGGAGCCAAATAGCAAGCAAGCAATGTCCCAGCCAAAAGCACTTGAATAAAATGTAAGTTATGGTTATCTCCAACAAGTATATAGTGAAAAACAACCAGAAGGATTAATTGGTTACCTCCAGCAAGTATATGGTGAAAAGCAACCAGAAGGATTAATTAGTAAATGGAACAAGTAAATGGTAAAAGAAAGGGCAAGTCCATACACTTCTCACCATGTTAAAATATTATATAGAATATTGAGAAGGCTTGAGATCATGCAACAGTGTCAAACAATCTCTAAACTCACATTGATGCTGGCCAGAAATTGCATTAAAGACTACAATGTATAGAGTCGAAAGCAAATGAGAGGAAGAATACTGTGGTAAAAATATTTGCCAACTCAGTTAAAACTCAAATGTTATCCAGATCCTTTGGTGTGGGAGGTGGAATCTACAGGGAATATAGTTGAGAACAGATGACTCGGATTGCCCGATGCATAAACAAAGGATAGGACTTTGATGGATATGCCAGCAATATCACATTCTTAGCGAACATGAACTTTGAAACCACTTTACATACAATTTGCAAAGTGCCATTCCAAGCTAAGACGAGTCAGAACAATTTTTCTCGTTTTCTGCCCCACTCTCTGCATCAAGCCTACATGATAATGATCTTTAAACCATAATGCACTAACAATCAGTTTTCTAAAGTCAGTTAAGAGATGATATGTCAATTCTCTTAATTTTGGAACACTCCTCTTGCCACGTTAAGCTTAAAGACTAAAGAGATGCATTAAATACATTAACTCATTACTCATATATCAGGGAACTTAATCTCTTTACTACAAATGCATCATATTTTAAACAAGCTAATTTCTAAGTTGGTTTTGCTTTGTATTTTGCCTTTTAATGGCTTGCTCCGGGGTAGTAATCAAATGCTGCTCCAAAACAACATCATACCTAAATGATGAACTTCCTGAAGAATCTTGGTCTATTCCAAATGCAACTACATCAGCATCACTTTGGATGCATACCAGTATAAAGATATTTGAATGTAATGAAGCTAAATTATTTAGCATAATGTCACAAAATATAACAGACCGTTCTTGAGATGCTAAAACCATAAGTAATTTGAATCAGGACACGAAAAAAGACTTGATAGAAGGTCTGATCCAGCCAAAATTTCATAGGAGGTTATTCCTTCTACAAATGCACACGAAGCTTTTCATCCCTGGTTGTTAAAACAGATAGATTATCAACCAACGTACTGTCTGTATGGATATCAATCACCTCAACAGAAACGAAAATAATCAAGTAAAGAAAAGATTCGACGAGACAGAATAATGAAAAACCAATCTTTCTTCTAAAATCTTGTGAGTAAGGCAGGTCATTCCGATGATTTGATAACCCAAATCAGGAACCGATCCAGAACTAAATCCAGAACCAAAAGAAAGAAAAGATAAGACCTGATCGGAGGTGCACCTTCCCCTAATCCACACGTAGACCCAGGTAAAGAAATCAAGAAACAGAAAGAGAGGTGGGGAGGGCGTACAAGGCACGTTTCCAGCTGGAGGGGCTGAGGATGCGCACAAGGTATCTATCGTGTCCCGCCCAGGCGTCCGCGAGGAAGGCCCGGATGGAGGTCGAAGACAACGTCGGACGACGACGGCGTTTCTTGCCGGCGGAGAGGGAGCAGCGCCGGGAGGAGGCGGCGGAGGATGAGGAGGAGAGTGGGACGCAGAGAAGATCTCTGGGGAGAGGGGAAGGGTGGTGGGGAGGGGGGGCGCGTCTCCAGGACGGCGTCGGAAGCGGTGTAGACGGCGCCGGAGGAGGACGAGGAGCCGGTCGAGAAAGGGGGGGGAGCGAGATGGAAGGACTACCCTATATACATATATAGAAGGCGAAATAAAATGTTTTTTATTTTCCCCCCCCCCCCCGTTCATTCTCTTTTATAAGCAAATTCCATTTCCTTTGGTTTCTTTTTTTTTTTTTTAAACTTTGACGACGGGTCGAAGTCGGTGCTACAGTGTGTTTGCCGTGCCTTGGGCTTGAGCTTGAGCTCAGCTCAATTAATTTGAAGGCCAATTTAAGCCGGAATGGTTTGTTTTCTACTAAAGGGACTGGTGGCACGTGCAACCGTTAGCCCTCCCTGGCTTGCACGTGTGTAGATTTGAATTAATGTATGTTGTTATTAGACCTCGATCCAACTATTATATTTTCTTTATACTTTGATTAGTTGAAGGGTTAAAAGATTACTCCACTTCAGAGAGTTTAAGAACCAAGCAAAGGGAAGGAAGACAACGGGGATAGGAACTTGCTATTTTGATTTAATGGAGCACTAGACCTAGGCGTATAGAAACTTGCTATTCATTTTAACAATTCTCATGGGTCAAGCATATGCCAAATTCTCAAAAAAATATCTTGGCAGTTAAGAGATCTCATTTCAAATAACATGTTCGATAGGAATAGGAGGGTTGAAGAATATTTGCTATCCCCACTGCACAAATTATAATTCATCTCTAACGAAATTTTATTGAAAAACTTCCATTCATCTGCACAGCAACCTCAAATCTCCATTCAGGTAGTCTATACTTTTCCAAATCCTACATCTTAATGCCAAAAACAGATAAATCATTTTTTGGTAGAAAAAAAATAAATCATTTGACTGCAGTTATTGAGCAAAGACCATTTTGATGATATGTAATAGCAGTGCACAATGTGCATGCGATGATAATTTCAGCTCATAAATGATTTAAGAAAGTTGTGTGATACTTTTATTTCGAATCATGCATGTATTTCTGTATATATACATGCATATATATATATATATATATATATATATATATATATATATATATATATATATATATATATATATATATAAAAGCATAGCCTATTCTGGTTCTAAAGGAATAGCATCTTGTAAAGAGCATATCTAATGGATTAAGGAAACGTAACAAGAGTAAAGTATATTTGATTAGCATGAAGTTGTTGAAGAATCATTTTTGAGATGGAAACACGTTACTATGTTTGATTGATAGAATTGAAGGAAAATTAGAATGAGACGGAATTGAAATAGCAAGTCTAGTTTTATTATTTGGACATTAAATGAGGCACTACATAGAAACTGAACAGCAATAATATTCTAAGATTTAATTTAACTAGTTATGTCTCAAAAAATACATTTATATTGATATTATAAATAAATATTTAATTAAATAATAGAATCAAATGGTAGAGTACCAACTATTTTTGGATCATTATTTATCTAAATGTATTTATTTTATTTGCAATAAGCTATATTGACAAAAACCTCCCTTGCAAATATGGCCATTTACATATTTACCCTCCAAAATTACTAATTTAACGTATACCCTCAAATTATCCTTTTGTTGCATGGATGCCTCTACGTTTGAATATCATTTGAGGCTATTATCTTTTTACATCAATACTCCTAAAAATATTTAATATTCAGTTTGTATTAAAACTAGCTATTTTTTAATATTTTTTTAAAAATATTAATGCAAAAGAGTAATGAAGCTATTGTACGCTTCAAAATGATTATTTACCGACACCATCAACCAAAAACCTCCCTGGAGTATCCATATAAAAAATAATATATCTCAAAGAGTAAATCTGCGAATAGTGATTTTGGAAGCTAAACATATAAAAAACTATATTTACAAGAGTATATATGAAAAAAAACTCATTTGGTTAAGATGGATGTCAAACATGAGTTTCTATTCACAAAGAGAACAAATAACTTTCTTGTGCTGGTTCATAAGTTACTCTTATTTATGTTTATTTATGGAATCAAGACAAATTCTCATGGACTTGTATTAAGGACTTACAATATTTTCGAGGACAAGACATATCTAGCCATAATTTGAATATGACTTATTACGAGTTTGAAAATACACAGGGTGCACATTTAATATTTTTTTTAAAAAAAAAACAGATAAATAAATAATGGATAACCATAATGATTTTTAAGTAAAACATGAAATATCAAATAAAAAATAAGGCATATAGAAAATAAAAACAACTTATATGAAAATTGGAATAAAATAAATATAAATGGATGAACTCAAATCATATTTCTTTTAGTTGTGCAATGCACACTAATATTAAAAGGCTATATATATATATATATATATATATATATATATATATATATATAAAAGCAAACAATGGATTTGAGATAAAAAGGTGAAACTTGTAAAACAAATATTCTGTATGTATCTAGGTAGGGTGAAATCAGCCAAAATCTATCACAATTTATTTCAAATAGTAAGTGGATATTTAGATGGATGGGATCAAATACATATAAGCACCATAAAATCTTGATCCTCCCCACTGGTTGTAATAGACGACGTTGCAATATGCTACTGTTTTATAGATTGCAGTCTTGATTCTTCTATGAACATGTAAAACATTCAAGCATGAAGAAATGCTTATCTGCATCTTTGTGAGAGCATATATAGGTAATCCAAGAGCTCGAATAACCGAAGCGCTACAATGAGCATGGCATGGATGGATCTCTTTCTCCCCCAACAACACCTTGTCATTGCGTTCCTTCCATATTTCCTAGCAAATAGCCATTGAAAGCTAGTCTCATCTCAAACCTCCCTATTAATTTCATCCAAAGAAAAAAAAAAGGTGGTCTCGAGCTTTCATCTTCCCCACGGCAATTCTTCTCCTCCCTCCATGCAGTCCAGAGATAATGCACAGCAGCTGGTCTTCCCTTGGAGCAAATACAAGACTTGATCGATCGTTGCCCAGATGGATCTAGCTAAGTTGATAAGAAAGAACGGATGGTCTTCAGACTCCAGCTTTTACTCACACGGTGGACATGCAAGCAAACCTGCCAAACTTATTTCCTCTGTTAACAGATTTCCGACTTCTGGCATAACATGCCATGATATATGCAACGAACTTGATATTATCTTTAATCTGGTTGTCCTAGTTTGGTCTCTTGGAAAGCATTAATTCTTATGATATTTAATTTGGCTAGTCTTGGTTCTTTATTTGGCTTGATTCATTCTCATACGGGATTTCTCCAAATTTTGCAATGGATATAGTTTCTTCCTCGAAATGAAATCTAGCCTCTTGTCATCAAATCACTCTTTACTAGAACTCGAACGGTGCCCGAGGGTCTCGCGGGTTATCCCGGTGTCGCTTTCGATGACTCTAGAATGAAAACCTGTAAGAATAATTCCTGGACCGAGATTTCCGATAGAAAATCCTTCGATGTTCAAATTAGAAAAGAGTGAAGTAGACTATAACAGCAGAGCTAAGAGCAATGATGACTGAATAAGCATGAGGAGTAGTATCAGGGTGTAGTATAACGTGTCTCGCCGAGAGTCCTCTTTTACCTATTTATAGAGTTCACGGGATAATCGAATGCTATTAGGGTGGTGATATCTTCTGACAAGTGTAACAAATTTCAGGTAGTATATAAGATCCTATCTTTTGAATTTTTTTCTATTGGAATCATGGTTGACGTGGTGATTTTGTTCGTCACTACTTTCATTATAATCTATTAGCCACAATCTTCATAGGGACAGCTGGAATTTGTCTGTCTTTGCCACCTCACTCGAGTATTATAAACTCCGAGTATTAAGCTAGTTTGCTTGGTACCAAGAGAGAGAGCCTAGGCATGGCATCCAATCATTCTCAACTAAGTATGCATGGGCAATTAGTTGAACCGAATATTTGTTCAGTAGGTATGTATAAAGGGATGTTGGTGGGGGCACCAGAATCCGATACAGATTACTGGACCCTATCTAGTTTACTAATTAGGGTTTTTTCCGAACCTTTAATAATGTGTCAAATTTTGTAATCAAGTCTTATAATAAAGGCAGTCTAGTTGAGAGTTTTGTAATCAGGTTAGCTTAGCTGAGTTGAGTTGAATTGAGTCCTGTAATAATTTGAGTTATCTCAACCAATCTAATTGAGTCCTGTAACTGAGTTGAGTTATCTCAACCAGTCCAATTGAGTCTTGTAACTTGAGTCCAGTACAAATCCAGTTATACGAGAGGAGGAGCACCGGTCAAAGCCTTCACCAAGTCCCCATAGCAAAGTAAGCCCAAGCCCATATGAAGATTCCAAGAATCAAAATGCCAGAGAATATTCTAGGAGCCCCAGCCCAGGGTTTCAAGCCCACCTGGAGGCCCATGCACCCAAGCCCTAGTTTGGCCGCCCAAGCCCAAAGGGGAGACGCCCCTTGCTGCCCTAAGTCCAAGCCCACTTCTAAGTCGGCGTCCAAGCCCAAAGAAGGCCCTTTGACCAAGTCAAAAGAGGAGAGAAAATCTAATTAGAACAAGGAGATCAAGTTTTATTTTTATTCAAAGTGTACACTCCTAGTTTTAAGCAAACTTGTAATCCTTCTCCCACTCTACTTTGTAATCCTATCCTAACTAGGAGAGGACATGGGGAACATCTATAAATACACCACCCCTCTTCCTCTTATAAACAACTTTATTCATGAATGAAATCTTGCTGAAATGTTGTTAAGTTGTGTTCCTTGTATTCTTGTGTTTGAAGTGAGTGAGTGACTCTTGAGTGCCCTAGTTCTTCCAAGCCTTGGCCGACCAAAGCATCATCATTCAAGTCCTAATCCATCCCAAGAAAGAGAGTCCTAGCCATCCATCAGCCTGAGTCTTCTTCAACCTTTAGCCTCCAGCTTTAGAAACCCTAATTCTCTCTTTCCCAAATCCTAGTTCTCTTCTTTTGCTTTCTTATTTGTTTACTTGATGACCTCCGACGCTTGCAGGATCCCCGTGGTATTCATCTCCAAGGAGGAGGCCCTCTTTGCCTCCAGAATCGATCCTAAATAGCTACACGAACCGAGGAACTCAAGGCTTGTCTTCCAGGCGATAATCCCGAGTGCTGTGCGACCTCTTCATCGACAGGATCTTCGAATCGGTGCTTGATAAAATCCTTCCCCCTCCTAATTTCTGATTTGTTGAATGTACGTTATCCTAACCGGGGTTTCTCAATCTCTGAGATCCTTTCTTTTATTATTTTGCATGAGTTCTTATGCGAGTAGGTTTGATCTTTTCATTACTAGTTTACCTGCTGCCCTTTACTTGATTTCGAGTCATTAGCCTGTGAATTAAAAATATAAAAAAAATTATAAAAAAATTAGTTTCTGTTTTCCTGCAATCATAGTAGTCTTAGGATCATCCCGCATCAGATGTTAACGGTCGGGCCTGGCTACTTGTGATCTTTCGATATAGAGTTTTGTAGTTTATATGGTGGAATGACTGACTTAGTTGGCTTATGCTTAGTTGGTCATCGGGTGGGTCCTTAGTCGATGCCTGTCTCCTCCTAGCTTGGTATCATAATCAATGACTCGATTGCTCCTCGAAGCTGAGTAAAGAGTTGCTGTAATAAATACCCCCCACTCTTGAGTCCAGAATGGGACTGAGTAAGTCACTCAAATTTTGTCATTTTTGGGTGAAGGGAGTAAGTGCCTCTCTAGTCTCAATAGTTGAATAGACTTTTTTATCCCATGGATATTCATCAGCTCAAAAATTGTCTACAGTCATTTTGTCACCTCTTGATTGCCGAAAAAAAATATTGGCGTAGTGCTCGAGAGGACTATGCCATAACTCCTGGAGTGGTAAGTGATTCATCCAATCTTTCTTGACTAGTAAGGTAATGCCACGTGGTCTAATAATTATGGTACTTAAATGATTTGCATGAAACCCAGAGCCTAGAGTTAATCGGCTGGTGATGGTCTCACAGTGGTGTGGCTCTTCCCGATTGGGAGTGGACCACATGGCAGAATCTAGCAGCTTCAGCAAAATCAAGGCTCTAATCTCAACAGTTTGGGCTATGTATAAATAGAGCCTCTCTACCATTGTTGCAAGGATCCTTGGTCTATTGAGAAGAAGGGAAAGCAGAATGGAAAGAAGTTAATTTGGTCTAGCTCTCCAAAGGAGTGTAACTATGGTGGTCTTCTATTCCTCTCCTTCGTCTTCTTCTTTTTCGAAGCTTTTAGGGGCTTTGTAGGTTATGTAAGGCTTTTTTAGCATCCCTTCTTTCTTTTCTTCTATCGCTTGAATCTCTTTCTTGCAATCATCCAGTTCTTATGTGAAGGCATTTCTTTTGAATTTTTCTTGACTTTTCCTCCTTTCACTTTTTTCTTGCATTTCTAGAAAATGTCTTCCAATGATGAAAGTTATTCGGTGAGCAACTTTTCGGGAGCACAAGTGTCTCAAGGCTCTTCCTTAGATGGGAAGAGTTCTGAGAGTCTGGTAAAGGCGGGAGTCTTTGCCTCTAAGGAAGTACTTGGGAGAAGCATTCTAGTGGCTCGAGAATTTTTTCAATGGGGTCGATGTCCGAGGTCTCTTTAATGATCTAAGAAGATGTCGTTGGACTTCATAAAATGTATAGGATCTCGATAACTTTCACTTCCATGTGCCACGATTGAAAGGCCAAGTGACCTCCTAGTCGCCCAACTACTTAGCTCTGTACGAGAAAGATCTTTGTGCTGACCTTCATTTTCCTTTACATGAGTTCATCTTGAATATTCTTGACTTTGACTAAATCATCCCCACTCAACTCGTCCCAAATTCTTTTCGCCTCCTGGTTTCTTTTATCCTGCTTTGCTATTTTTTTGAAATTTAGTCCCAAATATCTCTATTCAAGGCCTTCTTTATGCTGAAGAGGCACCCTCAGGCAAAAGGCTGGTGCAAGGCTCAAAGCTCCAGGGCCTTTTTGAAGATGATGAGAGTGCTCCTTACTTGGTATGCCAATCTGTTACAATCAAATCACTCTTCACTGGAACTCGAACGGTATCTGAGGATCTTGCATATTACTCCAGAGCAAAAGCGATGTCGCTCCTAGTGGCTTGTGGCTTTAAAATGGAGATCTACAAAGAACAGTCATGAACCAGAATTTCTAGCGAAGGGACCCTCCAATGCTCAAGTCGAAAAAGAGTGAAGTAGGTTATAGCAACCGGAGTTAAAAATAATGGTGACTCAATGAGCATGAGTAGTAGTATCAAAGTGTAGTGTAATGTACCTCACCAAGGGTCACTTTTTACCTATTTATAGTTTCATAGGATAACTGAATACTGTCAAGGAAGTGGCATCTTCTGACAAGTATAACAGATTTCGGGTAGGATATGGGATACTGTCGCTTGAAATATTTTCTATTGGGATCATGGCTGATATGGTGATTATGCCTGCCACTACTTTCATTGGGAAAGTTACAATCTGTTTGCCACAATCTTCACAAGGATAGCTAGAATTTGTCTGCCTTTGCCACCTTACTCGGGTATCATTAATCTAAGTATTAGGGTGGTCTGCTTGATACCGAGAGAGAGAGAGAGAGCTTAGACATGGCATTCAATCATTCCTGACTAGTATGCCTGGACAATTAGTCGGGACCGAATATTTATTCGGTAGGTGTATATGAAAGGATGTTGACAGTTAGGGCCGGCTATTTGTAATCTCTCGATATAGAGTTTTGTAGCTTTTCCGGTGCACTGACCGACTTAGTTGGCTTCCGCTCAGTTGGTTGCAGGTGGATCCCTAGTCGGTACTCGTCTCCTCCTTACTTGGTGTTATAGTCGATGGTTCAATTGTTCATCGAGGCCAAGTAAGCAGTTGCCTGCCATAACATAGCCTAACTTGAACCGGATCCAAGGAGAACCAAATTTGGTCGCAGTTTAGATTCACAAACGACAGTGATTTGGTGGGTCTTGCTTGCTATTGATTGGTCTTATTGGGTCATCACTGTGGTTATGTTACATCCATGCCCAACTTGACTTCAGTGTTGCAGACAGGAAGGAATTTGGACATCAACATTTTCAGGATAAGCAAGAACTCAACACAATTCAGTAAACCTATGCTGACTCAAACTAGGTCTGGACTCTGAGATACATGCTTTAGCTCCAGTTCAATTGCATGCCCTTCATCTAATCAATTGCAACCATGGTCAGAGGTGGAGCCATTTGTGTATATGTTTGTACAAATTCTCTATCTTTCTTCCTGACAAAGTTTAAATAAACCAACATCAATTTTTCTGAAAGCGAATCCTACTGATGTCCTCAAAATGAATGAACGTTTAGCGAAAACCTCATACTTAGTCATTTGTGATGCACATTCTAAAATTGGATTCAGACATTCCACAAGCTGGAGATTCTTCATGTTTGCGCCTTTGACTGCTTTCATCTTTCGGCTTTGTGGGGGCAATGGTTTCAGTAGTGGAGAGGTTTCCTAAGTGAACAAGTTCTTGTAGAAGAAAAACATCAAAATCACAATAAAACACACTGACATCCACCAAAACGCATAAAAATCCACTTGCTTTCCTTGTGGAAAGCGTTGCTTGCCAAATGCCAATACCCAAGGAAGAATAATTTTATCAAAAACATGGCATGATTGAGATGCTTGCACTACCAGCTCTAACTTCCAGTTTTGAAGTAATATTAAACTTGAAAAATTTTAAAACTGATTATGAGAACGCAACCATGATAATAACAATTAAAAACCAGGTCAGCAGCAGCATTTACGAAAAAGAAACAAGTCCTCTCTTCAGCTGGTGAAATTTTTTATATGCCAAATTATCCTAACCCTAGCAGATGACATTTGATTAGTGAATACTTCTTCCAAACTCCAAAGCATTCATGGAATTTTGCCAGTAGATTATTCAATGACTGAGGGATCCTTTTTTTTTCCCCTCCTTAAATATCAACTCTATCCCTCTCCTGATAAATGCCATACAACAGTGGAGTGATCAGGTGGTGGTGTCATCTTTGTTGGAGTGAATCATAGGACCGAACACTTCCAAGATTCTTCCTGAATGCAGAATTATGCAACCTCTTGGCAATCAAATCTTTCAACTTAAATTCACAAAGGAACCTGAGCTTCTGCAGTTTTGAAAAAATCTACGAGGTTGGGGAAGTAAAAAGAAAGAAAAGATGTTCATTAGTACCATAATATGATTGTAGGAAGCGTCAAGAAGCTAAAATTATAAACTACCTTGCAGGAAAATAATTGCAAGAATATTTTGGGAGTTTCCAATGCATTTGCTGAGTTGCCATCCAAAGAGTACTAAAATAAAATACATAGTTAGCCATCCCTATAGATCTGGCATAACCCATATATGCCTTGAATTGGTTTTAGGACTGTGATATGGATCCAATTGCCAAATCAGTTGGCTGGAATTCCAGTTCAGGTATGAATCAAGTTCCACCTTTTTGAGTCCGGTTCAATATTGTGAACAATTTTTTAATTAGCTAAGCTAATTACACAAATCATGTTTCAGATTTGGGACCCAAACTACCTGAGTGCAGTGTGCAAATTTTAGTTGGACGAACTTGATTTTTTTTTTTTTTTTTTAACCTATCAATTAGCATCCAATTGATAGGTTCTAGAGATGAATAAAGCTATCCACTAGCTCACTTAGTAAAATAAATAAATGAACTCTACAATGTCGATTTGATTTGAGTATTTTCACCCACCCTGTTTGGTATAATAAGGTGTCATGGGAAAGAGCATGAGCTAGAGTGCCGGTGTAATATATGGAATGAGTTATTGTGAGGCAGGGGACTCTTTTAACAAGATGTAATAATTTCAAAGAATTTTAATCACTTAACATCCTCATCCAAATTTTGTCATTTTGCAAAGGAGAAGCAACTGGCAAGGCACCAGGTAAAATTATGTCCACATGTTGCCTTAAGATCATTTAATTCTAGCATATGGCCATTTTGCAACTTTTAACACCAAGAAAAATTACAAGTACTTTTGGTGATGTTACTTGTATTTGATAATAACATTTAATTATTATCTTCCTTGCATTCCAATTGACAAGCTACGACAATATCACTGAACTTCTGAAACAATACGATGATCAAGAATGATGAAATAAACAAAAGTTTCTTCAATTTACGTATTGTATCCATTTTCCCCGGAGCAACCGATACCACGACTTAGCTGTGTATATATTTTTCCTCCATGTCCCCATGAAGAAATACAAGTGAAAACAAATTGGGAGTCTGGTGATGGAAGCTAGATAATTGATCAAATAGTCAGAATTTAGGTTGGCTACAACTAAACTGAAGCTTTTCATGGTTACAATCTCAGTAGATCAATTTATCATGTAAAAAAAAAAAAAAGCACTGTGTATGGCAGTTCTTTTCTAGCTGGTAAGAATAAAATCCCACGTATCAAGACCTCAAGAATAACTGTTCCCTCTTTGCATTTTGTCATCCAAACCAACTTACAAGGGCTCTTATTAGAGTCCAAAAATCAGGAAGACAACAGTGGGATCATGAAATTTATGATTTAACAATGAAGAATAATTATTTCTTCTTTCTAACTTAAGACAACCAGAAAAATTTCATAGAAAACTATCATCGTGAGTCAGATTAATGTTCTTATAAACATGACGATTACTAAGTACCAACAATGTAACTAAAATACTTCAAGTAGGAGAAATAAGTACAAGTAGTCACCATGACAAACTTAGTGCTCGCAAATAAATCATGAAAGAAATATCCACGTGCTATTCAGGGAGAGCATTTGATTATCTATATAATAAATAACGAGAATCAAAATATTGAAAAGTTACGGGAGCCATCAAAAGGTATAATGCCTCGAGAAGATTAGGAATGGCAGCAAAATCTAAATTCATAGGTATCCAACCCGGTCCGATTCGATTGGATCGGGTAGTCGACACTTTGATTGGGTTTGGACCGAGTTTAGATAAAACCCGAATGCTTAACTTTGGATTTAGACCGGGACTGGATAGATATGCATCCGATCCGAACCCAGCTTGAATTATTTTAATATCTTAATATATATAATTAATATATATTATATTAAATATATTTTATTTTTATTGAATATGAAATTAAGTACCGTTGAATTAAAAATGTAGTTGGATTTTATTTGTTTAATATATATATGATTTATAAAATGATAGATGATTTTAAAGTTGATAAAAATAAAAAAATATTTAATGTGACTAATTGGATTCAGACCGGATAAATCTGAATTATCCGATATCCGATTAAGATAGGTTTGGATAAAAAATCAGTCTCGATAATGTTTGGACTGGATTTAAATAATTTATTGAATATTTGATTTTAGATTTGGATAGTTAAAAATTTGGTCCATTAGCATACCTAGACAAGATGGTGCCTTTACGTGGACATCTGTTTGATATGCTACGCGTGCTATTGAAAGGAGTGCAGAAAAAATTCGTCTTTCTGTGCACAGGATCTAATCCGTGTCCGTTCATTGCGACCAACTTATGCGTGTGCTCTCCGTCTAATTGACTATTGAAATAGTTATGCTTGTAATTGCCTTTACAGTGGCTTGCCGCAAGATTAACTTTTGCAAGAAGCTACAAACATTTCAAAGTCATGCATTATAATTTTAGTGGTTCCCTTGTTTGAAGTCCTTCCCCACCAAGATTGCTTTAAAAATGGCTATGATGCACCACTATGGTGGTAGCACGGTTGGTTAAGGCACGGCTCCGTTCTTGTGTATATCCACTGGTCATGGATTCGAGGAATGATCCCGTGGGTGACTCGATTAAATTCCAAAAAAATATTGGACGCACGTGACTGAGAGGTGGAGTGGCTGTAACTCCGGCGTTGTAGTGGGATTAGGCTAACGTACTCACCGGTCAATGAGGAGGGTACGCGAAAAATTTGCGATCAAAATCGAACAAAGGTCTAATGGGTTGGGGCCCGAGTAGGGAGCTACACTAGGGGAATTCACCCCCCTCCCCTCACCCTTTTTTTTCTATCAAAAAAAAAAAAAAAAAAGAATGCAATGGTGCAAGTTGTATCCATGGATTTTTTTTTTTTGTTTGATAAAACGGTGTATTCATTGCAGTAAGCGAAGACGAATACAACCTAAAAAGTCCGAAAGTATAGAATCCCTGAGCTGAACAGGGGCAGAGCGCCAATCAGACCACAATACAGATCCTGTATGCTGAGCTACATAAGGAGGCTACCCAGTCAACAGCCGAATTAGCCTCCCTATAAATATGCCTAATAGTCAGAGAAAGACAGCCATGCAGCAGAAGTCTAATATCCCTGACTATAGGGTGATCCGCGATCGAAGAAGAAGGATGTGAAATCCAAGAGATAACGGTGGCAGAGTCACCCTCAATAATCAGACGATCCCGATGGAGAACCTGCCTGGCATACTGAATTCCAGCCCAAGCAGCATAAAGCTCTAAGGTCAGAATGGAAGAATCATAAAGGGGAATGCCTCCGGCGGCAAGGAACCCCATACGAGAATTCCTGATAACAAATCCAGCACCGCCCATCCTGCAACGTAAGCTCCCATCAAAGCTAACCGTGACGAAAGACAAAGGAGGGGGCTCCCAGGTAATAAAAACCCTCTGGGATGCTCGAGGAGCGGAGAGGGAACCCCAGGTCTTCGTATCAATCACAGTAGACCTACAATACTCCATAGCAGCAGTCCGAGCCCGCTCCACCAGCATAATAGGGGATGATCTGGCCTCTGCAAATATCCGGTCATTTCTGGACATCCATAT
Organism: Areca catechu; assembly: GCA_021397845.1. Classification (NCBI taxonomy): domain Eukaryota; kingdom Viridiplantae; phylum Streptophyta; class Magnoliopsida; order Arecales; family Arecaceae; genus Areca; species Areca catechu. The sequence goes on from CM038050.1 coordinate 181,623,581, forward strand.
ATGATAAGCCAGATAAGCAATAAATGATACCTAGATCTTGGGGCCAGTCCAAAGCAGAGCATAGAAGGCATCTGGCATAATGTCAGACACGATAGTGGGATCATGGAAACCCGCCAAAATCCAAATCCTCCTCGCGCGAGGGTAAAGAAAGATAGCATGCGTCTGGGACTCCGGTGGCATCCCACAGAACGGACAATCCGGAGAAATATGAATACCCCTGGAGGAAAGAAACTCGTGGGTGGGAAGGCGATGCCAAGCGAGTTTCCAAATAAAAAGGGAGACTCTAGGATGCACTGGCGCCTCCAAATCCAGTGATAGCTCTTGGAAAAATATCGATCGAAGGAACTAGGAGCAATGAGGTCAGAGATCGGCACCCGGGAGGACATCGTATGTTGCCAAACTCAGATATCAGGGCAAGTATGAATAGGGAGAGGAATGGAGAGGACCCTGTAACCGAGAATATGGCCGAAAATAGAGAGAACTACCTCCGTATCCCAGGTGGCAAGTCCCGGCCGTCGAAGATCAGCAATAGTCATTGATGGGGGCGTGAGAACAGATATGAACGTAGGCTACCGAATCAGAGGAATATCCGATATCCAGGGGTCATACATAAATCTGATGGAAAGGCCGTCCTCCAGAACCCATGACAGCTGTGGGATGACGATCGGTGCCCTAGCAAGAAGCTCACGCCAAACAACCGATGACTTCCTAGCAAGAGTAGGGCAATCACCAGGATCCATAGGGATGTCACCATACTTGCCTCTCATGAAAGAGGGCCACATAGCATCCAGACATAAGAAAAATCGGGCAGCATGTATGGTCAAGAAGGCCTCTCTCCTATCTAGGAGAGAAGGAATACCTAGGCCACCAGTGTGAGGAGTGCAAACAATGTCCCATCTCATCAGATGAATTCTCCTCCTAGCGGAGGAAGAATCCCAGAGGAAAGACCTAATCATCTGCTCCAGCTTGCCAATGACTCCCTTTGGAATGAAAGAATTAAATAGCATCTAGACTGGGAGAGAGGCCAGGACGGAGCAGATAAGAGTAAGCCTGCCCATCGGGAAAGGGATCTAGCCTGCCATCCTGTGATCCTATCTGCAATAGATGCTAGAAGAGGAGCACAATCCTGATTGGTAAGTCTGGCTCCAGAAATGGGTATCCCCAAGTAGTGGAGAGGTCCATGTCGCTCCCGGATGCCCAGCATATCAGTGATCCTGCTCCGAAGAGCAGGGCTAATCTTGGGGCTGAAGTAAACTCCTGATTTGTGAAAATTTACCCTCTGACCAGAAGCATAACAGTAGTTCTCAACTACTCTGCTGAGACCCCTAGCATTAGACAAAGAGGCCCGCCCAAGCAGGAGACAGTCATCTACAAAAAGGAGATGAGAGATTGGGGAGGCTCCAGGCATAGTGATATAAGGTTGGATCTGAGAATCCCGCACCGCCGCCAAAAGGGATCTGGATAGGAAGTCAGCACAAATGATAAATAAATAAGGGGACAGAGGACAACCTTGTCGGAGGCCGTGGGAGGAATGAAAGAATTCTGTAGGGGATCCATTAATCAATATAGAGAAAGCCGGAGCATTTATACACGCCATGATTTTTGAAATCCAGGATGGGTGAAATCCAATGTGCTCTAGAGATTTGCACAGAAAGGTCCAATCAACACAGTCGTCGGCCCTCTCCATATCGAGCTTGATAACTATCAAACTATGGTGCTGCGATGCTCGATGAAGATCTGTCATAAATTCTTGGGCAATAATAATATTATCAGTGATATTACGGCCTCCAATAAAAACTCCTTGCTCAGGGCTAATCAGCTTTGGGAGAATCAGTCTCATCCTGTTCGCCAATTATTTAGCACAAACTTTGTAAAGAGTATTGCAGAGACTGATAAGCCTATAATGGCAGGCAATGATGGATCCCGTCTCTTCGGAATGAGAGCAATAAACGTCTGCTTCTAGTTGAGAGACATAGTGGCTGTATTAAAAAAGAGTTGAACAGCAACAACCATGTCAGCCCTCATAATCTCCCAGAAAGAGCGAAAGACAAAGGGACGGAAGCCATAAGGGCCAGGGGCTTTGTCCTCCGCCAGGGATCAGAGAGTAGATTTGACTTCCTTCTCAGTAACCTGGGTCAGGAGATCATAATTCTGGAGAGTATAACAGAATTCTGGGAAGGAGCTGGAAAAATAAAAGAATAAATGGGATTAGGAGCAGTCCACGTGGTGGCGAAGTAGTGAGAAAATGCCTCTTAATGTCAGCGTCGTCCTCAATCCAGCCATCCTGGTCGCTCGAATAGTGTTGGTATGTCTTCTGATGATAGTAGAATAATAAAAAAATGGATATTTCTGTCTCCCTTTCTCAGCAATTGCACCCTGGATTTGTGACTCCAGAGAACCTCCTGGATTTTTTTTTTTCATTTCATGATATGAAGCATCGGATTGTGTTTTATGTAATTTTCAAAGCAAGATATTTGTCCCGTAATCTATGCTGACGGAAGAAAAAGGAAGTTGAAAGATCTGGAAAGCAATGTAAAGTAAGATTCAACGGTTATGATTAATTTATTTTTTGTGCAGAAAGGATATAACCCCTAAAAGACCCCAGCAACTCGGTTCAAGTTGTGTCTATATTTGGTATTGTTTTAATTGTTAGGTCACAATTTATTTAGATCTTAAAGCATTTCAATTTTTTTTCTTTCATCTATTACATGGCTTTTAAAGTGATTATTGGACCCAATCATGCAAAGAAAAGTGAACACTTCTTTCGTATAAAAGATATGCAAAACGGTATGATACTCGAAATAGATCCAATGTATCTGCTCAAAATCTAAAATAAATATAAAAAATATTAATAGAAATTAGATGCTGGGAAAAAAAATCTCTATGCCTCCGTGTACTTCAAGAGGAAAAAAAAAAAACAATCTGCAGCCCTAAATGCTTTTATTATTAAAATAATAAAAAAATTCAAATGATCATAAATACTGAGATCATAGCCCGTTTAGACGTTCCTTGCCTAAAGTACCCATGACTTGGTCAAGGTAAGCCCACACGCATCTCCCCTGGTGTAGTTATATATATATATATATAGTTGCATTGAGATTAGGGATCCAACATAAATACAATCAAGGAAGTTAAAAAGAATAATATCATGAAAAAACCTTGGGATATATTCCAGATCAACCCATAAAATAAAATCCGAGTGATGAGCGACATAGGAGGCAACCCCAATGTAACTTTCAGCTGCTTGTGATGCCACGGAAGAAGAAGGATATTCTTTTTGCGCGAAAGATATAACCTGAATCTTTGGATTGTGTAATAATTTTTTTTATAAGCCGAAATATTTATACTATACTAGTTTAATATAAACACATCTAAAAAAAAATAAAAAAATATATTTCAAAGATGACCAGAAATATCTTTCAGCCATAAAATATCATCAAAATGATTAGCTATATAGGAAGTGTTGTGATAAATCAGGCAAACTAGTCAAAAAGGCTCATCTTAAAACCTAAAAGTTGATTAGCCAACGAGAGAACCATTGGCCAATTATAACTCATTAATCTAACTTACTTGAATAGTCCGACCGACTCCTAAAGTCCGACAAACACAAGGACAGAATAATGGATCAGCAACTTAACTCGCTGACCAATTTAAGAAGAGTAAGGTTGTCAAGAAAAGGAATCATTATCCTAACAGGATAACGACTAACTGTTATAACAGATCCTAGTCAGTTTCAACGGTGTAACGCTGGAACTAACTTTTCCTAACTGAATTCTGTTAAGGCAAATACCTATAAGTATAGATAAAAGGGAATCTCCGAGGTAAGAAAAAATATTAGCTAAAGTATTCCTGACTCTATTTTAGCTCCTTCAAGATTCTATATCTGTTGATTGAGCCCTTGCTGACTTAAGCATCGAAGTATTCCCCACTGAAAATTCTTCGGTGAGTGGATTTATTTTGCAGGATTCTCGAGAAGATTGGCTAGCAAATCTGACGATGCGAAGGGACCGCTCGAGTTCAGTGTCAGTAGATTGGCGTGTCAGGTAGGGGTCAAGAATTAAAATCTTAAAAAAGAATCTTGAAAGAGAAAATGATAAAAGGTAGAGTGCAGAATACTTCGGCTGGAAGAGGTCGCCCGCCACCTAAGAAAAACGATCCACCCTTGAAAGGTGAAGATGTCACTCACATAATGAGTATAGGACAATAGTAGATCGACATCCTCTTGGACAAAAGAAAGTTTTGACCGCTGCTGTCCAGAATCTCCAAGAAGTCATGATTAGTGGGCAACAGCATCCTATTGCCTCAAGATGTGGCCAACGATTTCCTTTACAAGAAGCTTGATGACGAGAACCAAGTCAGTGTTCTCGACGTCATCACTCATTGAATCGACGTTCTCCCATACAATAAGGCTCCCGACTTCATGAGTATGGAGAAGGCTGATTCAGGGGCAAACGTTAAAGATCTTTTTTGTATCCTTCAACGATTCTATCCCAAGAAGTTTCCACCGAAGCAAGGGAAGTCAACAAAACGATGATTTCGAAATGAAGTTTTGGAAGTTGGAACTACAAATTACGAAACTCGACGATCAACGAAGGAACGATGAATGATTGATGGCCTATGATTCACGACCCCCCTTTTTCCAAATAATTATAAAAGAAATGATCCCATCCCACTTCAAGATCCTATAGTTAGAACCCTATAATAGAACCACTGATCCTCTTGACCATCTAGGTAGCTTCAAAATCCATATGATGATTCAGGGGGCAACTGATGCTCTTCATTATTTTGCTTTTCCGGTGACCCTCAAGAAGGCTGCACGAATATGATATTCGAGCCTCCAGCCATGTACCATTCAGTCCTTTAATCAATTAGAAAAACTATTTGTGGCTCATTTCAGGACCAGTAGGAAGATGCCACACAATTCGGATAGTCTCTTCTTCCTCCAGTAATAAGAAGGCAAAACTCTGAGAAACTATATGGCTTGCTTTAATTCTACCACACTCGAGATCCCGGATCTCAACGAGAATGTCGTCATGTCTGCCATGAAGAAGGAACTTCGATCATCCAGATTCATTTTCTTTCTAAATAAAAAATTTTTCATTAGTTACTCTGAACTGCTGACATATGTAATAAAATATGCACAAGCTAAAGAACAAGCTGACAGTTAGTGCCAAGCTGAAGGGAGGCTTGCTTTAAAGAAAAAGAATCCAAAAGGCAACAAGTCACGATCCCTCGGCAATGATAATACCTTAACTCAATGGCATAGTCTGAAGTCAAAGAATCTGGCCAGCAAATTCGACACATATACCTCTCTGTCTTTTCCAAAAAAGAAAATATTGATGAAAATTGAGAAAGAAAGCTTTCTCCAAAGACCCTGGCTGATGCGAGCACCTCTAGCCTTACATAATAAGGCCAAATACTATCGGTTTCGCAGAGACCATGGGCACACCATGGAAGAATGTATCCAGTTGAAAGACGAGATAAAAGGCCTGATCAAATATGAATACTTGAAAAAGTATATCCACAACCAAGAACGTCAGGCTGAGATTACTGACCATAAGCAGATTACCGACGGCGTGGAGCTTCCTAATTAGTGACCCATTGATTGAATGGTCGGCATGCTGCATCGCCGATCAAGCTTCGAAGAAGAAAGTGCTTCGAATAGAGAGCCAGTCGAAAGAATTATCTCTATACCTCTCATAAAAGAAGATCCGACTAAGGTTGTGCAAATTGAAAATATGCTCGATGAGGATATGAGGTCGAAATTAATCAACTTTCTATAGAGCAACTCTGATATTTTTACATGATCAGCTAATAATATGTTAGGAATCTCTTCAGAAGTCATCACTCATCAGCTAAAAGTCGATTCGAGATGTAGGCCTATTAGACAGAAGAAAAGGAATTTTGCCCGTGAAAGACAACAACTTATTAATGAGGAAGTAACTAAACTTCTTGATGCAGGATTCATAAGGAAGGTCCATTACCCAGATTGGCTTGTTAATGTGATAATAGTAAGAAAAATAAATGGTAAATAGAGAATTTGCATCGACTATACTGATATCAATAAAGTCTATCTAAAGGATAGCTTCCCTCTACCAAAGATTGATCAACTTGTTGACGCCACCATTAGACACAAGCTCTTAAGCTTTATGGATGCCTTCTTCGACTATAATTAGATTCGGATGAATCCTGAAGATGAGGAGAAGACATTGTTTATAACTGAAAGAGGATTATATTGCTACAAGGTGATACCGTTTGGTTTGAAGAATGCCAATGCAATATATCAGTGGTTGGTCAACAAAATCTTTGAAAAATAACTTAGAAAATCCATGAAAGCATACGTCGACGATATAATTATCAAGAGCATCCAGACCGATGACCATATTAGCGACCTGGAGGAGGCCTTCGATATATTACAAAAGTATTGAATGAAGCTTAATCCAACCAAGTGTGTCTTTGAAGTTACTTCAGGAAAGTTTCTCGATTTTTCTTATTACCAATAAGGAAATTGAAGCCAACTCAGAGAAAATCCGAGCAATCCTCAACATGCGACATCCATCCAATAAGGAGGTACAATAGCTAACTGGATAGATCATGCATTAAATCGATTCATCTCTCGGTCGGTAAAAAGGTGCCTCCTTTCTTCAAAGCTCTACGATAAACAAGAAATTTTGAGTGGTCAGAAAATTGCCAACAAGCCTTTGAAGAATTGAAGAAGTACTTAATCAATCCGACTTTACTTTCGAAGCCTAAAGAAGGAGAAATATTATACCTTTATCTCTTCACTTCGGATGAGACTATCGACTCGGTGCTCGTCAGGAAAGAACCTAAAGACACCCATAAGCCGATCTACTATACCAGCAAAGTGCTACGCGATGCTGAGATGAGATATCCGAAAGCACAAAAACTGATATATGCTTTGATGATAGCAGCGAAGTGCCTAAGACTATATTTCCAATCTCATCCTATCACCGTGCTGATGGATCAACCACTGATGGCTATCTTGCAATGCCTCGACACCTCAGACAGAATAGCCAAATGGACTGTCAAGTTAAAAAAATTTGATATTGCATATCAACCCCGACCAGCAATGAAGGCCCAAGTCTTGGCTGATTTCATTATCGAATATACTTGGAGTGATTAAGAAAGGGAAAGCTAGACGATGTCAGAAAAGTCAAAGATAACTCCGATTCCACATGGATTCTCCATATGGACGGAGCATCTAACTCCTCTGGTTGTGGAGCAAGGCTGATTATAGCCGATCTCGATGTAAATATCATGGAGTATGCTCTCTATTTCTCTTTTCAAGTATCAAATAATCAAGCAAAATATGAGACCCTTTTGGCAGGACTTAGAATTACCAAAGAATTAGGTATTCAGAGGATGAGAGTTTTTTCAGACTCCTAGTTGGTGGTGAACTAAGTCGAAGGAGACTTTGAAGCCCAAGATACTACTATGGCATAGTATTTAGAGAAGGCATGAGACCTTGTTACCCAATTTGAATCCCCTGGCATTTCTCATGTTCCACGAACCAAGAAATCTTGAGCCGATGCATTATCCTGGTTAGCCACAATGGCTCCCGGCTCCTTGGATCGAACTTTTATTGAATACGTGGAGGCTCCTAGTATAGTGGGGGAGAGAATGAAAATATACCAAATAAAGTAAGAACCTTGCTGGATGGATCTGATTACCAGATATTTGAATGAAGGAATCTTACCAAAAGATGCTGTTGAAGCTAAACGAATTCGGTAGACGGCTTCGCAATACATTATCTTAGAGGGGACTCTTTATAAGAGGTCCTTCATATAACCCTTGCTGAAATGCTTAGGGCCCTCGGACACCGACTACACCTTAAGAAAATTACACGAAGGTATATGCAATGATTATCTAGGGGACAGGTCTTTGGCTTACAAAATCATTCGCCAAGGATATTATTGGCCGACTATCCAAAAAGACGCTGCCGATTTCATCAGAAAGTGTGACCAATGCCAAAGATACTCAACATTCAAAGACACCCGGTGAGTCAGCTAGTTCAATTAACTGCTCCTTAGCCATTCGTCCAGTAGAGAATGGATATTCTCGACCCCTTTTCTCCAGTCTCTGATTAGGGAAAATTTGTAATCATAGTCATCGATTACTTTACCAAATGGATTGAAGTCAAACCTTTAGCCCATATTACTGAAGAAAAAGTTGAGAGCTTCGTCAGAAACTCCATAATATATCGATTCGAAATTCCTTATGCCATCATCACCAATAATAGAAGACAATTTGACAATCAAAGGTTCAAAAACTTTTGTACCCAATACCACATCCTCCATAAGCTAACCTCTATCGAACATCCTTAAACAAATGATGAAGCTGAAGTAACCAATCAAACAATTTTCTATAGCTTGAAGACTTGGTTGAATGAAGCAAAATGACTTTGGATCCAAGAACTGAATTCGATTCTTTGGGTATACCGGACAACTCCCCGATCTACTATTGGAAAGTCACCATTCAACCTGATGTATGTGAGTGAGGCAATGATATCGGTAGAAGTCACTCTTCGATCCAGGAGGGTAGACCACTTCAAGGAGCTAGATAATTCGGAATGAAGAAGAGCCGACTTGGACTTGCTTAAGAGCACAAGACTCCAGGCATAGCTAAGGATGGCCATATGTCGACAGAAGGTCGTCCGGTACTACAACTCACAGGTGAAGATCAGAACCTTTCAGCTCGAAGACTTGGTGTTGCGAAGAGCCGAAGTATCTTGACCTACAGAGCAGAAAAAGCTTGCTCCCAATTAGGAAGGCCTTTATCGGATCACTAAGGTGATACGACCCAGACTTACCAGATCAAAAGCCTTGACAACTATCGAATGGCCCGACCATGGAATGCAGAAAATTTGAGCAAGTATTATCAATAAAGAGCTCTCTTCATCTTTCCTATAGAAGCAGTATTCTATCAGAAAAAATCGAATTAACTCATCGAGTCACATTAAGAAAAAGAGTTGGCCTAGTCAGCCGACTCAATCGGTATGTCTGGTAATCATAAAAGTTAACCTAGTCAGTCGACTTAATCGGTATGTCCGACAAGAATAGAGTTGGCCTAATTAGCCAACCCAATCGGTATTGTCGACAACTAAAAAGAGTCGACCTAGTCCACCGACTCACATACGACATAATATGGACTGGTCTAATCAACCAGCCCGATTGGTATACTTAAAATCAAAGAAGTTGATTTCAATCAACTTAATTGATATACTTAATGATGATTGGCCCAATCAGCTAAGCTCAACTTAGCCATTGGTCCAAATCTATCAGATTCTTAATCCACCAAAGAGCTAATACTTAGCAAAAGAATGACATCAACATCACAAGAAAGTACCTAAGGTACCATCCGATAAGTTTCTACTTTGAAATTTTCACACAGAATTCAAAGGCAAGAAGACACTGAAAGAGAAAAGGATCTTTCATTAGTATTTCAAAAAGGATTGACACATTTACATTCAGAGATATGAAGAAGATATAGAGTACGATCATTATTGGCCCTCAGGCATATCTTTTTCTACATTACTTTCTTTTGCTTGGTCAGCCACCTCAGAGGGGACGGCGACTTTTGGCTCTGCGATCGCTTGAGGTTCATCATCCTTTTCGTCTTCTTCAGCCATGATGACCTCGGACAGGTCCAAGTCAGGATAATGTTTTATGACTTTATCCAGGTAATCTTGGAAGCCCATCTGATAGCTGACCACCCTAGCTTTCATCATCTCATCATCGAAGGCTTGGGATTTCTTATATCCTTTGATGGCTTGATGAGTAGCATGAGTGAGCTTCTCTTCAGTAAGAGTCGCTCTCTCCTCAATAGCCAGTTTCTGAGCCAGGACTTCTTTAGACTTTTAAAGACTCTCTTTTATTAATATTTCGGTCGAATGGAGCTTCTTCTTCTTCTTTAGTTTAGCCTCTGACTCGGCCACTTTCGCTTGCACCACCTTCAATTCTTTCTCTAAAGCAAGAATGTGGGTAATGCTTTGCTCCAACTTGCCTTCTAGAGCTTATTTGAGCTCCTTGGCAACTTCTTTCTCCACTTTTGCTGCCTCTAACTGATCCCGGAGGTTGCGGCTAAGGTCGGCGAATCCAGAAATACTCTCTTCAATCAGAGAGATGTCATGGATGAATTGTATTGCAACGACAAACAAAGTTAGTTATGTTCATTATATCATTACAAGAAGATAAAGAGCATCATACTTTATCTTGAGAAAACTTGGATAGATGGAAGGAACAATATCCTCCAGTCATCGAGCTTTAGTTGCCTCCTGATCCTTTGGAAGGATGATAGCCTTCAGTAGTCGTCGGGTCAATTCGGGATTGTCCAGCCCCGTCTCGTTAGTATAGACGTTAAAGTCTATGACCTGGTCCTTTTCAGCGGGCTGACCCCTCTCCTCTGCTTTCACCTGAGGAGCTTTGCCTTTGTCAGGTCAACAAGGTTGAGTTAATGAAGGGCCAACATCGAAAATTGCTGTCAGCTGCTCTACAGGCTGTGCAACAGGAATAACTCTTGGACGAAGCTTGGTCAGAGGTATGTCATCATTGTCCGAAGTACTCCTCACCACAATCAGAGTACTCACCCTGGCTGGAACCTCCGGAGGAGTATTAGCTACTCTGGTCCTCTTCGATCTTTCCGACTCTATTGGAGGGGCTATCGCTTGCCTCTTTCTGACAACTTAACGGAGTTTCCTGGCATCAGGTTTCATCTTTACATCTACAAAGAAAAGAAGATGTAAGCTAATCTATCAAAAAAAAAAAAAGACAAAAAGAAGACATTAAAATAGTGGTTCAGCGACATAAATCTAAAGAAGAAGACATGCTAATTTGAGCCAAGTTTAGGCTCTGCTCGTTTAGCAGCTCCTTCGTTAGAGGGACTTCAACTCCAAGGAGCTTGTAGTCATCCTAATCGACTGTTAAGACCTTTTTGCCATCATTCGGGATCAGACGGGGCTCCTTTCACTCGGTACTAAAGCCCCAAGGATGGTCGAACACAAGATAGAAGAAGCAAGGCTTCCAATCGTAAATGGCTGATGAAAGCTCCATAATAAATTTTCGATCGGAACGGGGGTCGATGATCCACCACCCTCGACCATGAAAACCCTTCTTCAAGACAAAGAAGGCAATGAAAAGGGAAGTCCTAGGCTCTATCTGGAGATCATAATAGAGAGCTAGGAAGGCACAGATGATCCAAATACTGTTCGAAGTTAGTTGTGCAAGGACTACATGATATAAGTTAAAAATCCTAACAAAGGAGTGAAGTGAAAAACGAAGACCAGCTTTTAAGTGGTCTTTGTACACCACTATACTACCAGGTAAGGCTGCAAATGGGTCGAGTTGACCCGTGACCCGACCCTACCCAACCCATTTAGACCCGATCCAACCCATTTTTAAGGACCCGTGAATCCAGGTCAGGTCCTAAAATTAGAGTCGTTCTATTTTTCTGGTCGGGTCTGGATAGACTGAATTTGGACCCGACCCGACCCGAATCGAATATACTAATACTATTAGGATCATATATATTTGGACCTTTAAATTATAATTTAAAACTTATATAAAACTTATTTTTAACATAGATGCATCAGTGTTTGAACAAGACAATACTCATCCCGTGACAAGTGGTGAGTAGTACTTGACTTGAGGGGCAAAGCCATCGGTTGGCATAGAGGTACCAAGTTGTGGAGCACTCTTGGAAAGAGTATGATGTTATGGCACGGAGATGCACATAAGTATTGCAGTTGATTTGAGGGTTAGGTTGTTTGCGGGCACTTAAGAGTGTCGCATATGTTCAGTTTGATAGTGTTGTTAGGCAGGGGCATTGAGGTGCATGCTTGGCTATGTGGATGGATTGCTGTGTGTTTATATGTATATCTGATGGAAGGACTCAGGAGGGCTAGCCTTGGTGTGTGGCATGCCAGGGCACCGCACGGGTGTTTGAGCAAGAAAATACTCACCCCATGATAAGTGATATCAGTTATAATTATTTTTATATCTTAATTTATTTTTAAAATGATATTATTTATTATCTATTTTATGGTTAATAATAGTTGGCTATATAATAATTAAAATACAGTTATCTATATTTTATTTGGATCATATCTAGATCTAAATTTTTTAGATTAGAATCGGGTTATTTATATATGGACCCGATCCAACCTGAATGACCCGTTGGATTGAAAATTCTGATAGTGGACCCGATCTGACCCGATCCAATTTTTTAGTGGATTGGGTCTGAGTCTAATATTCGGATCCAATCAAAGAACCGGGTCGGATCGGGGTCACTCATGACCCAGTCTAACCCGATCCATTTGCACTCCTATTACCAGGCGGTGACCGATCTATCCTCTCATCGGAGTGAGGGATGACTGCAACAAAATCCTGTGAAATTTTATAGTAACTTTGTAGGGTAGAAATCATAGACTCATTAAGGGTGCTCCCAATGGACTCTAATCTTGGTTCATCCCTGTAAGGATCCCTTCCCCTTAGTGGACTAGGGCTATTAGAGGACATGTCTCCTCCCCTACTAGCAGCAGATCTACCAGCGATAGGAACTCCTGAGGTTATAACCATAATGAAGAGAAAGAATAAAACCTAGAAAGGGAAGGTATGGGGAGGAGCAAGAGACGAAGGATGGAAAGCTCGTAGAATGGCATAAAGATTCGGCCTAAGAAAGGGGAAAACCTTTATATAGGCAACTATAATGGCCTTGATTACTTCCTCGAATAGTGAGGAATGCTCCCGATCGTGCCACGTATATAGATCCTAACCAAAAGATAAGATGTCGATGGAAAGAAACCGATACGATGGGAGAAAAACCAATGTACCAGTATCGATCTGTGAGAGTTCGAAAAGCAGAAATAAGATGATGATGATGGTTGCGATTGTATCTTCGTATGATGTCAACGATCCTGATCGTGCCACAAACCCAAGCCTATATCAGATGCCAGTGAAAGGAATATCAACACAACTCCTGGATCCGAGGGATAATCCTTCTATCAGTAAAAATCTGACACCTAGCAAAGGTGTTACATCCCAAAAAGTGATAAATTAATGATGCCAACTAATTCTGAGATTTGCCATCATTGAAGGATATTTTCTCTTCGACGAGGATATGAAAAAAAAGAGGAAAAAAAGAGAGAAAAGTTTGACAATTATTAACTCCCATCTTTCAAGACTTTAAATATACCTTGAAACTGGGAGTGGGGGCAAGTGTTGTGATAAATCAAGCAGACTAGTCAACAAGGCTCATCGTAAAGCCTAAAAGCTGATTAGCTGACGAGACAACCATTGGCTTACTAGAACTTATTAATCTGACTTACTCGAATAGTCCGATTGACTCCTAAAGTCCGACCAATACAAGGAGAGAATAATGAGTCAGCAACTCAATTCGCCGACCAATTTAAGAAAAGTAAGGTTGGCGAGAAAATGAATCGTTATCCTGACAATATAACAACTATCCGTTATAATGGATCCTAGTCAGTTTCAACGGTATAACACTGGAACTAACTTTTTCCAACTGAATTCTGTTAAGGCAAATGCCTATTGTTGCTGCCTACACTGCCGTGGCTTGCAGCTTGGAAATAGCACTGGATGCCGACCTCATCGCCTGAAACCCAGCTCATGTGCCCGGACATGCAAAAAAGAGGAGACCCGGGCCAGGGATCCCGGCAGGGGCACTCCGATAATCAAGTCAATGGCGATCTCGGGGAACAGATCCTCCTCGGTGGGCCCCCAATTGGACTCACGCTAAGAGGAGATTTTGAGTTAGAGGGAAAGAGTTGGATGAGCGTGGCCGCGGTGGAGGAGAGCCCGAGCTATGGCGGTTGTGCCCGTCGAGACTCTTCCGATGAGTTCTCCGGTAGCCTCAGAGTGCTCGATCCCTTGCTAACTCTCCCCTCGCTTGCCTTTGCTTGCTCTTAGTTTGCTTACTTTCTTTGAAAATCTTTTGAAGCTTCCTTTAGGCCATGGATCCTTCCAGCAACCTACCTCGGGTTCCTCCCTCTTTACAGGCGCCGGAAGGTCAACATCCAGCAGTGCTCCATGCAGTGCGCCCCAGTACCTTTTCCCATCCATGATAGGGAGTTATGTCGCAGGCTCTGACTTCTCCACCGGTTGCCACACTTTGGAAAACTTGTCAGGGCCTCGATTTTGGAATAGCCACCCTTGGTTTGAATCTCCTGGCATGGTTTTCTCTTCCGGGTGGTGCAAACGGTCGGCTGAAACGCGCAGTGCCTTGATCAGGGCATCCCTTCCTATATGGTGTAAGCGATGGCGGGAGAGATCACGGCACCCTGGGGGTATCCTTCCGGAGTCCTTGGACGGTGCGCCACCATCCAAGGGAGGTGGTGACGTCCTCTTCCTTCTGCTTTCGAATTCTTTGAAATGCTGTGGACTTTGCCATGGGGACGGCCTCCGGTCGTCGGACCTCTCGACCGAAGAGCGCTTGGCTCGAAAAGAAGGAACTCGACTTCGGCCGAGATGGGCTCGACCTCGAGGGAGTCACCTGGCGAAGGGGCTCGAAAAGAGCGGGCTCGACTTCGGCCTAGGTGGGCTCGACCTCGAGGGAGTAGCCTGGCGAAGGAGCTCGAAGAGAGTGGGCTCGACTTCGGTCGAGATGGGCTCGACCTCGAGGGAGCCGCCCGATGAAGGAGCTCGAAGAGAGGGTTTGACGTGGCAACTTCTGCCAACGTGGTATCCGGCTGGATCCGACAAGGACTCCACGTCGGCGATCTTGCCACATCACCTATAAATACCGGTAAGAGAGGATCTCCGAGGTAAGTAAAAAAAAATACTAGCTAAAATATTTTGACTCTATTTTAGTTCCTTCAAGATTCTATATCTACTGATTGAGTCCTTGCTAACTTAAGCATCGGAGTTCCCACCTGAAATTCCGGTAAATAGATTTGTTTTACATGATTCTCGAAAAGATTGGCTAGCAAATCTGATGGTGCGAAGCGACGGCTCGGATTCAGCATCAACGGGAAGTGACCTAGTTAACTGCAAAATTTATACATGTTGAATAAAAATTTCCATACAATCTTGCAAGAGGATAATAATGTCATAAAATAAAATAAGAGATGTCCCTTTTTTTTTTTTTTTTTCTAGATTTTATTGATCCTAATAATAGTCGAGTCATTTCCAATAATAAAAATTTTTATATAATTATTTTAAAATTTAAGTGTAGGTGAGAAATATCGAGCGATTAGAGGTCGCGGAAGAAGATGAGCCATTCATTCGCGAAAGCTACAAACCGAAGCTGTGGTTGATCGATGAAAAGCATAAATTAAAAGAAAGTCTTTTTATTATTTATTTATTTATTTATTATTATTATTATTTTTGTATCAGAAAAGGAAAAGACTTTGACCCGTTCCGCCCTTCCTCACCGGGCAGAAGGCATTTTAGAAGTCGTGGAGACGGAGAAACACCGTAATCCACAGAATCCAATCCACGTTATCCACGGCAAAGCGACACTGGTATTAACAACATGTCCTTTGTAATGCTGTCTTGACAAGATGCTGGAGCGTTTCGTAGTCCGCCGTGTGTCGTCTAGCAGTCCAATATGACACTAAGCAACTGGTCAAATCCTTCCACGTTCCAATATATTTGTTTGGGTTTTTTTTTATTATTATTATTATAACTGTGACCGGGATTAACACTAATTTAACCCGAATGCATCCCAAAAAAATTAAAATAAAAAAATAAAATATCTCTGAAAACTCCGGAAGCAAACACCAAATCAATTAATAATATTGAATGCTTAAGAACCTAAGAAGCCACCAAGTTTGCAATTCCATTTGCCTTCTAATAGACATGCGAGGCGCCTTTCCTCGTCACAAGCCAAATGTCCTCCACCACCAAGACGTCTGTGCCGATCCTTAATCCTCTCTTTTGATCCATCCAATCATTACGTAAAGTCTCCTCTAAAAACGATAGAGCCGGTTCTTAGATCTCGCCGAGCATAGCTGATGCCCGCCCAAGCTATCGTCAATTCCGACTCCAGGATCCAGGAGTCAACGATTGGACTTCCACCCGTTGACATGCGTCTCAAATCTGGACCTCTGTTCACAAATCCTGCTCCCTTTTTGTTATCTTTATTGATCACGTTTTCATGGAAGTTAACTTTAAATAAGTTCGAAGGATGGGGTCTCCCAAGTAAAAAACACCATCTGGGTAGCTAAAATAGTTGACGAGGAGTCTTTTAAGTGTCTCAAGCTATAATAGGTTCTTTAACAATATATGATCGAGTGATCTTACCAACCTAAACTATAATCCTTTCCAAAATGAATCTTAGTGGCTAACTAATGCCCTCAAAGATATGGGGTTGCATTTGGTAGCTGGCTTTGGCCATCCACCATCCAAAGAAGAGCCTTTGGCCATCCACCGTCAAAGGCTGACACTGTCATAAGGAAAGAAGAGATGGTCCTGCCTTCAATAGTCTTCCGATTAAATCTATTATGCTATCATCTGGCAGAGAAATTGTTTTCAATTTGATGTACTTTTATCTCTTAGGGATTGAAAATAAAATCTAAAAACCAAAAACATAAGATAAACCATGCTACATATTTAAACATAATATATTACATAACACAACGAAGATAAACCTACCGAATTGTATGTATTAATACTTAAATGTGTTTACAATTTCATATTACTATCAATCACGAAATATTGATAGTCATATTTTACATGACATAAACTGACAATGTTATTTATACAACTAGAAATCTTGTTATCATACCATGATCAAAAATTTTTATAAGTAATACATAATGATACAACAAAATATTGCCGGCTATCCAACTTCGAACCATTCTTGAAATGATCAAGTAATGATTTTGAGTGACCTCCTGTGAAAATCTTCTTAAACATGAGCATACACACTACACAATCTACAGTATCATAGCTATGTTATAAATACTCCCGAACATCATGTACTTTAATTTTATAAATGCAATATCCAAATTGTTCCAAAATTGTATAAATGATGCCTACAAATATAGTAGAAAACAGAAAAATATTAGTTGTAGTTATTGTTATACATAAAAGCAACCAATAAAATCAAATAAGTGATACTCACATATTTATTTGCATCATATGATACGTTAAAACTCCATAATGAATTGTAGCAATCAAATCGAAGCTCCTTCAAATCCAAAACCAATAGATACCAATGCCATCCCGTGTTTATGGGCATGAACAAGTACCTACACCGCTAAAGATATGAAAAGTGAATATCGTCCATCCATTTTTATATGCTTGACCATGCCGAACATAGAATCTCATTAGTGACCTTAGAGGTTACCTCAGTGATAGGCAATAACAGTTGAAGCACATAAGTCTACATCAAAAAAGAGAAGATGAAGATGAGTAAATCGTCATATCCATTGTTTAAAACATATCTATTGCTTCGAAGCCTTTTTGTACCTGTATCTCATGGTGCAAAAATAAAGCAAA
The DNA here is from genome assembly GCA_021397845.1 of Areca catechu. Taxonomy (NCBI): domain Eukaryota; kingdom Viridiplantae; phylum Streptophyta; class Magnoliopsida; order Arecales; family Arecaceae; genus Areca; species Areca catechu. The sequence continues at coordinate 181,641,058 of CM038050.1, forward strand.
GTTCTCGATTGACTGCTTGTTATCTATATAAAAAAGCTTAATGATACGAAAGTATACATTAATGATCCATACATAATAATAATAAAAAAATATTAGGATATACGATGATAAGAGTAAATGATATGGATACCACTTTCATACATCACTCCGTAATGGCCCGTCATGAAGGAGCTGATTTAATGCATGATAGGTAAAGAAGGTTTTGATATATTTAGATCCTCCCAAATAATCTCAATACATACATGTATATATTCATGAAAAATAGTTAGGAAGAATATTTTTATATTCTAATGACCTGTTCAAATTGATCCCGTCAATATAGAATTCAATTGCTACTTCCAAGTATAAAGGAAGTATACTTTTTCCTTTCCCGTGATAACTGTGCTTCTATTGCGATCGTTTTGACTTTACAAGTGTCACTGATCTTTCAACATCAATTATTTCATTAGGATCTCGAATATGCTAAAATTAATGCAATATAAGTTAAAGTTTTAAGTAAAAGACATACAAAGTTACAAATGGTCAAATGTACTTAATAATTAATATATAAAAAAATTCTAAACCTCTCTATTAGGGGATGAATTTTGTTTATCTTTTATTGATTGCTGCATATTCATAAGTGCAGAACTTATAAACTCAAAATATTAAGAGTGAGCATGCGAATCACTCTCAGCAATGACGATGGCCATACTTCCTTCGCTTGTATTAAAATTATGAGATTTCTTCTTTATCCGTTTACAAGTTTTAGAAAGTTTTGATATAGCCTTTGCCTTCTCGGTAGGCTTTCTATCATGTGCTGCCATCTTAACTCGCCTACATAAGGAGACATGTTTCATAGGGATACCTTCCTTGGCTTACTTAACATCAACCACCAAAATGCCCTAGCAAGAATAAAATATCTCAATTAAATAACCAACCATATTATACAATAACAACTATATCTTTAACTATAAATTGAACTACCTCCACGACTTCTACAACTTGATAGATAGTAGGGTCCATTTCAGCTGGATAGGGCTCTCCACTTGCAACATAATGTTCCGCCCCTACCTAACATTGGAGAATATTTAAATTTGATTTAAAGATATTTTTATCTGAATTTTTGAATTATAACTATAATATGGTATCCATTAGTAGGAGCTGTATCCATGCTACATGATAGGGACATCAGGTCAACCTTAGTTCACTATGGGTCCCTGAGTTTTGAATCCCTTAGTCCTGATTCAAATTTTATCTTTGAGTTGAATAATCTGGCCGTGTTGGCCATTTGAGTCCTGTATTTGGGCCTTGAGTTTTGTTTTTTAGACCTTGTTACACTTGAGTCCTGTATTTAGAGTCGACTCACACCATTAGGATTTTGAATCAAGTTTGGGTTATGCTCTATGATATGGCCAGAACGCTGACGTGGCACGAGGCAGCTGACATGGAGTCCACATCAGACGCCACGGCAAGCTTTCGACATGAGCGCCTTTGCCGAGCTGAGCTTCCCTGAAGAAACACCTCTGCTCGCCGAAGGCAAGCTCCGTCCTCCGCCAGGCCCGTTCCCGTAAGCCTAGAATGTCTAGGTCGGAGCCAAGTTCGAGTTCCCACCCGAGGCGGACCCCTCGAGATCGGGCCCCGTGGTCAAGAGTTGAGCTCAGCCTCCTCCGCCACGAGGCGCCCCTCCGAGCTCAGGTCCCCTAGGCTGGGCAGCACCCTGGCACTGAGTTCGTCTGAGGTCGGGCCCCGTGATCAGGAGTCGAGCTCAGCCTCCTCCACCACGAGGCGCCCCTCCGCGATTGAGCTCGGTCGACCTCCGTCCTGCCGAGCAACACCAAGGCGCGTCTACCGAAGATGAGCCCTGCTTCTCTAGCTCGGCCCTCTATTCAAGCTAATGCACCGGCCGCCAAGGGAGCCATACCTCTCCTCCAAGGACAGTGGCGATGCTCCCGAGGGCCGTACGACACCAACCATGCCGCAATCAAGGCGCCATACCCTCCGCCGATCTTCCGTACAACCGAAAAAAGACCTTACCGGAGAGCACGGATCCCAAGACCGGTGGCCCACCGGTCGAGGCCCTGTCAGACTCTCAGGAGAGGGATAAGCGGAAAGAATGTCAGAAATCTACGGAGGCTTCCCCGACTGTCAAAATAGGAGAGACGTCCTGTCCACGTCACGATACCTCGCTGTACACGACAGTAGGGGAAGATCCCAAAGCAAACCAAGGTAGAAACTCCCGCCAAAAAAGAGGCAAGAGAGGTATCGGCATCTAACCTCAAAGAAGGACACCCATAGCATACTTTTCAAGCTAAGAGAGGAACCAGAGCGACACAAGGGAGGAAGGCCAGAGAGGAGGGCAAGACCACCTCGGCCAACACCACTCCCAGCTCGTCCTCATCTTTCACTCACACTATATTCACTCCTCTTAGCATGGAGCTCATCTAAAGGGGCTCGACCAGGAGGATCTGTTCCCCTGGATTGTCACTGACTTGATCGTCGGAGCGCCCCCACCGGAATCCCTGGCCCGGGTCACTGACGTTGGCTTTCTTGTAGGTCCCGAGGCACCGGAGGCATCTCCCGCGGGCGCACGCGGAACACTCGGCACCACCAGCAGCTATGGGCCACGACGATCCGGGCAGTAACAGATTGGCGTGCCAGGAAGGGGGGCAGAATGACATTCGATCCAGTTCAAGCCCCGCTCAGCCGGACCACTGGGGGAATGATGACCACCCGGGCTAGGGGAGCTTCTTCCAGCCATGCGGAGGCATCCCCTTCTCATGGGAACCCGCACAAACCGGAGAAGGAAGTGGAGCCACCTACTCTAGTCTAGCCACCTCCATCAGAAGCCCAGCTGGCCGCACTTGTCCAGCAGATGCAAGTTCTTGCCACGGCAGTGCGCCAGCTTCAGCATCAGCACCAGTCCGTGGCTACCCACCAGCAGCCAGGGACCCCGGCGGCCCATGCTACAGCTCCCCGCGACAGCCTGCGCTCGTTCCAAGGAAGGCTGTCGTTGTCGCGGGCCACCACTAACAACTGGGGCAGCCATTAAGCTCCGATGAAAAGACAACGAGCCGGCTCTGCTAACAGAGTGAGCCGCTCACTAAACCTCGGGTGGGAGGTGCCCAGATCCTGTCGAGTCAAGAAAAGTAAGAACCCCTGTCACGGGTGCCGCGTATCCATGTCACCTTCTCCGTCTCCTTCGACGGAGGGGTTCCCTGATGAAGCCGCCAGGCGCGTGACGGGTAAGCACCTGGAGGAGCATAAATGCAAGCTGGCGGAGTTTGATCGCCAGTTCGCCAGCATGCCGGGCTCTGCTAGTGAGCCAGCGGGCTACGACGCCCGTCCCCCATTCTTCCAAGAAATCCAAACGGAGCCGATCCCGCACCGGTTCCGGATGCCGCAGGTGGATCCTTACGAGGGTACCACCGATCCCCTAGACCACCTAGAAAGCTACCAAACTCTCATGAGGGTCCAGGGGATCACTGATGCCCTTCTGTGCGTCGCCTTCCCTGCTACCCTTCGGAAGGTCGCTCGAGTATGGTTCACTCGCCTCGAGTCGGAAAGCATCAGCTCCTTCGCCCAGCTAGGGCAGAAGTTCGTGGCCCACTTCGATGTTTGCAGGAAGTTGCCACGGGAGGCGGACAGCCTCTTCTCCATCCGGCAGCAGGACCGCGAGCCCCTCGGGACTACGTGGCCCGCTTCAAGGCCACTGCATTGGAGATCTACAATCTTGAAGAGCCAGTGTCCATGTTGGCGCTGAAGCGAGGGCTCAGAATCTCCCGCCTGACCTACTCATTGGATAAGAAGCCCCGCAAGGCCTATGCCGAGCTCCTTCTCCGGGCCCAAAAGTACGTCCATGCTGAGGAGGCAGACCGTACGAGGCGGGAGCTCAATGGAAGATTCTTGAAGAAGACGGCCCCCGTTGAAGTGTCCGGGACCCGGAAGCTAGCACCCCAAGCTCAAAGCTCCGGAGGGGACCAGCCAAGACTGAGGAGGACTCTCGGTCTGGAGGAGGCCTACACCCCTCTCCTCGCCCCGAGGACCAAAATTCTTATGGAGATCGAGGGCGAGGACTACTTGAGGCACCCACCGCCACTGAAACCGTCCGCCACCCGTGACAAGTCAAAGTACTGCCGCTTTCATCGCGACCACGGTCACGGCATCGAGGAATGTCACGACCTCAAGTGGGAGATTGAGGAGCTCACCAGGAGAGGCTACCTTGGAAGGTACGTGGGGGGCATATCTCAGTTGGAATCCCAAGCACTCGTCACCTTTCCACCAGTCCCAGCAGTCGACAATCTCCCCACTGAGAAGCCAGTAGGGATGATACACTGGGGGACTGGGTGTGCACCCAAGAAGGCCCGGGGGGCAAGGGGTGGAAAAGCTCCCGAGCGTCCTGTGAGCCCGCCATACAACACCCAGAACGACAACGGGCAAAGCACCTTTTGACCTCGTCTTCGGCATGGAGATAGTGATTCCAGTCGAGCTCGGCGCACCCTCTCCTTAACCTGGACCTCCCCGAAAAAAAGAAGGCCAAAGCCTGGCTTTGGATAGCAGCCCACCGGTAACGGGTCATCCGACACCATAACGCCCGGGTGAAGTTGAGAACTTTCCGACCCGGCAACCTAGTGTCGCGCCGTGCTAAGGCGTCTCCACCCAGAGAGTGCGGTAAACTCTCACTGAATGGGGAAGGCCCCTACAAAGTGGTCGAGGCCCTTCTACAGGGGGCCTACTATCTCGAGGACCTGGATGGAATCAGGTTCTCCCCGGTTGTAATCTGAGGAGTTACTGCCAATAGTGTAAGTTCTCCCCCCTTTTGAAATAAAGGTCCTTTTCCTGTGCGATGGTTTATTTGCCTTGCAGGAACACCGAAGACCTGGGAAGCCCCCAGGCATCAGCGAGCCTAGCTCCGCGGCAACAAAGTCCAGAGAAGAGTCCTCTGTCACAAAGACCTGGGAAGCCCCCAGGCACCGGCGAGCCTAGCTCCCCGGCATCAAAGACCGGATGGCCCTCCGGCACCGGCGAGCCCAGCTCCCCGACGAAGGACCTGGGAAGCCCCCAAGCACTCAACACCTCCGAGCCCAGCTCCAAGGCGACATCTTCTGAGCCATGTCCTCAGATCATTAAAACATCATCGTCTTCGAGCCCAACTCCAGGACGCCCGCTCATGACCGAAGCTCAGATCTCCGGCCAAGGGCAGCTCCGAGCCATGCAGCTCTCCAACATCATCGTCTTCGAGCCCAGCTCCAGGACACCAGCCCGAGATCGAAGCTCAGATCCCCGGCCAAGGGCAAACCCGAGTCACGCAGCTCATCATCAACAGCGCTCCCGGGCTCAGCCTCGCGACAACAGCCAAAGCCGGGCCCCATCCTCCGCTAGGTCGGCTCCCGCAAGCCTGGGATGCCTAGGCCGGAGCCAAGCACTAACTTCCACCCAAGGCAGACCCCTTGAGATCGGGCCTCGTGGTCAGAAGTTGAGCCCAGCCTCCTCCGCCACGAGGCACCCCTCCGAGCTCAGATCCTCGGGGTTGGGCAGTATCGTCGCCAATCAAAGACCTGGGAAGCCCCCAGGCACCGGCGAGCCTAGCTCCCTAGCAACAAAGCCCAGAAAAGAGTCCTCTGGTACAAAGACCTGAGAAGCCCCCAGGCACCGGCGAGCCTAGCTCCCCGGCATCAAAGACCGGATGACTATTCGGCACCGGCGAGCCCAGCTCCCCGGCAAAGGACCTGGGAAGCCCCCAGGCACTTAGTGCCTCTGAGCCCAACTCCAGGACGCCAAGGCCTAGGACTCAGATCCCTAGCACCATAATCCTCAAGCGTCAACGTCCTTGAGACTGGCTCCGAGATACTAAGGTTCAAGACTCAAACTTTCAACACCAAGGATCTCAGCCTTCGACGCCTCCGAGCCTAGCTCCAAGACCGCGACCACTGAGTTATGCCCCTAAGCAGCTGAATCCAAGGTCAACATCCCTCACCGGCATGACCTCAAGCTCGACGCCAGGTCCGTGCCGGTTGGAATCCTCAGCTCCTCTCTCGGACGTCCCTGCACCAAAAAAGAAGAAGTGGCAAAGAAAGGGAGGAGAAGAAAGAGAGGGGACATTCCACATTGCAGATGATGGAGACACCATGATCGCAAAAGTGAGTTTCATTACTGAAATAACTGATTACATTATCTTCCGGGCCCCGACAGGCTGGGTGACCCGGTCAAGAAAAAAGAGAAAAGTATAAGTGAAAAAAGAAGAAGGATCCTATCCTAAGGGGCTGGCTCCTTCCCCGGGCGGTGCACGATTGGGACCTCTCCCTCCTCCACCTCTGTAGGAGGAGCGGGTTCAGCTGCTGAAGCTGCCGAGGCTGGATTAGCTGCCTCCAGCTGCGGCGCAGGTGCTACCCTCACCGTCGTCGGTGTCGGTTCCCTGGAGCCGGGCGCTTCCGAGGTCGTTGGAGCCCGAGCCTTGGTCGGAGCAGCTCCCTACTTTGCCACCACCGTCGTCGTTGCAGAGGAAGCCTTCTTCCCCAGAACGTGGAGCGCGGCCAGCTGCTCCTTGGACAGAACCCCCTGTAGCTGGGACCGGCAATATGTGAACTCCTTGGCGAAGGAGTCCGTCGCCGCTTCCCAAAAGTCCTTGAGGTACTTCGGGGTCACCTTGAAAGCAGCCACAGCGTCAGCAGCTACCTTCTCTGCAGCCTCGGCCCGGCGCCGGACCCCTTTGAGCTCCACCTTTAGGTGCTCGGACAGACGGACAGCCATTGCCAGCGCCTTCTTGGCGGATTCGATGGAACGGTGGGAAAGAGCAGCCTTCTCCTCTGCATCGGCAGCTCTCTTCTCGATCGTGGCCACCTTCTTCTCAGCGGAGGTGGCCCTCTCTATGGCTGCCTCCGACTCGGCCCGAAGCTCCTTCAGCCGAGCCCACTTGGACTCGAGCTCGCTGTTGAGCTCCTTCCTTATTCTGGTCGTGTCAGCAGCTTCGGTCTGGAGGCTCTTCACCTTCTGGCCAGCCTCCTGGACCTTTGCATCCTTACGGCCTACTTCAGCCTTGAGGGATGCGAGCTCGGCTCCCTGCTCTCTGTCCCTCCGTGCCCAGTTGCGGCAGTAATCCCTTATGAGGATCAGCTCCCATCCTTGCTGCAATAAGAAGAGCCAAGTCAGCAACAAACTAAAAGAGAAGGCAGGAAGATGTCAAGGTAAAGGAGAGCTACTTTCAGCGTATAGTTGGGCGAACGATGCCGTGATGACGTCATCGAGGAGTCGCCCACTCCCCTCGCGCCTGTCGCATGACTGGACAGAGAAGCCCATCATGCGCTCTGCCAGACCCGCATCCTTCATCAAGGACACATTTGGGCCCAGCCAGAAAGGGACTAGTCGATAGTCCCTCTCCTATGTCCCTGCCGGTTCAGCTCCTTCGACGGCAGAAGACTCCCTTGGCGCCAACTGGGAGATCGGCACCACATCGGACCGGACTTGGGGTGCCAGCCTGGCTTCTCGCGCCCCCTTGTCCCCCTCCATGCTGGCTACCTCCGGGGTAGGGGGTGCCGACTTGGCAGCAGCGGTGGCTGATCTCGCGCGGACAACCACCTCGGGCTCGGACGCTGCTATGAGAGGCTCCGGGACGGGCTCGACCACCCTTTTCCGCCTGCGCTCCTGCACGGTGCATCCACCCCAGCCTGCACCGGCCTCGCCCCGTCCTCAGTTCCTGCTCTCTTCGGTGCTGGCTCGGCAGCCTCAGTGGCCTGCTCCCGCTTGTCAGAGAATGAGAGCAGCTCGTCCATCGAGAACTTCATTGCCGCACCAAGACAGAAATAAGGTCAGACCCCCAAAAAAAAAATGAAAATGAAAGAATGAAGAATGAAAACGAAAAAGCTGATGGCCAAGTGGGACTCACCCGACTCCTGCGCCAGGCCCACTCCAGCCTCGCAGAGATTTTGTCCGGACAGCAAAATCTCGAGCGAGGGGATCTCCGTCGATCTAAGCTGCTTGTACAGTTCGACATCGGCCTCCTCGACAGCAGAATTCTGATTCGGGGACCGATCTGGGTCACTCCAAACCCAGTCAACCCCCTCTATGGAAGCAAAGAAAAACCTATTCTTCCATCCCTTGATGGAAGAGGGGAGGACAAACTTTATTCCCCGAGGGCGGGAAGAAAGAGACCACCACCCCTCCTCGATGGGGTGGCGTTTCAAGATGAAAAAAATCCTAAAAAGAGAAAAATGGGCAACAATCCTGTGAAAATGACACAAAACTATGAAGGCGAAGATGGTTCTAACGGCGTTGGGGACCAACTAAGCCGGGACAAGGCGATAATTGGCCAGGAATGAAAGGAAGAAGGGGTGGAGAGGAAAACAGAGGCCACCAACGAAGGCCTCCTCATAAAGGGCGATCCGCCCGGGACTATCAGAAGTCACCCGCTCCCTCGGACGAGGAACGGATAGACGGACGGACTTGGGAATCCCATAGGCTTCCCGGATGGCTAGCAGATCTTCAAAGGTTATCGCCGAGGCAATCCCCCCGGGACCCGTCGACCGAGAAGGCTCGGGCTCTAGAAGGACTCGAGGAGGATGAGGAGAAGACTCGGGTTCCCTGATGATCACCGGGCCCTGGGCGGGCTGCCTACTGAATTCAAACCTCGCCACCTCCATCTCCTCGTCGGAGGAGGATGGAGTCCTCGGCCGGGAGGGTCCGGCTTCGGCTTGGCAAGAAGGACGGAACTCCGGACCGAAACGATCCATGGAGGAAAGAAAGAAGGAAGAAGAAGGGAAGGGACAGGAGGAACCCTAAGACGACCCCTAGAGGACGGGGAGAAAGGGGGGCTAACCTGCAAGAACCCTAGGGAGTCGCCGACGGTCGGAAGGGAGGAAGAAAAGGAAGAATGCTCCTACGGGATGCTAGGCGTGCTAAGCTTGAACGAGGGTAAGCTTCAAAAAGACTTACCCCTCCTTCCCAAGCAGCTTACGCCCGACCGTACCTTTACGGTCCCCCAAAAGGTGCCCGCCACGTGTCGACCATCCATTGGGCCTGCGCGCCCATCCGAATGCAGTCTCTTCGACTTCCATGCCCGCCTCGACGGCTCCCCTCCTGCATGGCCACGTGGCATCCTCCCACAAGCTCGTAGGACCGCAGAGCGAGGCACCGCCGATTTTGGCCATTATTGCGCCCGATTTCTCCACCTTTCCACGTTAGCGCCATAATTATGCCCTTCGCCCCAAGCACCGCGCATCAATAGGCCTCGGGCATGGGGGGCAAATGATATGGCCAGAATGCTGACGTGGTACGAGGCAGCTGACATGGAGTCCCCATCAGACGCCACGGCAAGCTTTCGACATGAGCACCTTTGCCGAGCTGAGCTTCCCTGAAGCGACACTTCTACTCATCGAAGGCAAGCTCCGTCCTCCGCCAGGCCCATTCCTGCAAGCCCAGAATGCCTAGGTTGGAGCCGAGTCCGAGTTCCCACTCGAGGCGGACCCCTCGAGATCAGGCCTCGTGGTCAGGAGTTGAGCTTAGCCTCCTTCGCCATGAGGCACCCCTCCGAGCTCAGGTCCCCTAGGCTGGGCGGCACCCCGGCACTGAGCTCGTCTGAGGTCGGGCCCCATGATCAGGAGTCAAGCTCAGCCTCCTCCACCACGAGGCGCCCCTCCGTGACTGAGCTCGGTCGACCTCCGTCCTGCTGAACAGCACCAAGGCGAGTCTACCGAAGACAAGCCCTGCCTCTCCAGCTTGGCCCTCTGTTCAAGCCAATGCACCGGCCACCAAGGGAGCCATACCTCTCCTCCAAGGACAGTGGCGATGCTCCCGAAGGCCGTATGACACCAATCATGCCGCAATCAAGGTGCCATACCCTCCGCCAATCTGCCATACAACCGGAGAAAAGACCTTATCGGAGAGCACGGATCCCAAGGCCGGCGGCCCACCGATCGAGGCCCAGTCAGACTCCCAGGAGAGGGATAAGCGGAAGGAATGTCAAAAATCTCAGAGGCTTCCCCGACTGTCAAAACAGGAGAGACGTCCCGTCCATGTCACGGTACCTCGCCGTACACGACATCAGGGAGAGATCCCAAAGCAAACCAAGGTAGAAACTCCCGCCAAAAAAGAGGCAAGAGAGGTATCGGCATCTAACCTCAAAGAACACCCATAGCATACTTTTCAAGCTAAGAGAGGAACCAGAGCAACACAAGGGAGGAAGGCCAGAGAGGAGGGCAAGACCACCTCGGCCAACACCACTCCCAGCTCGTCCTCATCTTTCACTCACACTATATTCACTCCTCCTAGCATGGAGCTCATCTAGAGGGGCTCGACCAGGAGGATCTATTTCCCTGGATCGTCACTGACTTGATCGTCGAAGCGCCCCCGCCGGAATTCCCGGCCCGGGTCACTGATGTTGGCTTTCTTGCAGGTCCCGAGGCACCGGAAGCATCTCCCACGAGCACACGCAGAACACCTGGCACCACCAACAGCTACGGGCCACGACGATCCGAGCGGCAACACTCTGTTCAGTTGAGCTAAGTTGGTTAAGTTAGTTCATTATTAGTATTTGTCATTTTGAGGTTTTGTGTCAATTTGAGTCTTATAATAATGTGAGTCGATTAGATTCACTAAGTTCAATTGAGTCCATTTGTATTATTTAGCCTACTTTGAGTCTTGTCAATTAGGCCCCTTCGAGTCCTGTAATTACTTTCATTCAGGTCATATTCAAGAGGAGGACCATTAGACCCACACTCAAGTCACCAGCCCAGCATCTAGACTTCCTTCGTGCTGCCCAAGTCCTCCAAGAGAAGCACCCCAGCATACCAACTCACAAGAATTCATGAAGTGGCGCCCCTGGCCCAAGTCCAAGTCCCTGGCATCCTCATTCCATCAGGCCATGATTCCCTCAGGCCTATTCTTACCTTTGGCGCCCCTCCAAGCCCAGTCCAACAAGGTTGGTGCCCAAGTCAAAGCCCAGCAGGGAGTGAAAAAGTCAAAGCAGCCCAAGAGAATTTCATCTCAGCCCAAGCCCAAAGAAGATCCCTTGACCAAGTCAAAGAAGGAGAAGAATCCACTTCTAACTAGGAGATTTTGTTTGATTTCTACTTAAATTGTGTACTCCTAGTTCTAGGCCACTTTGTAATCCTTCTCCCTATCAAATCTTGTATTCCTATCCTAACTAGGAGAGGGCATGGAACATCTATAAATACCCCACCCCTCCACCCTCTTGTAACTAATGATCAATTATTATGAATTGTTATGAATGAATTTCTTTTGAGTTTTCCTTAAAATTCTGAGTGAATTTCTGTGTGATTAATGATATCTGTGTGATCCCTCAGGGTTTCTGTGTGATCCCTGCGCTCTGCCTCCAAGCCGCCAGCCCTCTTCATCCCTTGGCCACCCTCTTCAAACTTTTTCCTTCCCTTCTTCTTTAAGTAATTTAGCCTTCTTCTTCTTTGTTTTCTAATCTCCTTTAGGTAATTTGCAGGTCTCAGAGTTCACGAATCCAAGGATTCCATCTGACCAGCTTTCGAGTCATCGGATTGAAAGCCACGAACCCGTAGGGTCTCCGACTTATTTTTTCAGGCCGCATTCGAGAGCGTAGAGCAAACTCTTCATGGATCGATCTTCAAATCTCTACTAAGTACACCCCCTAGACTCCTCTGATAGCGGTATTGCAGACTTGGCGGTCCTGTTTCTTCATTTTTTGGGTTTAGTTTTGCATGCCTGTGCTTTCGAGAATTCTATAGAATTCCCTACTTAATAACATGGCTTAAAATTCGAGATACAAACTCCTAACTTAATGTCTAATACAAGAAAAATAATTGGAATGCATAATTAGTCCCGCATCATTTGGTATCAGAGCATGTTTTAGGACTAGTTTTTGCCTCTCATAATTCTTATATATTATATGTTATTTTTACTATTTCTATATATAGGTAAGTCAACAAATCCTAATTTTTATTTTTTTGGATTCCTTATAATTGATAATATTTTTCAAAGTTTTTTCATGATTTATTTCAGTCTGTACAGTTTTTTCACTCCTATTTTCTATTGCCCTAGAAATTTCTGCATCTTGTCTCTATATTAGATATCTAGATTTTGGTCTATTTCATCATCTTAAGTATTTTATTTTTCATTAAAATTTGCATGGTATATCCTTCGTTTAGTCCTAATATTTTTTATAATTTCTAATTATTTTTATAGAAACACAAGAATTATCAAAATCTGCATATTAGGAACCCTAACTCGAATCCTGAAATTTTTGCACACAGTCTGAAAAACCCTAGGTTTTGCATCATCATCCGAATTTTGTTTTGCATGAAACTTGGTAGAGATCATCTGCGCTTTCTATTATCTGTCTTGAAATATTTCTAAATTTTTTTTGCATCAAAAACTAAACCAAATTCTATATCGAATCAAATCTTAATTTCTACTCTGCATACTTGATCAAACCAAACCTAATCACTTCCAAACCCTACCTCACCCAAGCCCAAAATTTGTTTGCTAAGTTAACCAACTTAAACCTAATTTGCCACCTCATAAAAAGATAAAAAAATATTTTTATTTCTCTGATTATTATTAGTTGCATTAGGGCTCATAGTGTGTTCATCATCTCATTAAATCAATTTTAAGGATAATTTCCTCTCTCAGATCAGGGCAGGTTTCATCACCTGTCCTGGGCCCAAAACAACCACCCAGCATCAGAACCCAAGCCTTAATTAAAATAAATTAGCAACCTAATTGCTCTAGAGAGCTTAGGGATACCAACAGGTTGGGTCCGAATTGTGTGGGCCAACTAGTGCACCTAATTCCCCAGCTATTACTAAAAACTGGTGTCTAAGGCTAAAGGTCCAGAGGCAAACACCCTAAGTGGACTGGTGGTTATTTAATTAGGACCCTGTCATAGGCAGGGGGAGCCTCCCATCCCCCTTGTTGGTTTCACAGGAGACTCCATAAGGGTGGAGGGAGAAATCACTCTCCCAGTCACTGCCGGGACCCCGCCTCGATAGAGTACCGTCATGATGACGTTCATGGTTGCCAAGCTTCCTTCGGCCTACAACGCGATTTTGGGCCGACCTGGGCTCAACCTCCTCAACGCTGTTGTCTCCACCAAGAGATTACTTGTGCAATTCCCAACCCCTTATGGTATTGAGGAGATGAGGGGCGCACCCCAGCTAGTGCAGTAATGCTTTCAAACTCTCCCCGGGGCCCAGGTACCCGAGGAGGACTCCAAGGCAAACGAGCTCGACCAGAGGATTCAGGATCCCAGAGGAGGCCTGGTCAAGCACCTACTTCCTTACCAGCTCGGGGCTGACCAGACGAAGACAGTGCAAATCAAAGCCCAGCTGCCCGAGAAGGAGAAGGCTCTACTGTTGGAGTTCCTACGGGCGAATGCATATATGTTCGCCTGGACAGCGACGGACATACTAGGCATTCCCTCAAAATCATCATCCACAAGCTCAGCATCAATCCGAAGCACAAGCTGGTTCGACAGAAGAAGAGAACCTTTGCTCCGGAAAGGCAGGTGGCCATCAACGAAGAGGTGGAGAAACTCTTGGCTGCCGGTTTTGTCCGAGAGGTACAATACCCGAGCTAGCTGGTGAACGTGGTGATGGTGAAGAAGAACAACAGTTAGTGAAGGATCTATGTAGACTACACCGATCCTCAACAAGGTATGCCCAAAGGATAGATTTTCTCTACCAAAGATAGATCAGTTAGTGGACGCCACCTCAGGGCACAGGCTGCTCTCCTTCATGGCTACATTCTCCAGGTACAATCAGATCCGGATGCACCCGGGGATGAAGAGCACACTGCCTTCATTATTGACCGAGGGATGTATTGCTACTAGATGATGCCCTTCATCCTGAAGAATGCTGGGGCCACTTACCAGCATCTAGTCAACAAGGTCTTCAAGGACCAGATTGGCTAGAACATGCAAGTGTACGTGGACGACATGCTCGTTATGAGCAAGCTGAGCTTGGATCACGTCGCCGACCTCGCCAAAGCCTTTCACAATCTTCGGAAGCACCAAATGAAGCTCAACCCGGCAAAGTGCGCTTTCGGGGTGGCAGTCGGGAAGTTCCTCGGCTTCAAGGTCACCAAGAGAGGCATCGAAGCAAATCTAGAGAAGGTCCATGCGATCCTTGATATGGAGCATCCAATATCTAAGAAGCAAGTCCAACACTTGACTAGACGGGTTGCAGCCTTAAGCCGATTCATCTCAAGGTCGGCCGACCGCTGCCTCCCCTTCTTTAAGACGTTGCGCAAGATGCACAACTTCACCTGGACTGAAGAGTGCAAGATGGCCTTTGAAGAGCTGAAGGAGTTCCTGGCCTCTCCACCTCTGCTATCCAGACCGGAAGAAGGGGAAGAGCTCCTACTCTACCTGGCGGTCACACCCGGGGCTATTAACTCGGTTCTCGTCCGCACAGATCAAGACGGATCCCAAAAGCCAGTGTACTACACCAGCAAAATCCTTCGCGATAAGGAGATCAGGTATACTCACTCCGAGAAACTCATTTTTGCACTAATCATGTATGCTAAGCACCTCAGGCCCTATTTTCAAGCGCATCCCATTACGGTTGTGACCGAGCAGCCGCTGAGGACCCTACTAGGCTACCCCGAAACCTCCAGGAGATTGGCTAAATGGTTCCTGATGCTGAGCGAGTTTGACATCGTGTACTGGCCGAGGTCATCGCAGAAGGCCCAAGTCCTAGCCAACTTCGTGGTCGAATGTACAAGGCCCCCCGAGGAGCCAGAGCGGACGGCCCCGGAGAGCCAAGCTGAGCCCGGACCATGGAAGGCCCCTTGGATCCTCCACGTGGATGGTGCCTCCAAGTTCGGCGAAAGCAGAGCAGGCCTCATCCTCGCCAATTTCGACGGAGTGGTGACGGAATACGCTCTCTGCTTCAAGTTCGCCACCACGAACAACCAGGCGGAGTACGAAGCGCTCCTCGCGGGCCTAAAGGTATCCCGCGAGCTGGGCATGCAAAGCTTGAACGTTTTCACCGACTCCCAACTAGTTGCCGGACAAGTTTTCGGAGAGTACGAGGCCTGAGATCCCCAAATGGTGAAGTACCTGGAGAGGGTTTGTTCGAGCATGGCAGGCTTCCGTTACTTCCACATTTTCCACATCCCTTGCAGAGAAAACGCTCGTGCGGATGCACTGTCGAGGCTCGCAACCCTACCGGACTCATCGCTGGGGCGCGCCTACATCAAGTATCTTGAGAATCCAAGCTACGAAAGCCCAGAGGAGGTGCAACAAGTAGCCAGCGAGCCGCGCTGGATGGACAGGTACATTAAGTACATCCAGGATGGGCTCCTACCAGAGGACCGCAGAGAAGCCGGCCTCATCAGAAGGAATGCCACCCATTTTGTTCTAATGGATGGTTAGCTCTACCGCCGAACTTACTCCTACCCACTCCTGAAGTGCCTCAGGCCCACAGAGGTGGCCTTTATGCTCCGAGAGATACACGAGGGCCTCTGTGGGAACCATGTGGGGGGGAGGACTCTGGCGTACAAGGCTCTTCGCTAGGGATACTTCTGGGAGATGATGAGGGAAGACGCTGCCGACTTCTTCAAGAAGTATGATAAATGCCAATGCCATTCCTATATATAGCGCCTGCCGGCGGCACCGATCTCCCAACTGTCATCCCCCTGGCCCTTCGCACAGTGGGGGATGGACATCCTAGGACCGTTTCCCACCGCGCTAGGGCAACGAAAGTTCCTGCTAGTGGCGATTGACTACTTCACCAAGTAGGTCGAAGCGAAGCCGCTAGCTCGAATCACAGAAGCCAATGTTCGACAATTCTTCTGGAAGTCTGTCATCTACTGCTTCAAACTCCCCAATTGCATCATCACCGATAATGGCCGACAGTTCGATAACCGGGAGTTCGAAGGGTTCTGCACCGAGCACGGCATCCAACACCGGTTCATCTCGGTCGCTCACCCCCAGACAAATGGGGAAGCCGAGGTGCACCTCCTGCTTAATTTAGACCTCCTAGATGAAACAAGGGACAAAGCCCGACTTCGGATGGTGGCATATCAGCAACGAGTTGCCCGATATTACAACGCGCAGCTGAAGCTGAAGACTTTCCAACCTGGCGACCTGGTGCTGCGCCGGGCTGAAACGTCTCAACCCCGGGAGTGCAACAAGCTCTAGCCAAACTAAGAAGGCCCTTATAAAGTGGCTGAGGCCCTCTCACACGAGGCCTACTATCTCGAGGACCTGGATGGCGCCAGGTTCCCTCGAACATGGAATGCATGTAATTTAAGGAGATACTATAAGTAGTGTAAGTTTTTCCTCCATTAAAAATAAAGGCTTTCCTTTGCATAACGGGTTATTTGCCTTGCAAGAATGTCGCTATCTAGGGCCCAGCTCTCCGGGAGGCCTGCCTCGAGCCTAGCTCCAAGGCACCAAGCAGTCCAGGATCCAGCTCTCCGAAAGAAAAAGCCCTGAGCCACTGTTCTCAGGCACTCAAGCCTGGAGCCACTATTCTCTGACACCAAAGCCTCGAGCCTAGCTCCAAGGCATACAATCCCTAAGCCACTGTTCTCAGGCACTCAAGCCCAGATCCTACGTCCCTCCAGCACCAAAGACCGGACCATGCTCCGACACCAGCGAGCCTAGCTCCCTGGCATCAAAGCTCGGAAAGACGTCTTCCGGCACCGGACCTCAGCCTCGAGCCTAGCTCCAAGGCATACAAGCCTTGAGCCACTATTCTCAGGCACTCAAGCCAGGAGCTACCGTTCTCCGGCACCAAAGCCTCGAGCCCAGCTCCAAGGCATTCAAGATCCGAAGCCCAGCTCTCTGGCCAGCACGTCTTCGAGCCCAGCTCCAAGATGATAACTCCCGAGCCTGGTCCTCAGGCGACCAAGACCCGGTGCTCCGCTCTCCAGCTAGCACGTCTTCGAGCCCAGCTCCTAGATGACAACACCTGAGCCTTGTCCTCGGGCAAGCAAGACCAGGAGCCCAGCTCTCCGGCCAGCACGTCTTCGAGCCCAGCTCCAAGATGATAACTCCTGAGCCTTGTCCTCAGGCGACCAAGACCCGGAGCCCCACTCTCCGGCCAACACGTCTTCGAGCCCAGCTCCAAGATGACAACACCTGAGCCTTGTCCTCAAGCGAGAAAGACCCGAAGCCCTGCTCTCCGGCCAGCACATCTTCAAGCCCAGCTCCTAGATGTCAACCCTTGAGCCTTGTCCTCAGGCGACCAAGACCCGGAGCCCAGCTCTTCGGCCAGCATGTCTTCGAGCCCAACTCCAAGATGACAACTCTCGAGCCTTGTCCTCAGGCGACCAAGATCCGGAGCCACTGTTCTCCGGCATCAAAGCCTCGAGCCCAGCTCCAAGGCATTCAAGACCTGGAGCCCAGCTCTCTGACCAACATGTCCTCGAGCCCAGCTCCAAGACTGTGAGACTAGAGCCCATACAAGATGGAGCTCCCCTCTCCAACCTCCTTGCACTAAAAGGAAAAAGAGAAGGAAAAAGAGAGAAGAGGAGGAGAGAGGAGAAAGCATTCACACAACAAAAAAAGGAAAGAGTTGTACTGATCGAAACATTTTTCATTACTAAAAAAAAAGGGTATTACACTATTTCCTGGGCCTTGACAAGCCAGGCAGCCCGGTCCAACAAAAAGGAAAAAATTTACAGGGGGTCCTACTCTATTGAACCGGCTCCTTCCCTGGGCAGCGCACGACTGTGACTTCCCCCTCCTCCACCTCCGCTGCGGGTGCACCTTCCTGGGCGGCCTTCGCTGGGGGGACTTGTTCAGCTGCTGGTGCCACCGGGACCAACTCAACTGCCTCTGCCCGCGGCCCTGGTTCAGCTCTCGTCGCCGCCGAGGTCGACTCGACACAACTCGGCACCGATGAGGCCGCCTCCGGGAGGGGCCTGACTGGAGCGACTCCCTGCCCCACTACAGCCGGCGCTGGAGTTGGAGCCTTCTTGCCAAGGGTCTGGAGCGTGGCCAACTGCTCCTTGAAAAGGATCCCCCGTAGCTGGGAGCAGCAATAGGCAAACCCCTTGGCAAAGGAGTCCGGCGCTGCCTCCTTGAAATCCTTTATGTACTCGGGGGAGGCCTTGAAATTGGCCACCGCATCGGCGACCTCCTTCCTTGCGGCCTCCACCCAGCGCCTTGCCTCGGCCAGCTGCTCTCCCGCACGCTCGACCTGGTGGATCACCACCGCCATCCCCTTCTCGGCGGTCTCAGTGGAACAGGTGGCAGCCTTCTCTGCCTCCATGGCCCTCTTCTCAGCGGCCGTTGCCTTCTTCTCAGCGGAGACGGCCCTTTCCCTTGTCGCCTCTGACTCGGCCCAGAGCTCCTTCAACCGGGTCCTCTTCGCCTTGAGCTCTCCCTCGAGCTCCTTCCTGATCCTTGTGGCATCAGCGACGTCGACCGTGAGGCTCTTAACCTTCAGGTTAGCCTCCCGGGTCTCCTCGTCCTTCCGACCCGCCTCGGTCCTCAGGGACTCAAGCTCCGCCCGCCGCTCCTTGTCCCTCTTGGCCCAGTTATGGCAGAAGTCTCGAATGAGGATCAGTTCCCTGCCTTGCTGTATCAAAGAAAGCATGTCAGCTACGATGCCAAAGAAGGTTAGGAGTAATAGAGATGGGTGAGGAGGAACTTACGGCATAGAGGTGGGCGAAGGACGAGCTGACGACATCACCAAGGAGTCTCCCGCTCCCTTCCTGCCGGTCGCAGGACTGGACTGAGAAGTCCATCATCCGCTCGGCGAGGCTTGGGTCCTTTATCAGGGAGATGTTGGGCCCCAACCTGAAAGGGACTCGACGGTAGTCCCTATCCTTCTTCTCCGCCGACTCGAACCCCTCAGCAACGAAGGACGCCTTCAACGTCAATTGCGAGCTCGGCGCCGCTTCGGACCGCATCGAGGGCGCCGGCCTCACTTCCCTCGGCTCCCCATCCTCCTCGACTTCGACAACCTCCAGAGGGGGGGCTACTACCCTTGCAGCAGCAGCAGCCGACCTAGCCCGGATGACCACCTCGGGCTCGGGCACCGGGGCCGGGTCGCACTACCCTGAGGCTCCGGGACGGGCTCAGCCACCCTCTTCCATCTCCGTTCGGAAACCGGCGCGTCTGGCCCGGCCTACACCGGCCTCGCACCGTCATCTGCACAAGCCCTCTTCGGAGCGGGCTCGCTGGCCTCAACTGCCTGCTATCGTTCCTTGGAGAATGAGAGCAGCTCATCCATGGAGAACTTCATGCCTGCACCAAAGAAGACACAGTCAACCCCAAGTTAAAAAAAAAAAAAGAAAAAAAAAGAAAAGGAAGGGGTGGCCAAGTCGAACTCACCCGACTCCTGTGTCGAGCTGATCCCGGCCTCATGGAGATTCCGCTCCGATAGTAGGACCTCGAGCGAAGGGATCTCGGTCGATCTGAGCATCCCGTACAGGTCGATGTCAGCTGCTTCAACAGAGGAGTCCCGATTGGGAGATCGATCTGGGTCACTCCAAACCTAGTCGATCCCTTTGATCGAGGCGAAAAAACACCTACTCTTCCATCCCTTGATGGAAGAGGGGAGCTCAAATCTAATGCCTCGAGGGTGGGAAGAAAGAGACCACCACCCCTCTTCGGTAGGATGGCGTTTCAGGGTGAAGAAGGCCCTGAACAGTGAAAAATGGATGACGACCCCGTGGAAGTGGCACAGAACGATGAAACAAAAGATCGTTCTAATGGCATTCGGAACCAACTGGATGGGAACAAGATGATAGTTGGCTAGAAAAGAAAGGAAAAAGGGATGAACAGGAAATCGGAGGCTCCCGGTGAAGGTCTCCTCATAGAAGGCGATCCGACGAGGGCCACTAGAAATGACCCGCTCCCTCGAATGAGGAACAGAAAGATGGATGGACTCGGGGATGTCGTAAGCACCTCGGATGGTCGCTAGATCCTCGATGGTGATCACCGAAGCAATCCCCCCGGGACTTGTTGACCGAGGAGGTTCGGGAGCAGGAGCGGGAAGAAGAGACAAGCGAGGTGGGGAAGCGAACCCGGGTTCCCTAATGGCTACAGGACCGTAGGAAGGCTTCCTACTGAACTCATAGCGCGCCGCCTCCCTTTCCTTGTCGGAGGAAGGAGTTCTCGACCGGGAAGGTCCAGCCTCGGCTTGGCAAGAAGGATGGAATTTTGGGCCGAAACGGTCCATGGAAGAAGAAGAAAAGGATGAAGGAAGACCTAAGATGACCCCTAGTTGACAAGGTGGGAGAGGAAGAAGGAACTGACCTGCTAAGAGTCTGGGAGGATGAAAACGGTCGGAGAAGAAGGAAAGGGGAACCTCTGTACGACATCGAGTGCGAAAGATTTGAAAGAAGGTAAGTCCCGGAAAACTTACCTTTCTTTTCAAAGCAACCTACGCCCGGTCGTACCGTTATGGCTCTTCCAAGAGATGCTCGTCACGTGTCGCCGATCGACGGGGCCAGCACCTCAATCCGACTACGACCGCTCTGACTTCTATGCCCGCCATAACTGCTCCTCAGACGTGGCCGCGTGCACCCCTGCACAGGCTCGAAGGACCGTCGCGTGAAGCACCGTCGATATCGATCATTATTACACCAGATCTCTTCGCCTTTCCACGTCAGCACCGCAATTACTCCCTTCGCCCCGAGCGCCGTGCACCAACGGGCCTCGGGAGTGGGGGGCAAATGATGTAGCTGGATCGCTGACGTGGGGTGGGCCAATTGACGTGGAGTTCCCATCAGACACCACGCTGGATTTTCAACATGGGCCCCTTCGCCGGGCTGAGCTCCCCCAGAACAACGGGGTCGCCCGTCGAAGTTGAGCTCCGTCCTCCGCCAGGTCGGGACGCCTAGGCCGGAGCCGAGCATAAGTCCCCACCCAAGGCGGGCCCCTTAGGATTGGGCCCCGTGGTCAAGAGTCGAGCTCAAGTCTCCTCCACCATGAGGAGCCCCTCCGAGGCCATATCCCTTGGGCTGGGCGGCGCCCCGCCCACCTCCTTCAGGTCAAGCTCGCCCGAAGTCAAGTTCTGCTGGTTCGGAGTCGAGCTCAGCCCTCCTCCGCCCAGCTGAGCCACCTCGAGGTGAGCCCCTCGGAGTTGGGCTCCACCTCTTCAACTCGGTCCCCATCTCGGGCAGAGGAACAAACCACCAAGGAAGCGGCGCCTCCTCTCCAAGGACGATGGCGGGCCTCCCGAGGGTCGTACAGCAGCGCCCGCCATGCCGTAATTAATACCCACAGCCATCACTCACACCAGAAGGGAAGGAAACTCACATTAAGGCACCATACTCTCCACCAACCTGTCATACCACCAAGGAAAGGACCCAGCCAGAGAGCATGAGTCCTGAGGGTGGCAGCCCATCGATCGAGGTCCTGCCAGGCTTCCAGGAAATGGGCAAGCAGAGGGAATGTCAGAGCGCATGGAAGCTTTCCCGGCCATCTGACAGGAGAGGCGTTCCGTCCACAGCACGATATCTCGTCGCACACGTCTGACGACACGGGGAGATCCCGAGGCAAGCCAGAGTAAAAACCCAGCCAGAGTAAGCCAAAAGTAAGCAAGCAAAGCAAAAAACTACGATGACGGGCGAGAGAAAAGAGGGAGAAGGGCCACACAGGAGGACTCTTCCACCTCGACCATTGCCTCTCCCAGCCCGCTCTCACTTCCATTCACACTACACTCACTCCTCCTAGCATGGAGCTCATCTCGAGGGGCTCGACCAGGAGGATCTGTTCTCCTGGATCGTTACTGACTTGACCATCGGAGCGTCCCCGCCAGAATTCCCGGCCCGGGTCACTGACGTTGTTTCTTGCAGGTCCCGAGGCACCGGAGGCATCCCGAGGAGGTGGACGGGCGACCATCGACGCCACCAGCAGCTACGGGCCACGACGATCCGGGCGACAACACTCCCTCTTATCATCCCAAAAGGATAGCAGTGCATTGAATAATGGTTTGTCCTATTTGATATATGAAAGCTGAAGCAAATAACCAAACAAAGTAGTATATATTCTTTCTTTTTGCTCCACAAATATTGACTGAATTAATTTCTTAGCAACCTCGATGTAGTGGTTAAAATAATATCTTCTGTTGATCATATTGCTTGAACTAATGTACAATTCTTTACCCTTCTTTATTGCCATCATAAAACTACATAATAAATATAATTCAAACAATACACATTAGAATTTAGAAATGTCATTATCATATCACAAACATATAACAACCTAATTTATTATACATTCATCACGGATCATCATGAATCTAGCAAAGTATATTAATTAACATTATATCAAAATAATAAGGGTTTTGAAATATAAATACAACTATATGAAATATAAATTTTCTTGGTTCATTGATATTATGGAAGGACTATTTTTATTCGTGCATTTACTATATTATGTCTTTGAAGTAACTCCTACCAAAAGATAAGTAATATACTATATAGAGATCGAGAATTATAGTTTTGGTCAATGAGAAATTTTTTTTACAATACCCCCAATCTAGGGAGTGATAATTATATACTCTTTAAAAATTTACAGTGATAATTTTTTATTAATATTAGAGTACACTGTTAAAGCTTCTATCTTTCTTTTTTTAATTCTTGGGATTTAGTGCTCCCTTCCCTTGCACTAATAAAGGACATGGATTGCATATGCCGAAATAAGCTTTTAACCGTAATAAAAATATCAAAAATTGCTAATCCAGTGTTCATACTTGAATATCACCCATCCCAGCTATGACAAGCAGGTCCAATTGCATGTGGACATTCAAGCCCATGTCCGAATGTTCTTGAATCAATTCTGTGGTGCTCCACCTAAATTATAGTTTCATCAACAGACTAATGGTACCAAACCTTTCAAAAAATATTTCATAAAAACTGTCAAAATCTATTTGCAGGTCAAATACACTGGCCTCCAGCCTCCGCATGATGATAGGAAATATCCTTCCACAAAATATCTAATCATTGACCGGATAATATCTATATCCTAGAGGGTTGGTAGGCTTGTGTTAACTATGCTAATCGTGCATAGAAATGCTTTGTCTACATAATTCAATTTTTTAATATTTATTTTGATGGATATAATTTATATTGTACATATCATAGCAGAATTATATATAACAATGCAACGGATAAAGAAGGAGAGGGCACCACCCATCCATAGAAAAAATAGTAATGCTAGAGAAGATGGATCGAAAAAAATCACCGCATTGGATTATATCGGAGAAAAGATGGATGGACGGGAAAGGACACTTACTAGAGAATCGATAGTGGAAAAAAAGTGAGGAAGGATTTTTACAAAAGAATCGATGATGGGGAAGAAGGTGAGCAGATAAAATTTTATCACGAAAAAAGTTCTTGCGATGTAATGAAGGTTTAATCTCTGAAATGAAGGTTCTTTGATAAGAAAGAAAGAGTTAGAATTCATGAAATTTAAAAATTTTTGAAAGAATAAAATTATCTAATATAATAATCAAAAATTAATTTTTAGGTTCTCTGGATCGAATGTTACAACAAAGGCCAACAAGGTCTAAAGGTTAAGTAATGCAGTACCGTCACATAAAATGAGGATTTGGTCGAACCAGTGTGGGGCCGCTCGGAGCACATCGGTGTGGAACGGCTCTTGGCTATACGACCGGGTTTGAACGGCTCTTGGCGACGCGACCGTGTTTGAACGGCTCTTGGCGACGCGACCGGGTTTGAACGGCTTGTTCCTCCTCCCTCTCGATTTTAGCATATCTGCATCACAATGCATGAAAAGATGACATTGCATTTTTAACGGATCGTCATTGCCTATTACTAAATTTTATTCCCATCGTTTCCTGACCCTAGATTCGTAAACTTGGTGACGTGTCACTCACCGTAGCCGTGCCTAAATGACGGTCGACGGACTATCGCCGCTAGTTAGTTTATATAATTTTTTGTTCTCTCAGTTTTTTGAGATTGTTGAAAGGGCGGAGGACTGGAGTCAATGTAGCGTTGCTGCTCAGCTGTTCCCCATCTAGACCCCAACGGCCGCCACCCGAAGATGACGTCGCCCGCTGCCTCGCCGGCGGCCGCGCTGGATTCCATCACCCGCACCCTTTCCGAGATTTTGGGACCCGCCGGCGTCGGAGAGGACGACTTCCCGTGGGACCCGCCCCGGCGGTTCGCTAGCTTCGCCCAGCGCCTCCAGCTCGTCGCCCACCACCTCGCCCGCTCCCCGCCGGACCTCCTCTCCTCCTCCCCCGCCGTCCACACCGCCCTCCGGGGCGTCGCGGGCGACCTCGAAGCCTCCCGCGCCGCCTTATCCACCTACCGCTCCCGGTGCCAGATCTATGTCCTCATCAACTGCAAGCCCCTCTGCTCCTCCCTCCGCGACCGCGTCGCCTCCATCGCCTCCTGGCTCGCCCTCCTCGACTCCCCCTTCTCCCCCATCCCCGATCTCCGCAAGAAGGTCGCCGATCTTTCCCGCGACATGCAGCAAGCCGACTTCCGAGTAATTCTTCGCTCCCCGATTCGATTCGATCTCCTTTTCCTCGAATTTTTACTGAAAAGTTTGTTTGATCTTGGTTCAATTTGGGCCGCGAGAAGGTGACGGGGAACGAGGAGAGGGTGTACACGACGCTCCAGAAGGGGGCGGAGGTGCGGGAGAGCAGCAAGGCGGTGCAGAGCGCCATCATGATGGATCTTGCCCGCGCCCTGGGGATGGACTCCACCGACCACGGCAAACTTGCGGAACAAATTAAGCTCTTGCGCTCCGATCTCTCTGGCCCGAGCACCGTTGCCGAGCGGCGGATCTTGATGTCGCTGGAGAAGATCTTCGACAGCTGGTCCGTGGAGCCCACCATCGCCG
This sequence comes from Areca catechu, assembly GCA_021397845.1. Classification (NCBI taxonomy): domain Eukaryota; kingdom Viridiplantae; phylum Streptophyta; class Magnoliopsida; order Arecales; family Arecaceae; genus Areca; species Areca catechu. The sequence continues at coordinate 181,665,794 of CM038050.1, forward strand.
ATGGATCTACCTGTGCCGACTTCGAGGATGACGCCCACATTCCGCCGTTCAAGAACTTTCTGTGCCCACTTACCAAGGAAGTGATGAAGGATCCGGTCGTCTTGGAGTCGTCGCAGACCTATGAGCGCACCGCAATCCGGTACTGGTTCGACCGGTGCCTGGAGGACGGCCGGGACCCGACTTGCCCGGTCACCGGTCAGGTCCTCAGCTCGCTGGAGCTGAAGCCCAACATTGGACTCGCTGGGGCGATCGAAGAGTGGGTTAATAGGAATGTCGAGATCCATATTAAGTCGGCATTGGAGTATCTTGGCGGGGAATCGTCTTGTTCACTTGAGTGCTTGGAAAGGGTGCTGGAAAATGTTTATAGGATCTCCGAGGAGCACCCGTCGAGCAGGTATAGAGTGAGGAATGCAGGGATTGTTGGTCTTGTAGTGAGGATGCTCAACAAACGGTCGAAGGGAATGGGTTCGCAGTTGAGGGGCAAGGCACTTATGGCCATGCATAGCATGACCAAGGATGATGAAAGCAAGGTATGGTTAGCTTTTATTAGAACGCCGTTCTTGCTATTGCTCGCAACTTTCAAATGGATGCAATTCATGAACTAAACTATGCCACCTCTCAATGATGAGGTTTTATCTTGATAAATGAGAAGATTCCATCAACAACAACACCTAAAACATTCTAACACATTTAAATTCATTATGGTTGTATCGAATAGCAAAGGATGATAATTTATTTTTTATAATCCTAAATGTTTTTGTTTTTTCTTTGATTCTATGCTTCTTTTCTTAGAAATTTTCCTTTCATCGATAACAAAAACTCCCATAAAGCTGAACCAAAAATCCACCATAATTTGTTTACCATTTGTTTTGTTGCAAATGAGCGATGCATGCTTTTATGTTTTTCAGTTGGTGCTGTTCTTTAGCTGAAATTACCATTGATCAATAAGCTCCTGTTTTATGGCATCTAGCATGATAAGCATTTGGTATTATTTTTCCAGCAAATTATGATCGAAGAAGGTATAACTAGATTGGTGATACGTAGTCTGACTGGCAATTCAGAAATGGAAAAAGAGTATGCTTTGAGGCTTTTGGCTGTATTCTCATGCGATGAAGGGTACTGCAAAAAGTTAGCAGTTGAGAAAGGGGCTTTAGTTCTTCTCTCAAGTATGGCAGGAAACTCAGAATACCAAACATTATCTAATCTAGCCGAGGAGGTTTTAAAGAACATCGAAAGAGTGGAAGAGAATATTCAACATTTAGCACTAGCAGGAAGATTTCAACCATTGATCACTCAACTTAGCAATGGTATGCCCCCATTTTTTTTCTTTTCAATAGCTTTAGAAGTCCTCTGCTAGAGTATTGCCTGAATTATTGTGAAGTTAACATGGCAGTAAATTTTAAACTCGAAATCCTATCTCCAAGTGCTTTTTTTTTGAATCATCAAAATTTAACTGTATTGCTTTTTAGATTGTCCAACATATGCTTGTCTACCTTGTCAATTAATAATCTGCTATCTCCTGTTGTCATGGTTAACTCAAAATTTATCGCATATCAAGTCAGTTTATCTAGAGGTAATTGTTAATTGAAGGACTAATTGACATAAATCAAGCAAAGATTTCAATTATAATATGATGATTTCTTGCTGTAAGTATTTTGTATGCCTTGAAAGTTGCATCTCTTGTTTCTTTTTGAATATCTTGGAGCATTGTGACATATTTGCTTTGGTTTTTTTCTTTATTCACCATGTCTATGTTTTAATGGTCTTGAACTGGTTAAGGAACCATACCTTGTGCTGGCCAGCTGGTGGTACGAGTCGGTACATTTCCATGCTAGATCGTACTGGGCCTAAACCAACATGGAAATGAGAGAGAATCGGGAAGGAACAGAAAGAGTGAAACGAGGGGAGAGGGAGGCCAGAGGAGACATTGATGGTGGCCATCCGAGAGCCGTCGAGGCCTTCAAGCTCTGCGATCCTTCATGAGCGAGATTAGAGAGAGATAGAGAGAGAGGGTGAGGGAGAGAAAAGGAGGGAGGGATAGATGGCGGGCCCCATGGAATCGGCTTTTTTAAAAAAAGCCTGATGAACGGGGGCTACTCATCCTTGTTCCAAACCCGTGGCCTCTGCGGGAGGTTTTTCGCTGCATGGTGGCTACCTGGTGGCCTCCCTGCTATCTTCTTCTCCCTCCTTTTCACTTTTTCCCCTTCTCTCTCTAATTTTGCTCGTGGAGAATTGTAGGGCCTTTCCATCTTCTTCCCTCCCCTCCTTCACTCTCTCTCTCTTTCTCTCTTCTTTTGCTTTGCTTTTGCTGGTGTTCCGAATTGAATACCTAAATTAGACTGGTTGGTGCTGATATGGTTTGGCACGCCCCGATCTACCTGGTTCGAGCCGATTCGGCAAACCATGGGTTAAACACATGAAATTTGCTTCATGTGGATGGTGTCAATGCTTTAGATTTGATTTTTATAATTGTTCTCCTTATTGGTTGACTTCAAGGACTAGAGTACACATCTGGCACTGGGCATGTTGTATTGTTTTGAGCAGTACGTAGCATTTGAACCTCGGACCTTTTTCTAGGGGCAAGCTCTCAAGGGAGATGTACCAACCAACTGAATAAACAGTTGTTGTCTGGGTTTGTTGTACTCAAATTAGAAAGTTAAAATGTTAAAAATTTAAAGCCTTGTAACTTAGTATCTAGGAGTATGGACCTAGTGCTGTATGTCAGACTAGCTCATCATGATACATTCTGGCCGGAATGAATTGATACAGGCCATCACTTAGTAACATTGACATGAGTATTGAGGTAACATGCATTGGACGATGCCCCCTTGTATGCAATCACCTATATTTTACATTTAATACAATAAATCTTGGGCTCTTACATTTCTTCCAAAAAAAGTTATTTGTTTATGAGCTAAGTTCCCCTTTTTTCCACAACTTGGGTGGTTGATGAATAATTCTTTTGACACTCATGGTGCATGAACTGGCAATCAAGCTATACCTTTTGAGCTTCTCCAATAGCAATAATGCTTTCTTTTTCAAGTCATTGACTCTCATTTATCACCATCATCATGGACAATAGACTTTGGAGCTACTTATCATGATATATGGTGATTCCACATTTACGCTCTTCCTGCATGATCCCTGTATCTCTCCTCCTTTTCTAATTCATCGTGCAAAGATTCTTCCCAGATATTACTTGTTCCTTTTCTAATATTTCTCAACAGCTTGCTTGTCCCACATTTGTTTGTGATCTTAATATTTTTTATATCAGCTTGCTTTTAATTTGGCTCTCTTATCCTTGCCTTCTTCTTGTTCCATGCATGAACCTCATAAATGGGTCAAATTGTATAGTTTAGGAGATTTTTCATTTGGCATATCTTCATAAACTGTCTAGTTGTTCTTTTTCCTCCCATATGTCATATGCCATATTCCTGTCTCCAATTGTTTTCTGCAAATGCCACCTTGGTCATCATCCCTTGCTTCAGATTTTTTACTTTTTTTCCCTTATTAGTTTCATTTTGGTGTTTGGATGTTTTTTATTTCTCCTATAATTTCTCTTTTTAAAATTGCATAATCTGCTAGTTGGCAAATCATTTGGCTCTCTCTTTTAGCAAGACAATCTTCTGCTTCCTTCAGATGAATAGGCAAAACTTTACTGGATCCTTAGGCTGTTGCTTTGTTGGATTCATTTGGCATTCAATCCTTATTTTTCAATTAATTGCTAGTCATCAATCCTCCACATCTAGGGCGGCAATGGATTGGATTAGGGTTGGTACAGCTATATCCACACTTAAATCTTAATCTCATGTTTGGGACCTGAATTAGAACCAGATCTACATGCTTACATCCATGCTGATAGTAGATCTAAAGATAATTGGTTTTCTATAATCATTCAGTATTTATTAGGCCATTACAAACACATCCTTGGGATGTGTTAGGTCGTTCCTCTTTTTACCTTTTTCTTTTTGGTGTGGGCCGGGAGAGGGGGGAGATTTTTTTTTTTTTTTGCAGGTTGGGGGGGGGTGTGTGTGTGTGTTTCGGTTTGGCTCTAGGTCCTGAACAAAATATGATATCTTATCAGGCCCCTTTTTTGACTTGAACCTAAGATATTGGCCTCCATGCCCACCCTTATCCTCCTTTTCTGTATGGGCTTGTGATTGATATTGCCAATGCTATATGGGCTTAGGTTGTCGGCATAACACTAACTATGGAAAACATCTTGGGGGATAAGGGCTTAAAGGTTCGTAGAAGGCAAAGGTTGTATGTGGAATGCAATTCCAATGGGAAAGGAAATAAAAATGAGGCCTCAATTGATTTTGGTGGCCCAGAGATACTTATTGCTCAAGTAGATTTGTTATACAAAAGAATGTATGGATAGATGAAGATAAGCAGAAAGGTACTTTTAAGCATGCCAGTGCACACCTTGACAATTTTGTCATGATTTTATGAAGCAGCAATCATTAAGCAAACAAAATGAACATTGTAGATTTGAGAATGATGAGATGGATGTGTGGTAAGTCTGAGAAGGCTAAGGTGAGGAATTGGTATGTTAGTGAAGCTGTAAGCTTTGGATCAAGTGAAGGAAAATTGAAGAAGATCGGGATGGCATGGTGCAGGACACAAATATGTAAGGAGGCACTTGCAAGGATAGTTGCTTGAATCTGCATAAAAGGGTCAAGAAATATAGGAAAAACATATGAATTAGCATGTGTGGGTATTGTAAAAAATGTCTAGAAAAGTCTGAACTACATTTTAAAATAATGTGATGAAAGATAGCTTAGGTTGCACAGGTTATTGCCATATGGAATATCACAGTATTTGTGTAAGTACTCACACTTTTCATGCATGTCTTGGCGTTGCCAATAAATGCAAAAGCTATAGCTTTCTTCCTTCTGATGTGATATAGCCTCTCTTAAGACTTGTACATATTTTATTTTCACATTAGTATAAAACAAATTTGAAAGTCTAATTATTGGTACTTGCACCTGTTGGTTGCTGGTAGGGTAGGCATTGATATGCACCATGCTATACCAACATGGTACAGTAGTTGGTACCATGTGTTGGTATGGTTAGGTAGTAAGGGGTTGGTATGAGGGGCACTGACTAGTGCAGCAGTATAGTAAAATTGTGAGTCTTTAAATCAGGAGTTGCTTTCTGTAATATGAGCTGATATTCTTTCTGGATCATAGGTTCTGAAGATGTTAGAATGGAGATTGCGGCATTTGTGGGGAAGATTACTCTGACAAACAACGGGAAAGGCTTTATTGCTAGGCAAGGAGGAAAAGTACTGGTTAATATGCTTTCATCCAGGCAAGAGGAAAGGGCATCTAGCTTGCAGGCATTATATAAACTATCAACCTTGGATGATAATGCTGCCATTCTTGTTGATTTGGGTGTGCTTCCAGCACTTATGAATATTCTTTTCACAACACAGCAAGATGATCCTTCTGACCTGAAAGACTTGGCAGCTTCAATAATAGCAAATATTCTTGCTAACTCGGGGCACTGGGAATTGTCTGTTGCAGACAAAGCAGGGCATCAAGTGCAGTCAGAGTTTATCATACATAGACTTTTGGATCTTCTATCCTGTTCGTCTTGCAAATGCCAGGCTTCTGTTCTTCAGATTCTTTGTGGAATTGCATCTTCTCCTCGGGCATCAGGTGTGCTTCCTGTCCAAGATTTAATGTAGTTGTGAACTGCTGTTTGCTGTCTTTTCAAAATAAACTTCTTGAATTGAGCAATCTTTTGAGAGTTTATTGTTTAGTGGTTTAGTTACCAAGAGAATAATATAACAAGAATCATAAATTGCTTAGGCATGCACATTAGTTGTTTGAAGTTATTGGACTGGGAACTAGCTTGTCATCCACACCCATCATTATGGATGCAATATGCATGTCAAAGAACTGTTTTTTATCATCAATGCTACCAAGATTTTAAATCCTATGGGATGGGGTTGTCCTAGTTTCTCTATAAAACAAGATGTCCCGTTGTCCTGTCCTATCCCAGTGGCAATCCCGGATATGTGTCCCGGTAGATATCCTTTGTCTCTCTCCCCTTCTTTCTTTTCTTACTTTCTTTCTTTTTTTTTTCTTCTTTCTTTCCCTCTTTCCTTTCCTTTTGTTTTACCTTATTTTCTTTCCTTTTCTTTTTCTATCTCATATCCCTTCCTTTGTTTCTTTTTTCCTTTTTTCTTCTTTGTTTTTCTTTTTCTTCTCCCTTCCTTTCTTTTTCTTTTTTCTTCTCCCTTGTTTTTCTTCCTTCCCGCTAGGACTTAGAAACTTGAGTATTACATACAAATGATCCAAAGCTTGGAATTAGGTGAATAACTATTACAGAATCTAATTTATCATAATTTCACGATCATGTATGTTTATATGCCATGCTTTCTGCTAATTAACAGATGTATTTCTCCTAGCATTTTTGTGAGAGTAGCCTATAATTTTTAAGAACTAGCATGGGAGGAAGCCTGGCCGAGATCAAGAGATGGCAGGGTTCCATCCCAGTTCATTGGTATCAACACCCACAGCTTTATGGGATTGTCAATTATAAGTTGATCATTGTACAAACAAAGTGCTTAGGGTAGAAATGTGTTGCTTCTTGAATTTTATGCAGAAAATGATGCAAGTCCAGTCTTGATTTTCCTAATCTCAAGTTGGCGATCGATATCTGTAACTGAGGTTGGGTCTGATCAAGTTGGCTTGATTTTTTTTCCTTCTTTTTTGAGTATGAGTTTTGATATCAAGTTTTTTATTATTTGACCAAGTATAATTTGGGCTTAGTTTCAAACCGAGCATAGGATGGGCCTGTTCCATTTGGCTTAATAACATTAAGTCAAGCCTAGATCAGTTTAAGCTTGTATCAAGCTTGAATCAACGCTTGTACCGGCTCAATTTGAGATTGATTCAAGATCAGTTCAAGCTTGAATTAAAGCTCAGATCATGCTTGAATTATCATTCAATTGATTCAACATTTTTTTTTAAAAAAATAATCATAAAACATAAACCAGAAAAAATAATATGTTAACTAGGCCATCAAATGGTCAACAACCCTATATCAACACTTGATTTAATGTTGCAACTTATTGTCAATAATCAATGTCCTACACTTCACCTTACATAAATGGCTTTCATTAATATTGTGAATATTTGAATTTACATACCTTAATAATGGATAAATCAGTCCATCCAAGACATTATAAAAGATATTTAAAAAACTCTTCAGCTTTAGTCTCAGTATCATGGCGGCATAAGATTGCATTTAGGAAGCATAGTGTTGTAACTTACATTCTTGGAGACATGTTAATGAGAAATTCCCACCATTATGCAACATGTAAAGTACCCTAAATCCCAAAGTCAAAAGTTTAGGACAACTCCTGCATCCAGATCAGGTGGAGACAAAATTGATGTATTGGTAGAGCTAGGCTGCTATATCATGGTGGGTTCTAAAAATCAAGATTTTAGAACATTGATCTGAAGGATACGTATTTATATCTACAAGCCAAGAGCTGGACATTTATGGATATATTGGATTTTGATATTTTCTAAATCTTAGATCAGAATGGATAAGTGTTTCTTGTTATTAGATTTTCCTTTTGCAGCCACATGATAAGCAAGACAACCCTTAAGCCTTTTTTAAGCTTAAAAAAAGATCATCAGGATTCTTAATTCAAATGAACCAATCGATATTTTGCATTTTTAAACCTTCCCAGTTCCCATTAGATTGTAGACTGACATCTCTCTCTCTCTCTCTCTCTCCCTCTCTCGCTTTCAGTCATCTTGCCTAATGTCTTTCTGCTTTCTGTTTGTTAAATTGATGTTGGATTTGGAGGTACCCATTTTGAGTTTTGCTTCTTTAATTTAAGTTTCAAATACAAGTGTGCTACTTCTATCTCTAGCATTTTCATTTCTAAGAAAAAGAATTCTTGGTATCCTGTTTTTTTCACTACCTGCCTGCTGTTTTTCCCTTTGTATTTTTCTGCTAATACAGATATGGCAGTTAGTTATATAAGAAGCGGGAATGGCATTGGGATAATTGCACCTTATCTTGAGCACTCAGAGATTGGACATAGAATGTATGCTTTTAGGCTTATAAGTATACTGTCTCAAAGACTAGGCCAAGTTCTAGCCGAGGAGCTTCGAGCTTCTAACAAGGTACCATTACTAAAGGAAAAATTATTGGATAATGAATGTTCATTTGGTGAGAAATGTGAAATAGCATGCCTACTTGCCAACCTTCCCATCTCTAATGAGGAGGTGAAAACAATTTTAGGACCTGATCTTCTGAAATGGATAGTCGGTAATATCAAGGAGCAACGATCCAATGCTACTGGAAAGAACAAGAAAACTAGGAGCATGGTGGAAGGGCTTGTTGGCATCTTATTGCACTATGCAAGGAGTTCCGATCCAGTGGTACTGGCCCTTGTTCAAGAAAATCACTTGATGGCCATTTTCCGGGAACAACTCAACAGTCGTTCACATAACAGAGCAAAAGAGCGAGCTGCCCTTGGTTTGAAGTACCTCTCTGTGTCTGCAAGGGTATTGATTGCAACTGGAGACTCGGAACCTCAACCACCCCGTGGATTTTGTGCTCCCTTAGCCTTGATATGTGGAAAGCCACCAAAGGTTCCTATCTCGTGTCCGCTACATGGTGGGGTGTGTGAGGATAATAGTTCCTTTTGCTTGCTGAAAGGAAATGCAATCAAGCCACTTATTGATCTTATGAATGATGAGTACACAGAAGTTCAAATAGCAGCAGTGGAAGCACTTTCCACAATTGTTTCAGATGCTCAAAACCTTAAGAATGCAACTAATGAGCTGGAAAAACTCGACTTTTTTAATGCTGCGGTCTATCTATTCAAAGAGGTTGCACCAGGGGAGCTTCAGGAAAAAGTGATATCAATGGTGGAAAGGTTCTTCCAGGTTGAAAGTCTTGTCCAAATGTATTCAACTGATCAAGGTCTGGTGACTGCATTGGTGGAAGCACTGAGACAAGGGACTCCCAGGACCAAAAGGCATGCTCAGATTATTTTAACTAATCTAAGGCAATTATCTGGTGTTGGAGGCAGAAACTCAAATCCACCTCCTGGGAGGACTAATCAATGAGTTATCTGATTAAACTAAATCAGCTGCATGCTATTGTTGTCGCAATGACTGATGTAACAGTGGAAAATACCGATGTAAGAAGATTGCAAGTTTGCCCGATTAAAGGTAAGGAATGATTCTGTATGGGGCTGCTTAGTGGTGCAAATTGCGGGGACATGAGATTGGGAGGCACTGAAGATGCCCATGTGTAGAATTTTGAAGATAAGTGCTCCACAATTTTGGTCAGCAGATACTGCAGTTTCCAGCCTAATGGTGCCTGCCACTCCTTGTTGTACATCGGTATGCACGAAGATTTAATTAAGTTTAACAATAAGAAGCTTCCAATGGAAGCAAAATGTATGGCAAGCTATAGCAGAGCTTACTGCAACTACAATGAACTTGAGGCTTCTGATGGCTGTAACATGATCTGGATTATATAAAAGATTTCCTCATTACTCTGCTTGAACTGCTACATTGTAATTGTATTTGTAGAATGAATTAATTGATTCTTTGTTTTACCCTTATGTTATTGTTGAGATTGTGTGACTAATGACAACTTCAGCACAGGGTAAACCTCTCTATTTCTGTTATTGATTTCCCCATCACTTATATTTTCTAGATAGGCAATCCAGCTTATTATCAAATAATTGGATATGTTCGATGTTGTAATGCCTATCTTTGATTGGGTCCTTCGGCTCATTTTTTTTTTTTTTCTCCCAAGCGTGTGCCAGATTATGCTCATGAACTTAGATCTAATAAGTAGCTGAAGAAGGGTGGCTGAATGGCTGAATCGATGAAAGTAAAGGAGATGAGAATATTATTACTCAGGAAGGTTTTCCATGTGATGTTGTGAAAAATAAAAAAATATAACTTCCAAAAAGGATAATCCTATTTTGAGTTTGAGCAAAAGCCACAGGACCAGGGATTTAAGATAATCAAAACCCCAGATGATGCCCCAGAAAATGTTTGGTGAATATTACTCGAATCTTTGATAATAAATCAAAGCTTAATGCGAAAAATTCTCGTGACTACCAATATTGAAACCCCATAAAGAATAGCAAAAGACACGTCAATCCTTTAAAAAAAAAAAAAAGTACAAGAATGATTTGGATTTTTAGTAACTTCTAGTTCAAAGAACTAAGCTTATTGTGAGAAAACTCTATTATAAACGCACATAATTGGAATTCAGCTACTTAATCAATCGGGTTGCCTAAAGGGTGGAGCAAATTGTTACTTGTTGCTAGAAGAATCTAATATTTTTATATTTATTTTCAAATTAAAAATATGATAAAACTGAGGTCAAGCTGACCTTGAATTTTGTTCAGGACTGCCACATGTTGAGATATATTTCAGTTATATTTGGAGTTCAACCAGCTTGATTTTCTCCCAATGAGATGATCTTTAAAATAAGAAAATTAAAGATGAGACTAGTCTATGCCTTTCTTGCACTCATTTGAGTAAGTACATGAAATCAAGGGGCCCTTCTCATTAGGTGAACCCTTTTATGTGCTAGAAATTAAATGGTGCCATGGGCAGCCAATGTCAGGATAAGTCACCTGCCTCCCAATTCTCAAACCAAGCAATAGAAATTAGCTGAATGGTGTAACTTAACATTAAATTTATACGTAGCCGATACCTAGCAAGCAGGCAGTGGTCGGACTATTATTATATCAATACCTCCAAGTTACCGTATAATAAAGAAGCAAGGGGTGATGGTTACCTCTTGAATTATAGGCGTCTTCAAATCCCAGCCTTTACAGCATGACCCAGCCACAAACTAGAGATTTGAGATGCTTTCTCGAGCAATCAAGTAGGCAGTTGATAACATAATTGATAACATACAACTTTGCATGGATGCATTAAGGACTTATTTGAGTAGTCAATCATCAGAAGCACTGCTTATAGAAGATATTAATAATGAACTTTTCCCTGGCTCGGTCCTTGGAAGGTTTCCATCCATCATGCCGCTTTCATGAAGGGAACTTAGCTGTGGGCATGCTGGCCAACTTGGCCACGGGTCTTCATGATTGGATAGTCTAGTCTCACCCCAGCTTATCTACTCCGTAAATCCAGATAATTTCGGTTGCTCCTTTGTTCTCTGCTAGTTTGGGTTAGCACTCACTTTTATCAGGAAAAATAAAAAAAAAACTTCTTTTTTTTCTTTTTTTTTTTGAGAAATAAGGAAGCAAATGCCACCTTCTGGGATCTCACACAAACCTGTCCCTGAGAAGAGGATTGCTAAGCAGCTGGACCAAAGTCATGCTGGGTACAAGGTACGGTTGATCAGAATTTGTTTGGCTCTCAATAGATTTAACATGATTTGACTAAGCAAATGCCAATCTTTCAGCACTCTGTGTTCTGTACTCATTCATTAACCTACTCTAATTAGTCATCCAAATCTCCACTTGTGTCATTATCCTTTATCCTTTATCCAATGACAAAATATAAAACCTGAAAGGAAGCTTTGGTGGAAAAGAATGTTCACCCAAAAAAAAAAAAAAAAAAATCAATTGTACCCGTTGTTTCCCAACTTTTCATTATAATACATATATACATACATACATACATACATATATATACATATATGCATGATTGTGCTCCAGAGCCTCGTCATTGCAGAAAATTTGAGTAGGGCAGCAAACTAAAGCATACATGCATAACACCACCATACAAGCTTATGTTACCATTAACAAACTCATGAAAGAATGTATTTTATGCTATGCATATACGAAACTATATGCTACCACCATATCTAGCTTAACTCTTCCACCTTAAATTAACTTAAAGAAATTTTCACAACTTATTTGTGGGATTATTTTGTTTGTTTTTATTGCTTGCTGACTATTCTTTCTATCTATTATTTATGGAGGTATAATTCTCCGTAGCTATGTTGCAAGGTTGCCTAACTGCCTAGGCGAGGCCAAGAGGTGGATCCCCTTTATTGGCCTAGGTGGGCACCTAGGTGCTTTAGGTGGCTACCTAGGAAAGAAAGCCCTAGCTTTTAGTATGCATATTTTAAATTATTTGCACAAATAAGCACATGCATATATTTTAAATCTTTTATTTTTCCCGAGTCCAAATATCAAATTCTATATTCAAAGAAGCATTATTTGTGCTGCCATTGCAACCGCTAACAAGCCAAAGAATACGACCAAGAAGCCAGCACCTAGCAAGAAGCAGAAGGAGTAGGAGGGCAGGAAACAACAATCAATAGATTGTAGGGCCACGGTCAACAACCATCAAGGAGAACGAGGAGGAGGCAAGCAGCACAGAAGCTAGCAAATGAAACAAAAAAGAGAGAAAAAAAAGGAAGAATTACTGAACAAAGAAAAGATATGAGAAGAAAAATAGGAAGAGAAGTCAGAGGAAGGAGAAGAAGAAGAAGAAGAAGAAGAAGTTTCATGGAAGGAAGAAGATGAAAAATAACAGAAGAATAGGAGGTATGAGACCACATGCATAATTTAACTTACCAAGGGAAAGTCTTACTGTTGTTATTTGGTTGAAACAAGATCCGAATGACACCGTATTAGTTTTAAAAAGTTTTTGACGGCATGGTAAAAAGTATTTTCTATTATTGAAAATTTTCAAAACATACCTTTTTTTTATTTTTTCTAGAGTCAAAAGAATATGTAAATCATCTTGAATAGATTATTACAAAACGTTCTTGAATCGTTCATGGATTTTACAATTTAATAATGATTAATTCGATAAATATGCATGAATTTAAGAGTATCATCTTTGGAAAACACTGGATCTTCTCCGATGCAAACAGTCAAGTGAAAACTATTGATTTATTAATAAAATTTTTAATTCAGAATTTGGAGATTTGAAGAATCCCATAATTATTAAAAACCTTCTTTTAGATTCCTAAATATACTACTTAGTTTTATATTTATTTTTCTCTCCCTCTTAAAATTCTTCGAAATTCTAGGGATGCATCTCTAATTGTTTCTCACTTTCTTTTTTTACATGATATCCAAATAGATGCATCGTAAAGGGGCTCTTCGAGAAACTTCTGTAAATATAGGGATGCATTTTAACGAAAGGAGATATCAAATCTGATGGTGATTCCAATGAATATAATCCTTGATGAATAAATGGATTATGTGAAGGGATGCATCCAATATATATATATTCACTTCAGTAAAAGGGTGAATAGCCCACTGTTTTTTTGCCGACGCGAGGAGCGAGCGTCGGAAAAATCCGGCGACCCGCCGTCCAAAATCGGACTTCAGCAACGTTTTATAGCGTCGGGACCCCTTCTTCTCCCACCCCGCCCTGCATCCATTCGGTCCACCGCTCTTCTTCCGATCGATCCCTCCCTCCCTCCCTCCCTCCCTCCTCTCATTCGATCGTCATCGGCCTTGCTCTCCTCCCTCCCTCCTCCTCCATCATTTTCCGCTGCTCCGTCGTCCCAGCCGTCGCTGGGCCACCTCCTCCATCTTCTCCGATTCGTCGCCGTCCGCCGCCACTCCCTCCTCTCATTCGATCGTCCGTGGCCTTGCGCTCCTTCTCCCTCCCTCCTCCTTCATCTTTTTCCGCCGCTCCGTCGTCCCAGCCGTCGCTACGCCACCTCCTCTGTCTTCTCCGGTTCGTTGCCGTCCGTCGCGCGTAGATCTGAGTTGATCCGTCGCCGTCCCATCCTCCATCGTCTCACCGTTGAGGTACTAAGAGTAGATCTTAGCCTTTTTAGCTTTGAGAATTGAGGTTCTACAAAGAATTAAAGGAAACCGTAACACTTTCTGTGGCTCTATTGAAGAAAGCGGTTTAACACTTGATTTGCCAGGTAAAAAGCTTGGGAAAAGGATGGGCGATTATGTTCTTTGCAGCCATAATGGGGAATCTGCAGACCACTTCTTTTCTGATTATGATTTTATCCTATTAATCTTTAAAGATGATCTGCTCGGTCATGGGTGTTTTGTGCTTGCACAGAAATCTCGTAGAATTATGTTTTAATTGGGGGAATGAGGCACTTTTCTAAAGGGTTGCTGGAACTTCTCGTGATATTGATTGGTGCAATGACTTGGTCGCGTTGGAGGGAAATTAGTAACAATTGAATGTTCCTGAACAAGAGTTCCTCCATGAGATCCATGGCTGCTGAAGGTGTACATCGATCTCTTTCTATTTTGGTCTAATCTCTGCCCACATAATTTGCTAGGTGAGCATTCTAAACTGGTTCCTTATTGCCTGAATGATGCTGTCTAATTCTTCATGCGCTGTCACAAGATTGTCTTTAAATGATTCAGATATGCGCCTTCGTTCAGTGGTATTGCCTTTTTTTTTTTCTTTCTCCAGACGTTCAAGTATTGGTGCCGCTTATCTATTTTATTATTAATTTTTCTGTTTGATTGTTTTTCTTTCATGCTCTTCTGTGACTCTCTGTCTCTCTCCTGCTTTCTTTCTATAAATATTTTTGCCAATCTTAACAAGAGATAGGTGGTTTCCTTGACCTCCTTAATCATCAAGAAAAAAAAATGGTGTTTAGAATTTTTTAAGAATCAATTCAAAAGGTCCGCTAAAGTTAGACAATCAATACATCATGTTCTGAGATTAAAAAATTTCTATTGCCTCGCTATGGCAATAGAAATTCTTGTTTTCTTTTTAACCTCTATATGTTGCCATCTTAAAATGTATCCTATCTTGGATTTATTTAGGGTGTAAATTTGTTTCCATTATTTCTGGACAATATATGCCACTATATGATTTTGATCAGCAGCATATGCATTTCAGAATATCATATTGCAGCAGAACTAAAGATAGATTATGTAGGAAGAGTTTTGGAGATAAATGACCACTCGCTAAAACTAAAGGACTTTCACTTGTTGGCCACAGGTCAGGAAGGTTGGAAAGGTTGCAAGGGCGATTGCTTTTATGAGTCATCCCATCCCGAATACTGATGAATCTCATTCAGTGCAAGTTATTCTGCCACAGAAGCAGCTGGGACGCAAGTCAGACATGTCAGTCTTCTTCCATGAAGCACTAATCAGTTTCATGTTATACATTGAATTCTTAATTAGTGATTTCCATTTTATATGTTTTTATAGGTATGTCTTCTGTTGTTCTTATACACACAATGTTGCATCAAAAGGGAAGTTCATTGCGTTTGTCTCTACAGAAGCTGAGACCAATCATCCGGAGATGGAACTAAAACCAGGAAGTAGATGAATTATTTTTTGATACTTATGATAGATTTGTACCTGTCAATGAACCCTCACTGGATTATTGCTTTATATCAACTGTAAGTATTGATGATCTCTATCCTTGCTTTGATGTTCCAGACATTCATAGACAAGTGTACTGTCTGCAGAGTTATGATGCTACGACCCATTTTGAGTCAACCGTCATGGATGTGCTTCACATGTATCGCATGATATGTTCTTATTAACCTAACAATCTTTTTAAATGCTTGTCGTTAGATGGTTACCTCTACTGTGTTGTGGAGATGCGGAGAATCACCCCTGTGAAATCATGTTTCAGTTTATAATGCAATTACATGATTGAACTCTTTCTTGCTTCCAAGTTGCTGAAATATTTGTTAAGATAACATGTTATAAGGTATAAACATCGCATTGTAGCCTGCAGATCAGAAGCTAAGATGTGCTAGTATGGTACCATGCACTAGATAATACCCTGTTAGGATCTGAATCTATTCAGGTATGTATGGTTACAACTTCGAGCGCCAGACTAATATCCAGTTTTATTTATATAATTTTATATGTCTTCTATTATCCTTTATATGCTTTCTCTGTTACTCCATGGACTCTTTTTCATAGAAATTCTCTACTAATTCATGGATTTTGTACAAAGTTGGACATTTCTTCGTCAAGAACGCTGGGTTCTTAATGGATATCTTACTATATGCTAATTCATGGGATATGTCTTCTATTATCCTTTATATGCCTTCTCTGTTACTTCATAGACTCTTTTTCATGGGAATTCTCTACTGATTCATGGATTTTGTACAAAGTTGGACATTTCTTCGTCAAGAATGCTGGGTTCTTCATGGATATCTTACTATATGCTAATTCATGGGATATGTCTTTTATTATCCTTTATATGCCTTCTCTGTTACTTCATGGACTCTTTTTCATGGGAATTCTCTACTAATTCATGGATTTTGTACAAAGTTGGACATTTCTTTGTCAAGAATGCTGGGTTCTTCATGGATATCTTCCTATATGCTAATTCATGGGATATGTCTTCTATTATCCTTTGTATGTCTCCTCTGTTACTTCATTGGCTCTTGTTCATGGGTATTCTCTACAAATTCATGGATTATGTGCAAAGTTGGACAGTTATTCATGAATGCTGGAATACTTCATCAGTTTGTTTCTTTCTCATGGATACTTCATCAGTAAAACTCTTTTACAACTATGTTACTGTTACATTAGAGGAGTATCATGCTGCCTGGCAGGAGGGACATGATGAATTTCGTACAAAGTACATACATGATCCCGGTACCGGTCAGATTTTTGTTATTTTATACTTTGTATTTTCATGTATTTTTTAATTTTGTCAAACAGACATGTATAACAAACATTTAAAATATTAGATTGTAATTTATTTTACAGATTTTAGTATAATTTGAGTATAACATTGTTGGATTGCACAGATTTATGGGCAGACTGTAGGTGAAGTTAGAACTGTTTTTGACATTTTTATTTTTATTTTTTAGTGCAGATGAGCTCATTGACTTAATCATGAGGGGTTATAACTTGAAGCTCGAGTTTCTTATTTTATTTTTATTTTTATTTTATGAATATAAAAAAATTTTCTTTACCTTTAAGAGATATCAGCACATCTGATGTTTTGTTTATTCTTTTACTTTCCTACAGATGTGTACTTGATCCAGGTGACAAAATCGTGGACTGCCCTCCAACATTTACAATGCATGAGTTTGATGCAGCAGTGAATGGGGCCCTGGTCATCAAGGGAATGCCAATGGCTTCTTTTATTTAACTATTGTTTTTCTTAAAAAGCTTGGATACTCCTTATTTATCTAGTGTTGTCTATTATCTGTCAATCATTCTTTTTCTTGATATTTGACTAGTTTTGCTGGTTGATTTCGTGTCCAAACAAAAGATGAACCACTGTTACTTGATCTTCTACGAATTTTATCATTTGGCTAAATTTTGATGTGCCATTGCAGTCCCAAGGCTATCAGATTTCTCTTTGGATATCCCTCGGATAGTTGAAGTAGTGGAACAAGAAAAGCCAAAATGTGTTTTCCTGACTTCTCTAAACAATCCAGATGGAAGGTGTATTCCCTTTCTTGATTCATAGTATATTATCATAAATCCAGATGGAAGCCTTTATTATTGAACCAAGCAATGGCCCCTTAAGAATATTGTAAAATAGGGTTTGTTTAATACTTCATTGATAGGAAATGTTGCTCTTGGTGGGATTAATGACTAAAATCCTTAAATCTAGCCACAAAGTGTTGGGATGAGAGTTCTTGGTTGTTGTTTTCTGCTCTTGTTGATAGAATGATGCAATTAATCCTAGTATTTCTTTTGACAATGCATATCTTATTCTGAAGAGACTACATTGCTGTTAAGGGACATCTACATTTTTCTTGTAGGCTACTGCTACTTACTTCCTTGGTACCTTTAATTAGTTAACCAATGATGGAGATCCAGATCTATAAATTAGGGCCTTCTTGTTTGGAATGTTGAATACGGTTTTTTATAAGGTGAAACACCTTCTGAGCTATTTAAATGCATATTATAAGAAGTCCCATATTGTGTAACTCAGTTTATTGACACCTTGACATCCTTTGTGAACAACAAGTTCATCCCCACTAGCAGAATTGATGATGTTGTTAGAAGGATTTTGTGGGTGAAATTTACCATGGGTCTCTTTGAGAACCCCTTGGCTGATCTTAGCTTTGTTGATCATCTTGGGAAAAAGGTCGCTTGCTTTTCAACCTGCTGTTTCTGTGTTATTTGATCACACCAAATTCTTCAAAATTCACCATGGGTCTCTTTGAGAACCCCTTGGTTTATATTGTATAGCCTCCTGTGTTAACAGTGTGGTATCTATTTTATATCCTAGTTTTGCTTGCCCCTCCTCTTCAAAATTCTATCACTCAATATTGCAACCCTTTCCAGAAATATTTATTACTTGTAAACTTGCAAGATGTTGATTTGATGCTTTTCTAGTCCCAATTGTAAGCGATAATGCTTGCCGTCAAATGCGTAGTTGTCATAATCTCTGGCAAGCCTGTTGTGATTGGGCCCTATCTTACTATGATGGATGCACTTGTGGCTGCTTGGCTTCCTGGTTCTGAAGGCCAGGGTGTTGCTGATGTCCTTTCGTATTGTAGTTGTTAAAAATGATTATGTGATGATGGGCATTACTTCATATTTTGATGTTAAGTTAATGAGATATATGTGGTTCCTCTTCATTCAGGTTTTCTGGTTTTATGAGGAAGGCAATTTCATCTACTGCTCCTACAACTGCTACTGCAGGTAAGTTCTTTGAATTCTTCTAAAATATTGCTTTTTGGGCAATTGGCTAGCCTTAAATTCTTTAATCCTTCATCAAGATTGTTTTTTTCTATTCATCAATTGTGTAATATTGAAAGTATTATGAATATATGTAACATATGGAGGATGCAAAGTGAGCTGTGTATTATAGAATTGTTATAATATTTGCAAATCTGATCAAAAGTGTTGATCAAAAGTGTATTATAGTTCATGGTGATGTTGAGGAGTATTAAGGTAATTGTTATCTGATGAAATGTTGAGTTTTCTGGTCTGCTAATCATGTTTTTTTTTTTTTTGTCCAATTATTTGGTTCATGCATTTTAAACTCAAGCCATAAGACTAGTGGACTACTTTTTCACAAATTGCAATCGTATCTGATTTTCTTAATTCCCCACCATATTCACCAATTGTTATACTAAGAAAATATGTTATTGAAAGGGATGCATTTTGGAAACAATTTTGTCTAAGTGAAAGAGTCCTCCACATTGTTTACAAAGCAAACAAGACTTGATATATGGTTTGCTTCCACAATGAAATTTAGATCTTTCAAACTTTGGTTGCTTATGGATGCCACACCATGACTTGTCGTAGCTTTCATGCCAGGAAGTTGCACAGCTAAACCAACTTTAATACCTCAACTCTAACCAAGGAGATATGTCCAAACTTCACCTCATTATTAGTTTCTCCATTATCCGTGACCTTGATAAATTGACCCTACAAATGACACAAAGATGTTAACTCTAAATTTTCGATAATGATGTTAGAGTTATCAATGATTGCTGAAAATAATATGCAAATCTCAATCCTAGTGGTTCCTGTATCAAATGGTGGTGGACATGTTTTAGAGATATGACCATTTGGGTAAATTCCAGTTCACCATTGATATTTTAATAATATTAAGCACGTTTGGCTGGGAGGAGTTGGATTCTAAAATGAAATGAGAATTAATGACGACTTCTGCCACATGCTAACTTGGCAAGAACTTCTATAACCCCTCAAGTTATTCAATTTGTTTTTGTATATATTTTCTTTACAAAATAGGGCTTCACTAGATCTAGTTGTTGTCACTAAGTCACCATCAACATTTTTATCTATGTCACAAAAATTCAAAGAGATCAACAGTTAGAATAATAATCATCAAAAATATTGAGTGGGCAAACTCCAATATCCCTGTAGGTGCCAAGTATATGAAGTATAATATTATTAAAAATCCAGAATATCAACTCCATGGTACATAAAACCATTGGTTAGTCCTCTGGGATTTCTCGTGAATATAGAGCAAAAATATGAGGAAGTAATTTTCATTGGAAAGTTAAGTTTTTCAATCTTAAAGTGCTAAAAAAAAGAAATGTTAATATAATTTTTTTAAAAATTAAGAGTGTAAATACTACTTCTTGGGCAGACCCTTTTCCCATTGTCTCCGTTAGAACTAATGAATACCACTGGTAATAATCAGATTGAGGCGGAAAGGAGAGCCTTTATGCTTACATTGCTCATCAAATCTGGATAGCTCGTGATAAGCGAATCTTTCAGCAAGCCTCTGTATCTCCTTCTCAATTAATAACGAAGGTATTGGCCAATGCTATGTTATATTTTAAAAGTACTTCACTTGTAGCTATCGAGGTCAACTTAGATGCTGCCATTGCCCAGTCAAAGGCAGCAGTGGATTATGTGATAAGAGATAATTCCAGGGGACTAATGAGAGCAGGAGGCAAATTACTTCATAAAATCATAGTTCCTTGTGGTGAACTTACTGCTGCTTGGTTAGGTTTCTTTATTGCTCTTAAAGAATTGCAGTGGATCCATAATCTATCCTGAAGGGGATTCAGCTACTGTGATTCATTGGTTGAAAGCTCCCACAAGTTTCCCATCTTTTCAAAATCCTCTACTAGCATACCTTCATCAATGGATAACGAATAACCCAACCTGTAAAGTTATGCACATTCATCGGGAAGGAAATAGAGCAGCTGGTCATGCATCTAAATGGGCATTACATGGGGTTATGATCTGTTTCCTAATGATCATGTACCTATGCAATTGCATCTTTATATTGAATGTTTTATTATGTCGAGGCATATATCAGAATTGCTTTCAGACAATATATGGGCTGCCCACATACAGACGATGCAACGATGCACCCATTGTTCTTAAATCATAATATTTTATGAATCAGGTATTTAAATTTAAATATAATTAATTTATTTTAAAAAAAAAAATTAGAATTTTTGATGCTTTAAAGTATCGGGAATAATCTTATCCCAAGCTTATTACCGAGCTTTTAAGCATGGGAAATAAAGTTATTCTCGATGCTTTTAAATAGCATCGGGAATAAGTTTATTTTCGATGCTTAAAAGCGTCGGGAAAATCCTGATTTTAGGCTTATTTTCGATGCTTTTAAGCATCGGGAATAACCTTATTCCAGATGCTTAAAAGCGTCGAGAAAATCCTGTTCATCTATGACGTTCCCAAAAGTATCGACAAAAATCATTCTCCACTCTTGCCTTGGCAATGCTTTTACCGTGCTTTTTAAAGCATCGAGAAGATTTTTCTCGACACTTTAAAGCATCGGAAAAAATCTAAAAAAATATCGAAAAAATAATTTTTTTTGTAGTGAATGAAAGGATGCTGAGGCATCCTCTCGTACTTACCCATTCACATTTATAAAAAGAAAAGAGATTGTGCTTTTCATCGATAACAACAACATTTCTTCCATCCAAATAACACGAGATTAAAGAAAAGAATTGAATAATTAATTGAAGTACACCCTAAGCACTTGAGAAGAGGTACGTAGTCTACATAAAAGAGGATTAAGGGAAATTATTTCAATCAAGTTTGCTAATTTTCAATGTATATGGATTGACTAGTTCAAGTTTGATCTTGATTCTCCTTCATTATGATGTACTTCAAGGAGAACAAGTTGATTTTTTATATTTTGAGAGTAGACCGTCATCAACTATTTATAATTGAATAGGAAAAAATTTTACTATGAAGAAAGTACCTCCCAAAATATGCTTCAAACCGGATAACATCAAATCTTAATTTATTTATTCGTTGGGTGCGGAAAGCTATTGATTAAATATTAAAGATAAAATTATAATACTAGATACTAAAGTTTTCCAACAAAAACATAGAAAGAAAATAACATTCCTCTCTCTTCTTGTGGCATTACTAATGATGTGGCGGGAAGCTGATGAGTAAACCCTGTCAGATGCCATGTCAGAGAAAGCTGTCACGGTGGACACCCCTCCTCGAACTCCTTTGCCGGGCCGAGCTCCCTCAGCACATCAGGGCGGCCCGTCGAAGACAAATTCTGTCCTCCGCCAAGTCGACTCCCGTAAAATCGGGACACCTAGGCCGAAGCCGAGCGATCTCCTTCGCCAGATTGAGCCCCTCTGAGGTTAAGCCCCCTGGGCCGGAGTCGAGCCCAGCCCTCCTCTACCAGGTCCAGCCCCTCCGAAGCCGAGCCTTCTGTGCAGGAGTCACATACTAACCTTCTCCACCAGATCGAGCTCCTCCAACGTCGAGCCCCCTAAGCCGGAGTCGAGCCCCGCTCTCCTCCGTCAGGTTGAGCCGCTCCGAGGCAGAGCCCTCTGTGCAGGAGTTGAGCCCTGCCCTCCTCCTCCAGGTCGAGCCCCCTCAAAGTCGAGCCCCTCGAAGTCGAGCCTTAGCTCTTCAGTTCGGCCTCTATCTCGGACAAAGGCAATGGCCACCGAGGAAGTGATGCCGCCCTCCTGGGACGCCGGCGAGCCATCCAAGGACTGCAAGGAAGTACCCTCCAAGCCGTAATAACCGTCCACAGCCATCACTTATACCATAAAAGGAAGAAGCTCCCGCCACTCTCTTCGCTAACTGCCTGCACCACCCGAAGGAGGAAGTCAACTAGGGGATTCGAATCCCAAGGGTGGCGGCCCCCCGATCGAGGCCCTGTCAAATTTTCCAGAATGGAGCAACCGGAAAGAATGTCAGAGCGCGTGGTAGCTTCCCCTATCACGAACCAGGAAAGACATCCCGTCCATGGCATGGAACAATGCCGCACGTGCCTGCTAGCATGGGGGAGATCCCGAGGTAGGCGTTTAGCAACCAACTGGACATAAAAGAACCATCGACTCCCCCGGCGGGAAAAAAGCAAGAGTAAGCCAAAGCTAAGCTAAGAACACCCAAGCAAGTGAGGGAGAAGAGAGGCCACACAGGAGAACCACCAAGGAGATTGAGAATTCAAGGCTACCAGAGATCCGCAAGAAGGATCACCTGGACACAGCCATCCAGCTCCAGTTCATCTCGGCCACCACCTTTCCCAGCTTGCTTGCACCCCACTCATACATCATTCACTCCTCCTAGCATGGAGTCCATCTCAGGGGCTCGACCAGGAGGATCTATTTTCCTGGATCGTCACTGACTTGACCATCAGAGTACCCCCGTCGGAATCTCCGGCCCGGGTCTCTAACCCTTGTTTTGCAGGTCCAGAAGAGCAAGTCAGTCCCGAAGAGACGAGGGGCGATCCGACGCCAACAACAGCTACGGGCCATGACGATCTTGGAGGCAACAAATTGGCGCGCCAGGAAGGGGGGCAGGATGATCTTCTCATCCAAACCTAAACCCCCTGCAAGCAGCTCATTGGGAGGATGGTGATGATGCGAGCGAGATAAGTCTCCACCAGTCGTGCGGGGGATCCCCCTTCTCGTGGGGACCCGCATGGTCCAGAGGCGGAGCTCACCGCTCCAGCTCAATCACCTTCAACGGACATCCAGCTGGTCGCACTTACCCAGCAGATGCAAATCCTCACTATGGCAGTGCACCAGCTCCAGCACCAACAACGGTCTTTGGCTACCCACCAGTAGCCAGGGACTCTCGCGACCCATGCCGCAGCACCCCGCGACAGCCTGCGTTCCTTCCAAGGAAGGCCTTCGCAGTCGCAGGCCATCATTGATCACCGGGGTAGTCACCGGACTCCGGCAAAGAGACAACGGCCCGGATCTACCGATAGGGAGAGCCGGTTCCCAACCCTCGAGCGGGTAACGGCCAAACCCCGCCGAGTTTGAAAAGACAAGACCCCCCCTTCATGGACACCGTCCACCCACGTCACCTTCTCCGTCTCCTTCAGCCTCGGCGGAGGGTTCGACCGACGAGGCCATCAGGCGCACAGCCGAGAAGCGCTTGGAGGAGCACGAGTGCAAGCTGGCGGAGCTATCCCGCTGGTTTGCAAACATGCAGGGCTCCACTGACGAACCAGCGAGCTATGATGCCCGTCCCCCCTTCTCCCGAGAGATCCAAGAGGAACCGATTCACAGCCGGTTCCGTATGCCACAGGTGGATCCCTAGATAGGACCACCGACCCCCTGGACCACCTAGAAAGCTACAAAGCCCTCATGGGGGTCCAGGGGGCCACCGATGCCCTTTTCTGCATCGCCTTTCCAGCAACCCTCCGGAAGGCAGCTCGGGTCTGGTTCACCCGTCTCGAGCCCAAAAGCATCGGTTCTTTCGCTCAGCTGGAGTGGAAGTTTGTAGCCCATTTCGACGCCTGTCGGAAGTTTTCATGAGAAGCGGACAGCCTCTTCTCCATCCGGCAACAAGACCACAAGCCCCTACGGGACTATGTGGCCCGCTTCAAGGTTGCCGCCTTGGAGATTTACAATCTTGATGAGCCAGTCGCCATGCTGACACTGAAGTGAGGGCTCAGGACCTCCCGCCTAACCTACTCGCTCAACAAGAAACCTCCCAAGACCTACTCCGAGCTCCTTCTCCGAGCTCAAAAGTACATCCTCACCGATGAGGCGGATCGTACAAGAAGGGAGCTAGACGGGGAAGCTGCTGAAGAAGCCAACTCCCGCCGAGGCGTCCGGGACGCGGAAGTCAGGACCTCCAGCTTCGAACTTCCGCTAGGGGCCGAGATCGAGGAGTGGCCCCATTCCGGAGGAGAGGTTTACCCCACTCCTCACCCCGAGGATGAAGATCCTCATGGAGATCGAAGGTGAGCCCTACTTGAAGCACCCGCCTCCAATGAAGCCGTCCACTGGCCACGATAAGATGAAGTACTGTCGTTACCTTCGCGACCATGGCCACGATACCGAGGAGTGCCGCAACCTCAAGAAAGAAATTGAAGAACTCATCAAAAGGTGATACCTCGGGAGGTTCGTTAGGGGCAGACCTCCAGCGGAACCTCAGGCACTCGTCACTCTCCCGCTAGTCCCAACAGTCAACAACCGCCCTACCAAAAAATCGGTGGGAATGATATGTTGGGAAGCCGAACGCGCTTCCAAGAAGGCCCGGGAGGCAGCATGTTCTGAAAATGTACTCCCCTTTATGAGGAAAGGGGAAATGGGAGAGAAAATATAAATAACGATACCGTGGTCGTCGAGATGACGATCGCAAGGCATCCTGTAAAATGCATCATGGTTGATAGTGGAAGCTCCATAGATGCGCTTTTTATGATGCTTTCTCCAGGATGAATCTTTCTCCCACTCAGCTCAGACCTGTACACACACCCCTTGTCAGTTTCACGGGAGACTCTGTAAGGGTCAAGGGAGAAATCACTCTCCCGGTCATTGCCGGGACCTCACCTCAACAGAGCACTGTTATGATGACCTTCACGGTTGTTAGGCTTTCATCAGCCTACAACGTGATTCTCGGCCAACCTGGGCTCAACCTACTCGACGTCATCGTTTCCACCAAGCGATTGTTAGTACAGTTCCCCACCCCCTATAGTGTCAGGGAGATGAGGGGGGCACCTCAGCTGGTGCAACATTGTTTCTAGACTCTTCCTAGGGCCAAAGTCCCCGAGGACGACCCCAGCATGGACGATCTCGACCAAATGGCGCAGGAACCCAGGGGTGGCTCGGTCGAGCACCTGCTATCTTGCCCGCTCGGAGTCGACCCGGTAAAGATGGTGCAGATTGGGGCCCAACTACAAGATGAGGAGAGGGCCCACCTGTTGGAGTTCCTACAGACGAATACAGATGTGTTCGCCTCGATGGCGGTGAACATGCCAGGTATTCTCCCTGACATCATCACCCACAAGCTAAGTATTGACCCAAAGCACCGGCTAGTTTGGCAGAAGAAGAGAAGCTTCGCCCCAGAAATACAGGCGGTGATCAATAAGGAAGTGGACAAACTCCTCGCTACCGGCTTTGTTCGAGAGGTACAATACTCGAGCTAGCTGGCAAATGTAGTCATGGTGAAAAAGAGCAATGACAAATGGAGGATCTGTGTAGACTACACCGACCTCAACAAGGCATGCCTGAAGGATAGCTTCTCTTTACCGAAGATTGACTAGTTGGTGGACGCCACCTCGGGACACCGGCTACTCTCCTTCATGGATGCATTCTCTGGATACAACCAGATCCGAATGCACCCAGAGGACGAGGAGCACACTGCCTTTATCACCGACCAAGGGATGTACTACTACAGTATGATGCCCTTCGGTCTGAAGAATGCTAGGGCCACATACCAGCGTCTGGTCAACAGGATCTTCAAAGACCAAATTGGCCGGAACATGCAGGTGTACATGGATGGCATGCTTGTCATGAGCAAGCCAAGCTCGGACTACATCGCCGACATCGTCGAAGCTTTTCACAACCTCCAAAAATACCAGATGAAGCTGAACCCAGCAAAATGCACCTTCGAAGTGGTGGTAGGAAAGTTCCTCGGCTTCATGGTTATCCATAGAGGCATCGAAGCAAACCCAGAGAAGGTCCAAGCGATCATCAACATGGAGCACCCGACGTCCAAGAAGCAAGTCCAGCGCCTGACGGGGCGTATTACAGCTTTGAGTCGGTTCATCTCGAGATCAGCCGACCACTGCCTTCCATTCTTCAAGGCGCTGTGCAAGATGCGTGACTTCATCTAGACGGAGGAATGCAGGACGACCTTTAAAGAATTGAAGAAGTTTCTGGCATCTACTCCGCTACTCTCCAGACCGGAGAAAGGAGAGAAGCTCCTACTTTACCTGGCGGTCACACCTGGAGCCATCAGCTCGGTACTCGTCCATGCAGATAAGGATGGATCTCAGAAGCTGGTGTACTACACAAGCAAAATCCTCCATGATGCGGAGATCATGTATACTCATTCCGAGAAACTCATTTTTTGCTCTAATAATGTCTGCTAAATGCCTTAGGCCCTACTTCCAAGCGCATCCCATTACGGTCGTGACAGATCAACCGCTGAGGACCATACTCAGCCACCCCAAAACCTCCGGGTGGTCGAGCGAGTTCGACATCGCATATCGGTCGAGGTCATCGCAGAAGGTCCAAGTCCTAGCCGACTTCCTGGTCAAGTGCACGGGACTCGTCGAGGAGCCGGAGCGGACATCCCCGGAGCATCAGGTTAAGCCTAGAATAGAGGAGGAGCCCTGGATCCTCCACGTGGATGGCACGTCCAACTCGAACAGGAGCAGAGCAGGCCTCACCCTCGCTAACAATGACAGGATCATGGCAGAATGTGCTCTCCGTTTCAAATTCATTACAACGAACAACCATGCGGAGTACGAGGCACTCCTAGCGGGCCTAAAGGTCTTCTGCGAGCTGGGCGTGCAAATCTTGAAAGTCTTTATCGACTCCCAACTGGTAGCCGGACAAGTCCCTGGAGAATATGAAGCTAGAGACTCCCAGATGATGAAGTACCTAGAGCGAGTCTGCTTGAGCATGGTAGGTTTTCGATGCTTCGGTATCTTCCAT
This sequence comes from Areca catechu, assembly GCA_021397845.1. Lineage (NCBI taxonomy): Eukaryota > Viridiplantae > Streptophyta > Magnoliopsida > Arecales > Arecaceae > Areca > Areca catechu. The sequence goes on from CM038050.1 coordinate 181,693,034, forward strand.
ATCCCCCACGGAGAGAATGCTCGCATGGATGCACTGTCGAGACTCGCGACCTTGCCGGACTCGTCACTGTGGCGTGCCTATATCGAGTAGCTCGAGAGTCCAAGCTATGAAGCCCTAGAGGAGGTGAGCAAGTCATCCCGGAGCCGAGCTGGATGTACAAGTACGTCAGATACATCGTTGATGGCACCTTACCAAAGGACCGTGCGGAAGTCGGCCTCATCAAGAAAAAAGCCTCCCGGTTTGTCCTGATGGAAGGATAGCTCTATCATCGATCCTACTCCTATCCGTTCTTGAAGTGCCTGAGACCCACAGAGGCGGCCTTCGTACTCCAAGAGATACATGAAGGCCTCTATAGGAACCACGTGGGAGGAAGGATGCTGGCGTACAAAGCTCTCCACCAGGGATACTTCTGGGAGACCATGAGGGAGGACGCCGCCGACTTCGTGAAGAAGTGCGATAGATGCTAGCACCATGCTTACATACAACGCCAACCAGCGGCGCCAATCTCCCAGCTCTCTGTTCCTTGACCGTTCGTCTAGTAGGGAATGGACATCTTGGGACAATTTTTCCCTACACCGGGGCAATGAAGATTCCTGCTGGTGGCTATTGACTACTTCATCAAGTGGGTGGAAGCAGAGCCACTAGCATAGATCACGGAAGCCAAGGTCTGTCAGTTCTTTTGGAAATCAATTATATGCCGCTTCGGACTCCCCCACTGCATCATCACCGACAACGGATGGCAAATCGATAACTGGTAGTTCGAAGGATTTTGTGCTGAGCACGACATTCGACATCGCTTCACCTTGGTAGCTCATCCTCAAACAAATGGGGAAGACGAGGTAACCAATCGGACCATCCTCCAAGGACTCAGGACCATGCTAGATCAAGCCAAGGATAGGTGGGCGGAGGAACTCCCAAGTGTTATGTGGACCTAGCACACAACGCCCAGAACGGCGACCGACGAAATACCTTTCAACCTTGTATTCGGTGCTGAGGACGTTGTTCCGGTCAAGCTCGGCATGCCAACACTGCAGGTACAACAGTACGATGAAGCGGAGAACCCGACATGCCTTTTACTCAACCTAGACTTCTTGAGGAAACCAAGGACAAAGCTTGGCTCCATATGGCAGCATACCGGCAATGAGTGGCCCGGTACTACAACGCGCGAGTAAAGCCAAAGGTCTTCTGACCTGGCGACCTGGTGCTGCGCCAAGCCGAAGCATCTCAACCCCAGGAGTGTGGCAAGCTCTTGCCGAACTGGGAATGCTCCTACAAGGTGGTCAAAGCTCTTCCACATGGAGCCTGCTATCTCGAGGATTTAGACGGTGCCAGATTCCCACGAACATGGAATGCCTACAACCTGAGAAGATACTATCAGTAGTGTAAGGCTTTCCTCCAATAATAATAAGGATATTCTTTTGTACAAATCGCTCTCTGCCTTGCAGGGATGTCGCTGCCCGGCCTAAGGTCCGGTACGCCGAAGCCTGGAGCCTAGCTCTCTAGCACCGAAGCCCGGAGCCCAACTCTCCGGCACTCAAGTCCGGAGCCTAGCTCTCCGGCACTCCAACTTGGAGCCCAGCTCTCCAGCATGCTCAAGCCCAGAGCCCAGCTCTCTGACACTCAAAGCCCGGAGCCCAGCTCTCCAGCACTCAAGCCCGGGGCCCAGCTCTCCGGCACCAATGCCCAGAGCCTAGCTCTCCAGCACTCAAGTTCGGGGCCCAGCTCTTCGTCACTCCAACTCGGAGCCCAGCTCTCTGGAAGACTCAAGTTTGGAGCCCAGCTCTCCGGCACTCAAAGCCCGGATCTCACGACTCTCCAGCACCAAAGCCCGGGGCCCAGCTCTCCAGCATCAACAGTGTAAGGTCCTTCCTCACTAATAATCAGGATTCCCCTTGTGCAAATACTTTTTGCCTTGCAGGAGAATCATCGCCCGACCCCAGGTCTGGCACTCAAAGCCCGGATCCCACGACTCTCCGGCACCAAAGACGGGACCCTGTTCCGGCACCAGGATCCTAGCTTCCTGGCATTCTAAGCCCAGATCTCACGATCCTCCGGCACCAAAGACCGAACCCTACTCCGGCACCAGGAGCCTAGCTTCCTGGTATTCTAAGCCCGGATCTCACAACCCTTCGACACCAAAGACCGGACCCTGCTTCGGCACCAGGAGCCTAGCTTCCTGGCTTTCAAAGACCAGACCCTGCTCCGGTACCAGGAGCCTAGCTTCCTGGCTTTCAAAGACCGGACCCTGCTCCGGCACCAAAGACCAGACCCTGCCCCGGCACCAGGAGCCTAGCCTCCCGATAATCAAAGTTTTGATTTCACGCCCTTCCGACACCAGGACCCAAGCTTCCTAACGTCGATCAGAGTAGAGAGATCTTCACAACTACTTCGCCCCCCAACCGGGCACGATCAAACAAGACAAATACTCCTTCATCTTTTCACCTATTCAGGCATCCAGATGGTCAAGAAGTGGAGAGGAAACATTTGCATTACAAAGAAACAAGCAAAGAAGAGAAAAAACAAGTCAAGTTGATAAAAACATTTTTATTTACCTGGCAAAATATTACATTGTTCCTAGGCCCCGACATGCCGAGCAGCCCAGGTCAGAAAACAAAAAAGAAATGGCTACAGCTGCTAAGGAGCCCTATTCTACTCAGCCGACACCTTCCCTGGATGGCGCACAGCTGGGGTCTCGCCCTCCTCGGCCTCCGAGGTCGGGACCCCTCCTTCAGCCATCGCCACCGGCAGAGTCAGTTCATCCGTCGCCACCTGCGAGGTCGGTTCAGCCACGGCCGCACGCTCTTCTACCAACACCATTGTAGGAGCCGAAGGTGTCCTCCCCGCAGAGCCTAGAAGGTGGATGCCGGCCATCTGCTTATCTGAAAGTATGCCATGCAGAAGAGACCGGCAATACGCAAACCCCTTGAAGGAGTCCATTGCCGCCTCCTTGAAATCGAGCTTGAACTCCGGAGAGGCCTTGTAGTTGGCCACCGCATCGGCGACCTCCTTCCCAGCAGCCTCTGCCCTGCGGGTCGCCTCGGCTGCCCTCTTCTCTGCATTCTCAGCCCGGTGGATGGCCTCGGCTACCTCTTTCCTCATAGACTTTGCTGAGCTGACGGCGATGGAAACCTTCTCCTCTACCTCGGTAGCCTTCTGATCGGTGGCTGCGGCCTTCTTCTCAGTGGAGGCACCCCGCTCCTTCGCCACCTCCAACTCAGCTCTGAGCTCCTTCAACTTAGCCCCTTTAGACTTGAGCTCCTCCTTGAGGTCTTTCGAGAGTTGCTCGATGCTAGCGACTTCACCCTGGAGCCCTTTAACCCTCATATTGGCCTCCCAAGCCTCATCGTTCTTCCGCCTTAGCTCGACGTTCAAGGACTCGAGCTTCGCCGCTCGATCCCTGTCCCTCCTAGCCCAGGTACGGTAATAATCCCTGATGAGCAGGAGCTCCGCGCCTTGCTGCATAGAAAGAGATGTCAGTCGTAAAGACAAGAAATGAAGAAGGAAGCGAGGCAAAACAGAGAAGCACTTACAGTGAAGATGTGGGAGAAGGTGGCGCTGATGGCATAGCCCAGAAGTTTCCCGGCCCTCTCTCGCCGGTCGCATGACTAGACGATGAAATCTATCATGCACTCGGTGAGGACCGGGTCCTTGGCCAAGGAGACATTAGGTCCCAACCTAAAGGGGACCCGACGATAGTCCCTGTCTCTCTTGCTCCCCGCCGTTGCATAATCGCCCGCATCACCAGCAGAAGAAGCTTCTGTTACGGGCTGCGAGTTTGGAACCATCCCCGACGATGCCGCCGACGTCGGCCCCACACTTTCTAGCTCTCCTTCCTCCTCGACCTCGACGATCTCCGGAGGGGGGGACGCCACTATGGCAGCAGCGGCAGCAGATCTGGCCCGAGCAACCACCTCGGGCTCCAGTTCCGGGACCGGATCGCGCTGCCTCAAAGGTTCAAGGATGAGTTCGATGACCCTCCTGCTCGGCTCGGGAGTGGGCTCGGCTGGCACGGCAGGTACGGCCCTCACACCATCATCTACTCGGGCCCTCTTCGGGACAGGCTCACCGACCCCCTCCGCTTGGCTCCTCTCCTCGGTGAATGAAAGGAGCTCGTCCATGGAGAACTTCATGCATGAATAATAATTAAAAAAAAAAGAGGAAGACATCAACCCAAAAAAAAAAAGAGAAGAAAGAAGGGGGGAAAGAGGAAAAGAAAAAGGAGTTTTGAGATGAACTCACCCAACTCCTGTGTTGGGCCGACCCCGATCTCATAAAGATTCTGCTTTGACAGTAGGACCTCAAGCAAAGGAATCTCAGCAGAGCAGAGCTGGTCGTATACCTCCAGGTCGGCTGCCTCGATCGTAGAGTTCCGGTTGGGGGTCCGATCGAGGTCGCTCCAAACCCAATCAATCCCTTTAACCGAGGTAAAAAAGTATCTACTCTTCCATTCTTTGATGGAAGAGGGGAGTTCGAACCTAATACCCCTTGGACGGGAAGAAAGGGACCACCACCCCTCCTCGGTGGGGTAGCGTTTCAGGGTGAAAAATGCCCTGAACAAAGAAAAACGGGCAACTATCCCATGAAAATGACATAAACAATGAAGCAAAAAATTATTTTGATAGCGTTTAGGATAAGTTGGGCAGGAACAAGGTGGTAGTTATTCAAAACAAAAAGGAAAAATGAGTGGAATGGAAATCGGAGGCCCCCCATGAAGGTCTCCTCATAGAAAGCTATTCGACGTGGGCCACTGGAAGTGACCCGCTCCCCCGATTGAGGGACCAAGAGCCGGACAGAGTTCGGGATACCATATGTGTCCCGAATGGTCGGGAGATCCACAGCGGTGATCACCGAAGCAATCCCCCCGGGACCTGTCGACCGAGGAGGTTCAGGAGCAGGTAGAAGAAGAGGATGGGATGGAGGAGATGTGGGTTCCCTAATCAATATTCCTCTAGGCACGGGTCTTCAGCTGACCTCGAAGCGCGCCACATCCTCCTCCTCATCAGAAGAAGAAGAAGGCAGCCTCGGCCTTGAAGGCCCGGCCTCACCCTGGTTAGTGGTGGGGCGGAAGTTTGGTCCGAAGCGAGACATGGAGAAGAAGATGAAAGCCTAGAAACAGAAAGAAAGGAGAGGACGGACAAGAGCCCGAGAAAGAACCTAGCCCTGGAAGGTGGACTCTACTCGACCGGGATGGGGAGGAAGGAGACTAACCTGCTGTGAATTTAGGGAGACAGAGATGGCCGAGAGTGCGAAAGAAGAACTTCGGTACGATGGCGGGCATGCAGGATTTAAAAGAAGGTATGTTTTGGAAAAGATTGCCTTTCCTTTCGAAGTGACCGATGCATGACCGTACCATTATAGCTCTCCACCGACGGGTTCGTGCCACGTGTCATTAATCGACAAGGCTGGCGTTTGGCTTTGACTGCGGCCGCTCTGAATTTTGTGCCCGCAATAACTACTCCTCGAACGTGTCCACATGGCTTCCCCAGATAGGCTGAGGAAATTGCTTCACGAAGCACCGGCGATCGTGGCCATCATTACACCGGATTCTCACCTTTTCATGTCAGCGTTGCATTTACTCCCTTCGCCACAAGCACCCCACGCCAACGGGACTCGGGAGTGGGGGGCGCATGATGGGCAGGAAGCTGACGTGTAAACCCTGTCAGATGCCATGTCAGAGAAAGCTGCCATGACGGACACCCCTCCTCGGACTCATTTGCTAGGCTGAGCTCCCTCAGCACATCAGGGCGGCCCGTCGAAGACGAGTTCTGTCGTCCGCCAGGTCAGCTCCTGCAAGATCGGGATGCCTAGACCGGAACCGAGCGACCTCCTTCGCCAGATTGAGCCCCTCTGAGGTCGAGCCCCCTGAGCCAGAGTTGAGCCCAGCCCTTCTCCGCTAGGTCGAGCCCCTCCGAGGCTGAGCCCTCTGTGCAGGAGTCACGTACTGACCTCCACCAGATTGAGCCCCCTAAGCCGGAGTCGAGCCCCGCTCTCCTCTGCCAAGTCGAGCCCCTCCGAGGCCGATCCCTCTGTGTAGGAGTCAAGCCCTGCCCTCCTCCTCCAGGTCGAGTCCCCTCGAAGTCGAGCCCCTCAGAGTCGAGCCTCAGCTCTTCAGTTCGGCCTCCACCTCGGACAAAGGCGCTGGCCACCAAGGAAGTGATGCCTCCCTCCTGGGACACCGGCGAGCCACCCAAGGACTATAAGGAAGCACCCTCCAAGCCGTAATAACTGTCCGCAGCCACCACTTACACCAGAAAAGGAAGAAGCTCTCTGACCAAGGTGCCACGCTCTCCGCCAACCGCTTGCACCACTCGAAGGAGGAAGTCAATCAGACGATTTGAATCCCGGAGATGGCAGCCCCCTGATCGAGACCCTGCCAAGTTTCCTGGAATGGAGCAACCGAAAAGAATGTCAGAGCGCATGGTAGCTTCCCCTATCACGAACCAGAAAAGACATCCCGTCCATGGCACAGAACACCACCGCACGTGCCTGATAGCATGGGGGAGATCCCAAGGTAGGCGTTCAGCAACCACCTGGACATAAAAGAACCATCGATACCCCTAGCGGGAAAAAAGCAAGAGTAAGCCAAAGCTAAGCTAAGAACACCCAAGCAAGTGAGGGACAAGAGAGGCCACACAGGAGAACCACCAAGGAGACTGAGAATTCAAGGCTATCGAAGATCCGCGGGAAGGATCACCCGGACACAGCCATCCAGCTCCAGTTCAACTCGACCACCACCTTTCCTAGCTTGCTTGCACCCCACTCACACATTATTCACTCCTCCTAGCATGGAGTCCATCTCAGGGGCTCGACCAGGAGAATCCGTTCTCCTGGATCGTCACTGACTTGACCATCGGAGTGCCCCCACCGGAATCCCCGGTCCGGGTCTCTAACCCTTGTTTTGCAAGTCCAGAAGAGCAGGTCGGTCTCGAAGAGACGAGGGACGATCCGACGCCGACAGCAACTACGGAACACGACGATCTTGGTGGCAACAACTGGTTCATTATTCGAAAGAAGGTACACTCTATGTTGTTTCTATTATTTTTGAAATCAATGAAGCCCTTTGGATCTTATCACATGTTTATGCTAGCATTGAGTGCAGACAATGCATAATACTTTAGGATGAGTTTTCTAGAGTAGTTAACTAGGGGTTTCTTTCACTTGTTGCTGGGGCTTCAATTGTCTTAATGGGCCTTAGGAAAAGAAAGGTGGTCGGCCTTTCTCACATAGTGCAGAAACTAGAGAGTTCAAGGAGTTCATCTTGAGGAATAGACTTGCGGACCTTGGTTTCTCTGATCCATGTTTACTTGGTACAATAATTGGCAGGGCCAAGCTATAATGTGAAAATACATTGATAGAGCCTTTGCCATGATGAGTTGGATTTAGCACTTCCCTAGCCACCAGGTTCGTCATCTTCCGAGGATCATCTCTAATCACTATCTTGTTCTAATTTCCATGGACACTGCTTTCTCTTGCCGGTGCCCCTTTCAGTTTGAAAAACTCTAGTTGTGCTATCCTCGCTTTTAGGATATTGTATGGGATTGGTGGAGATTATTAATTCAAGATGATGCCATGTATCGGGTCACTCATAGGCTGGAGCTGATGAGGCACAAGTTTAAGAGATGGAATTTGGTTGAGGTGGGTGATATTTTCGAGAGACTTAAGAAGGTTAAGGCCTCTATTACGGCTCTCCAAATGAGAGAGGATAGGGATGGTGGACTTCTTGCCAGTGACCTGAATGAGTTGCAAACCAAACTTTCTTTGCACCACTCTTTGTTGCAGTAGCAGGTGTTGTAGAGGTAGAAGTTGAGGGTCTAGTAGATTAAGAAGGGTGACAGGAATACTAGATTTTTCTATCAGGCAATTATCATTAGGTGGTATAGGAATCGGATTTAGATGTTGAGGGTGGCGAAGGGACATTGGATTGATGGGGAAGATGAGGTCAGGCAGGAAATCCTTAGTTTCTTTAGGTAGAGATGGTCAAGGAACTTAGGGAGACGAGGTTTTTGTTATTTCTATTTAGGCATTGTAGATTCATTATTCAGCAGGAGGTGCTCAAGGTGATCCAGTAAATTTTTTATCATAGGGAGGATGCCAACAGCTTGGAAGAGGACTTTCACTGCTCTAGTTTTGAAAAGGCAAGATGCTTCGGAGCTGGGTCACTTTAGGTCCATCAATTTTTATACTACCTTGTATAAGATCTGTGCCAAATTTTAGTGGGCAGGATGAAGCCCATCTTTCCCTTTCTAATTAGTCCAAAGTAGGGTGCTTTTGTGGATGACTGCAACATTTCTAATAATGTGCTGATTGCATAGGAGTTCATGCATAACCTTCAAAGTACTCCAACTCATCAATGTCTCATGGCCATCAAGGTTATAATCGGGTGTACTAAGGTTTCCTTTACCATGCCTTGGAGAGCTTTGGCTTTTATAACTATTGGATCGATTGGATCAAGGGTTGCATGCAAGCACCATCTTTCTCGATCCTGATCAATGGCACTTTGGCGGACTTCTTCCATTCTACTATTGTCCTTCACCAAGATTGTCCTTATCTCCTTTTTGTTCATTATTAGCGCTGATGCTCTTCTTATGCCTTGCGAGCAGCAACCCTCAGCCAGGCTATAGATCTCTATATCCTAGCTCTAGGGGTCCAACCAAACTTGCACCTACTAGTCACAGATGATTGTCTTTTGGTGGGCCAAATATTTGCCCAGACTGCGGTGGTCTTTAAGAGGATTTTGGAGGATTCTTGTGTGGCCTCTTATCAAGGTGAGTCTCCTCAAATCATCATTGTATTTTAGGTCAAAGATCAAAGCTTAGAATAGGCATACAATTTGGGAGATCTTGAATGTCACAAAACAAACTGGGCCTTTGGTTCCTATTACCGAATGAAGACTTTGGAGGACTGAGTGCTTTGAGCTAGAGGCTTCGATTTGAGAGCAGCTGGAGGGTTGGCAAGTCAAAGCTCTATCGATGATGGTGAGGGTTACTTTAATCAAATCTATCCTTATTGCTGTCCTCAGTTACTTGTTGTCTAACACCATTTTGTTGAGGACCTCTCTCCTAAGGTTAGAGTAGCTCTTCAAGAACTTCTTACAGGGGTCACATCATGGAGAGGGTGGGATCATCTTGTTGCATGGGACTTTGTATGCTAGCTAATCAATGAGGGAGGACTTGGCATCCAATCCTTTATAGTTCGGCATGACGCTTTGACTGCTCACCATACTGCAAGATTCCTGCTTCAACTTGATAGTCTTTAGAGCTTAATGATGTGACTTAGGTTTGGCTTCTAGACCTAGGATGGGGAGATTCATGTCGGCCATAGGAGTTCATTTATAAGGAAGGAGATTTGCACCTATGCACGAAATGTGAGTGGCCGATCTTTCATTATGCCGTGGCCTACCTTTATCAGTCTCGAGATTGGAGGACTGTCACAAGTCCATGACCTTTTATAGCCAAAGGGGAGGGATTGGAACGTGGATTTGGTGACTCGCTTATTTGGTGCCCATCTAGTGGAGGGGGTCATGTCCTAGGTGATTCCAGTGTGGAAGGGTCTGGATGTTTGGGTCTAGCGATCATCATGTACATTTGGGATGGTGGTGAGGGATTTGTATGACTTTTGCAAGGAGAGCGGACTAGGAGGATTGATGCTACTTGGACTTGGAGCCTCAAAGTCCAACCAAAGGTCAACTTGTTCCTTTAGAAACTTGCTTGAAACTAACTCCCTATTAGAGCACTGTTGAGAGCCCAAGGGATGGACATTCTACCCATTTGCCCCAGTTATGGGTTTGATGATAAGATAGTGGGCCACACCCACTTCGCCTATTCAAAAGTTGCTCAGGTTTGGCACCTGTCTTCATCCCTTACCACAGTCCTCCGATGAAGGCAGCTGATGCAGGCATTTCTGGGAGCATTGTGGTGGAGCATGGAAAGTGTGATTATCAAGTACTCTAACATTCAAACCACCAACATTGTTTACCATATCTAGTTGGCTGGGAATGCTAGCACTTTTGAGGCAAGGTGGAAGTCGATGAGGATTGTCTTTGAGAGGGCTTTGATCCATGCTATTGAGTATGTGGGCACTTCTTTGTCTAGCTTGGCCTTGTAGACTTGGGACATGTTGCCGCCTAGATCGCCTGGCCTGTAGCTTCTTACGTGGCCCGGGTGAGTGGACTCCCTGCCAGCATCACCGGGCTCGTCGAATGGAGACGATCAAGGGGAACATATTCGTAATTGTAGGGATGAAGGGGCATGATACTGTGTCGTGGTCTTTCCGTGGGCCTCTCCGGTGGAAGAAATCTTCACCGTATCGTTCCTCCGTCGGGCGGACCTGCAAAACAGGAAAGACCTGCACCGGGGATTCCGGCAGAGGCACTCCGACGATCAAGTCAGTGGGATGATCGAAGGAAATAAGAGATATCTGAGGCGGAGAGCTTGGGGGACTCTCTGCTTCCAGAGGGTGATAATGAAGAGAGTGTGTTGCTTCTTCCTTCCCTCCCCTTACCTCTATGCCGGTTTTTGTGTAAACGAATGGCTCCTGGGGAGGCGTGCTGGTCTTGATGTAGACTTGTCATGCTGGGATAGCCTGTGAGGCCATGATGGATTGGTGAACCTTCTTCTTCTAGGTGGTTCAGGAAGTTGGTGCAGGGATACAATATCTTGGGCATGGCACCATTCACTAGTTAGCGTAAACAGTAGCTTAGAAAACTTAAATGCAAACCTTCCTTGCAGACGGCGTGTCAGGCGGTGTGCCATAGGATCCACGTGGAGGGGATCCTTGGAAAGAGCATCGGGGTCATGTGGATGGGCCCCTCGGGAAATGCATCGGGCCCACATGAATGAGACCAAACTGCACGGTATACCTGATGACCGAGCTGGGCTGAGATGCTGCTCCAGGTTGCCATGCAGGTACACGGACAGAGGAAGGGCCGGTGGGGGCCTCCACGCATGCTAATCGAGGCGAGGTGCAAGGCCCCATGCGCGTGGATGCGAACCCACACACTGCGGACGCACACGTTGCACTTGGTCGAAACCAGACCACGGGAGGGCGGAGCCGGACCGCGGGCGTGCCGGGGTGCGGGGCAGGTGCAAACAGTACTGGGCACCACGTGGGCGTGCCAAGCTGGGTGCCATGCGGACGGAGCCGGGTGAAGCCGGGCGTGCGGGCCGGAGTCGGAGGAGCCGGTCTCGGGTGCGACGATGCCGAGCCGGGGTCCCATCGGACTGGAGTGTGGGTGCGCCAGGCGGGCGTGCCGCGGTGCCGAGCCGGGGGAGCCGGGGTCCGTGGTGTTGGTCCCTTGCAGGCGAACGGACGGAGCGAGGCGCAGGAGCATGCTGCCCTCGGCATGCCGTGCCAGGCTCGGAAGTGCCGGGGGTGCCGCGCTGGGCGCACCGGCAAGGTCAGGCGAGCTGGAGGAGCCAGGGCTCAGGGGCGCGCTGCCCTGGGCGTGCCACGGTGACGGGTTCGGAGGTGCCGGACCGGGCTCAGGCAGACTCGTACCGCGCTGGCGAGGTCGGGGGAGCCGGAAATGGTCGCGGGGACGTGCCGTCGCGGGCGTACCGAGGTCGGTTGGATGCCGGAGGGGGCCGAGGCTCGGTGGTGCTCGGGCGAGGGCACGCGGAGCTGTGAGCTCGTGCAGCAGCGTCGAGCTCGGAGACGCCGGGGCTCGGACGGAGCTGGAGGGGTGCACGATGAGCTGGGAGCACGCGTCGCAGTGCCGAGCTCGAAGACGCCGGAGCTCAGGCGGAGCCGAGGTAGACGCGCGGGCAACCGGGTCACACAGAGCCGAAGAAGCAGAACCCGGAGGCGCCGGGCGTGGGCCGCGTCGGGCTCGGAGGCGATGGGACCGCCTCCGCACCGGGCATGGGGGTGCCGGGCAGCGCTCGGGCGGTGCAGGGCCGGAGCCGGAGCCTGGGGCGGTGCAGAGCCGGGCTAGCGCGGGCTCACGCCCCCCTTGTGCATGGACCGAGGGTAGTGCAGAGTTGTGCTGGCGCGGGCTCACTTCCCCCTTGCACGCGGATCGAGGGCGGTGCAGAGCTGGGCTGGTGCGGGCTCGCGCCCCCTTGCACACGGATCGGTGCGCGGGGAGGGTGCCTGGGACATGCCTGCGGGTGCCCACAGGATGAAGCCCTGCGAAGGCTGGGCTGGAGCGCGGCTGCTTCCCGGTGGTGCTTGGACCGTGCGGAGCAAAGCTGGACTGATCTGGAGAGCTTTATGGGCCAGAATGGGTTGCCCCTCACGCCTGGCAAGGCTCCAGGCAAGGCTGCCGAGCTACCGACCAGGTCGAGGTGCCAGCCTGGTTGAAGCGGGCTAGCCGAGCTGCCGACCTGACCTGGTTGAAGTGAAGGGCCGAGTCGCCGACCTGACCTCCATAGGGACTGATTTCTTCAAGTGGTCCCACCATTGTGTCAGGGCTGAATGGGTCGGTTACTACTGTAACAGGACACATAGGACTCCCCCCACACTCTTCTAGTACGTTGTTGGGTTTTTATCACTTGGGAGTCCCCATCCTTGAGATTTTTCAAGAACAATTTCAATGGCAGTGTGATTGGAAGGATTAATGGAACGGGTTTTATGATTTGAGGCCCTGACTCTCGGCTTATTATGGTGAGCGAGATTCATCTTTGCAGGACCACTATTCCTAGGATGTAGATTCAAGCAGCCTAGGAAGGTATTATTTTTGCGAGTTTGGTCTTAAGAGCTTATCAACTTATCATTGAAGGGGATTCGACCATGATGATGGGCTGGTTATGGAGACAGGGTAGGACTTCTACAACTCACTTATTGATTTCTTAATATCTAGAGCTTAGTGGAGGGGTGCGCCAACATGGACTTAAACATGTCAATTGTGAAACGAATATTACTATGAATTGAGTTGCCAACTTTGTGGCTGAGCAAGTTGGTAGGACTTTCTGAATAAATATTATTATTTTATTTTTATTCTATCAAAATTTTTTATTTTTAATATTTTTGGTTATATTCATACTAGATTTGTATAAATACTCTATCTTATCAAAAAAAAAAAGAAATCAGAAGAAAGGGAGCAATATAGATGGGTCATTTTATAATTAGACTAGTTCATTGCTGAGCTAGTAGATATAGTACAACCAATAACTTTAATAAATAAAAAAATAGGTTTTTCATAATTAAGAGGTTGGATTAGCAAAAGGAGACGGTGTCGATCAGGATGTTAGCATCAAACACAAAGATCCCTAGTGTGAAGCATGAATCTTCTTATGATATATGATTTTGAATTTTTTTTATATAAATTATATTCTACATGATATACATCATATGGCGGTATATACCATGCCAATCATGGTGGATCATTTTTATGGATCTCATTTATCAAGTAGTGCATCATGTCATTCACAATCAGTCATTCATGTGGATCCCCTTAATCGATCAAGTGCTCAAATTAGTGCATCTCTATAAGAATGAGCGGTTATGATTTCCACCATCACATGGTACTCATTATGTTTGATATATATATATATATATATATATATATATATATATATATATATATATATATATATATATATATATATATATATATATATATATTTCAAAACTGGGCCTCAAAAATTTTTTTATAAATTAATGTGCCTAGCAGTCTTGGAAGAAAAAAAAATTGTACGCCAAGGAATAATTTGCGAGATAGATCTGGTCGTTGCAATACAAGCAGGTCAACTTGTATTAAGAGGCAACCCATCATTTTTTTTTTCACATTTTGTTTAAGATATGAAGAAAAGGTTGTCTTCAACTAAATAAGCATGCATCCACCTCTTGATAAAAAGAAAATTCTATCACTTTGCGAGGTCGGTCGCAATATGCTAAACTTTAGCACTTAAATATTGCTTTTAGATGATGAGCTCTCTCTTTTGCTCTAGAATTTAAAAGCCAAGCCAGCACCGGCCAAGGCAAAGAATATTCCCCTTGTCCACAAAGCATATCTTCAGCTTGATGTTCAAGCCAACCAAGCCTTTTTAGAATTTGTTTCCTAACTTCCTTGTTACATTGGAAGTTTTTGTCCTTGGGGATTGCCACCTAATCTCTTTCACCTATCCCTAGTAGTCCTATGCTTTAATTGTTTTTTTAAAAACTTATAGTTTATATAATAATTGAAATTAAATTTAAATATGTTCTACACAATAAAACACCAATAGTGTTCTACTTTAAAAATCAAAAAAAAAAAAAAAATCGACGTCAAAGTTTCATGAGCGCATGCATGCAAGAACTATAACGTCAGATTTCCGAATCTTCCGTCGTAAAATCTACGAAACCAGTTATGGCCTGTACTCGAAAGTAATTATAAGGTTTGGCGACGAGAGTGTCAAATCATAGATTATTTAGACGTAGGTGCATGGATCTTCTTGTGGCCATGCCTGCACGTAGGAAATCAATTTAGCGCTTACGTTCCCTTCCCTTCCACTAGTTAGAGGTGGATTGAGAGGGGTTTACATGATATATATTGGAAGGTGCAATTTTTTTTTAAATAATGAAAAAGAGAGACGGAAGGGGCGACCAAACGTGTCACTATTCTCTATGAAAGTGATCCTGACGATCTCATTTCACTAAAAAATATTTTGATACATGGTAACAATAAAGATGATTCTGGATGGAGCAGATTTTTCATGCTCGTCATGTTACTAGGCTCTTCTTGACCCCTAACAGTCTTTGAGCTTCTTTCATGCACCGCAGATATGATCTTTGATCTTTGGATGAGGGAGGTTTTTCATTCTACTCGTGGATCTACTATTTGGAGGGAGATCAGGAGGAGGGCTCAGGATGTGATTCAGCACATGAGATGAATTGCCGAGGTGGTAGATCTATCAGGATAATGTCTGATCCGTGGAATGCAAATATTGTCTTGGATAGGTGGCCCACATTTTTATCCTCTGATTTGTTCACTACAAGAAAAACCAGGTTTAGCAACTGATTTTTTGGTTGCTAATAATTGAAAATCGGTTGCAAAATTAATTTGCAACCAATTTTGCAACCGAAATTAGTCGGTTGCAAAAGTATAGGTTGCAAAAATTTGTGACCGATTTTTTTCGGTTGCAAAATTTAGCAACCAATTTAGCAACCGAATTTTATTTATTTTATTTTTTAAAAAATAAAATTAAAAAAATGGTTGCAAAATCTGTTGCTAAAAAAATTATGAAAAAAAAAAATCGGTTGCAAAATCGGTTGGTAAAAAAAAATTGAAAAAAAAAAATCGATTGTAAAATCGGTTGCTAAAAAAAATTTCTGAAAAATAAAAAAAAAAATCGGTTGCTAAAAAAAATTCTAAAAAAAAAAAAAATCGGTTGCAAATTCGGTTGCTAAAAAAAATGTGAAAAAAAAAAATTGGTTGCAAAATCGGTTGCTAAAAAAAATTCTGAAAAAAAAATCGGTTGCTAAAAAAAATTCTGAAAAATTAAAAAAAAAATCGGTTGCAAAATCAGTTGCTAAAAAAAAAATCTAAAAAATATAAAAAAAAAAAAATCGGTTGCAAAATCGGTTGATAAAATTGAATAATTAAAAAAAATTACGAAAAATAAATTTTTTTCTTGAATTTTACAAATTTATAACTGAAAGCTGAAAAGTATAAAGCATCCATTAGGCACAATAACAGCATAAAAAGCATCCATTAGGCAGCTTAGGCACAAAGCAGATATTCATTTCAAGGATTCAATCATACCCAATTATCCAAAAATAACAGCTACATACATCAAATCATATCATAAGCACTCAGGTATCACACCAACCCAAGCATGGTTTTTAATGCAAATAGTTTTTAAAGCTGAGGGAGAAAAGAAAATGCCATATTTACAAATGGATTTAAGTGGAATCGAATACCGGGTTCAAATGAAGCTAAAACAGCCAAAAAATATTATAAGTTATAACTTGAATACTGTAATTAATCGTATATTTTAATAAAAAACAATAAGATTCAAAAGCTCAGGATTGCCTCTTTTGGTACATTGAGAAGGGTCTAAGGCAGCAAATGGTTGTTTGCAATAATAGCAAGCAATCCAAATTTGCAACACCATTTAGATCCATACAAAATGATCTGATCCAGCATACAATTTCAGAATTTGAAGCAAGATACCAAGGCAACTCATCACAGCCTCAAACCGCAAGTAACAAGAGAAAATCCATGAAAATGCACAATAAAACAACAAAAACCGTACAAAACTTTCAAAAAATAAGATTTAGAAGCTCAGGATTGCCTCTTTTGGTACATTGAGAAGGGTCTAAGGCAGCAAATGGTTGCTTGCAATAATAGCAAGCCATCCAAATTTGCAACACCATTTAGATCCATGCAAAATGGTCCGATCCAGCATACAATTTCAGAATTTGAAGCATCACGAAGATACCAAGGCAACTCATCACAGCCTCAAACTGCAGGTAACAAGAGAAAATCTATGAAAATCATCAATAAAACAACAAAAACCGAACAAAACTTTCAAAAAATAAGATTCAGAAGCTCAGGATTGCCTCTTTTGGTACATGATACCCACGGCTCCTCAAAATGGCTCCTCATTATGTCTATAATGGCATTGGCAGCTGGATGAAATGGTAAAAACCTACAAATTACAAGTCAATTACCAAATCTAATACAACCCACAAATTTGATACAACACACAAATATTTCAACATGGGACATAAGGCTAAAACTTAATATTACTATTACCCCTCTCCATCTAGGATCAGTACAGCCCTGCCATCGATGGATGAATGAGGAGATGCTAAAGAAACAGCGCCGGTGGATAAATGAGGAGATGATGAATAAATAGTGGCCGATCCTAACTGAGGAGATGATGAATGGACTGTAGAAGATGTAGCATAAGTAGGGGATGGTATATTATACATGATAGGGCATGAAGCATGTATAGGAGGTCCGGAGTATAATGGAGGTGAAAACGTGCCTCCTGGTGAACATGGCGCAGTAGTAGTATGTGGGGGACTAATCAGTGGAGGCGCATGAATAGTGAAAAATGCAAGTGGGATAGTGGATGATGAGGATGGGATAGTAACGGAAAGATGATGCCTCCTCCCACGATCCCTACCAAATGATGCAGAACTATTTCCGGATTGATCTGCCATCTACAAACAAAGATAAAGAATTTAAATCAACTTCATGAGGCCCACAAATATAAAGCAGTTAAATACAGTTCGTACATATAGAATTAGGGGTCTGCTTATACGATTATTCTTCATCATCAGAAGAACTTCCATGGTGGTCATGCTCGGTATCATCCTCTTAGCTAGAATCAAAATCGTCATGCTCTCCTTCATCTTCATCATCTATGTTCAAATTCGTATCGACGATTCTGTCAACTTCCTCAAAAATACAGTCGTTGCCAACCAAATTTTCAACTGTATTATCATGCGGTACACTATTCACATTAGATATTATATCCTTTTGGTAAGCAACCTCAATTGTATATCGATCATCCATAGTACGCCTCGGTCTAGTCATAATTACAACACACCAATGTTGCTTGTCTCTTAACTTCTCAGGATATGGTAGATAATATACCTGAATCACTTTTTGTGCAACTAAAAAGGGATCGTATATTGAATACTTTCTATTGTGCTGGATCTCAACGATCCCGTAATCCTTAAGTACTTTCATTCCACGATTCAATACTGTATCAAACCATTTACAATTAAATAACACTACCTGTTTTATTGGGTGGCCAGGATATTCTAATTGAATTATTTCCTTAATTATGCCGTAGTAATAATCATGGTCCGCAGCTTGTTCTGAACCTTTGATGCACACTCCACTATTAATTATTTTTTTATAGCTACTCCATTCATCTGTGTGAAACTTATAACGGTTGACAAAATTTGTCTGCCATGTCAGAACCTTTCTTTTTGGATCCCATGCCAAATCATGGAAATATTGATTGTTTACTTGACTCTGTGGATTATGAACTTACACATGATAACTCAGAATGATCTGTACATCCCGGCGATAATGATTTTTGGACTGAATGCAACAAGTCATAAAATTTTTGATCATCCAAATTCGGTGTCTCCTCTTCATTAAACGAATGGTTAGGTACGTACTCTGTTCCAAATATATCGAATATCATGCATCGATATGTGTTCTGTGGATCATTATCCATTGGTGCAAAAGCAGGATCATTTGTATACAAAATATATACCCCACCGATACAAGGATCACTCTTTCCATGAGATATTCAATACCAGTAATTCGATACAAATCCTTTTTTGTAAAGATGAAACTTTACTTCATCGGTAGTTAGGTACCTTAGATTTTTGCACTTGTAACAAAGGCATCTGAATTTTCCTTCACTTTGAAAGTTAGGTTGCTGACAAGCAAAGAGTACAAAATCTTCCACGCCCTTTAAAAATTCTTCGGTATATCCCTTTCGACCCAGCAAAAGTCGATTATATATCAAACTACGAAGTTGAAAGATATCCATATTCTGTACCATATCAAAACATGATAATACATAAAATTATCTAAATATTGAACAATAAGTTGGAATAAATATAGACTGTTGTTTGTAATTAATGTAATGGTTCTTAACATAGAGAACAGTAAATGCCATATTTACAGTTAAATCTAAGGTTATGTTTGGTAGACAGTAATCTATCCAGATTACCGGGAATTTTAAAGTGTGCTCACCAGATAACTATGTTTGGTATTTATACTAAATGGTAATCTATCTTGAACCGGTAATCCGGATTACCTCTCATGTGGCAATCTAGATTACCTCATAGAGGGGTGGCTATCTAGATTACCGGAGATGTCGTAATCTGATATTTTTTATTTTTACAAATTAATTCTTTGTGAATCAAATTTGTTATGAAACTTACAAAAACTAGCAACAATCAAATCAGTTTATAGATGTTGACAACTAATTTACTTGTGTTATTCATGAGAAAGAACAAATCTAAAGAAAGATTAAAGAATATGAATCTTGCATCCTCTTAAGTAAGCAATTACTATATGCAAGTTTACATTAATTTGTTTGACAGGGAGGGAAAAAAGGACATTGGATATTATTTTACACAAACTTGTTGGTAAGATAGAAGTTCATGATTCAAAACTGAATAGCATAGGTAAATGTATAATTATGCAGTAACTAGCTAATTTATGTAGAATCATGCATGACTATCATAACTTAACAAGTTGAGGCCTGAAATTAATTAACCTGCCTGTTACTCCATGGAAGCAGCCAACAATATACTAAATTGGAAACATAGAAGGAAGAACTACAAATGAGCTTGGACTGAAATAAGAGCTTACTCCTTGGTGGCTATGGTATTAGGTTGTTTATCGAGCCAATAAAAATTTGCATTGAAAGTTTCGATAGATTCTAGGTTGATGAGGATTGTGAGAAATTATTAATAAATCTAAGCTATATGTTTTCCACTTGGACGAATTTAAATCATGTAAGAAAAATAATATCACCTATTATAACAATTAAGATGAATTACCCATCAAATGCTCTAAACTTTTGTTATGTAGGAAAAAGTTCAAGGACCAGGGATCCTCTGGTCAAGCCCATTTATTATGAATGCAGGTCAAACGAGCTATGGGCTGCCCTAGCCCAATGTACATAAATAAATTAGAAACAACTCAAACTAGAAGACAAAGAAAACTCTGGCAAGAATAAATCAAAGAAAATTCATAAATTTGTATCGATTGATCAAGTTTATAAAATTGAAAGATCATTTTCAGCTCAATGTTCAATTTCATATATCATACCCCACAACAGCTGTAGTAATTATGTTTCCATCTTCTAATATCCTTGGTCCCTTATGGTTTTGACAGAATTACAACAATCAAAATGAATCATTCTCTTTCTATATGAGAATTCCATCTTGTTTTTATGTTTTGTCTTCATAATCTCTCAAACGTAGAATAGAGAGATTGATCCCTGTTAGAGGTCGGATGTATCTTAAATTTATGTTTTATATGAATGTTGTAAATTTTTATTTTGAGGGACTTCGGTGTATATTGCATCTTGGATAACCGGTCAAAAATATAAATTAACTAAAAAATAGGGATTTATGTGAGCAAAAAAAAATTCATAGCTCCTGAATTTCCAAATCAACTTGCCAAGATCTCCTTCTTGGCACAATCAAAACCAAAATTTAAAATTATTTTGGCACAATCAAAACCAAAATTTACAAATTAATTTTTTTTAAAAAAAAAAATCTATGGCTTTAGGGCCGGAGGGGGGAGGCGTCGGAGGCGGGTTTGGTCGTCGAGGGGAGGCGTCGCCCATCGGGAGGAGGGCCGGAGGCAGGTTTGGCTGTCGGGGGGAGGCCTCGGCCATCGGGGGGAAGGCCGGAGACGGCGTTGGCCGTCAGGGGGAGGCCTCGGTCGTCGGGAGGAAGGTGGGAGCATCCTTGGCTGTCGGGGGGAATCATCGCCCGTCGAGGAGAGGGCCGGAGAAGGCTTTAGCTGTCAGGGGGGAGGCCTCGACCATCGGGGGGAATGTGGGAGGCAGCGTTGGCCGTCGGGAGAGAGGCATTGCCCATCGAGAGAAGGGCCGAAGGCGCTGCAGGCTATCGAGGGGGAGGCGTTGGCCGTCGGGGGGAGGGCCGCAGGCGCCGTTCGTCGTAGGGGGGAGGGCCTGAGCCAGCGTTGGCCATCGAGGGGGAGACGTCGGCCATCGGGGGGAGTGCCGAAGGGAGGGCAGATATTCTAGGGCACCCGAACGAGAGGCGGCTGGACGGGAGAAGGGGCCTAGGGTTCGGGAAAGAGGAGGGTTAAAACTTTTTACCTAATAGATTTCACTCGTAAGATTTTAATCAAACATCCCATAAAATTTTGTATTTAAAAATTTAAAAAATCAATTTTTAGCAACCGATTTTTTGGTTTCAAAATTTAGAAATTTTAAATTAATTTTAAATTAAATTTTGCAACAGGAAAATCGATTGCAAAAATTTATAAAAAATTTTAAAAAATTTTATAATTAACAAAAATTTTGCAACCAATTTTTTGGTTATAAATTTTTTTAAAAAATTAAAATAAATTTTAATTAAATTTTTGCAACCAAAAAATCGGTTGCAGAATTTTAAAAATAATTTTAAAATTTTAATAATTATCTTTTTTTTTTTGCAACCGATTTTTTGGTTGATAATTTTTTTAAAAAAAATTAAATTTTTTAAAAAAAATTGCAACCAAAAAATCGGTTACAAAATTTTAAATAAAAAATTTAGAAAAATTATATAATTTTAATTTTTTTGCAACCGAAAAATTCGGTTGCAAAATTCAAAAATAATAAAATAAAATTTTGCAACCAAAAAATCGGTTGCAAAATTAAAAATATATATATATATATTAATTATCATTAAAATTTTCCAACTGATTTTTTGGTTACAAAATTTTATTTAAATCTTATTTTATTATTTTTGAATTTTCAACTGATTTTTTTTGTTGCAAAATTTTTAAAAAATAATTTTAAAAAATTTTAAATCAATTTCTGTTTCGGATGCAAAATCAGTTGTAAAATAAAAATTTTGCAACTAAATTTGCAACCGATTTAAATCGGTTGCTAAATTATTCAGAAAATATATCGATTGCAAAATCGGTCACAAATATAACAAAAAAATCAGTTGCAAAATCGGTCACAAATATAACAAAAAAATCGGTTGCAAAATCGGTTGCTAAAATTGGTTTTTCTTGTAGTGGCTGGCCTCCACTACTGTGGCTGATCTTATCATCCCGGGTGCATAGAGGTGGGATTCCTTTCTGCTCTCTCACTATTTTGGGGAAGCCCTAAAGAAAAGGATTCTTTCTATTGGGATACCGGTGACTCCTTGCCCTGATTCTAGAGTTTAGGGATCTTCCTCATCTTTCTCAGCTACATTGTCTGATCTTTATTCCATCTATAGCCCGGAGCCTCAGGGAGATTTTCAGGTTGCTTGGATTTCGTCTCTTCCAGTGCATCCGAGTGAGACATTTTATCTGGAAGGTGGCTTGGCGGCGGCTCCCACCAAATCCTTTCTATGCACTCGTGGGGTCCACCTTCCTTCTTCATGCCCGATTTGTGGAGCGGATGAGGAGTCGATTGACCATACTTTATTCTTTTGTTTGAGAGCTTGGTGGGTCTGGTCCCTGGCGAGCTGTAGATCTTTCTCGTACTATGGTGATGATGTTGTGGACACCTTTCTTTACGTCCTTTTGCTCTCCACCTTCTTCGACTTCTCGGGGATTTATAGCTTATTTAGCATATCATCTCTGGATCACCCGGAATGCTATGATTTTCAGTTCTGACATATGTTCGACCAGGTTTATTGTTGAGAGAGCTAGGACTCACGCTCAGGAGTTTCAAGGTATGATGGTGGCTAATTCTGAGATCTAAGGCTCCGGTTCTGCTCTTTGAGCGCCTGGCCAGGTTTTTATCTCTTGGGAGCCCCCTCTTCTGTCCTATGCTACCATCAGCTTTGATGGGAGCATTAGAGGTGCTACTGCTGGGGCTGCTTTTGTGATCCGGGCTTCGGGTATCGGGTTCCTCGCTGCGGGGAGTATCCATCTTTTTGATCCTACTGTTCCCATGGCGGATTTTTATGGTGGTTGGGCAGGGATCAGGAGGATTTTTTAGCTCGATCGTCTTATTATTGAGGGAGACTCCTTGATGGTTATCTCCTGGATTCATAGTGTATTTCGCTCTATTCATGCTCTC
Organism: Areca catechu; assembly: GCA_021397845.1. NCBI lineage: Eukaryota > Viridiplantae > Streptophyta > Magnoliopsida > Arecales > Arecaceae > Areca > Areca catechu. The sequence goes on from CM038050.1 coordinate 181,715,698, forward strand.
CCTCACATTCGGGATATTATTACTCCGTTACGTGGCTGTACTGGGATCATTGTTCGCCATGTTTTCGCGAAGCCAACTAGGCTGTTGATTGGGTGGCTTCGTTTGTGGCGAATCACTCGGGAGAGATTTCTTGGTCTCTTCTCGAGGAGACGCCTATGCATTTTAGAGATATTTTATTTGCTGACTTTCTCGGTTGTACACATTCCATGATTATATATTAAATGATCCGGGTTATAAAAAAACAAAGATGATTCAATCATTTTTTATTATATTGGATGAATAAATTATTTTAATTTTATTAAAATATCAATCAATTCATCAACAATCAATTTTACATATCTATATTTAAGCATCCCCAATCATCTCTTTTGCATGGGCCCCATTCATCACATGCTCGTTACTTCTTTTGGCCTGCAGGAGGTGATATTTCTCTTCTTCTTTGCCATCAGAAAAGGACAGTTCTCTTCCTAATTCTTTGGTCCACCAGAAAAAATATAAGCACGGTGGAGACGGAAACATTCTAAACCGTGCAAGAGGGGGAAGGGATCAAATAATCCGGGCTCGGTGCTTAATGTGATTGGAAGGAATAACTTCGCTTCTCCAAATAAAATAAAATAAAGGAAGCAAACTTTTTCCTTTTTTTTTTTTTTCTCTTTCGGTTTTCTGATGTACGAAGCACATTATACCCTCATGTGCTCATTTATTTATTTATTTTCTTTTATGATGCATATAGGTTGGCCAAGCTTGCTGCTTTTGTTTTCCTCTCGTTTGCTAGAGGTTGAACCAATTTATTTTCGAGAAAAGGAACCTATTTCACATGCTTTTGGTACGAGGGTCAAGCAATTAATCTTGGGGTGAATCTAACAAGCCATCCTCATTGAAGCCCTTTGGCCATGTTTGATGATTCAAATAGAATTATCATCATAATCTAAAATCATCAGTGATCTTCATCAAAGTAATTTGATTTTTGATAATCTAAAATCTATTTTTGCCATGATCCAGTGATTAAAGACCTCGAGTATCAAAGAGTAACTTATTTTATATGCAATAGAAATCTAAGATTCTTAGCCATAGAATGCCAAAAATATTCTTGATATATATCAAATAGATTTTGTATGTATTCTCGTTTGACATGAATTAAAAATATAAGCAAATATATTGATTCTTATAGTAATCATATTATTTTATTATATATTTTACTTTTAGTGACCATCATATCTAGAAAATTATACTATGTTCCGGTTTTGGATACGACGTATCGTAAATAATTTTATTATTCTAAGATTCTATGTATGATTTTTTGAATATTAAAAAAATATTAAAATAATATTATGTTCATGGATCTGAATAAACAATAGATCCAGAAAATCCATATAAGTTAAGAATAAATAATAAATTATTTTTAAAATCATAATTAATATTGTCAAAGTAAGGGCATGTAAGACGGTAAGAGTTTCCTAATTATAGCTATCATTAATTATTATTTTTTGTATTTATTTTATTAAAAAAGGATCGATTATATGATCAGTGTTGATGGACATGTGTATTGTCAAATATTGTATGTGATTCTTATGTTTCGATTTTGAGTACCTTATGTTGGTTAGTGTGATTGATATGGCATGGTGTAGATCTTAGCTTAACTCAGCCTGTGATATAAGGGCCTGTTAGGATTTACTTATAAATAGACTAGATCTCCTTTCCATTCTTCATAATATTTTTCGTGTGATTAGTTCTCATGGTTTGTCTTATCGAATTATCATCTATGGAGAGGATGCTAGAAAGAAGAACTTGGTCTTTATTGTTCATGTGAGCATCTATAATTGCATATTTAAAAATTAATGGTGAATTATATGTACACATCTAAAATTTAAAATTATTATTTATTCTTGACCTATATAGATTTTTTTGATCTATTGTTTGTTCAAATCTATGAAGATAATATTATTTTGATTTTTTTAAAGAAATCCCAGTGACAAAGGGATGGAAAACCCACCATCAACACCACCATCACTTACTGTCGCCGTTGCACCTTGCCAGCTCGCCATCACCTACCATAATCTACCATCGGAGCAATCCCCAGGCAACCATCGTGGATGGCGGTTAAGAAGAAGGCACAGCTACCGTGCCTCTCCTTCAGACTTTTTTTTAATCCTCTTCTTTAGTGAGTCCAGTAGCTATAGGTTTGGCATGGTCCACGCCCCCCGTGGCCATGTCACGGCCACCACCACTTTGGATGGGGGAAGATCATGGATTCATTAGTGGTTGGGAAGAAGGAGGCAACATATGGGAAGAATTTTTTTTTTTTTTTATTTGATCTCTCCAACATATGACCCATGTCTACCGATCTTCCTTCTCGGCAACCATTAAGAGAAGATTGACGTGGTGATGATCAACCTAGAAGAAAGGAATTGAAAAAACAAAAAAAAAAACCAAAAAAAAAAAAGGTTCTATGCAAAATCCGCTCCGAGATCACATGTAAGTAATTTTATTATCCCAAGATCCTATGTATGATTTCTAGAATACTAAAAAAATTAAAATAATATTATCTGAATAAACAATAGATTCAGAAAATTCATATAGATCAAGAATAAATAATAATTTTAGATTTGAAATGCGTAACTGTATTCGCCATTAATTTATAAACCTATAATCATAGATGCTCACATGAACATTAAGGGCCAGGTCCTCTCCAGCATTCTTACCACAAGCAGTTATTCGATAGGACAAGTCATAAAAACTAATCTCATGAAAAATATTATAAAGGGTGGAGAGAAGACCTAGCCTATTTATAAGTAAACTCTAACATGCTCTTCTATTATGAGTCGAGTTGGACTAAGGTCTATATTATGCCGTCTCAACCACACTAATCAACATAAGCTACTCAAAGTCGATCCAAACACAAGGATCATATATAATATTGGACTATACATGTCTATCAACATGAATTATATAATCAACTTGTATTTAATAAAATAAATATAAATAAAAAGAATAATTAATGGTAGTCCATAATTAAAAAACTTTTATATATATCTTATATATTTCTTGATATATTTTGACCCTAATACCAAGCACTTCAGCACTATACTTACAAATAAATAGAAAAATAGGCTCAACTCATATGCGGTAAGAATGGATGGATTAAAAATACTCTCGTCGACATCAAGTTTGGACAAATTAAATTGTAGTTAAATCCATGCAGCATAACAATTTTCTGCATATTCTTACTATTCTATTATTTCTTCTTGCATATAAATTTAAAACTACCACAACAACTAACTTTAAAATCTCTACTATAATATTTTATCTTTTATCAATTATTCTACCTATAAGAAGGATCGCTGTCCAGGAACATGGCTCTTCATTCTTAATGTACTCATGATTCTAAGCAAATTGTATGACAATAACAATATATATATATATGATAATAATAATGGAGGCAAGATGCCATCCAGTGTAGACATGTATAGCTTGAAAAAATTTATACTCCAAGAATTCTGATCAAATATCTTAGAAAATAAATAGGCCTATAAGATATATTACTTCACAATGGAGTTGGAGGATGTTTCATTGGATGTCTTATGTTATCATATGATCCATTGCTATAGGTTCAAAAGTCCCAATTATAGATCATGTTAAATCTTTTTTACATATTCTGACCATCAAGAATTGCTAATACTCATGTTTGGAAACTCATTTAGTATGACTCTTTTATAGTTGATTCTTATTATGGATTTATCAACACTGATTGATTTGCATGCCCTTAATATAAAGTCAAGAAATGCAGCAATGCTAGAGAAGATCAAGATATTTTTTTGATTAGTTTTGAAAAATAAACTTTCACAAGCAAGATTCTTATAAAAAAGGAATGGTCTATGAATACAAATTGCTCTCTTTGTGCCTATAATGTGAAATCTATCTCTCATCTTCTTATCAGATGTTCATTTACCAGGAATATCTAAGCTACTTTAAAATCTTATCTAAATATTAGATGATGGCCACGTTATCTTCATTTTTTGTGGACAGCTCGAAGAAAAATGTATATTCAATTAATTTTTTAAAAAAGCATGATATCAGTGGTTGATGTCTATATGTTGGTGTAGTTGGCTGAAACAATTTTTTTTTTTTTAATCGATGGGCATCTATTTTTTAAATTTTTTTATAAAACCCTTCATTTTTTTCATCTATCCGAATAGTCGGTGCCGGATAAAATGATTTAAAAATATTGTTAAATTTAGGCTTGTGTATTTACTTTAACTTTAACTTTATCTTTTCTTTTTTTTTTCCTTTCATATATCTTTTTAGATGTTCTTTTCTTATATATATATATATATATATATAAAAGCTTATTTTAAATTATCAATATGAGTGGAAGAAGCGCTTACTTACTTCATATTTCATTTAAAAAAACAAAAAAAAATCTTGGCTCATCTCCACCATCTTCTAATCCTCTAATATATCTTTTGGTCATATGTTCTATCTACGATCCAACGTCTCCCTCAGGGTGCATTTGCTGTAATCTCTTGTCAAAAATTCAAAATCGTAGATTTACAAATCTGAATCTTAGAATTTTAGGCATCCATCGTATTAATTCAGTTTTTTTTTTTCGGTAAAAAAAAACCACCCCGTCCCATTCTCACTAAACAGAAGGTGTCCTCCTTTCACGCGCGCGCGCACACAAAAAAAGGACAGATGTTATCCTCTGATCAGAAATTTTTTTTTTTTTTTTTGATGAACCGATATATTTATTTCACGGGACGAACATAAATACAACCAAAAGACAAAAATAAGATTTCTAAGATATACAGGGGCGAGATACCAATCCGATCATAAGACAAACCCTGAATGCTGAGCTACATAGGATGTCACCCAATCAGCTGCTGAGTTGGCCTCCCTAAAGATATTCCGTATCAAAACAATAGTACAGCCCTACAACATGAGACGAATATCCCGAACTAAGGGGTGAGCAGCCCGGGCAGAATAAGAGTGCGAAATCCAGGATATGACCGTAGCAGGGTCTCCCTCCATGATCAACCGGTCACGGTGCAGGACCTGCCGCATATAACGAATCCCAGCCCAAGCCGCATATAACTCAGCAGCAGGAACTGAGGAATCCAACAGGGAAATACCACCAGCGACTAGGAATCCGAGTCGAGAGTCCCGGATAACAAATCCTGCTCCTCCCAGTCTGGACCTGAGTTCACCGTCAAAGCTAATGGTGATGAAAGACAGAGGAAGGGGTCCCATTTTATAAAAACCCTCTGGATCGCTCAACGAGTGAAGGAGGAACCCCAGGTCTTCCATTCATGTTTCTTTTACTATTTATCTAGCTTATCATATTTGGACCTGTTTCCTGAATCGCAGCCAAACGGTCCCACCTGCACTCACTCCGAAACCAGCCGATCGCGCGCGGGCACCGTACGCGAGATGAACGGCTACATGTGATCACCGTTTACTCTGCGATGGACGGTGCCTGCGATGAAGCGCAGAGGATCCGCGAACAAACCTAACTTTGAACGGCACCACGGCGCACACCCACAAAAAAAAAAAAAAAAAAAAAAAAAAAACACACGACCACGGTCCATAAATACACCATGAGGCCTCCCCCACCCCATACCCTGAAGTCCAGGCGCAACAAATGGCGAGGCTTTGGAGTCGCCTCTCAAGCCCCAAAACCTCCCTCCTCTATGGCTGGGGCTGGGTCTGGGACATGGCCAAGCCCAAAAGGGCCGCCGCCACCCAGCCGAAAGTGGAGGTGGCGGCGAGCAAAGAGGAGGAAGAAGACTTCGATCCGGCGAACCCACCGCCATTCCGGCTGGGGGAGATCCGGGCGGCAATACCAACGCATTGCTGGCTGAAGGATCCATGGCGGTCGATGAGCTACGTTGCGAGGGACGTAGTCGCCGTCGTCGGGCTTGCCGCCGTGTCGGTGTTCTTCGACAGTTGGGTGGTGTGGCCATTGTATTGGCCGGTCCAAGGGACCATGTTCTGGGCTCTCTTTGTGCTTGGCCATGACTGGTATATATAAATTCTCTCTGGATCGATCCTTAGCCTTTCTAATTTGGTTACGATGGTCGTGATTGCTAGTAGCTGGGAAGTGTTAACAACTTAACAAGTATGAGTGCACAGCGGACATGGGAGCTTCTCGGACAGTGCGAAGCTGAACAGTATAGTGGGGCACTTCCTTCACACTGCCATTCTGGTGCCATACCATGGATGGTATGTTTGGCTTCTTTTTTTCTTTTTTTTTTTTTTAAAAAAAAAAAATATTCTTCTTCTTTCATTTTTTTTTTTAAAAAAATAAATAAATAAATTTACTGCTGCAATGCGTCTGAGCAAGTTGAGGCTTATACGTTGTGGGTTAATTTTTTAATCGTGCTTTGGACCACAACTACAGGAGGATTAGCCACAGGAAGCACCACCAGAACCATGGGCACGTGGAGAGGAACGAGTCATGGCACCCGGTTAGTATGTAAATTAATATATGTCACATGCTTGTTTACAGGACGGTTTGTATCTTTCGAGCGAGAGAAGGATTAGCCTTCTTTAATTGGCACATATTCACCGTAGAATCATCATGCAATCATCACTTTATATGATTCAAAAATTAATTCAAAATTTATTCGAATCAACTATGATACCGTACTTCTAATCTGGGATATATAAAGTACAGGACGATGACCCGTTCTGCCTTAACTTTAGCCATCTAGATGGTATCCAAATAGTTATTTTTTCATAATGCTAGAACCTCTTGGAGGACAATTCAACATTTAGTTTACCATTTGCACGCACAAGTTTGCTTCTTTTTTTTTTTTTCTAAAAAAAATTATATCACTCATCCATTAATGAAAGTTCGTAAAAGCGTGAGGAAAGAAGTATGGATTCTCTGAGGCATACGGTTTTGCACCAGGGGAGATCACCAGTACATGTCTCGATTAATGATATGCTGTGCATCACAGAGATGGATGGATATTGCTCATCGTGTTGGCATGATGGGTTGTGAAACAGTCCATGACCATCCATCTTAGATATGGGCAATAATATATTTTGCCCATCCAAACCTGCTGCTACCTCTACGGTTACAAAACATTCACGGAAGATGATCCCCACTCTCAAGAAAGATTAGATTTTGTTGGGGGTAGAGGTGAGGAGCAGCCGGGCGGCAGGCACAAATTAACTTTAATTTTCCAACATAACCATAAATCTGAAAATTTTAAATTAAGCTTCCAATAATTAATATTTCTTTGGATTAGGTACATATACAAGAAATTTAATTTACTTATCGGTTTCATGATTATAATACAAAATGAGTTCGAATCTAATTCAAAATTTTGAACATCACGTAATTTAGTTCTCGATATGTTATCAAAGTTGAGATTCATTCTTTACCAAAAGAGCTTAATTAGATTCCGTAAAGATCATGACTTTGAATCCTCTAATTATTTATTAAATTACTTTAGTTATTATATTGACTAATTTCTGTTATTATTATTTTTGTTTTTCCTTTTTGGCTAATTTTTTTTATCAAATGGTTACTTAATTGTTTATATAAATTAAACTTTTATTTTTCTTATCCCGTCCATCAATGCACAGGATGCCCAAATGAAAATATTCTTGAACATATTTGATCCACCATAATGTTGTAGACAAGATCTAATTATTGCTCGGACCAGGTGGACAATCCAAAATCCTACAATGGATAACACGCCACACCATTTCTTATATTTCACCAATTTTTGATTGTGCATTATTCATCGTGCATATGCTCCAAGATTTATCATGGTATTTAGATTTTGTGCATGCAATAATTTCTCGTAGACAAAAAATATACATATATATACAGTAACATTTTGAGGGGCTTAAGTAGATGTTTGAGACTGGTTATAGTTATTGTAGTATTTTTTTATCGGCTTTGTTTATGATATTATCTATAATATTTATGATAAACCAAGTTTATCCAAGAATTAGTCCTTCATTATAATGGGAAAAGATTGCTCTAAAATAATAGGCCTAAACATGTGACCAAACGTCTAACTTGTTACAAGTCCCTTTACATTAATATCGTACCATGATAGTAGTGGCTACAATGCATGCATTCTGGTGGGAAAAGATGGCTCATGGTGCCCAACATTACATGAGCTGGTTGGACAGGGCATCTCCAAATGATGTGAAATATGGCGTTGAGACTTGAGAAGGTATCCATTTCCAAATGATATGAAATAACGTGAGAAACACGTCGCTTGATTAGTATAATTTTTTGGCAGGATATACTGATTTAGAAACAACTACTTCAGTCTGCCTTTCTCATCAATGTTCAGTTCTACCACCACTCTTCGATCTTGCCGGCAAGGTATCCATTTCCAAATGATGTGAAATAACGTGAGAAACACGTCGCTTGAATGGTACCTTTTGACAAGATAAGCTTACCCAGAACAACAACAATGATATATACATCAAACTTTCACATCCAGGTACCATATGCATGCTTTATTGAAATCGATATCAACTTACTTTGATACGGATTATTATAGAAACAAAATAAGATTATTATCGATTATCGATATCGATACCATAATATATATATATATATATATATATATATAAAAGGTTTCATTATGAAAAATAAATTTACAGATTGAACTCTCTTTCAATCCCGTACAAGTATCTCTCAACAAGAAATTCCGAATCATTCTCTTAAACTTTCAATCAGCTCTCTACAAGAGATCTCTCATCCCTTTTTCATCCTCTCCCCCCTGTTTGTGTCTCTGCCCATGAATTTGGAGCCTCTACTACGTAGAGAATCTCACGAGTCTAACGGTCTGAACGGAGTCCAAATCGAAGTCATGTAGCTTTTCCAATCGCAGTTTCATTGCAACACTGCTCGTGGCTATCAATCATATCGAGATCCGTGTAGATTATGCCAGAATCGCGTCACGTGCGTCGCGCATGGGTATCCTTCTTTTTTTCTGGTTTCTCTGCTGAGCCCCATGCATTTGGTCTCCTTCTGAGTTTCGTCTCTTCTTCCGTGGGTCGCATGCGGACATTTCTTCAAGTGGGGTGTTGAAACGCCACTGGTCCAACAACTTCCACCTCGACTTAACGCACCGTCTTCACCTGATTTGAGAGTTTCTAAGAATTAAAATGTCCTCATGTCCTGGGACAATCGCCTAATCATGGATGGACAAATATGGGAGTCGAGCCATGCTGCTCGATCCCATCTTTGCCATGTGTTGTGCTCACATCGACCTGAGATCTGCTCGGGAAGGTCTCCTGCGACAATAGAAACTTCACTTTACAACGTCGCCTGTCATCCTCCCGAGTCTCGCGTCCCGTGCCTGATTTACCTGGACTCCTGTCTGTACCAGGGACTCCATCTCGCACTGGACTCCTTGTAAAAAGGTAGTGACCCATGCTTCTTCCCTTACAGAACAATCTTATTGTCATGCAAGACCTTTAGGACTCCTTGTGAGATTCTCTACGCAATAGAGGCTACAAATTCATGGGCAGACACACAGACAAGGGGGAGAGGACGAAAAAGGGGTGAGAGGTCTTGTAGAGGGGTGATTGAGAGTTTGAGAGAAGGATTCGGGGTTTCTTGTTGAGAGATACTTGTACGGAGTTGAGAGAGAGTTCAATATGTAAGTTTATTTTTCATAGTGAAATCTTTTGCATGTCCGAAAAAATTATATTTGTTATCTTCTCTTCTTTCTCTTATGGTATCGATATCGATAATCGACGATCTGTTCCGTTCCACAACAACCGGTATCAGAACGAGTTGATATCAATCCCAACATGAAAAAAGATAGCTTCTAAATGATGCGGCCTAAAATGTGAGAAAAATAACTTACCACATGAACAATCCAATATAATCCAAAAACAGAGTCCAGGATTCATTTCACGGTATCATTCCAAGAGAAGAGAAGGATGATCGATCACATTATTATTATTATTATTTTCCCATCCCACAGAAATGAACTGAACGAGAACAATATTAGATATAATCTATATAGTTTAATAGATATGCACCAGATGAAGTCCGATTCTTGTAGCAGGATTTTGAATTCAATCATACAAAAATATTTTTTTAAAAAAAATATCAAAGCGTTGCCAACGCATGCATGATCGTTCGTGCAAAGAATTTACACGATGATCGAGGCTTGGTTTTTGGTTTTAGCAATTTTTCCCCGTCTCGAATTCCTGGCCCACGCACGAGTCCCGACCGGGGCCAGATGTGATGGGCCATGGCAGATCTGAGATCCAAGGCAGATCCGTACCATCACCTTCCGTCCCCGAGCGGCGACCATTTTTACGGTTTGTGCTCCCCTCTGCGAAGACATCGATTGGCCGAAGAGAAGCAGGTCCAAAGTGCCCGGATCCGAAGTTGCTTTTACTATGTTTTAAGATTTGGCTCCACCATAACGTGGAGTCTGAGTCCCACTTACTAATAATAGCTCCGAGATACTGTGAAAATTATTAAGCGTGAGCAGTGGGCGCAACTATTTCAGGACTCAGAACCTACGACTCTGTCAAGGGTGGGTGGGTGGGTGGGAATTGATGCTGCTGATGATGCAATAAAGAGTCCCGTCTTAGGAACCGAAGAAACCAAAACGATGTGGTGAATCCTTTTGAGGTTTGACTACATCATACCGCCCGGGTAGGAGAGGTAGCTTATCACAAACTTAAGAGGATATTTGGTGTGGAATGATCCACCAAGAATCGAGGAGGTTGATTTGGATGGAAATGATAAAATCATCGTATTTAGTTATGTTAAAATAATTCTCGATAATAGTGATCCTGGTCCATCTCTGATTTTTAAATTATATTCTAATTCAGTAATAAAAAAATTATCATTGATGATAGGTATCTAGGCATTTAGATTAATTCATATCTTGTTTCCTTCCTCTTCTTTTTTTTTTTTTTTATTTTCCTTTTTATTTGCCCCGATGATTTCTTGATTAGGTGAGGTATTGGTTTCTTTATTTCTTGATTTTTTAATATTTTGATTTTTCATGTTTAATTGGATCCATCTTGAATAAAATCATGTTTTTTTGTCATATATATCTATGTGCATATTTAAGATGCATAGATTATTTTTTATATAGGATTTAAAATGTATATATATATTTTTTTTGACAAATCTGTCACGAAGATCCATTCATTTCCTAAAATACTTGACCTAAATTATTTGAATACAATTTTTTTGAAATTGTGTCCATATACTAGATATTGGGTGTAGAGCATGATATGATGGAGAAATAGCTTCAATGAAAAAAACAAACGATGATGCGTTAGTTCAATTTATGCATAAGCCATGTTTCTTTTCTTTTTGACATTAGCCTAGTACATCTTTGCTACCTAATGTACATAACCACTTAATATAAGCTTCATTTAATATTTATTTAATAATAATAGCTAGGTAGCATCTTATCGACCTTTTATGTATGTATGTGTTGCCGTCCGGATCATCGTCGCCTGCAGCTCTGATGCGTCGGGTTTCCTCCGGATCCTTGGCTTTCGTCTCGCAATCAGCTTGCTAGCTTGCTCGGGGTCCTGCAAGATAGAAGAAAACTTTGGACCGGGGATTCCGGCGAAGGCATTCCGACGATCAAGTCAGTGGGACGATTGAGAGGAATAGATACCTCTGAGGCGGAGAGCTTGGGGGACTCTCCGCTTCCAGAGGGTGATAAAAGAAAAGATAATAGTAATACGAGAATTGAAGAATGGAAGGGTCTTTGCCTCTTCTCCTTTTCCTTGCTCTTTTTTCACCTACCTCTACTTATCGTTTTCTACGGGTCTTATATAGACCGGAGGCTTTCCAGGGGGTTTCCAGTTCTCTCCTTTAGAGGAGGCTCTCCGTTGCTTGTTGGTGCCTCTCTCTGTCGGGCTGGCTTCGTGCCTGAGCCTCCAGCCATAATGGCATGTTGCCACTTTGGAGGAGGCCATCTGGGTATTCCAAGGTATAGGGCCGTAGGGGAACGCCGTTCTCTAGGAGGTCTAGGCATCCTGTCATGAAAGCTGTACTCTCCTAGTCGTGCGGTCGTCGTCGTGTCGGCATATTGCAAGGCTAGGAGCCTGACATTGTTTAGATTGTGCAGATAGTGCGCACGACGCGCCGCTGGGGGGGTGCCTGCCCCCATGCCTGTCCCCATGGCAGGGTATGCGCCACCTCTCGGAGGGTCAGGGTGGCCAAGTACTCTGCTGTAGTTGCTTTGAATTATGGCTTCCCCCCTCTTTGTGCCTTTGACGGGAAACCATGCTCCTGGTAGGAGGGTCTACTTTGGAGAGTCAGACTCGATCTCGACCGGGAGCTATCCTCAAATGGGGGGCTCGCCCAATGAGCCCTGCCTCGACTGGGCGTTGACCTCGACGGGGTGGTCCTTTCTGGAGAGGCGGACTTGGCCTCAACCGAGAGCTGACCTCAGATGGAGGGCTCGCCTAATAAGCCCTGCTTCGACTGGGAGCTGACCTCGGTAGGGCGGTCCTTTCTGGAGAGGCAGACTCGATCTTAACCGGGAGCTGACCTTAGATAGGGGGCTTGTCCAATGAGCCCTGCCTCAACTAGGAGCTGACCTCGGCAAGACGGTCCTTTCTGGAGAGGCAAACTCGATCTCAATTGGGAGCCGACCTTAGATGGGGGGCTCACCTAATAAGCTCTTCCTCGACTGGGAGCTGACCTTAGCAGAGTGGTCCCTTTGGCTTTTCATCATGTGGCTCTGTTCAGGCAGTGGGTTTCTTTGCCGTCGTGGCTGTTCATAGGCTCCATGTCAGCGGATATCGCCGCACTGATCCATATCAGTGAATGTCGCCGTATCAGTTGCCCCCCACTCCCAAGCCCAGAGATCGAAGCATCCGCTCGGGGCGAAGGGAGTAATGATTATGCTAGCATGGAGGGGGCGCGCCCCTTCCATTTTCGATGCCGGATATGCTGGCGTTCAGGCGATCATGCCTCCGTGCTGTTCGGACGTCACCACATCTTCTCTCCCCGAAGATGGTTATTAATGCTGGATCGACTTTAAGGGTACTGACTGCTCCGGGTTTGAAGCGTCGCTTCGATACGTGGCATCTCTTGGTTGGCTTGGCACGAGACATGGCATACGTCTTCTATGGACACGAAGCAATAGGATTCCGGGCCGTTAAATAGGATCCGTCTTCTCGATCTTTGGAGGTTCTTCAGGCGGTGGAAGGACGAGACTTTCGTTCCAGAGCCACTTTTCTCCTTCTTCTTGGGTGAAGTCCTGAAAAGCTAAACTTCCTTCCTTTTGTCTTCTTCATATTGTAATGATGAAGTTTAGCCTCCAAGACCTTCGGGATATGTCCCAAAAGAGGGTCGCTATCAAGGCGCCCGAAGGGGAGCTTAGTGCGAAGGTCCGGGAGGGCGGCGACGACTCCTTTTGGGCTAAGAAAATGGCCCGTTTGGAGAGGAGGGTGCAGGCCCTCCAGGCTCAATTGGAGGAGGAGAAGGCTCGGACCGTGGTGATGGTTAAGAGGGCAGCGGTGACTGCCGTGTGGGCGGAGATGGCCAAGAAGGAGGCAACAGAGGCCATCCCCAAGTTTATGACATCCTAGGCTTTTAGAGACAAAGTTGCCATGGCTATCCTGGACTCCTACCACCAAGGATTTCGAGAGCACAAGAGCAAGGCCTTTCGCTTCTATGATTTGAAGGGTCTTGACAATATCAAACCCTCCATCCCATTCCCTAGGAAGGAGGATGAGCCCCGCTTCGATGATTCGGAGTTTGAGGAGGCTGGGACAGAGCCTGAAGCCTCCCCGAGTGCCTTTTTCTGCGGGGAGCTGGTGTCGTTCGTCAGTCTGGGAAGGGGCCGGCGGCCGGTGTTTAGACCTTCCTTCCATTATCTGTCTCTTTTTTTTTGTAAATCAAGGGGGCCTCCAATTTGTTGGGGGTGCCTTACAGGGGATGTACTGAAGGTTTACATCAATGAAACATCTTCTCTTTGATGGTTGCTATCCTGCTTCTTTCTTTTTGTGTCGCCCGACTGCGGGTCAAACGGCAGAGGGCGGGATTTGCTTGGGTTTCCCGATTGACATCTCCGAACTATGAGCTGGGCGATGGAATTATTTGTCTCTGGGTGTTGGGCTTCATAAGCTCCCAGGTTTGAATGCTGGGCTTTAGGAGACTCCGGGCTTGAAGTGCCGGGCTTCTTGGAATTTTCGGGCTTGAGTGCGGGGCACTGTGGCTCCCGGCTTTGATACGGGGTGCTGGTGACTCCTGGCGGGGTGCTACTTCCCACTTAGAGTGCCAGGCTTCGAAAGTTTCCGGGCTTAGGTGCTGGGCTTCGGGAGTTTCCGGGCTTAAGTGCGGGGCGCTGGTGGCTCCCGGCGGGGTGCTACTTCTCGACTTAGAGTGCCGAGCTTCGAAAGATTTTGGGCTTAGGTGCCGGGTTTCAGGAGTTTCCGAGCTTAAGTGCAGGGTGCTGGTGGCTCCTGGTGGGGTGCTACTTCCTGACTTAGAGTGCTGGGCTTCGAAAGTTTATGGGCTTAAGTGCCGGGATTCAGGAGTTTTCGGGCTTAAGTGCGGGGTGCTGGTGACTCCCGGCGGGGTGCTACTTCCCGACTTAAAGTGCCGGGCTTCGGAAGTTTCCGGGCTTAGGTGCCGGGCTTTAGGAGTTTCCGAGCTTAGGGGCGAGTTGCAGTTAGCTCTCGGTGGGGTGCTACTTCCTGACTTTGGCGCGGGGCGCTTATGGCTCCCGGCTTTGATGCGGGGTAGATAAGTTCCTGCATAGGTGAAAAACAAGATTGTATCAAAAAGGAACTTGAATTTATTGTGAAAGAGCCTTACGCTATTGGTGGTACATTCTCAAGTTGCTGGCGTTCTAGGTTCACGTGAAGCGGACGCCAACGAGCCTAGCGAGGTAGTAGACCCCACCCGGTAAGGCTTTGATCACCTAATAAGGACCCTCCCAATTTGGGGAGAGTTTCTCGCATTCCCCTGATTAGGATGTTCCGCTTGCTTGAGCACGAGGTCACCTGTGCGGAATACCTTGGATCGCACATGGGAGTTGTAATAGCGCGCGACTCGCTTCCAGTAGGCTGCCATTCGAAGTCGGGCTTTATCCCTTATCTCGTCTAGCAAGTCTAGGTTGAGGATGAGATGTGCGGGGTTCTCACTTTCACTGTAATGTTCTACCCGGAGCATGGGCATGCCGAGTTTCACTGGATTACCGTCTCAGTCCCGAAGACGAGGTTAAAGGGCGTCTCGCCGGTGGCCGTGCGAGGGGTGGTATGATAGGCCCATAATATGCTGAGCAGCTCGTCCACCCACTGGTCCTTGACTTTGCCAGCCATGTGCGGAGCCCTTGCAGGATGGTATGGTTGGTCACTTCAGCTTCACCATTTGTTTGAGGGTGAGCCATCAAAATGAAGCAGTGGCAGATACCAAGATTGAAGCAAAATTCTTCGAAGGCCTGGTTGTCAAACTGCTTCCCGTTATCGATGATGATTGTGTGCGGGAGGTTATATCTACAAATTATAGATTTCCAGAAGAAAGATTGGACCTTTGTCTCCGTTATCTATGCTAAGAGTTCGGCCTTGACCTACTTGGTGAAGCAGTCGATGGCCACGATCAAAATCCTCCGCTGGCCGGATGCTGTAGGAAAAGGGCCTAAAATGTCCATCCCCCACTGGGCAAACGGCACAGGGCTGATAGCTGGGAGATAGGGGCTGCCGGCTACCACTAAATGCATGCATGGTGTTGGCACTTGTCGCATTTCTTCACGAAATCAGTCATGTCCTCTCGTATGGTCTCCCAGAAGTATCCCTACCGGATCACCTTATGGGCTAAGGCCCTGCCCCCCACGTGATTGCCACAGATACCTTCGTGTATCTCCTGGAGCATGTAAGTAGCCTCTGAGGGCTTCAGGCACTTCAGCAAGGGTTAGAAATAGGATCTCTGGTAGAGCTGCCCGTCCAGGATCACGTAGCGTGCGGCCTTCTTCTTGAGAAGGTCGGCCTCCTTTCGGCCCTCTAGCAGGGTGCCGGTGGTAATGTATCTGATGTAGGGCTCCATCCAGCTGGCCTCGTGGGAGACCTGCTGGACCTCGGCCGTAGCCTCGCAACCGGGGGCCTTGAGATATTTGATGAAGGTGCACCCCAGCGAAGTCTTTGGTAAGGTGGCCAGCCTGAAAAAGATGTCAGTTTGGGCATTCTCTGCCCGCGGGATATGAGAGTTGCCAAAGTGCTGGAGGGTCGACGTATGAGAGCACACCTGATCCAAGTACTTCACCATCATGGGATCCCGTGCTTCATACTCGCCGGAGACTTGGCCCGCTACTAGCTATGAGTCTGTAAAGACCTTCAGCCTCTTAACGCCCAGTTTATGTGACACCTTTAGCCCCGCAAGGAGTGCTTCATACTCTGCTTGGTTGTTGGTCGCCTTGAAGAGGAATCACAGTGCGCATTCCGCAACAACCCTGTCAGGACTGGCAAGGATGAGGCCAGCTCCGTTTCTTTCTGTGTTGGACGAGCCATCTACATGGAGTATCCACGTTTCTTTTACTAGGGTCTAGTCCGGCCCGAGCTTGGGTGGCTAGTCCGCCTCCTCTGGACTTCCTTCGGCCCAGGTACATTCTACCATGAAATAGGCTAGAACTTGGGCCTTCTATGCCTGCCATAGGCAATATGTGATGTCAAATTCACTGAGCTTCAGCGCCCACTTGGCCAAGCACCCGGAAGTGTCAGGACAGCTCAGGATAGCCCTCAGGGGCAGATCAGTGAGGAAGGCAATAGGATGCGCTTGGAAATAAGGCCTGAGATGCTGCGTATATATTATTAGTGCAAAAATAATTTTTTCTGGTCGAGTGTACCTAGTTTCAGTATCACGGAGTAGCTTGCTGGTGTAGTAGACTAGCCATTGAGAGCCATCCCTGTCAGTGAAACCAACATGGAGCTGATCACCTCCGATGAGACTACTATATACAGGAGGAGCTCCTCTCCGGGCTCCAGCCTGAATAGTAGTGGCGGTGAGGCGAAGAGATTCTTTAGCCTCTCAAACGCTTCTTGGCATTCTTCTGTCCAGGTGAAGTCATTCATCTTCCGGAGGACCTTAAAGAATGACCGGCAATGCTCAGCGGAGCGTGAAATGAAGTGGCTTAAAGCCGCAATGCGCCCGGTCAGGCACTATACCTCCTTCTTGGAGGTGGGACGCCGCATGCCCGCGATCACTTGGATCTTCTCGGGGTTGGCCTCGATCCCCCTTTGGGTCACCATGAACCTTAGGAACTTTCTTGCTGCCACATCGAAGGCGCATTTGGCAGGATTCAGCTTCATCTAATAACGATGGAGGTTCCCGAAAGCCTCCGTCAGGTCAGCGATATGGTCCTCCTCCGGGCCACTCATGACAAGCATGTCATCCACATACACTTACATGTTGTGGCCAATCTAGTCCTTGAAGACTGTGCTGACCAAGGACTATGTTGACTAGATTCCACGTCACGCCTTTGGGTCCCGCATGGTGCAGGCTAGGTGGCTGGTGATCTAGCTACAATCCTCATCGAGCTGACTTTTATAGGGGAGTCGGCTCGACCATAATTCGAAGACTAAATGGGACAGACCACCCAGCCTACCGCTGGAGTCGGTACCCGGCTTGCCGAGTCCGACTCTGGTGCGAAGCCCCTCAGGCCCACTATCCTGCTACTTATGGGTGGGCTCTGTGCCCTTGAAAGGCCTTAATCCCAAGCCTTTCAACGGGGGCGTTCCTTTTGAGACGTTGGTTAGGGGCTATAATCCAACAGATGGTATCAGAGCGTGGTTGCAGGTTCGAGCCACGCTCACCCCTCGGTTGTCACTGGAGGAGATTGTTGACTAAATTCCACATCACGCCTTCGGGTCCCGCATGGCACGGGCTAGGTTGCTGGTGATCTGGCTGCAATCCTCGTCAAGTCGACTCTTATGGCGAAGTCGGCTCGACCGTAGTTCGGAGACTAAATGGGACTGACCGCCTAGCCTGTCGTTGAAGTCGGTACCCAGCTTGCCGAGTCCGACTCTGGTGCGAAGCCCCTTAGGCCCGCTGTCCTGCTACTTATGGGTGGGCTTTGTGCTCTTGAAAGGCCTTAATCCCAAGCCTTTTAATGGGGACGTTCCTTTTGAGATGGTGGTTAGGGGCTACGGTCCAACACACTGGTAGGTGGCCCCTGCATTCATAAGACCAAAGGGCTTCATCTTATAATAATACGTACCTCGATTGGTCATGAATGACTTGCACTCCTCGTTTTCTAGATGCATGCGGATCTGATTGTATCCAGAGAACGCATCTATGAAGCTGAGGTACTTGTGGTCCGAGGTTGCATCCGTCAGTTGGTCAATCTTAGGGAGGGGAAAGCTATCCTTTGGGCATGCCTTATTGAGGTAGGTGTAGTCCACACAAATCCTCCACTTTCCAGAGGCTTTCCTAACCATCACCACATTAGCAAGCCAGTTAGGATATCGTACCTCTCGGATGAAGCCTGCCGTGAGGAGTTTCTCGATCTCCTCATTGATAGCCTTCTGTCATTTCGGGGCGAATCTCCTTTTCTTCTGCCGGAATGGATGATGGTTGGGGTCGACGTTCAGCCCGTGGGTTATCACCTTCGATGGAAAATCGGGTATGTCAGCGACAGTCCAGGTGAAGACGTTTGTGTTGGCATGCAAGAAGCCGAGCAAACGGGATATCTCTTCTTCAACTAGCAGAGCCCCAATCTATATCATTTTTAAGGGATCGCCCCTTAAAGGGAAAGACAACAGGGGTTTGACCGGCTCGCTCTTTGGTTCCAATGCTGCCGGATCAGGCTGGTCTATGGTAGGGCTGAGATCCGCTCCCCTCAGACCTGGGACGGTTTGCCAGCAGTGCTGAACTGGCTGCCAGGACCCCCTCATTTTACCGATCCCCCATGGTGTTGGGAACTGGACCAAGAGGCATCTCGTGGAGATAGTGGCGTCAAACAGATTGAGTCTTGGATGTCCCAAGATGGCATTATAGGATGAGGGAAGCTTCACAACAGTGAAGGTCACCAGCACGGTGCTTTGCCGGGATGGTGTCCCAGCGGTTATTGGGAGTGCAATCTCTCTCTCGACTCCGACTGAGTCTCTGGTGAAGCCTATCAAGGACGTGAACACTGGTCTTATTTGGTCAATGGACAAATTCATCCTGGCAAAGGCATCATAAAAGAAAATGTCTGAGGAGCTTCCACTGTCTACCATGATTCTTTTTATAGGGTGCGTGGCTATCGTCATTTTGATGACGATAGCATCATTATTTGGGTTGTCACCAGGGGCGACTCAACATACATAGAGGCCTAAAGCTAAATGCTAAAATGAATTATTTTTTTAATTAAAATTTATGTAAATTTTTTATTAAAATTTTATTTTTCTAGCTCTTTGAGATGCAAAATTTTTAATTAAACTTTTATAATCAAGTTTTTCTAACATTTCTTTTTCAATTGATAACATAGCCAATCCATTTAATCTTTCTTGAGACATTGTTGATCTTAAATAATTTTTTATTAATTTTAATTTTGAAAAACTTCTTTCTGTCGAAGCAACACTTATTGGAATTGTTAACATTATTCTAAAAGCAATATAAGCATTTGGAAAAGAATCAAGTCTTTTTATATGATTAAGTATATCGATTAAACTATTATCTTCCATTTGTACAATTTCTTTTAAAATTTTTATCTTTGAAAATAAATCTAAACCATCAATATCAGAGTAATTATTATATTTTAAGGAACATTCAAGATTAAGGCAATGTTCTTTCAAACTATTATTATCTAACGACTTCAACTTTCTACTGCTAAATAGAAAACCAAAAATATTTTCATATATCTTAAATTGTTCAAATCTACTTTGGAGTGAAAAAATTGCTTGATCTACTATATATAAGAAATAATCAATTCTAAATGATTCTTCAAGAGATCTTATTATTTCATTATCAACATTCTCATCAAATTGCTTTCTTCTATGAATAATACGTTTATCATAAAATTTAGGTTCTATATCCATTTGAGATGCAATTTCTTTAGAAAAAATCATAGCAGATGTAAATCCATTTTTTCTATATTTTTTAAAAAAAGAAAGAAGACCTTTTAATTGTTCTATAGCAATATCAATACACATATCTTTTGATTGTAAATTTTTGCGAACTGAGTTAATAGCAAATAATATATCATACCAAATAGTCATGCCCAATAAAAATTCAAAATTTTCAAGCTCATATGTTGCTAAGCAATTAGCTTCACTTTTAGTTTTAGGATCTTCACTAACTTCTGTTAATTTTAATAAAGCATCTCTTATTTGTGGAGCTTGAAATCTTATTGCTTTAATACTTTCAATACGGCTTTCCCAACGTGTTTGTGATAATGATTTAAGAATTAGGCCAGGTATATTATCTTGTAAAATTTTCCATCATTTAGTAGAAGAAGAAAATAGTGAATATATACGTTGTACCACTCCAAAAAATGATATAGCTTTAGTACAAGAATTAGCCATGTCACAAAGTACTAAATTTAGATTGTGACAACCACATGGTGTACAAAAAGATATAGGATTTATATCTAAAAGTCTTTTTTGCACTCCTTGTTGCTTGCCCTTCATATTAAATCCGTTATCATATCCTTGCCCTCTTAAATTATTAATATCAAGTCCAATATTTTTTATTTCATCCACAATGGCATCAAAAAGACCTTCTCCAGTTGTATCATCTACTTTTAAGAATTCAACAAAATATTCTATAACTTTAATTGGACTTGATGAAATATCCACACATCGTAATATAAAAGACATTTGCTCTTGATGACTTACATCTGGAGTACAATCAAGTATTATTGAAAAATATTTTGCCTCTATTTTTTTTAATAATTTTATTTCTAATTTCACTTGCTAACAAATTTATCAATTCATTTTGTACATTATGTCCAAGGTTATGAGTATGAATTTTATTATCTTTAATACGTCGAACATGTTCTTGCATCACCGGATCAAATTATGCAATCATTTCAATTAAACTTAAAAAATTTCCACTATTTTTTTGATAAATCTTTTCATTTTTTCCACGAAAAGCCAAATTATTTTTACCAAGAGTTTTTACTACAGCAAGAATTCTTGTTAATACTTTTTTTCAATGTTCTTCATCTCTTTTTATTTGTTCTTGAATACTTTTATCGATTGTTTTATTTTTCAATAATTCCAGTTCTAAATCAATCCATGAACTCATATTAATAATATGCTCATTACTCATCTCATGACTTTTAAGTTTAGCACTAAGGTTTCTCCAATCTCTAGTACCTACATTACCTAGTTTACTTGTACTAAAAGCTGAATTAAATAATTTGCAACAAAAACAAAATACTTTATCCAAGTCTTTTGAATAAACTAGCCATCTTCTTTCATGCTTCTCTCTATTTGCCAACTTTTGAATATAATATGTAGTAGAAAAATGTCTTGAGAATTCATCTTTAGGAAACTCTATATCATTAATTCTAATTGGACCTTTTTCTACTAATAAATCTCTCAAATTTGTATCAATATTTATCCATTGACTTGGATCATAAATATTTTTAGAAATACAATCATTTAAATCAACAGTTTGGTTCTCTTCATCATGATTTTGAGTATCAATTTGAATCACTTCATTAACTTCTTCTTGTTCTAGTATTTCATTATCATCTAATTCTAAAAGATTATTAACTTGTTTATTTAAGGAACATTCACCAATATTTTCTGATGTATTATTTTTATTGCTTGTAAAAAATTTATCAAGAGCCCCTTTTTGAGATAGAGTTAAACTTTCAATTCTTTTTTTTTTTTGAAGTTTAGAATAACCATATTCATATTTTCGAGTTGACATATTTAAATTCTTATTATAAAGTACCAAAAAAATTAGCTATTATAATTATCTTATATTTTTTAAATGGCTAATACAAGATCAACAATCAAAATTTCTAACTCAATGAATTAACTATTATATAAAATAGAGATAATATAATAATATAATATAAACTTTAAATTAAAAATAAAAAAGTTTACAAAGTTTAGAACAATAGTACCTGATTGTTGAATGCTTATTGTAAATCAGATGAATAATCAAGCAAGCCTTATGTAGGAGTGCGGAGAATGTGAGTTGAGAGCCTTGAAAGTACTACTAAGAAAAAAAGTTAAGAGAATGAGAAAAGAAGAATTAAGAAGTAGATGTTATAAATTGAAAATAACTTGGTTTTATAGAAAAAAAAAGTATCCGTTTGTACTTCATAAATTCAGTTTATCATTTGTTAATTGGAAATGAGAGAAACAACTTCGTAGTTGAGAAAGAGAATTTGAAAATGATATAAATGCTGTTTGCTAATATCTAAGGGTGCCTTAAATGTGAATACAAATACCTATCATAAATGCTATAAATATTTTTTTTTACTAATGGTGCCTATTAAATGCTATAAATATTTTTTTGCTAATGGTGCCTATTAAATGCTATGTAATGGGGGCCTAAAGCAAGGGCTTTAGTGGCTTTATCCTATAGCCGGCACTGGTTGTCACCCTAGTTGACCCTTCTCCCATACAGGGAAGTACATCATCACTCTCCTCTCTCTCCTTAGCCTTCTTCGGGGCTTTTCCTGCCCTCTAGGATATCATCCCTACCGACTACTCAGTGGGACGGTTGTCGATGGTGAGGGGCCAAGGCCCTTCGGTCTGGGTTGCAGGGGGCGCTCCCCCCTCTACATACTTGCCAAGGTAGCCACGTTTGATCAGCTCTTCGATCTCCCTCTTCAGGTGGCCACATTCCTCCATGTCATGGCCGTAGTCCCGGTGGAAATGGCAGTAGCGGGATTTGTCCTGCCCAGTTGATGGCTTCAATGGCGGGGGTCGGTGCAGGAAGTGCTCGTCCTCGATTTTCATCAGGATCTTTGCCCTAGGGACGAGGAGAAAAGTAAAAGTCCCTTCGTCGGCGAGGATGGCCTTGGATCTAGGCTCCGGTCATAGGACTTGCACCGTCCTCTGGTCCTGGTAGCTAGACGTCTCCCCGATGGCCAGTCTCTTCAAGGGTTTCCCATCTAACTCTCTCCTGGCATGATCGCCTCCTCGGTGTGGATGTACTTCTGTGCCCGTAGAAGAAACTTCAAGTACATCTTTGGGGGCTTCTTGTCGAGTGAGTAGGTGAAGCGGGAGGTTTGCAGTCCCCTCTTCAGGGCTAGCATGGCGATAGATTCGTCGAGGTTGTAGATCTCTAGGATGGCAGGGAAGGTGACGTAAAGGAGAGCGTTAGTGGCTCCCTGGACCCTCATGAGGGCCTTATAACTTTCCAGGTGGTCCAGGAGGTCGTTTGTCCTATCATAGGGGTCAACATGTGGCATACGAAACCGGCTAGGGATCGGTTCCTCTTGAATCTTCTTTGAAAAGGATGGACGGGTGTCGTAACCTGTCGGCTTACTGGGAGAGCCTTGCACTTCTGCAAACCAACGGGCCAGATCCGCCAGCTTGCATTCATGCTCTTCGAGGAACCTTTTCGCTCGGCGACAGATGGCCTCGTCAGTCGACCCCTCGATGGAAGATGCTGGGGGTGAAGGTGGACCGGAGCGGAGGAACTCATGCCTGAGTTCCTAGCCACACCAGTGCTACTGGCACAAGGGTGCGCAGTGGTCTTAGATCGGGGAGCGGCTCCCCCAGCCGATCGGTTCGTGCTGCGGTCGCTTGCCATTTGCTTGATGGGCCTCCCAAGGGGGTGATGCCTCATGCAGCAGCCCCTCCCAGAAGGACTATAGGCTGATGCAAGATCGGCTACACAAGCCACCAAAGTCCCCGGTTGCTATGGAGTTTCTAGAGAGTGCTACCTCTGATGAAGCTAGCGCACTGCCGCGGCCAGGAGCTGGACCTGGTGGGCGAGTGCAGTGTATTGGGGGTCCACCGGGGATGGCTGCGATGGAGCGAGATGGTCCCCCTCCGTGGGTTGGTTGCCGCCACGAGGGGGGTCCTCCGCCCGACCGGTGAGAGCTGCGTGGGCTCGCGTAGTCACCATCGAATCGTGGGCGCCCGCGGGATCTTTCTTGTTGTAGGGGGGAGTGACGTTTTCTTCTGATCGGTCTCACCCTCCCTACCTGGCATATCAATTTGTTGCCATCCGGATCGTCATGGCCTGTAGCTTTGATGCATCAGGTTCCCTCCGGATCCTTGGCTTCCATCTCGTGGTCGGCTTGCTAGCCTGCTCGGGGGTCCTGCAAGACAGAAGAAAACCTTGGACTAGGGATTTTGACGAAGGTACTCTGATGATCAAGTCAGTGGGATTTTCGAGGGAAATATATACCTCTGAGACGGAGAGCTAGGGAGACTCTTCGCTTCTAGAGGGTGATAAAAGAAAGGATAATAGTAATACAAGAATAGAAGAATGGAAGGGTCTTTGCCTCTTCTCCTTTTTCTTACTCTTTTTCCACATACCTTTACTTACCATTTTATGCGGGTCTTATATAGACGGGAGGCTTTCTAGGGGGTTCCCGATTCTCTCCTTCGGAGGAGGCTCTCCGTTGCCTACTGGTGCTTCTCTCTGTTAGGCTGGCTCCGTGCCTGAGCCTCCAGCAATAACGGCATTTGCCACTTTGGAGGAGGCCGTCCGAGTATTCTAGGGCATAGGGCCTAGGGGGATGCCCTTCTCTGGGAGGTCCAGGCATCCTATCATTAAAGTTACATTCTCCAAGTCGTGCGGTCGTCGACGTGTCAGCATATTGCAAGGCTGGGAGCCTGACATTGTCCGGATCATACAGATCGTATGCTCGACGCGCCGCCCATGCTAGTGCGGTACAGGCTAACAAACCCCAGACCTAAGGAAAATTACTTTGGGACCGTTGATCGTTAAGAAATGATCACTAGATTAGGGCTGATCAATTTAAATAAATTAGATCTAAATAAATAAAAATAACTAGCAATCAATTGGGTCAGGTTATCAAAGTGGATCTCACCCGAAATCATGGAATTTCACGAAATTTGGAAAAGGGAGATCGTCTTGAGGTCGTCCAAAAATCCGGACCAGTGGATCATGGGCAAACAGATTTGAAGTCGTCGGACCTGAATCACCAAAAAGAAATGATTAATAATCCCAAATCAAAATAATTAAATAAATCAAAATGCTTTGAGATCAGTGAAGCTTTGGAATTCTTGAGGCTTTGGGATCTGTGCGGCTCTGAATTCCGTGCGGGTCTTCTTGCCTTCACGTTCGTGCAAAATGGCTTTCTTCTCCACGAATCAACACCAATAAACAGGGGAGGCCGGGGCTTGCGGCTGGGTTCGTCGGTGACGGTGCTGGGCGGTGGACGGCGGTGGTGCAAGTGGAGTGGATGGCGGTTGTGGAGGACATGGTGGCAGGGACTTTGGCGTGGAGGGCACGGTTGTAGGGTCTTCGGCCGTGGAGGGCACAACTGTGGGAAATGGCTGACAGGCTCAGGTGGCTGGCGTGCGGCGGAGGCGACTGGTGGGAGCGAAGGGAGACTCCGGTGGAAGGCTTCACGAAGGGCTTCGGCTGCAGTGACGGAGTTCCGACAAGGTCCGTCTGCGGTCGTGCGGTGGATGGCGGTCTGGCCATGGATCTTCAGGATCGGACGGTTGGCAGTAGTGGGGAGGCGCTATGTTGGCTCCGGCCGGGCGGATCTAGGAAGATGGTGGTCGGACGGATCCGAGAGATCCGTGCACAGGATTTTTGATGGTTAATCCGATCTGGGAAAGGACCGATGTTCGAGATCAGATGGGTGATGGATTTTGGGGTTTTCGATAATGGCTTGAAGGAACCAGGTGTTTGATATTAGTAGGAAGTGGAAGAACAGGGAAGGGAAGAGAAG
Source organism: Areca catechu (assembly GCA_021397845.1). Classification (NCBI taxonomy): domain Eukaryota; kingdom Viridiplantae; phylum Streptophyta; class Magnoliopsida; order Arecales; family Arecaceae; genus Areca; species Areca catechu. Next base: position 181,741,500 of record CM038050.1, read on the forward strand.
AAATAGCCGGGAGGAAAACACAAAAGAGGGAGAGGAGACCCAGGAAGAGGAGGAAGGAGGGGAGAACCAGAAGAGAGAAGAAGAGAAGGGGGAGAAGTCGGGACGTACCCAGATGATTTCTCAAATATTCTTTGCTAAAATTTTATTCATGAAGAAACATGATCTTAAATAAGCCTAAAACAAGAAACAACCGATAAAACTAAATTCCTAAACAATCTCAAAATAATCGGAACTATAAGAGATTCCGATAACTCTAAATACAAATAAAAACTAATCTCCGATTTGGAGATATCCCAAACCCTCGTACATCCATAAAAATAATAAAATACTTCAAGATTCGTGTTGAAATCTTCAGGATTCATGCTGGGCTGGCACCGGGATCTGGACTAGACTAGCTGGAATCTAGGCTGGCTGGATCTGCTCAATGTCCTCATCACTTGTCCCCATGGCAGGGTATGCACCACCTCTCAGAGGGTCAGGGTGACTAGGTACTTCACTGTCTTTGTTTTGAATAATGACTTCCCCACTCTTTGCACCTTTGGCGAAAAACCATGCTCCTGATAGGAGGGTCTGCTTTGGAGAGTCGGACTTGACCTCGAACTGGAGCTGTCCTCGGATGGGGGGGCTCGTCCAATGAGCCATGCCTCGACTGGGCACTGACCTTGGCAGGGTGGTCCTTTCTGAAGAGGCAGACTTGGCCCCAACCGGGAGCTGACCTCAAACGGGGGGCTCGCCCATGAGCCCTGCCTTAACTGGGAGCTGACCTCGATAGGGCGGTCCCTTTTGGAGAGACGGACTCGATCTTAATCGGGAGCTAACCTCAGACTGGGGGCTCGTGTAATGAGTCCTACCTCATCTGGGAGCTGACCTCGGCAGGGCGGTCATTTCTGGAGAGGCAAACTCAACCTCAACCAGGAGCTGACCTCGGACAGAGGGGGCTCGTCTAATAAGCCCTGCCGCGACTGGGAGTTGACCTCGACAGGGTGGTCCCTTTGGCTTTTCATCATGTGGCCCTGTTCAGGTGTCGGGTTTCTTTACCGTCGTGGCTGTCCGCAGGCTCCACGTCAGCGAAAATCGTCGCACCGGTCCACATCAGCAAATGTCGTAGTATTAGTATGTATGTGTGTGTCTATATATATATATATATCAAGCTCGAATATGATCGATTAAATCTAGTCTCAGATCAAATCAAATCAAAATTAGATAATGGAGGTCCTATATCAATAATTTAAGCTGCTTAATGTGATATGCTATCTTAAAATTACTTGTATATAAAAAATCATGTATGTTAGAAATCCTTAACCTATGCACCAAGTGACCAAAAAAATATCTAATTTAATTTATTTAAGCTATCCAATTTTTGACTATTAGCTATATTGACTAGGAAACTCCAAATCATATAATTTTTGGTATATAAGTGGTTTTGAAATAGTAGATTATATCCAATGTTGTCCAACTAGCCAATCCAAGAAGAGGGTGAATTAAATTTTTCAAAAATTTAAATCAAATATGTGCAGTCTTTAAAAACTTGTAGAGTGATGATGAGCAAAAATATGTACTATATCAATTTTATAATGAAATGTTGAAAGTTCTACAAGTAAATAAAAGAGCACACATAAATATAATTTTTTTTACAGTGATTCAATGTATCCATTACCTACATCTACTTCTTAAGCTCCCTTTAAGAATTTTTACTATAATCTCTCCAAGATTATAACTGAATTATTTTATCAGCCTCACAATCCGAAACCTTTACTGCCAATCCCTGGCTAAACATCTAACTTCAATTCTCAATTGAAGTTAGAAAGTAAAAGAACTAAGAAAGGATAATATAAATATAAAGTTTATTAGAATGAGCAAAAATAAAGCAATAATCCATTAAAAAATGAAGCTCCTAGAAATATATGAAATCTTCAAAACTTATCTCCCTGCTAGAGTGTCAATGATTAGAAGTATTTTCAAGTGGTTGGGAGTGAAACTCTCAAATCAATGTTTCTTAGCTTTTTCTCTTTGTTCTCTATTATCACTTGGTTGCTCTTGAAATATTCTTGGTTATTGTTGCGTTTCAATAAATTTGGTGAGCTTTAAACATGTCTTCAGGATCAAAATGACTATTTGTAGCTGTTGAAGGATGAAATACGGCCATTAGTTTAAATTTGGACAATTCTGAACTTTCTACAGAATTAGCCGTTAGAGTGTTAGCAGTTCTTGAGTTGACTTAGATATCTATCGAGTCGATTTAGATTCTATCTAAGTTAGCTTGGTCTTCAAATGAGTAGACTTGATCTTAGTTCACCATTTTTTTTTAATTTTTAATTATTGAGTCAGCTCAGATTGTTATGATCAACTCGATTTCCATTCTATCAAAAAATCGGCCTTTTTGTAAAGTACTATTGGATCGACCTAGATAATTGAGGTCGACTCAATTTTTATCTGAGTTGGCTTAGTTAATATTTGGGTCAATTCAGTTGTCAGCCTCCAAATATAGTTTCTATAATTTTTAACTCTCCCTATCGAGTTGACTCGATTTCCATTCGAGTTAGCTCGATAGCATACCAACTGAAATTCGTTGTATGCCAAGTTGAACTTTAATGCATGGCTAAAACTTTGAGCCTTTAAAAAGTTTTTGATTGCACATCCTAATGCACTATTTTTGTTTTAATTTCACTGGCTTTTTCTTTTCTTTAGAGCTTCAAAACATATCTTTTATATTAAAATTTATTATCCTTAAACCTTTCTTTTAAGACTTTGCCATTTCCTGAAACATGACCTTATTCAACTTATTAATTATATTATATACTTAAATATTTTATTATTCATTAAAATCAGTCCTTGGAGCCAACAATCTGTCCCTTTTTGATAGTGATGATAAAATTTTGAGTATATAAATAAATGATATCAAAATAGATAAGACACTTTTGAAGATTTCAAATTAAGTCAAAGTAGCTCAAGGAGTGTTGATTTTGCAAAAATCCAATGATATCATTTACCTTATAGATTTTTATTACTTAAGTATTAGAGTATTTTGAAGTTGTCAGAGCAATCTTTAAGGATTTATACATAGAGCATCAAGGATATGAATTACAAATTTAGTATCAAGGCATATTATAGTGTTGAGTATCACTATATCGAGTATCAGAATATGTATCAAATCTATATTGAGTACTAAAGCATAGTATCAAGGATAGTATTAGGGTATCAGCATATAATATCAAAGTATCAAAACAAAGTATCAAAGTATTGAAACATATTACAAGATATAGTTATCATGGTATCAAAGTATATTATAAGTATCAAAATATCTAAGTATAACCTAGTTGTAATTTCAAAAATCTAATATTATATCATTTGCCTTATTATTTGCCTTCTAATGACTCATTTATATATTTTTTTCCTCCTTTTTGTCATCATCATCTAATAGATATGAAAGAAATAGCTCTCCCTATGTAAAATTTTTAGGAAAAATTAGGATGGATGTAAGAAATATGAGGGATACCAGTCATAAAGCAAATATATATCATATAAAATATCATAGATACCATTCATAAGAAGATGAGATATTATAAAACGGTACGAAGAGTGCACTACATACAAAAAGTGATACTATCCAAGAAGTACACTAAGATACAAGTATAAGATAAAAATAATATTAAAAACAAAATAGAAAGTAGTATATATATATCATCCTATGACATATCAAAGAGATTCTAAATATGTAGCTCTGGTTATCTGAGTGGATTTTTAAGGTGGCCAAGAAGCCTGCTCCATAAGATGAAAGATGAGCTGTCTGGCTCCTAGTTATGGTAACTGGTCCTATGGCAGGAGATGGATAGCTCATAGAAGATTTATGATAGGTTCTAACTAGGACTAAAGGTCTTGGCTGGCTGGAGACATGCTGTGAAGTACAATGAGGGGAGATCCTAGGAAGTGGCCTTCTAGAAGCTACAACTATTGAAGAAGATGCTGGAGATGCAGTTGGAGTTGTCTGTGCCGCTTGTGTTGTCATAGTCTTAATAATACGAGATAAAGTATAAGAAATACAATCAAGGTTTGCACGTTGAGACATGATGAGAAACACAACCAAGGTTTGCACGCTGACACATGCCTAGCGATCAATGGCAGTTTGAATATATGTAAATCTATCATCAAGCCTTTGCCTAAGTCTGTCAGTCTTAGTAGATACTATAGAGTCTCCGAGCTGCTCAAAATATCGTCTAATCTTTGTTTGGAGGTCGTTGACTCTATCAAATAATGCCTGAATCTCGATCCTGATAGATTGACACAATATCATGGCAATCCTTTATACCATATGATCATTTAGTCTATTTGAGTGATGAGGAGTACCAGGAGTCCTAGGGGATTAGGCTGGAACTGTAGAAGGTGCTGGAGTTGCATTAGGTGCTTTGGGTGGAGAGGTGGCTCGGCTCTTTGAACAGGTGACTTTGGCCTTTCCTGTCTCTCCTAACAGTATCCTATGAATCCAATAGCCACCAATCTTCCGGTACTCCATCCTATAGAGGGTCTGATCGTAGTATTCATCGTGGCACAATAACTTATTGAAAGACTCACATTCAAAAGAGATACCAAATATCTTAAATATCCTAGTCAGAACATATGGTAAGGTGAATAGGCTTTTACTCTCTTAACTGCCTCTCTCATCTGAATTAGCATCATACCAAGTGTTACGACCGTAACGGAGACGTGGCGTGTCTCAGATTTTGTTGGGCATGATTCGAGCCACGTGGAGTTTTTTCGGCCAAGTCAGTTGCGGCTCCGCCCCGACCGAAGTCGAGCTCGGCCTGGGCCCTCCTACAGCTCCGCCAGGTGTCCACCCAGGAGGGGTCCACCTCGGCCAAGGTCGGCTGCTCCCCCACTCCCTCGCCAGGTGGCGCCCGGAGACGGTCCCGCCTCGGTCGAGGTCGAGCCAGGCCCCTTCGCTCCTTCGCCAGGTGGCGCCCGGAGACGGGACCACCTCGGCCGAAGCCGAGTGCCCTTCTGCCATTTCGCCAGGTGTCCACCCAGGAGGGGTCCACCTCGGCCAAGGTCGGCAGCTCCCCCACTCCCTCGCCAGGTGGCACCCGGAGACGGTCCCGCCTCGATCGAGGTCGAGCCGGGCCCCTTCGCTCCTTCGCTAGGTGGCGCCCGGAGACGGGACCACCTCGGCCGAAGCCGAGTGCCCTTCTGCCACTCCGCCAGGTGTCCACCCAGGAGGGGTCCACCTCGGCCAAGGTCGGCAGCTCCCCCGCTCCCTCGCCAGGTGGCGCCTGGAGACGGTCCCGCCTCGGCCGAGGTCGAGCCGGGCCCCTTCGCTCCTTCGCCAGGTGGCGCCCGGAGACGGGACCACCTCGGCCGAAGCCGAGCGCCCTTCTGCCACTCCGCCAGGTGTCCACCCAGGAGGGGTCCACCTCGGCCAAGGTCGGCAGCTCCCCCGCTCCCTCGCCAGGTGGCGCCCGGAGACGGTCCCACCTCGGCCGAGGTCGAGCCGGACCCCTTCGCTCCTTCGCCAGGTGGCGCCCGGAGACGGGACCACTTCGACCGAAGCCGAGTGCCCTTCTGCCACTCCGCCAGGTGTCCACCCAGGAGGGGTCTACCTCGGCCAAGGTCGGCAGCTCCCCCGCTCCCTCGCCAGGTGGCGCCCGGAGACGGGACCACCTCGGCCGAGGTCGAGCCGGGCCCCTCCGCTCCTTCGCTAGGTGGTGCCCGGAGACGGGACCACCTCGGCCGAAGCCGAGCGTCCTTCTGCCGATTCGCCAGGTGTCCACCCAGGAGGGGTCCACCTCGGCCGAGGTCGGCCAGCTCGTACAGAGAAGGTCCCGAAGAGCGGAGGCGCGGGCTTCGAGGTTGCCCCTCGAGCCATGCGCGCCACACCTTGAGAAAGGCGCCCCGTACGAACGGCGGCGGCATGCGAAACATCACTTACATCGGCCTGACAGGTTTCGCAGTCGAGAAACGAGGCTCTGACAAAACAGGACTCGGTAACGGACAGCGCCGATGCCTGGGAGGGAGAACGCTCACGCCCGGCCCGAGGTCTGGTCGGCGGTCTGGCCTGCGCCCCCCTCCCTTACTCTTTCCCTGCTGGGCTCGGCAAACGAGGCTGGAAAGCCGCCCGGCCCACCAAACCAGAAGGGGAAAGAGAAAGGGGCGGGGGGAAGGAGATGAGAGCGACAAGGGAGCCTCCCGGGAGCGAAAAACGAGCAGGCAACGGGAGAAAATAAAAGGAAGGAGAGAAGAGACGACCAGGTAGGTGAGATAAGAAAGAAACAAAGGCTGAAAGCTTCGCTTCAAGAGCAAGATCCAAGGTCCCGAGAGGGGATCGCTTGGAGTGAGCTCGGCAAAGGAATCCAGCCGGGTTTCTGGTCTCTCTGGCATCTTTCTTGCTAGCATGTTCTCTGAGTCTGGGACTCCTTCGGTGGCCCGTCCCAGAGAATCTGTTCCCTCTCGCCGTCTACTGACTTGATCGTCGGAGCTCCCTCGCCGAAATCCTCGGCCAGGGTTTTCTGACCTTGCCTTGCAGGTTCGGTCCAGCCAGGAGGCCCCAGGAGAAGGACGGTCTAGTCGAATCGGCGGTTCTGAGGCCACGGGTGCGGCGGCGAGATCGGCAACAGATTGGTGCACCAGGTAGGGGGGCAGGACAACACCCCTAGTGGGAGCTAGCTTTCTGCAGGCAAAGCGTGCTCAGACAATGGTGGTCACTCGTGGACGCGAGGCATCCACCAGCCGTGTAGGAGAGGTCCCCTCCCCCCAAGGGGCCCATAGCCCGGAGAGGGAGCTCCCAGCTCTCCCTCCTCTTCCACCACAGCCGACTTCAGCTGACGGACCTCTCGTGGCCGTCATCCAACAGCTGCAGACCTTGACCTCGGCGATCCGGCAGCTACAACACCAGCAGCGCTCCCTGGCCACGTAGCCGCAGCCAGGGACCCCCGCGGCTCGGGCTGCGGGGCCGCGTGGGAGCCTGCGCTCCATTCAAGGCAGGCCATCCCAACCGCGGGCAGTCTCCAACCCCCACGGGAACCACCAAACTCTCACAAAAAGAAACTACTCCGGTTCGACGGATCACGAGAGTCGATCCCCGGCCGATGAAGCCGAGACGGCGCATCGCAGCAAGCGACGTCGAGGCGTGACCCTACGTCGAGACCGATCGGCGCCCCCTTCACCAGCGGCCTCGGTGGAAGATTCCACCGACGAGGCCATCAGGCACCAGGCCGAGAGGCGCCTGGAGGAGCACGAGCGCAAGTTGGTGGAGTTCGCCCGCCGATTCGCCGACCTGCAGAACTCTTCGGCGGACCCGGCGGGCTACGACTCCCATCCCCCCTTCTCTGAAGAAATCCAGGCGGAGCCGATTCCGAGCCGGTTCTGCATGCCACAGGTAGATTCCTACGACGGGACCACCGATCCTTTGGACCATCTGGAGAGCTACAAGGCTCTCATGAGGGTCCAGGGGGCCACTGACGCCCTTTTGTGCATCGCCTTCCCCGCTACCCTCCAGAAGGCCGCTCGAGTCTGGTTCACCCGCCTCGAGCCCGGATCTATTTGCTCCTTCCATCAGTTGGAAGGAAAGTTTGTGGCGCACTTCGATGCTTGTCGGAAGGTGCCGAGAGAGGTGGACAGCCTCTTCTCTATCCGCCAGCAGGACCAGGAGCTGCTCCGGGACTACATCACCCGGTTCAAGATCGCAACCCTGGAAATCTATAGCCTGGACGAGCCCGTCGCCATGCTGGCCTTGAAGCACGGGCTCAAGACGTCCCGTCTGACCTATTTCCTGGATAAAAAGCCCCCCAGGATGTACTCCGAGCTCCTCCTCCGCGCCCACAAGTACATCCGAGCGGAGGAGGCCGACCGCACCCGCCGAGAGCTAGACAGGAAGAGTTTGAAGAAGCCACCCCCAAGGGATGTTCTAGGAGCTCGGAGGCCCGGACCATCTGCCGACCCTCGCCCGAATCCGAGGTCAAAGGGTGAGGCCACTCCGGAGTGAAGGTTCACCCCTCTCCTCGCTCCCCGAACAAAGATCCTCATGGAAATTGAGGGCGAGCACTACCTCCGCCGACCTCCTCCTCAGAACCCGAGAGGTATCCGGGACAAGTCAAAGTACTGCCAGTTCCACCGCGAGCACGGCCACGACACAGAAGAGTGTCGCAACCTAAAGCGGGAGATCGAGGAGCTGATCAAGAGAGGCTACCTCAGGAAGTTTGTCAGGAATGAGGTCCCGGCGGAGGGACAACCGCTCGCGGCCTTACCCCCGGTTCCTGCAATCGACAACCGTCCAACGGAGAAGCCGGTGGGCATGATCTCACTTGGGGTCGGGCGGGCGGTAAAGAGGGCCCGGGAGGTCGGGAACTCGGAGAATGTACCCCCTTCTGAGAAGGGGAATGAAAATGAGAATGTAAACAATGATACCGTGGTGGTCGAGATGACCATCGTGAAGCATCCTGTACACCGAATTATGGTAGATAGTGGAAGCTCGGCTGACGTGCTTTTTTATGATGCTTTCTCCCGAATGAATTTGTCCCATGATTAGCTGAGGCCGGTGCACACCCCCGTGGTAGGCTTTACTGGGGACTCGGTGGGGGTCGAAGGGGAGATCACTCTCCCGGTCACCGCTGGATCCCCACCTCGGCAGACAACTGTCCTGATGATGTTTACCGTCGTCAAGCTCCCTTCGCCTTACAACGCGATTCTCGGGCATCCCGGGCTTAACCAACTGGATGCCATGATCTCCACGAAGAGGTTGTTGGTGCAATTCCCCACGGCTTCCGGGCTCGGGGTGATGAGGGGGACGACCCAGCCAGTCCCGCATTGCCTCCAGACGATCCCGGGTGCCCGGAGCACTGAGCTCGGCCCCGACATCGACGACCTTGACCTAAGGGAGAAGGAACCCAGGGGAGGACTCGTAGAGCGCCTGTTGACTTATCCCCTCGGTTCGGACCCGCTGAAGATGGTGCAGGTTGGAGCGCAGCTCCCAAAAGAAGAATGGACCCGCCTGCTGGAATTCCTCCGCACGAACACGGACGTGTTCGCCTGGTCAGCGGCCGACATGCCGTGCATTCCCTACGAGGTCATTACGCACAGGCTGAACGTGGACCCGAGCTGCCGCCCGGTCCGCCAGAAGAAGAGGAGCTTCGCTGTGGAGAGACAGAGGGCCATCAACGAGGAGGTGGAGAAACTCCTCGCCGCCGGCTTCGTGCGGGAAGTCCAATATCCCAGCTGGCTGGCGAATGTGGTCATGGTAAGGAAGAACAGTGGTAAGTGGAGGATCTGTGTAGACTACACCGACCTCAACCGAGCTTGCCCGAAGCACAGCTTCCCCCTTCCAAAGATTGACCAGCTGGTCAACACCACCTCGGGGCATCGCCTCCTATCCTTCATGGACGCCTTCTCCGGCTACAACCAGATCCGAATGAACCTGGAGGATGAAGAGCATACCGCCTTCATCACCGACCGTGGAACTTTCTGTTACAGGATGATGTCGTTTGGCCTCAAGAACGTCGGGGCCATGTACCAGCGTCTGGTCAACAGAGTCTTCAAAGACCAGATCGGTCGCAACATGCAGGTGTACGTGGACGATATGCTGGTGATGAGCAAGCCCCACTCGGATCACGTGGCCGACCTGGCGGAGACCTTCGGCAACCTCCGACGTCATCAGATGAAGCTGAACCCGGCGAAGTGCGCTTTCAGCATCTCCGCTGGGAAATTCCTGGGGTTCATGGTAACCCAGAGAGGGATTGAAGCCAATCCGGAAAAGGTCCAGGCCATCCTGGCCATGGAGCAGCCCGCCTCCAAGAAGCAAGTGCAGCAACTCACCGGCCGGGTAGCAGTCCTGAGCCGATTCATCTCCAGGTCGGCCGACCGCTGCCGACCCTTCTTCAAGGTGTTTAGGAAGATGAACGACTTCGCCTGGACCAAGGAGTGCCAGGAGGCCTTTGAAGAGCTGAAGAAGATGCTCGCATCGCCCCCACTGCTTTCCCGGCCCGAGGAGGGAGAGTAGCTCATCCTCTACCTGGCGGTCACCCCGGAGGCAGTCAGTTCGGTCCTGGTTCGGACCGACGACCAAGGAGTCCAGCGGTCGGTGTACTATACCAGCAAACTTCTTCGCGATGCGGAGCTCAGGTATCCTCGGCCCAAGAAGCTCGTTTTTGCGTTAATAGTGTCTGCTCAGCATCTCAGGCCCTATTTCCAAGTACATCCCATCGCCGTCCTGACGGATCAGCCGCTAAAAGCGGTGCTCAGCCGACCCGACACATCGGGGCGATTGGCGAAGTGGGCATTGAAGCTCAGCGAGTTCGACACGCGTACAGGGCGAGGTCGGCCATGAAAGCGCAAGTGCTGGTCGACTTCTTGGTCGAGTGCGCGAGCTTAGGCAAGGAGCCCGAGGAGGACCCCTCGCACCAGCAGCTGAAATCGGGCCCCGAGGAGCCCGGAGAGGACGCGTGGATCCTCCACGTAGATGGAGCCTCGAACTCTGACGGGAGCGGAGCCGGACTCATTCTCGCCAACAGCGGTGGGGTCGTCGCCGAATGCGCGCTTCGTTTCCAGTTCGCCGCGACAAACAATCAGGCGGAGTACGAGGCGCTCCTCGCCGGGCTGAGGGTCTCTCGCGAGCTGGGTGTGGCTAACCTCAAAGCCTTCACTGACTCCCAACTTGTGGCGGGACAGGTCTCCGGAGAATATGCCGCGCACGACCCTCAGATGGCGAAGTATTTGGAGCTTGTTAAAGCGGGCACGGTCGGGTTTCGGCACTTCAACATCTTCCACATCCCCCGCGGGGAAAATGCCCGTGCGGACACTCTTTCCCGGCTGGTGACCCTGCTGGACTCAATGCTGGGCCGCGCTCATGTAGAGCACCTCAAGGCCCCAAGCTACGAGATCCCAGTGGAGGTCCATCAGGTCAGCCGTGAGCCCAGCTGGATGGAAAAGTACGCCGAATACATAACCAGCGGTACCCTGCCAGAGGACCGTGCAGCGGCCCGCCTCATCAGAAAGAAGGCCGCGCGGTTCGTCCTGATGGATGGGCAACTATATCGAAGATCCTACTCCTATCCCCTCCTTAAATGCCTGGGACCTGCGGAGGCCAGACTCGTGCTCCGGGAGATTCATGAGGGCATCTGTGGGAACCACATGGGGGGCAGAACATTAGCCTACAAAGCCCTCTGTCAAGGCTATTTTTGGGAGACGATGAAGGAGGACGCCACCGATTTCGTGAAGAGGTGTGATCGGTGCCAGCGGCACGCCGTGGTGCAACGGCAGCCCTCCACCCCAATCTCCCAGCTTTCAGCTTCGTGGCCATTCGCCCAATGGAGAATGGACCTTCTAGGACCATTCCCACCGGCGTCTGGACAATGGAAATTCCTGATTGTGGCCATCGACTACTTCATGAAGTTGGTCGAGGCCGAACCCTTGGCGCGGATCATAGAAGCAAACATCGCCAAGTTCTTCTGGAAGTCGATCATCTGCCGCTTTGGCCTCCCCCACACCGTGATCACTGATAACGAATGCCAGTTCGACTGCCGGGAGTTTGAAGAGTTCTGCAGCGACCTCGGCATCCAGTATCGCTTCACCTCGGTGGCGCACCCTCAGACCAATGGAGAAGCCGAGGTCACGAACATGACTATTTTGTAGGGCCTCTGCACGCGACTGGACCAGGCCAAGGGCAGGTGGGCGGAGGAGCTCCCCAGTGTTCTTTGGGCGTACCACACCATCCCGAGGATGGCGACCGACGAGACCCCATTCAACCTCGTCTTCGGAGCCGAGGTGGTTATCCCAATTGAGCTCAGCCTACCCACACTGCGTGTGGAACAATACGACGAGACGGAGAACCCCGCCAGAATGATGCTCAACCATGACCTTCTTGAAGAGACGAGGGACAAGGCCCGAGTTCGGATGGCGGCATACAGGCAGCGAGTGGCCAGGTATTACAACTCCCGGGTGCGGCCGAAGTCCTTTTGTCTCGGAGATCTGGTGCTCCGGCGTGCTGAAGCTTCTTAGCCACGAGAGTGCGGGAAGCTCTCACCGAACTGGGAAGGCCTGTATAGGGTAGTGGAAGCCCTCTCTCACGGGGCCTACTACTTGGAGGAATTGCGAGGGTCCAGGTTCCCTCGGACGTGGAACGCCTCGAACCTAAGGATGTATTATCAATAATGTAAGGTTCCCCCAAACCCTGCAATAAAGTTTCTTTGCTTCAAACGCTCTTTCTCACCTCGTAGGGAAACTGGCGCATGGCTCTGAGTTCGGCATACATGACTGTGGCTGAAGGCCAGAGAAAGCGAGAAGTCCCGGACCTCGGTTTGGAAGGCGGGGCAGAGCCCAGCTCGCCCACGCGAGCACGGAGAACAGCTCGGCAAGCCGTGCAAGGCTTGAACAAAGCCTGCGGCCCCGGGGTTCAGTCCGGAAGTCCCGGACCTCGGTCTGGAAGGTGGGGCAGAGCCCAGCTCGCCCACATGAGCACGAAGAATAGCTCGGCAAGCCGCGCAAGGCTTGAACAAAGCCTGCGACCCCGGGGTTCAGTCCGGAAGTCCCGGACCTCAGTCTGGAAGGCGGGGCAGAGCCCAGCTCGCCCATGCGAGCACAGAGAACAGCTCGGCAAGCCGCACAAGGCTTGAACAAATCCTGCGGCCCCGGGGTTCAGTCCGGAAGTCCCGGACCTCGGTCTGGAAGGCGAGGCAGAGCCCAGCTCGTTCACGCGAGCACGGAGAACAGCTCGGCAAGCCGCGCAAGGCTTGAACAAAGCCTGCGGCCCCGGGGTTCAGTCCAAAAGTCCCGGACCTCGGTCTGGAAGGCGGGGCAGAGCCCAACTCGCCCACGCGAGCACGGAGAACAGCCCGGCAAGTCGCGCAAGGCTTGAACAAAGCCTGCGGCCCGAGGGTTCAGTCCGGAAGTCCCGGACTTCGGTCTGGAAGGCGGGGCAGAACCTAGTTCGCCCACGCGATCACGAAGGCAAGCCAGAAGAAGGGCCCACGCAAGGCCTACTACACTGCCACCCAGTCCGAAATGCTCCGAACTTTGACCTGAACGCTGGATGGGACCAGGTCCACCCGCGGACTCAGCCCGGAGCAGGTCCACCCTTGTCTCGGCACTCCACGCCAACACCTCAAAAAAAAAAAAAAAAAAAAGAAGAGAAGAAAAGGTGAAAGAGGAAGGCAAGGTCGAGACTTGGCAAAACTAGATCTTCATTAATTCAAGAAAAGGATTACACCAAGGGAGTCCCGACAGGCCAGGAGTCCCAAAAAACAAAAAGGAAAAAGAGATACACAGCTCAGTTTGGCACGGTGGCGGGGTCCTCAGCCTGGGTCGCGCGCTCCACGTCCTCGCCGTCGGCGGCTGCTGGCTCGGGGGGCCGCTCCGGAGCTACGACCGTGTCGCTCGCCGGGGCCGCAGCTGTGTCGCCCACCGCGCCGGGAGCCCTGCTGGTGGGTCCTTGCCTTCTACCTCCAAGAGCCATCCCACTGAGGTCGAGCTCGGGGTAGAAGGACCCCACCTTCTCTCGGCACACTTGGAACCCCTTCAGGAAGGAGTCCACAGCGGCCTCTCGGACCTCCGAGACGTACTCGTCGGAGGCCCGGAACCTCGGGACGGCTTCTTGCGCCTCCCGCTTCACGGCTTCCAGGAGCCCATTGACGTAGGCTCTTTGCTCCTTTGCCGCACTCGCCTCCCGCCTGGCCTCCTCCAGCTGACGCTCCAGCCACTGAGAATGGGCCTGGAGGCGAGCCCTCTCAGCCGCATCCTCCTCCGTGCGATGCTGGTGGGAGATCCTCTCCTCGGACAGAGAGGACTCCAGGTCCTTGACGCGCTCCTCGGTGCATGCCAGGTCCGCCTGGAGGGCCTGGTTGCTCCCTCGTAGCTCGACCCCCTTTTCCATGAGGTCTTTGACGTCGGCCGCGAGCTTGCCGAGCTTCTCTTCCTTCTCGGCATCCTTCTTCACGTACCCTACGAGGAAGTTCCTCAGCAGGAACACGTCGTTTCCAATCTACACTGCAAGAAGAACAGGTTAGTAGAAAGGCTAACCGAAGCAGCAAAGAACAGAAAATTCTGAGTTCGGACTCACCGTGAAAAGCTGCGGGAGGATCCCGAGCAAGGCGTTGGCGTAGTCCCGGCCGCTCCAAGATCGGCGGTCCTGGGAGGTGGAGGCGTACTCCATTACCTTCTCCGCGAGCCCCTTGTCGTGGATCACAGAGCACCGGTTGGTGATCACCGACGGCGGGGCCGTCAGGTCGGCTGCGACGGCGACTGACCCCCCAGGAGGAACCGTCGTCGCCGGGGCAGCTGAAGTCGCGGGCGGCGCCGTCGGCTCTGCAGTAATGATGGGGCCGGCGCGGGGTGGAACTGCTGACGGTGGGCCTCCCTCGTCAGCAGCACCGCCAGGTCTGACGGCTGGAGCATCAATGGCCCCGACCCGAGGCGGCCTGGGCGGGGGAGCAGCAGCCACCGGGCTAGGCATGGGTGCCGACGCGACCTCCTGGCTCACCTCGGTGCGAGCCCTCTTCACCGCAGGCTCATCCACCTCGATGACGTCCCTCTGGGCCGCGCCCTCCAGGAGGTTCTCCAACGAAAATTTCATGCCTGCAACACAAAAAGAGTCAGTCAGCTCGGCTAAAAGAAGAATAATGCAAAGGTAAGGGGAGGACTGAGTCTCACCCGGCTTGCGGATGGGACTGATCTCAGCCTCAAACAAGTTCTGCTTCGAGAGCAGAACCTCGAGCGCTGGGACCTCGTCGCTCAGAAGCTGGGAGTAGGCCTTTTGGTTCGCCGACTCGACTTGGAAGTTCCGGTTCGGGGACTGATCCAGTTCACTCCAGGCCCAGTCAACATCCTCGATCGAAGCAAAAAAGAACTGGTTCTTCCAACCCTTGATGGAAGAAGGGAGGTCGAACCGGAGACACCTGGGCCGGGGCAAGATGTACCACTAGCCGTCATCAGTGGAGTACCTCTTCAGGGTAAATAGAGCCCTGAAGAGGGAGAAACGGGCAACAAACCCGTGGAAGTGACAAAAGACAATGAAAGAAAAGATGACCCGGATGGCATTGGGAGCCAACTGGGCCGGGACTAGACGGAAGTAGCTGAGGAAGGAAAGGAAGAAGGGGTGCAGAGGGAACCGAAGACCCCCAAGAAGGAAGTCCTCGTAGAAGGCTATGCGGCCGGGGCCACTCATGGTGTCGCGATCCCCGGGCCGCGGAACAAAGAGACGGATTGACCCCGGGATGCCATAGACCTCCCGGAGTAAGGAAAGGTCACCTTCGGTCATCGTAGAAGTATGACCGGAGGGACCGACAGAAGGAAGGGTCGGAGGAGGAAGAGAAGAAATGGGAAGAGCAGACACGACGGGAGGAGACCTGACACCCCTGAGGATGCCAATGGTGATACCCCCAGGTTGCAGTCGCCTGCGGGTCTCCTCCGGGATCACTTCCCCCTTCGAGGAGGAAGAAGATGGAGTCCTCGGCCGGGACGAACCGGCCTCGTCCGGGTTAGAAGAAACATGGCGACGGTGCGCCATGACAGAGAAGAGGGTGAGAAAATCTCACTAGGGAGAAGGAGAAGAGCGAAGAAGAGAATGGGGGCACTCACCGAAATGCACTGTGCAACGCGGGGCAGAGGGAGTTAGCCTGCAGCAAACCGTCGACGGAGCAAGGGAAAAGGCCTCATTCTAGAAAGTCCCCTCCTTTTCAAACTCAATCGACAGCCACCGTACCCGTCATTCCGCTCCGGGCCATCGGATGATTGCCGCGTGGACGCACGCCCGGCACCGACGCCTCGTTAGCAGGAAAACGGCCTCTGCTTCGAAGCGATGCATTAATTGCGGGCGAATGGACGATGCATGGCAGCCTCCTATAGGGCCTTGGGTGCACCGAGAAACGGCGACGAGGATCGTGGCAATTATGATGCAAGATCTTCGCCTCCCCACGTCATCTCCGTATTTAATCCCAACGTTCCGTTCCACGACGCCCCAACGGAACGTTGGGTTGGGAGGCAACTATTACAGCCGTAACGGTGATGTGGCGTGTCTCAGATTTTGTTGGGCATGATTCGAGCCACGTGGAGTTTTTTCGGCCAAGTCAGTTGCGGCTCCGCCCCGACCGAAGTCAAGCTCGGCCCGGGCCCTCCTGTAGCTCCGCCAGGTGTCCACCCAGGAGGGGTCCACCTCAGCCAAGGTCGGCTGCTCCCCCGCTCCCTCGCCAGGTGGCACCCGGAGATGGTCCCGCCTCGACCGAGGTCGAGCCGGGCCCTTTCGCTCCTTCGCCAGGTGGCGCCCGGAGACGGGACCACCTCGGCCGAAGCCGAGCGCCCTTCTGCCACTCCGCCAGGTGTCCACCTAGGAGGGGTCCACCTCGGCCAAGGTCGGCAGCTCCCCCGCTCCCTCGCCAGGTGGCGCCTGGAGACGGTCCCGCCTCGACCGAGGTCGAGCTGGGCCCCTTCGCTCCTTCGCCAGGTGGCGCCCGGAGACGGGACCACCTCGGCCGAAGCCGAGCACCCTTCTGCCACTCCGCCAGGTGTCCACCCAGGAGGGGCCCACCTCGACCAAGGTCGGCAGCTCCCCCTCTCCCTCGCCAGGTGGCGCCCGGAGACGGTCCCGCCTCGGCCGAGGTCGAGCCGGGCCCCTTCGCTCCTTCGCCAGGTGGCGCCCGGAGACGGGACCACCTCGGCCGAAGTCGAGCGCCCTTCTGCCACTCCGCCAGGTGTCCACCCAGGAGGGGTCCACCTCGGCCAAGGTCGGCAGCTCCCCCGCTCCCTCGCCAGGTGGCGCCCGAAGATGGTCCCACCTCGGCCGAGGTCGAGCCGGGCCCCTTCGCTCCTTCGCCAGGTGGCGCTCGGAGACGGGACCACCTCGGCCGAAGCCGAGCGCCCTTCTGCCACTCCACCAGGTGTCCACCCAGGATGGGTCCACCTCGGCCAAGGTCGGTAGCTCCCCCGCTCCCTCGCCAGGTGGCGCCCGGAGACGGGACCACCTCGGCCGAGGTCGAGCCGGGCCCCTCCGCTCCTTCGTCAGGTAGCGCCCGGAGACGGGACCACCTCGACCGAAGCCGAGCGTCCTTCTGCCGATTCGCCAGGTATCCACCCAGGAGGGGTCCACCTCGGCCAAGGTCGGCCAGCTCGTACAGAGAAGGTCCCGAAGAGCGGAGGCGCGGGCTCCGAGGTTGCCCCTCGAGCCATGCGCACCGCACCTCGAGAAAGTTGCCCCGTACGAACGACGGCGGCACGCGAAACATCACTTACGTCGGCCCGACAGGTTCCGCAGTCGAGAGATGAGGCTCTGACAAAACAGGACCCGGTAACGGACAGCGCCGACGCCTGGGAGGGAGAACGCTCACGCCCGGCCCGAGGTCTGGTCGGCGGTCTGGCCATCAACCCCCTCCCTTACTCTTTCCCCGCTGGGCTCGGCAAACGAGGCCGGAATGCCGCCCGGCCCACTGAACCAGAAGGGGAAAGAGAAAGGGGCGGGGGTAAGGAGATGAGAGCGACAAGGGAGCCTCCCGGGAGCGAAAAACGAGCAGGCAACGGGAGGAAATAAAAGGAAGGAGAGAAGAGACGACCAGGTAGGTGAGACAAGTAAGAAACAGAGGCTGAAAGCTCCGCTTCAAGAGCAAGATCCAAGGTCCCGAGAGGGGATCGCTTGGCGTGAGCTCGGCAAAGGAATCCAGCCGGGTTTCTGATCTCTCTGGCATCTTTCTTGCTAGCACGTTCTCTGAGTCTGGGACTCCCTCGGGGGCCTGTCCCAGAGAATCTGTTCCCTCTCACCGTCTACTGACTTGATCGTCGGAGCTCCCTCGCCGGAATCCCCGGCCAGGATTTTCTGACCTTGCCTTGCAGGTTCAGTCCAGCCAGGAGGCCCCAGGGGCAGGACGGTCTAGTCGGATCGGCGGTTCCGAGGCCACGGGCGCGGCGGCGAGATCGGCAACACCAAGCAAGTTCTTTGAAGTACCTTGAATCAGATAATACATAAGGACCAGCTCTCTTTTAAAAACAAAGTCAAACTTGCTAGTCTTCGGAAGAAAAATCTGCCTAACAATGTGATGTAGAAGCTTCACATTAGTAGATAAAGTATTAGCCAAAGGATCTCCAGTCCCACCTACATCATCATGGTCTAAAACATATCTCAAACCATGCTTCTCCTCAGCTAATCTTTCAAGTACAATACCTTAAAAGGAGATGCCAAGAATCTATCATAGGATAGAATTAGTCAGTATAATCTCAATCTCTTTGATAGATAAAATAATTCCTTTAGAAATCTTCCTTAAATTTCTAAAGAACTCTCACTAGCCTAGGATAGGTCAAAATATTGGTCTTATAGAACTCCTCCCATCCCTTGGCTCTATTTATTGTCCACAAAGAAATCCACTATCATCCAAAAATTTAAAATTTATCCATCTTCCTATTGTAACCGCTATACCAGCCATTCATTCAATTAGGACATGAGATGGGGAAGGTACCAGTATGGTGACAATGGGCTTAGTTTAAGGCTGGGTTGATGGGACTCCTTCTTCTCTGACAGCCTCTCTCCTCTACCTTTCTCTTTCTCTTATGGCATGCACCATTTTTGACCACGGGCGCTTCAACTGTCAAGCGAGCTACTTCCTAGGACCCATCCTTCATAGAAATGGTAGGGATTTGAGGGGAAACAAAAGGAATATTGCCAAATCAAGGAGATTTTAATAGATGGAAGGATAGGATGAAAGAAAACACTGCTCGAGGGTGAAAGAAAGTCTTTTGACCAAAAATAGGGGCATGCAGGTCCTCCTTTTAAAATGAAAACCCATCCCTGAATCGACTCGAATGGACTATCGAGTCGGCTTAGACTCGAGTCAACTCGGACTCAAGATTTGAGTTAGCTCGGATCCAGGTCAGAGATAGAATTCAGAAAATAGTCAAAATAAATCTTGAGAGATTTCAAAAGAGTTTTTGTGAATTCTAAGAGGATTAAACTTATAAGGATTCTCCTAAATAAGAAGAATTTAACCCTAAAAAGAAAAAAAAAGATTTAATCAAAAAGATCATAAATACTTAATTATCTTTTAATTATACTAAATATATTCTCACTCAAGAATTTGATGAAAATATCAGCTAATTATCTATCAGTACTAATAAAATTATGCATTACATCACCATTGTGAATATGATCTCTTATGAAATAATATCTTATTTCATTGTGGTTAGTTCTTGAGTGTTGAATTGGATTTTTAGTTAAGCTTGCTGTACTAGTATTATCACAACTTATGGCAATATTATTTAGTTTGATGCCAAAATCTTCAAGTTATTGCTTAATCCATAAGAATTGAGTACAATAACTTCTGGCTGTAATATATTTAATCTTGGTCATAGACAATGCTATCGAACTTTATTTCTTGCTAAATCATGAGATTAAATTAACTTCAAAAAATTAACAAGTTTCACTAGTATTTTTTCTATCTAATTTATAATCAGCATAATCAGCTTCAGAATATCCAATTAATTCAATAAAAGATTATTTTGAATACTATAAACCTGTATTAATAGTACTAGAAAAATATCTAAAGATCCTTTTAACAATAAGTAAATGTGATTCTTTAGGATTAAACTAATATCTTGCACACATATATATATATATATATACATTAAATATTATATCTGATCTACTAGCAGTAAGGTAGAGCAATGATTCAATTATACCTATATAAAGCATTTGATCTACGCTCTTATCATTTTCATCTTATCAAGCTTACATGAGGAGCTCATGGATATGCTATTTTTTTATAATTCTTCATCCCAAACTTTTTGAGTATTTTCTTTGTACATTTGGTTTGGTTGATGAATATTATTTCTTTTATTTATTTTATTTAAAATTCAAGAAAGAAGTTAAGTTCTACTATCATACTCATTTTGAACTCTTCCTGTATTAACTTGATAAATTCTTGATAAAGAAAATTATTAGTAGAACCAAATATGATATTATCAACATAAACTTGAATAATTAGCAAATCATCATTTTTCTTTTTCCAAAATAAGGTAATGTCCACATAAGTTTGAAGCCTTTTCCTTTTCTTTGAATATTTTCCTATCCATTTTTAGGTTTTTTTTGGGATGTTTTGCCATTCAAATTAAGATTTTTTCTTTTTTTTAAGGATATTTTACTATCTAATTTAAAATACTTTTTTAATATTTTATCATTCAATTTGAGTTATTTTTTTAATATTTTGATATCTACTTTGAAATCTTTTCTTTTTTTTATGGCATTTTTGTTTATAAGAATTAATGATCATGCTAGTCTTCTCTTATGTGGCATTTTTATCTACGAGGATCAACAATCTTCAACTGCCTTCTCTTTGAGCATCGACCTTTTGTTTTTTGATATTTCCATTTAGAAAAAAAAATAATTTTCAAACTCATGTTGGTATCTACAGTACCATTTGGAGTTTAAGGTTGAGTGTTAGCATGATTCATGAAATAATAATAATCTATTTTATTATTTTTCACTATCATGTTATAATGACTAATATTATATAAAATGGCAGGCTACTCGGAGTAGCATAATCATATTGGTCCAAGATTTAAAATAAATACAAAAAAATCTATAGAAAAGAAATGTTAAAAGGAAAAAAATTTAGAAAAAAGAAAAATCTTTATTGAAAAATCAAGCTATATAAAAAGGTCCTACCATGCCTCACAAAGGAGATATCTCTAGCTTTTTTTTTCTCTCTCCCATAATCTTCTATTCATAAAAGAGACACCAAATATCCTTTTAAATAAAGATCATATGGCTAAAAAAGATCCGCTAAAATATAAATTCTAATATTTTTTAAAAAAATAATTAAATAAAAATAATATTAAAAATTAGAGTTTTATTTGAAATAGGACCATCAATGGTTCTCAACAAACTGATTATTAATAATCATTATTTTATTTCTAATATATTGAATAAGATAGTTGATTTATAAATTGAGGTGTTTTTACCGAGCCATAACTTTTTGCCTAGTACTTGAAGGCTCTGGATCGAAGCCGGAGGCGAGTCTGTCAATTTCATGGCCAAAACTTTTTATCTTATGAACACCACATTCAAAGAATTAGTTGAATTATTTGCAAAAAGTTACTAATTTTCTTCTCTTCACAGTTATCTGAGAAGACCTACAGAGGTTTGAACTCTCTCGATCAAAAGCTGCGGTTTTCCAAACCTTTTCCCTTGTTCGCATTCCCTGTTTATTTGGTAAGAATGACAAGCTTCGATAAGTTTTCTTTTTCTTTTTTTTCTTTACCCCCTCCCTCGAAGTATTCAATTAAGTTGTATATCATCAATATTTACTTTGCATACTCTATCAACATATTAGATTTTGAAAGATAGATTTACTGAGTTTTAACTACCAATCTCCTTAATTACTTTAACACCATTTACCTAAAGCTTGCTTTCCTTTTTGCTCCATAGTGGTGGAGAAGCCCTGGAAAGCAAGGCTCACACTATCACCCGGGCAGCGACTTGTTCCATCCAAATGACAGAGGTGATGTCATTACATCAACCATCTGCTGGTTGGCAATGGTGGCCATGCTTCTAAGTCTGTCATGGGTGATCGGTCCTGTCCCAATGCTCAAACTTTATGGTGCACCCTATATTGTAAGTGATCTCATAATCTTAGCAGCAGGTAACTTGTGTTGGTCTTGTTATCACTTCAGTAGGTCTGATAAGTGTTACTCTCTAAGCGCAGGTCTTCATAATGTGGCAGGATTTTGTTACTTACTTGCATCACCATGGCCACACCAAGAAGCTCCCATGGTATCGAGGCAAGGTATATATGTATGCCTTGTCACAAGTACGTAAGTTTAAATATCTTTTTGCTTTCACCCTCCAAAGACATCCTTGATTGCCTTCGGAAGGGAATGGTGCAATTTTTAGGATCACACAAGTAGTTGCATGTGGTCCATTGTATGGTGGTAACATGTCTTATGTTAGCAAAGGTTTTTTTTTTTTTTTTTTTTTTTTTTTAAATTATTATTATTATTATTATAGAAAAAAAAGGGTAGGGAGATTTTATTCTGGTGTAGCACCCCATTCTGGCTCCCAGCCTGTTAGGCCTTTTGTCCGATACAGAATATAAATTTTCATGTACCTTCTCCATTCATCGGGATTTACTCGAATCAGTGAGTACGTCAGCCTAGCCCCTCTACGACATCGGCGTATTAGCCGGTTCACCTTTCAGTTACGTGCATCCAAAAATTTTTAAATTTTAATCGAATCATTCACAGGATTATTTCTCAAACATGTGACCAGTCAAGGAGAGAGCCAAGTCTTTGCCAGCCGCACTATTCCTGGAGATTAGGTTAGCTAAGTTGTCCTGCATATCAAACATCAAAAAAAGTCTTTTCGTGTCAACCCGTGCCAGCTAGATTGAGTTTGTAGAAAGCATCATATAAGACAAGGCAACTAAGCTACAATGATAGATTTATTCTAATTTCAGCCCCTTGTCACATCTCGGATTGCAACCTTCCATCTTGATGTGGTGGGCACTAATTTGCAGGCTGTGTTGGATGGTAGACGACCCCTATCAAGGCATGGCCTATAAATTGATAGTCTAACTACCTAATCCACTCTTACAAAGAAATAATTAATAATATACTCTTAAAAAGAAGGAAAGAAAAAAAAATATGAGAAATCTAAAGGGTTTAATTTCCTAGCACGGTCAAAAAAATATATACATGCTTTGAAATAAGTTAGAAGAAGGTCTGCATTCACTTGGTGTAACATTGTTCATGAGTTCATCTTTCTTGCATATTCTAGGAATGGAGCTACCTACGAGGAGCGCTGACGACGCTCGATCGGGACTATGGCTGGATCAACAACATCCACCATGATATTGGAACTCATGTGATACACCATCTCTTCCCCCAGATACCCCACTACAATCTAGTAGAAGCTGTGAGTAGTAGTATAAATCACTCTACCTCTTTCTTTTCTCTAACCTTTCGTAATTAATATGTCACGTCCCGAATTCAGCACCGGAATCGGCATGCGACCGGCCGTACAAACCCTAGGTTTTATCCTAGAGATCATGTAAGGCCTGGGTATACAAGAGTCACTTATTTCAAGAAAATCTCACTCATCACCAAGCCAAGTATCTGCACGACTCTGTAAAAGAAGAAAGTAGGTTGTGAGCTCTACAGCCCAGTAAGGTTTTCATATGATCACACCAGTAATAATATACATTTCTAAAATAGCAAAATACCAGTATATTATGTCATTCAATTAAATGATCTAAGCCTCATGTATTATAAAACTTTGATAACTTTGCATTTTTCCTTTAATATTCTCATTATTGCACCTTTATCTTTAGGGTTCTGGTCTAGCCACGGTCATGTACCAGCCCATGACTGGCAACCTCAAAGCGACCATACATACTATGGTCGGTCCTGCTCACGTACTAAGCCCGTGGCTCGGCTGTCCCATGTACTATCCGCCCGTGGCCGGCTTCCACGTACAAAGCCCGTGGCTCAGGCTGTATAACCACGGTGCAACCGTAGCATGGCTAGACCAAATACCGTATTTACTTCATTAACACTTGTCAAAACATATTTTTTCATGATCTCTCGATAACCGGTATCGTGGTCCAACCCACTCGATAACCGATATCGTGGTCCAACCCATTTTAATAACTGATATCGTGGTCCAACTCACTCGATATCCAGTTTCATGGTTCAACCTATTTAGCAATCCGGTATCATGGTCCAACCCATCCGGATATCAATCTTTTTTATAACATCATGCATGAGATATCGACAATAATAATGATAAAACCACAATATCAAATATGAAATCTCAACTCTTCCATTGACCGACATCACGGTCCAAAACATCAAAATAGAACTTTTATCCGATAAACACGATATCCAGAATATAAAATAATAACAATCATAATCATATTGTTCTTCATAAAACTCAACTACACCATATAACAATAATTCATGCATGCCAATGATCATGCACTCGGATCAAAACTATGCATATAAAATAATATATAAACTGGTGATCACGTCAGAATCCTTACCTTCAACCTCTATTCAAAATATCCAGTATCAATCTATACCCGAAATTCGTCCAAATCCTCCCAGCTCAAAAGATTGATCTCCTATAATAATAAATAAATTCATCAAATCGGTTCCCCCCCGATTTTATCTTCCCTCATCTTCCAAACCAAAATCCCTTCCCTCTCCCTTACTATCTTTCTTCTCCTCTTTCTCTTTCTTCCTTCTTCTCTTCTCTTTTCCCTTCTCTTTCTCTCTCTCTTCTCCTCTCTTTTATGGCTCTCAGCAGGCTCTTCCATGCTTCCTATCGATGTCTTGTTTAAAAAGAGGAGAAAAACCCATCCAAAATCACCTTAAACGTAACCTAGGAAGTTCAAAACCATTAAAACATCTCCCCAGCCGTCAGATTTGAGATCGACGTCTCAAACCACGTCCAAATCCGAATCCAAAAGCACCTAATCAAGCCTAAACTCCTTCGAACCAATCTCAACCGTTCGATCGGACGATCGGACGGTCTAGATCGCTCAGAAACCCCATGGACCGCCATACATCGCGAGAAACGGTTGGGAAACGCCTGGGAAACACGTGGGAAACGCCCACGCGACAGCCGGCTCGGGCTGGGCCGAGCCCACGCGCCCGCGCGCGCCGAGCGCGTGGGCCTGGGCCGCGCCTTGCGCGCGCCCACGACGGGCCGGGCTGGCACCGCGCGCCCGCGCATCGCCCGCGCTCCGCGCGTTCGCTCGCCCGCGTTTGCCCGCCACGCTCCCGCTGCGCCGCACGAGCTCGCACCATGCTGCGCGTTGTTGGGCCGGTTCGGCAGCGGGCCGGCAGTTTTTTTTTTTTTTTCTTTGGGTGTTACATTCTTCTCCCGTTAAAATAATTTCGTCCTCGAAATTAGCTTGATTGAGATCTAAATCAATGCTCCCATCATAGCACTTTAAAAATCACTACGCTTCCACTGCGCACTCTGATATAATTTACTAAACCGTCTAAATTCACTAATAAATCCTTCTAAAAGTTTCTGTCATGTCTTACTAATCATCATGTTAATTCCTTAATCTCTTATATCACGATTTCAAACAATCATGACTTGAATTCAATATCACTTTGCCACGGTCTTCAAATCATCATAACTAAGATCTGTCACAATTCTTATCATATCCTAATAACCATCATGTCATTATTATTATTATCCACTAGTATCACCATCCCAAGTGATCATAACCTAAGCTCTGATACCATTCTGTCACGCCCCGAATCCAGCACCGGAATCGGCACGCGACCGGCCGCACAAACCCTAGGTTTTACCCTAGAGATCATGCAAGGCCTGGGTACACAATAGTCACTTACTTCAAGAAAATCTCACTCATCACCAAGCCAAGTATCTGCACGACTCTGTAAAAGAAGAAAGTAGGTTATGAGCTCTACAGCCCAGTAAGGTTTTCATATGATCACACCAGTAATAATATACATTTCTAAAATAGCAAAATACCAGTATATTATGTCATTCAATTAAATGATCTAAGCCTCATGTATTATAAAACTTTGATAACTTTGCATTTTTCCTTTAATATTCTAATTATTGCACCTTTATCTTTAGGGTTCTGGTCTAGCCACGGTCATGTACCAGCCCATGACTGGCAACCTCAAAGCGACCATGCATACTATGGTCGGTCCTGCTCACGTACTAAGCCCGTGGCTCGGCTATCCTACGTACTATCCGCCCGTGGCCGGCTCCCACGTACAAAGCCCGTGGCTCAGGCTGTATAACCACGGTGCAACCGTAGCATGGCTAGACCAAATACCGTATTTACTTCATTAACACTTGTCAAAACATATTTTTTTGTGATCTCTCGATAACCGGTATCATGGTCCAACCCACTCGATAACCGATATCGTGGTCCAACCCATTTTAATAACTGATATCGTGGTCCAACCCACTCGATATCCAGTTTCATGGTTCAACATATTTAGCAATCCGGTATCATGATCCAACCCATCCGGATATCAATCTTCTTTATACCATCACGCATGAGATATCGACAATAATAATGATAAAACCACAATATCAAACATGAAATCTCAACTCTTCCATTGACCGACATCACGGTCCAAATCATCAAAATAGAACTTTTATCCGATAAACACGATATCCGGAATATAAAATAATAACAATCATAATCATATTGTTCTTCATAAAACTCAACTACACCATATAACAATAATTCATGCATGCCAATGATCATGCACTCGGATCAAAACCATGCATATAAAATAATATATAAACCGGTGATCACGTCAGAATCCTTACCTTCAACCGCTATTCAAAATATCCAGTATCAATCTATATCCGAAATTCGTCCAAATCCTTCCTGCTCAAAAGATTGATCTCCTACAATAATAAATAAATTCATCAAATCGGTTCCCCCCGATTTTCTCTTCCCTCATCTTCCAAACCAAAATCCCTTCCCTCTCCCTTTCTCTCTCTCTTCTCCTCTTTCTCTTTCTTCCTTCTTCTCTTCTCTTTTCCCTTCTCTTTCTCTCTCTCTTCTCCTCTCTTTTATGGTTCTCATCAGGCTCTTCCCTGCTTCCTATCGACGTCCTGTTTAAAAAGAGAAGAAAAACCCATCCAGAATCACCTCAAACGTAACCTAGGAAGTTCAAAACCATTAAAATATCTCCCCAGCCGTCAGATCTGAGATCGACGTCTCAAACCACGTCCAAATCCGAATCCAAAAGCACCTAATCAAGCCTAAACTCCTTCGAACCAATCTCAGCCATTCGATCGGACGATCCAGATCGCTCAGAAACCCCATGGACCGCCATACATCGCGAGAAACGGTTGGGAAACGCCTGGGAAACACGTGGGAAACGCCCACGCGACAGCCGGCTTGGGCTGGGCCGAGCCCACGCTCCCGCGCGCGCCGCGCGCGTGGGCCTGGGTCGCGCCTTGCGCGCGCCCGCGACGGGCCGGGCTGGCACCGCGCGCCCGCGCGTTCGCTCGCCCGTGTTTGCCCGCCACGCTCCCGCTGCGCCGCACGAGCTCGCACCATGCTGCGTGTCGTTGGGCCGGTTCGGCAGCGGGCCGACAGTTTTTTTTTTTTTTTTCTTTGGGTGTTAGCAATTTGATGCGGTACCGTACACTCTGATATCAAGACCGATGTCGGACCGTTGATCGTTAAGAAATGATCTCTAGATTAGGGTGTCCAATTTAATTAAATTAAATCTAATTAAATAAAAAAAATACCAGCAATCAATTGAGTCAGGTTATCAAAATGGATCTCACCCGAAAACACGGAATCTCACAAAATTTGGAAGAGGGAGATCGTCCCGAGATTGTCCACAATTCGGACCAGTAGTTCACGAGCGAGGTGGATCAGAAGCCGTTGGACCTGGAATACCAAAAAAAATACAAGTGAAGAATAAATTCCAAATAAAATTTAATTAAAATCCAATGCTTTGAAATCTGTGCTCTGGGATATGTGCACTCTGGGATCCGTGCGCTCTGGGATCACCACTCAGAAACCCCATGGACCGCCACCGCGAGAAACGGTCCATGGGGTTTAGGCTTGATTAGGTGCTTTTGGATTCGGATTTGGACGTGGTTTGAGACGTCGATCTCAGATCTGACGGCTGGGGAGATATTTTAATGGTTTTGAACTTCCTAGGTTACGTTTGAGGTGATTTTGGATGGATTTTTCTCCTCTTTTTAAACAGGACGTCGATGGGAAGCAGGGAAGAGCCTGCTGAGAGCCATAAAAGAGAGGAGAAGAGAGAGAAAGAGAAGGGAAAAGAGAAGAGAAGAAGGAAGAAAGAGAAAGAAGAGAAGAGAGAGAGAAAGGGAGAGGGAAGGGATTTTGGTTTGGAAGATGAGGGAAGAGAAAATCGGGGGGAACCGATTTGATGAATTTATTTATTATTGTAGGAGATCAATCTTTTGAGCAGGAAGGATTTGGACGAATTTCGGGTATAGATTGATACTGGATATTTTGAATAGCGGTTGAAGGTAAGGATTCTGACGTGATCACCGGTTTATATATTATTTTATATGCATGGTTTTGATCCGAGTGCATGATCATTGGCATGCATGAATTATTGTTATATGGTGTAGTTGAGTTTTATGAAGAACAATATGATTATGATTATTATTATTTTATATTCCGGATATCGTGTTTATCGGATAAAAGTTCTATTTTGATGATTTGGACCGTGATGTCGGTCAATGGAAGAGTTGAGATTTCATGTTTGATATTGTGGTTTTATCATTATTATTGTCGATATCTCATGCATGATGTTATAAAGAAGATTGATATCCGGATGGGTTGGACCATGATACCGGATTGCTAAATAGGTTGAACCATGAAACTGGATATCGAGTGGGTTGGACCACGATATCAGTTATTAAAATGGATTGGACCACGATATCGATTATCGAGTGGGTTGGACCACGATACCGGTTATCGAGAGATCACAAAAAATATGTTTTGACAAGTGTTAATGAAGTAAATACGGTATTTGGTCTAGCCATGCTATGGTTGCACCGTGGTTATACAGCCTGAGCCACGGGCTTTGTACGTGGGAGCCAGCCACGGGCGGATAGTACGTGGGACAGTCGAGCCACGGGCTTAGTACGTGAGCAGGACCGACCATAGTATGCATGGTCGCTTTGAGGTTGCCAGTCATGGGCTGGTACATGACCGTGCTAGACCAGAACCCTAAAAATAAAGGTACAATAATGAGAATATTAAAGGAAAAATGCAAAGTTATCAAAGTTTTATAATACATGAGGCTTAGATCATTTAATTGAATGACATAATATACTGGTATTTTGCTATTTTAGAAATATATATTATTACTGGTGTGATCATATGAAAATCTTACTGGGCTGTAGAGCTCACAACCTACTTTCTTCTTTTACAGAGTCGTGCAGATACTTGGCTTGGTGATGAATGAGATTTTCTTGAAGTAAGTGACTCTTGTGTATCCAGGTCTTGCATGATCTTTAGGATAAAACCTAGGGTTTGTGCGGCCGGTCGCGTGCCGATTCCGGTGCTGAATTCGGGACGTGATAGAATGGTTTAATACGAGGCCTCAAATTATGATTTGTTGTTCGTTGTTGTTTATATTTCATGATTCAGACGAAGGCAGCTAGGCCTGTGCTCGGGAAATACTACCAAGAATCTCACGAGTCTGGTCCGTTTCCATTTCACCTATTTGGTATTCTGGCAAGAAGCTTGAGAATCGATCATTTTGTGAGTGATGTAGGAGATGTTATCTACTACGACCGAACCTCAACTGCATGGTGGCAGGCAGGACAAGTCCGAGCGAAGCTTTGAATTAATGTTGCTCGGGCAAAGAGATATATAGGCTATGCACTGAAAAAAATAATTTATGTTTGAATGACTTATATATCCAAGAATTCCATTAATTAGAGCTGTAATAGGAGTATAATCGAACCTTTTGGTTATCGTACTTAATGTTTTCTACATTCTTTTCTTGTCTTCTTTTTTTTATTTTTTGATAAAAAAAAAAGGATAGGGAGATAAATCCTGATGTAGCTATCCCTGCAGGCTCTCATCCAATTTTCGCTGTCTCTTCCCATCTAATGGTGAGTAGGTCAACCTAATACTTCCGGCTGGAAGAATCGTAACAAGGAAGAAATCCTGACATCTCATTCATACTTCTAAGATGTCGGCCGGTAGAATCGAAACTAGGAAGAAATCCTAACATCTCATTCATGCCAACTGTCTCGAGCTCCAGGATTAATCCCGAATTTAATCGAATCATCCTAGGGATCATTACTCGAATCCGGGACCGGTTGGTAGTAAGGCATGTCCTTTTTCAACCGGGCTACCGTCTTAACGATTTTTCTTGTCCCATCACATATATCATGGTTTACAATTTTCTACTAGAGTTTTGCAAGAGCTACAAATGGACATAATCCAAATACCAACCTTCACATGGACCGGTAATTAATCTCCATGGAAACCTATATCAATGAGCTGCTAACTAAGCAGATCACCAAAAAAATCTAAGCAGGTAACCAAGCTTTGACTCGAAAATGAAAGGTCTCTACTCCCAAGCATAAACTATCAGACTGGCCGTGGGTCTGCTTGAGTACGAGTCAAGCATGGGGTGGAAACAATTTAGGCTTTGGCGTAGCAACTTGACTTGGATGTTAAAGCCCCAGTAATTTTCAAGCTACGTATGGGCTGCCTTGTTTCAAGTGAAGTAGGGACTAAGGTCGCATGTACAACGGAATACGTAGGACCCAAATCCTCGTTCCTTCGCTCTCGGGTCGTATTCTTCCCAGCATCATTCTATTTGACTCGTTGGAAGTTGACTCCTTCAATATCCTCCCCTCCTGCTTTACTCTTAGCCTTCTCCTCTGCCATCTCACCAGCGACTCATGTAATGGCTTCATTTTCTTTCACCTCCCACTACATCAATCTTCTCCTCTTTTATCCACCTCTCCTCTTTGACTATTAGGCTCTTAACCCTACCAACTAAGCATTGCCACTTTCCATGGTTGTTGCCACCATCTATTATTACCATTGTTTTTGCCATAAGCATGCCGTCAGGTTTTCCTAACCTTCCTTTCTTGCTCGTTCCTTCTACCTTTGAGCTCGCTTTAGACCATCCGTACTTGTGCCGGGAGTATGATATATCATCAAGATGGTCTATTTCAAGATATTATTGCTTCGCAACCAAGTGAAATAATTAAAAAAAAATGGTAAAATATTTAAGTAAGCACTGGGAAGGAAATTGGAAAAGATCGATGAGACAAACTATTTATAAATAATTTATTAAGTGGATACTTCAGAAGAATTCAAGCCTTCCGCTATTAAGAACAACAAAACTAGGCCATGCCTTGATGTGCTCTCTCTCTATTTCTGCAAGAAAATGGATGAACAATGGTGATTTGTATAAAGTTTATAGAGGAAGAAAGGAAAACAAAATAACAGGGCATGCATGATAGCTACCACAAAAAGAGGAACCAAGATGGACCCAGCAGTCTGAGTCGAAACCCGGGCTCCAAGGAATACCGCCGTATTATATACTAGTCGTTACACCGCCATTTCTGCTCCACCCGGGCTCAAAGGAATACCACCGTATTATACTAGACGTTGCACCACCATCCCTGCTCCTCGATCCACATCACACCTTTCCAAAACCCTCACCCACCCCCCACCCCATCCTTTCATCAATAGAAAATGAAATCCTCCTCCCAAGGCCAAAGACCTCCATTCATTGGTAGACCCCACCCAGAGAATGAGAGAGAGAGAGAGAGGGGGGGTGGGGGGTGTTATTTATCACTTCCCCTTTCTTCTTCCCTCATGTAAGGTGAGAGGCAAGTTCATAAACTGGAGTTGAAAGAGGTGCATTCCCATGTGAATGAAGAAGCCAATTGGGTAGTAGAACTACCTACCATCATCACCGCTTGCTCCCAAACCCCGTTCCGTTCCGTTCCGTTGTTCTTGTCGGTGGGTTATCCGATAAAGGTCTCAGCCCCACCCGTCCATTCTAAAGCTACAAGCCCAACTCTTCCTCTCTGTCTCTATGTCTCTCTCTCTCTCTCTCTCTCTCTCTCTCTCTCTCTAAAAGCCTAGTCCAGCGCAAAAAATAAGGCTTCTTGGAGAGTTAGGTCGGTGAGGCGCCTTCTCTCTCTAGGTTCTCTATTGTCCATGATGTGAAACCCTAGCGTCGCACCCATAGGCTTTACGGCCTCGGATTTGAAGAAGGAGAGAAGGCGTGGGTCTCGCCGGATCGCCGCCACAAGATGGGCAACTGCTGCCGCTCGCCGGCCGCCGTCGCCCGGGAGGACGTCAAGTCCCACTTCTCTGCCGCACACCACCACCAAGCCGCCGGCGCCGGCGCCGGCGCCAAGAACAACCACCACCACCACCACCACCACAATGGCGCCGCAGGTGGCCACCCCAAGCGGCTCACCGTCCTCATCGACGGCGCCTGCGACGCCGCCCTCGCCGGCGGCATCGAGGAGAAGTACCTCCTCGACCGCGAGCTCGGAAGGGGAGAGTTCGGGGTCACCTATCTCTGTATGGACCGCGATACAAAAGATCTTCTTGCCTGCAAGTCGATCTCGAAGCGGAAGCTCCGGACGGCCATCGACGTGGAGG
Organism: Areca catechu; assembly: GCA_021397845.1. Classification (NCBI taxonomy): domain Eukaryota; kingdom Viridiplantae; phylum Streptophyta; class Magnoliopsida; order Arecales; family Arecaceae; genus Areca; species Areca catechu. Next base: position 181,773,602 of record CM038050.1, read on the forward strand.
ACGTCCGGCGGGAGGTGGCGATCATGCGGCATCTCCCCAGAAGCCCCAGCATTGTGAGCTTGAGGGAAGCGTGCGAGGACGAGAATGCGGTGCATTTGGTGATGGAGTTGTGCGAGGGTGGGGAGCTCTTCGACCGCATCGTGGCGCGGGGGCATTACACCGAGCGGGCCGCCGCCGCCGTCACCCGGACCATCGTCGAGGTCGTCCAGCTCTGCCACCGGCATGGGGTGATCCACCGGGACCTGAAGCCGGAGAACTTCCTCTTTGCCAACAAGAAGGAGAACTCGCCGTTGAAAGCGATCGATTTTGGGTTGTCTATATTCTTCAAGCCTGGTGAGTACGGGCGCGATTTCTTTCCTTCTTCTTTTCCACTTGATCTGTTTGGGTTTGCCGAAAGTATGGATGCTTTCGATGAGTTGTGCTACTATTACTTCCTGTTGGAATATGTTGTCATTATTATTGAGATAATGCCTGCCGAATTACGAAGTTTGGCTTGTAATAGAGGCAATTGCCGCTACAGTAACTGCTGCAATGAGATTGCTTTTGCTTAGCTGTGGTAATTGGACGCATACACTGAGGAGAAACAGAAGTCGAAGCATGCTATAAAATCAAATGTGCTGTTTCTTGGAGCCTGGTGCATAATAATGGGGACGGAGATGAAAGAGGAAGAAGACTGGTTGGTCTGGCATTGACTGCTTGTGAATTGTGATCACAAAGAAGTGGAAGCTAAATACAATGTCTCTTTTTATGCTTTTCTTTTCCCTTTTTTGCCAATTTCTGTCAACAAGGTTTCGGTATTAAGAAGAAATTAGTTTGGTAGCTTGACATTATTGTTGGGTAAACGATATTGTTGTTTGATTTGAGTCAAATATATGTTGATGGCTCAATGCCAGTATTTGCTTTAATTTATTTTTTAAAAAAGATAATTTTTAAATTCAAATAAGAATCTTTTTTAGAGCTACCGACGTAACCATGAGTGTTGAAGCCTTGGCCCAACTATTTGGCAGATAACATATTTCTCATTAATTACTCCCGCTAAGGATTATCTCCGATGTCACTGCTCGTTACTAGTTATTCTTGTATCCTCTCTTACAATGCCGCTCATATGATCTTAACTCCTGTTCCTTTTTTTTTTTTTTTGGCCCCTGGACATAAAAATGAGCATCTCTTCTTGTGCAGGATTAGACCTTCTATTTCATTCCCATGCAACATCTAAATTAGTTTCCTATGACTTGATTCTTGACCATTTTAGCTTATGTGCCTCTTTTAGCATACTTGTTTACTATTCTATTCTTCTTAGTTTTGAAACAACATTTTAGCATATATGCTCATTTCTCAATTAGGTTGTTTGATAGGACTTGACCTGTAGCTTGCCTTTTTGAGCAGCTGAACTTCAAATCATCCTGGTCTTGTTGCTGTCTCAAGCATGCATCTATGTATTCTTAAGTTGCTTGGCTTGTCACATTACATACCTTAGAATCACTAACTGATTTATCCTTTAAACTAGCACATCGCCATCGCCAGATATTAGGGACTTCTTTTTTAATTTTCCTGATTTTAACATTTGTTCTGTTCTGTTTGCTAATATTTGCCTTTTGGCATTCTAGGAGAAAAATTCTCTGAGATTGTAGGAAGTCCATACTACATGGCTCCTGAAGTCTTGAAGCGGAATTATGGGCCAGAGATAGATATATGGAGTGCAGGAGTTATTCTCTACATTTTATTATGTGGAGTTCCCCCATTTTGGGCTGGTAAGTTTTTTCTTTTTCTTTGCTAAAGAAATCTGTCCTCTGTTATCTTTATATCCAGTCCTGCATTACTTCTGCTTTGCTGGAAAGGGATATTCCTTTGCCTTACTAGAACAGTCTCTTCTTAACTAGAGTTTATTAAGTTTAGACTAATTTTGATATAATTTTGTAAAAAAGCCATTTTCTGATGAAGAATGTAATATGCTTAAATTGCAGAAACTGAACAAGGGGTTGCACAAGCCATTCTTCGGGGGATTATAGATTTTAAGCGTGAACCATGGCCAAATGTTTCAGAAAATGCTAAGAAACTGGTTCGACAGATGTTGGAGCCTGACCCAAAGCTTAGACTAACAGCAAAGCAAGTTCTAGGTGTGTTATATCTTGTTCTTTTGCTGGCTCATGTACTGAAATCATCTTGCTTGTTTGCTGAATGAAATTTGCAATCAACAAGTAGAATTTAGTTGCGACTGTGTATTAGAACTCTTCATTGCTTACTAGCCTTGATTTGATTGCTTTTACCTGTTGATGATTCAATTCTTGGTGGTATTACTAAATCTTGTTACAAATTCTAATTTTCAGTTGCTCAACATCCATTCATCTTATAACCTCTTGGAATTTACTTGAACCAATGGAACATAGTGCCTAATATTTCCTTGACAACTAATTTAGGAGTGTCAGAATGAAGATAAAGTATATGCAATATCATTGTAAAATCTGAAGTTCAAAACTTTATTTATATTCTTTCATTATTTTAATAAATGGATTGGGCTCTGCCATTTTTTTCCCAAAAAAAAAAAAAAATCATGAATATTGCTACTAGTTGCAAGGCTCCAGCTATCAGTTTTACTGTCATTGCATTTTTTCCCTTGATTTTTAGTTAACAATAACAATCCTAATGCTGCTAAGCTGCTAAGTGATGATTCTTGTTTGATGAAGATCGACAAATGATGGGCAAATTCTACCTTCTAGATCAGTCGAGCTGTGTTATTTCCAGTTGTTTGTCCAAGATTCTTGGCCAAGAAATTCTGGTAGAGATTCATTATAGAACCATAAATGACCCTTGGTGTTACTGCCTGCCATCCTTGGACAACCAACAGTTGTTGAGACACAAGCATGCTTATCTGTGGTATGAATGGTGTGTTGGTCATCCTCGCAATTTTCCTTCTGGGTCTCTAATTACTATTTACTGCTTGTGTTGTGCAGTGCAATGCACATGAGATAAGGATTGATGACTGTGATTAAATAAAAAAGATATTTGTGCAATACGGAATGAGGTGAGATATGTGAAGCATATGGAGAGTACAGGAAACATGGTGTACTTGGAAGTCTGTCCATTTCTCTCTTCTCCTTTCTCTTTCTTAGATCTCATTTCATCCCCTATGCCAAACCAATGTTGACATAGTTTCTTCCATGATAATCTTGTTCCCTTCATATCATGAAATACTTTCTTGGGTATTATGGATTCTTGCATATATTCTGATATCTATTTTGAATTCTGGTTCCCCCCCACCTCCTTTTGGACTCTATTAGTAATAGCAGTGATCACAATCTATGATACCCAGACTTGTCATGCACCCCTGATGTACCAATGTTGACATGGGTATGCTTACAAGGTATGACTCCAACTTATAGCTAATGCCCACAGACTCGTTTAGACGGACACCTGCTTTGAAAATGATGAGAAAGGAAAAGGGTGTAAGGTTAGGGTTTTTATTAATAGGCCAATGGCACGTCCATTGCACGTGGATTATTAAATAGAGGAGAATGTGACCGATGGTTGGGATCTCATCGACTTAAACAAGAAAATTTAAGTTCAGTCCCTGCATCACATTTAATCTACAGTCGGGTCTTATTAACACTATTGTCAACTATCAGACCCTTATTTTGGTGAAAATTTATTTTACTCCCTAGATCATGCATAAAACAAAATATGAATTTGTATAAATAGAAAATTATATATATATAACCTACAAATTTGCATAAATATGCATTCGGACTAAAAAAAAATAATTGAGGTGGTGTGTCCACACACCTGTATCCTACTTTAGATTTCTTTTTAGCTAGGTCCTGATTCCCCGAAGAAGCATACTTGTACCTAACACTTGAATCCAAGTTTATGTAACATAGATCCCGATTGTTCTTTGTTGGACTTATAATTGTTAAACCCCATTTTTCATCTTACATCATGATCAGCTGAATGTCCAGTCTCAACAACAGATGGATGTTTCTCCTTTTTGGACTTTATCAGTAGTAGCAGTAATCCCAATTTACCTTTCTTTGTTGGATTTTCCATCTTACATTGTGAGTACATGATGGTTGAATGCCCAATCTGAACAACCAATGGATGTTTCATTGGAGATAACTTTGTGTAGGCATGTGTGTGTACATGTGCGCACATATAGTAGGAGATGTGTTGAATTCAGATGTAAGGGTTAATATTTTTGAGTTTAACATATTAAGATCAAATTGTTCAAGCTTAGTTGCTTAAATATAAGCAAAAGCTCATAAAGCAGATGATACCTATGTTTAGATGGACACCCGCTGCCTTCAGTGCCTTGCTTAGGGCTAACTCTGTAAATGGGTCGGGTTGATTCGTGACCCGACCTGACTTGTGAAGACCTGACCGAAGTGTTTAAAAGGACCTGTGGAGCCGGGTTGGGTTCTAAAATTGGAACCCTCAGGCCAGGTCTGGGCTTATTGAATTCTGACCCGACCCAGCCCGCATACTTTTCTGGATTTATATAGATCTTATCTTCAATGACCTGACTCAAACCTATTTTATGATCTAGATAGAATAGGCAAACCAATCTCGGGTCTTGACCCATTGCCCAAAGCCGAACCCGAGTCATCCATTAAATCCCCCGGTCCCCCTCCCCTTCCCAAACTCCCCTCCCTTCTCTCCTTGCACAAACTATCACCATCTATTCTCTTCCTAATTCGATCGAAATCCCTTCCGTTGGCCTCAAAATGTGGTGATACATACCCTTCTTTGAAGCCATACTCCAAGTTTTTTTCAGATTAGAGAGAGAGAGAATGTCGGAGAACTGTGCTGTCATTGCCATCAAGCCCTAGGCGGCCTAGATATTTGACGCCTTCACAAGAGACGAAGCCCTCACAAGAGCCCTCTAGACTCCTTTTCCGGCATCGACTTCATCTCCACCCCCTCCTGTGTTTGCCGATGTCCTCTCCTCATCCCTCTCCTCCGCTAATGTTATCAAGTTTGAGCCCATTGTCTCTCCCTCCAATCCTCGCTCAAGCTTGAAGCGACAGGCGGCAATGGGAAGGATTTCAAAGAAGTCGTGGGCCTCAAAGCGGTGCCTGACTATGTACATGAATGCCGACCCAGTCAACTTTTGCCAGATGGTCTAGCAAGTCACTAGGGTCCTGCTCAGTGACACCAAGCTTCCAATCAAGTCAGTGTTGAACTCAAGCTGTAGCAAGCCGGGGAGCTGGACCGGGATCCAGCTTTAGAGTTGCCTCTTGACACTACACACCTCAGCTTTTTTGTTGGACCGGGCCGGGGCTGATGTGCCACAGTTGGTGTTTGGTTTGACTAAACCGATGGTGAATGGGCAAGCTGGGTTTGAGTTCGAACCATTTTCGAGGTTCTTGACCTTGGAGTCTTGGGGGGTCATATAGGCGGGAGCAATAGTGAGAGAAGAACCAATAAATCATTTTTTTCCATGTTTCTTGTATTTTAAGTTCCAGGCCCTACTTGAATCGGATTTTAACTGGATCCATATTTCATGGATTGGGGCTAGGTTATATATGGATCCAATGTCACCCGAATGACCCGATGGGTCAAGAAATTTGGCCATGGACCTGACCCGACCTGACTCAATCTTCTATTGGGCTAGATTTGGGTCCAATATCAAGACTTGATGAAGGAACCGGGTCAGGCTAGGCTTATTCATGACCTGGTCTGACCCGAATCATTTACACCCCTACTTAGGGCTTGACTGCCTACATGTATCCTTAAATTGACAAAGCACCAGGTATCTAATAGCCAGGATATGCTTATGTTGGTGACAACATCAAATGGACTTTATTTTGGTGCAAGTTAGGGTATCAGGTGAGCAAACATTGTGTTGATTCTTCTTCAGAGCTGCTTGAGCATTAAGTGACATCAATTGTTAAGCATGTTCTTTTGAATACAAAATTAAACTTATCACGCAATTTGTCAAAGAATTTATTATCTTACTAGATAACATGCAGTACATTAAGACAAGTCCTAACATGCAGTACATTAAGACAAGTTCTCAAACACATAAAATAACGTTTCCTTAATTTATCATTTCTTCTTTATCTTGTTATGATTTATCGTTCAGTTACTTTTATATGTTTTTGAACGTTATGGATTTTTGGCTGCCATTTGTGGAGGCACCAGTGTGCTGCCTGAAAGCAATTTGGTTTTTAGCCACCTATGTACTGTAAGTCATTTTAAAGACTGCATAAAAGGAAAATGAGAACTCGAAGTGATAGCTTTGTCAGTCTGCATACAAAAATGTTTCCTTAATTTATCATTTCTTCTTTATCTTGTTATGATTTATCTTTCAGTTACTTTTATATGTTTATTGGCATTATATTTTTTGGCTGCCATTTGCTTAGGCATCAGTGTAATTGCCAGAGTGCAAATTGGTTTTTAGCTGCCAATGTACCATAACCTATTTTACAGACTGCATAGAAGGAAAATCAGAACTCAAAGCAAGAGCTTTGTCAACCTACGTTTTCCTCAATTACTTGGTTTGGTGTTGAATGTGTAATTGAGTTAATATTGGTGACATTAGATTGCTTTGGCTGGAGCTTTTCCAGATCCTGTTCCTCTGTGAATGCCGGCTATGGATTTAATATGGTCCAATCCCACAGTTGTTGGAACTGGATTGAATGTGTTGTGGTTGGTGACTTCAAGTGTTTGGATGTTGCAATCAGTTTTGTTTTTTTGTTTTTTTTTTTGGAGGATGGGAACTTCTATAGATTTCACTTGTGCCATGAGTTTTAACTGGATTTAGAAATATTTTAGCTTTTATGGGTACTTAGCATTCATTACTTGAAGATAGAGTTTATGAGCTAGAAGTAAGACCATGGTTTTGTTAAATATTTCATCAGACCATCCTGTGATGGCTCAAATTCAAGTTGCAATATTTTCAAGTTGCGAATTTTGTCACCTATTAGTTTTATAATCCCATTGATAAAGCAGCTACTCACTGTTCACATAAAGGCATTTCATGATTATTTTGTTACCAATCATATCATATACGAGGTTTTGAGATAATGGGAAGTACTTTTCACAGTGTGTATACAGGATTCTATTATAGCAAGTAGGAAGAGAAGTGTTAATTTCTAATTAGGCATTCCTATTATCCAAAAGTTATCGATGTGCTTCAAAATTTTGTGAGTCTTTTGTATCCAAAACAATTTGCAGTGCGATTAATATAAAATGAAAGTATTGAGTTATAATCTTCATTCACCAACTGCTTCCTTTGAATTTGCTTGTCATATTTTTTTTCCTTTGAAAAAATATAACGAGAGCTTTCCATCATTCTATTAACTCATGCTTCTCTACTCCAGTGGAAAAATGAGGTTATCTGCTTAAGCCTGTGATGATTTCTTTCTACAGAAGTTTTAGAGAACTTTGCTTTTCAAAACTTGGCCTAATTATTTCTAGCTCTTCTTTTTCTTTGTTGGTGATTAAGTTGGATGTACTAAGCTTTCTTGACTACTTTGATCTTATTAGTCTTCTGTGTTTAGTGTTTCCATCAGGACCTGTTTTATTTTATCAATATCTTTTGATTATAGTGTTCGGAGTCTGTTGATTTTGTAAAAATTATGTGGTCAATGTCATGTTTTTAACTTTTTACAGCCAGATACATGTACTGCATTGCTACTACTATACACATTATTTTTTTCTATGTATTTTGGTCGCTGTCGTTGGCGGTCAAAAATAAGATCTACTCACTACTATATCTAGTGGTAAGTCGGGATCGTATCCTTGAGGACCGAGGGCAATTATTTCATGAAAAAGAAGAGCAAAAAAAAATTACTTGTAAAGATTAGATTAAAAGCAATAATTATGAAAAGATGACAACGAATTAATTACTTAAATTGAGACAGCAGGAGAAATAACCCGGAAATCTGAATCCACCATGCACTTTGGTTTCACCTTCTTTTTTTTATGTCACAATAGCAATAATTTTTGCATATTCAGGGTTAGAATAGTTTATCTCTTGCTAGACTCGGGCCATATTCGGAGATCATGTCATGTCCTCTTAGAGTATAAACTGTCTAACTGTAGTGCAAGTGCAGGGGTCTAATCTACCATACTACGATCTACCTCTCTTAGGCACGTGCCATATCCTGAGATCATGATACGTTGATAGAGGGTGTAGACCGTGTATGCTAAATTAATACCTTAATCAGAGAAAAATCAACAGATGTAGATAAGAACAACATACCTTTATTGTTTAGGAATTAAATAAAAAAAGAAGCAAAAAACTTGAGCACAGGCTTCATCTTCATCCTAGGTTGAAGGAGTCTAGCCATGCATCGTTGCTGCCTGCATCTCTTCTATAATTCCTCACTTTTCCAAGCCTAATACATTGATCTAAAAATAAGAAAGCAAGAAACTAGAGTGGATAAAATTTGCTGAAGAATTTGGTGCCTCTAGGTAGAAGTACAGGAGCCTTTTTATAGGGTTCGATATAGAAGAGTCTTCATGTTTTTCCAGTATGGGACTAAACATAAAGATCAAATGGGTGGCTAAGATTTATTGTTTACATAATTAATAGTAGGATGGTAAATCCAAATCCTGGTTGAAGTAGACCGTAGAGTCTTGTTCCAAATCAATGCTGACTCGCTGAGGGTTAGGTGCCATTGGATCTTGATCGGAGGTCCAGAATTCAATTATAATAGGAAAATCATCATGAGCCATTTAGTGCTCTGAGATCTGTGCTATCCCTTTCCCTTGATCGGTTTGGTCTTGTCGCCCAGCGTTGTTGCTAGCTCTCCTTGGACCGTGGCTTGTAGCAGTGACCGGTGGATCTCAGATTGAGGAAGATGGCTTGGATGGCGGTCAGCGGTGAGGATGGGCAGTTGATGATGCTGTCGGGGATGAGAGGAGACGATGGTGCTGGGCATGATGGGCAGCGGCGTGGCGGCTCCTGGTGTCCCACGCCGGTGAATGGTGGTTCTTGGTGTCCCACGGTGGCGATGAACTCCAATGGACGGTGGCGATGGGGTGGCGTGGAGGACGGCGATGATGATCCACAGCAGTGATCGAACAAAAAATTGGAAGAAAAATCCGTGTAGGCGGTGCTTAGGCGGCTCCTCCAAGCCGAAAATTATTTTCCAGCATATCCTCCGGCCATGGGCAGCGAGGGAAAGCTTCCCAGCGGCTTCTTCGGCGAGAATAGTGCTCGGGAAGGTCGGTGGTCTATGGAACTGCCCCGTCTAATGGCTGCCGGTGGACCGGTTGATGTTCCGTAGATCGAGCGATCGATCCACGGTGGACTGGCTACTCCAAAAATCATGCAATTCCTTTAACAACTTAAACTTTGATTCTAGACCCGTTCGAACTTCGATTTGAGTACCGTCTGCACCGTTAAACTCCAAACATTGAGCTTTTCCCATCTATGGACTCCTTTTCTGCAAAACTTTAATAAAAGTATCAATTCTTAATAAATTTATATTAATTAATCTTTATTTTAATGATTAAATTTGGATAATTAATAGACTCATCACATCTCCCAACTTAATTATTGCTAGTCTTTTAGCAATGTAATAGAATCATGTGTCACTAAGATCCTCCTTTGCAGAACTAGATCTATAGGCTGAAAGCTAAAAGAAGTCAGCTAGTATCATTAAGTATCGAGTTCTCGAAGTAGATTTCGCGATCCGAACTGTTAGAAACTTTTTTACTGTTCATTTAAAGATTTACAACACTTGTATTTGTGATGACTAACTTAATATTTCGGTACTAGCTTGTAAGGAACAATGGTATTTTCGCTTATCACTTATTTTGGTCAATTTTTTATACATCCCCAAATTAAGCACATGAGCCGAGATAGCTTTCACACTACCTAATTTCTTTTGGTGATATTTTTACACTATCCACTTTTTGACGCGAACAACAATGCTTAGACGAAGCTGCCCGGTTATTCGATGGGAAACCAATATTAGAACTTGTCTTTTTTCTCTTTTTTTTAATCAGGCAGGTAGCTCTTTTCTCAATTTTAAGTTTCTTTCAACGGGGAGTATATCAATTATAATTTTCAGTAATAATTGAATCTCCAATTGACCTTACAACTAATACCTAGTTTACTTCGTCAGTGTGCATGTGCAATGGAAGTGCTAATAGCCTTTAGATGATCTAAGTAGGTCGCTAAAAGTTTGACCAGCTAGTCTACTCTTTAGCTCACTACAGTAATTAGCCAATACTCTCTAACTCTAATATCTTTTTCTAATCTGTTTTGTTCAAGAATTTTTTTCATGGCACATTTTTCAAAATTTTTTTTAAAGATTGCCAAGGTGTTTTGAAATATATTTTTCAAAAAAGTTTCCTTACCCTCAACTTAATTTTCATATAAGGAAGACAAACAAGGAGGGATACCACTTAGACGAGATATGTTTGGTGTAATGCTTGGAGTGATCATGTAGAGTAGTCTCTTATTCCTAGAATAAGAATCACTAAAATAGAAGTCAGAAAATGATAAAAATTTGGATTGCCTTCCAAAAAGCACTAAATTTAATGTCTTTAGGTAGACGTCATGGCCTACTCTGCTTTGTATAGAGTCATAACCTTCCTAGCTTTTTCGGTGGTTAATTCTAAAAGTGGTTTCAGGCGTTGTTCATTAACTTTAAAGATAGCACCATTATTTGGATTTTCAATTTTTATAGCTCCATGTGGGTAGACTTCTTTTACTATGTAAGGGCCAATCCATCTTGATCTCAATTTTTCAGGAAATAGGTGAAGCCTAGAATTATATAAGAGAATTTTTTGCCCATGCGTAAAAGATTTTCTGAAGATAGCTTTGTCATGGAAAGTTTTAGTTCTCTTATAAATTTTTGCATTCTCACGTGCTTCATTCTTGATTTTCTCATGTTCATCCACATGTAACTTCTTCTAGCCTCCGGCTGCGTCCAAATCCATGCTCAGTTATTTTATGGCCTACATTGTCCTATGTTCTGATTCTAATGACAAGTGACATGCTTTACCAAATACAAGTCTGTAAGGAGACATTCTTAAATTGGTCTTGAAGGTAGTGCAAAATGCCCATGGTGCATCCACTAGCTTTACTGACCAATCCTTTCTGTTAGAGCTCACAGTCTTCTCTAAGATCTATTTGACTTGTCGTTTAAAAACCTCTACTTGTCCACTCGTTTGCGGGTGATAGGGTGTGGCCATCTTATTGGTGATGTTATACTTTTTCATTAGTGATGCGAAGGATTGGTTGCAGAAGTGTGTTCCGCGATCATTGATGATAGCCCTTGGAATACCAAAGCGGGAGAGGATATGTTCCTTGAGAAATTTTACAACAAATTTGCTGTCATTGGTTTTGCAAGGTATTGCCTCTATTCACTTGGATATGTAATATGCGGCTACCAAAATATACTCGTTTCCAAAAGATTTTGGAAACGGTTCCATAAAATCAATTTCCCAAACATCAAAGATCTCTACAATCAATATTGGACTCATAGGCATCATATCTCTCTTCGTGATCCGGCCTATTTGCTAGCATCTAACACAACTTTTACAGTATTTGTAAGCGTCTTTAAATAGGTTTGGCCAGTAGAATCTATATTGGAGTACCTTTGTCGTTGTCTTTTTGGCTCCAAAATGACCACTACAAGCTTGGTCATGGCGAAAGGACAAAATGCTCCTAACTTCTTGATCTGGAATGCATCTTCTAATAATCAGGTTAGGACATTATTTAAATAGGTAAAGATCATCCCAAATAAAGTATTTTACTTGGAAGAAAAATCGATTTCTATTCTAAGCATTCTAGTGCATCGGAATCTGATTAGTGGCCAGGTAATTGACTATGTCGGCATACCATGGTTTCGTGGTAGTAGACATAAGTTCATGAGGAAAGGACTCATTAATAGGTATTTTTTCAGTAGGTGTGATTGCTAACCTAGATAAGTGATCGGTCACTACATTTTTGGTACCTTTTTTTATCTTTAATCTCTAGGTCAAATTCTTGTAAAAGCAGGATCCATCTAATTAGGCATGCCTTGGTATCCTTCTTTGAAAGAAGATGTTTAATGGCAGAGTGATCAATATAGATGACTACATGAGATTCCACTAAATAAGATTTAAATTTTTCTAGTACAAATATCATAGCTAAAAATTCTTTCTCAGTAGTAGAATAGTTGAGTTGTGCATCATTCAAGGTCTTGCTAGCATAGTAGATCACTCGAGGTAGCTTATCAATTCTTTGACGTAGGATCACTCCTATGGCATGATCGGATGCGTCACACAAGCTCAAAAGGTTGAGTCCATACAGGTGGGTGAATGATTGAGGCTGAGGTTAATTCTTTCTTTAAGTGTTCAAAGAACTCGAGACATTCATATGTGAAGTTAAATTTGACTTCTTTGGTTAATAGGTTAGTCAATGGTCGAGCCACTTTGTTAAAATTCTTGATAAATCTTCTGTAAAACCCAGTGTGTCCAAGGAATGATCTTGTTTCTTTGACTGATTTTAGGTGGAGGGAGATTAGCAATCAAATCTACCTTGGCCTTGTCTACTTCTATACCTTTGCTTGAAATTACGTGGCCAAGGACTATACCTTCACCATAAATTCTCTTTTTCAATTTAATACTAGATGCTTTTCCTTACATCTTTCTGAGACCAGTCTAAGGTGATATAAGCATTCAGAAAAAGTAAATCCAAAGATGGAAAAGTCATTCATGAAAATTTCACGGAACCGTTCTACCATATCAGAAAAAATATTCATTATGCATCTTTGAAAGGTAGATAGTGCATTATACAAGCCAGAGGGCATACGTCTATAGGCGAAGGTTCCATATGGACAGATAATTGTAGTCTTCTCTTGATCTTCTAGGGCTATCGCAATTTGATTATAACCAGAGTATCCATCCAGAAAATAGTAAAAATCAAGCCCCACTAATCGTTCTAGCATTTGGTCTATAAAGGGCAGAGGAAAGTGGTCCTTCTTGGTGGCTGCATTTAATTTTTTATAATTGATGCACACCCTTCATCTAGTTTGAATTCTTGTTGGGTTCAACTCATTGTTGTCATTTTGTATCACTGTAACTCCTGACTTCTTAGGTACCACTTGCACAGGACTTGTCCAAGAACTATCTGAAATAGGATAAATTATACCAATGTCAAGGAGTTTGATAATCTCTTTTCTTACTACTTCTTTCATGGTTGGGTTAAGTCTCTTTTGGCGATCTTTTATAGGCTTGGCTTCCTCCCTTAAGTGGATCCTGTGTTGAACGATCGAGGGGCTGATCCCCTTTATATCAGCAGATCGCTATCGTAGGCGGTCAAAAATAATTCACCAACTCAACTCTATAGCTAGGATGAGTCGGGATCGTATTCTCAGAGATCTTAGGGCTAAGTTATAATTTAGAAAAAGAAAAGAAAAGTAATTGTTGTTGAAAACAAAAGTGAGTGAGTAATTAAACTACTCCCAAGGTGAAGCAAGATGGGAATGAGTGTTTCAGGAGAGGAAGAGTGATTGTGCAGTGCTAAATTGCATTTCTCTTGTAATTGATTTTAGAGATTTACTTGTCTTCCCTTTGCGGCGTACCTGTGGCATATCACGGCGCGTCTTTGATAGGCACTAGGTATCCAACTCTTCTTCTCTCGGCATGCCCCGTACCCGTAATGGATCACGGCGCCCCTCCGGAAAGTAAGAACTGTTCCTAACCTTAATCTAACATTAAAGCATAATAAATGGCGAATAAAGAGATCAAATATGTAGAAAGAAAAATATACTCTTTTATTGCAGAACGAGAAGTACAAAAGACTGAGAACTAGCTCTTCCCTCCCGCACTTCAATATTAACTCATTTAAGTAGATCCTCTCTTATCCTCTATGCACAGGCTCTAAGGGACTCCAGAGAATTGGAAGAGTGGAGATTGGAAACCAGTGCCAGTCCAGTGAAAGTGGGAATCAAGCCAGTGCAGTGGAAGTGGTCACCAGTCAGGGTCAGAAAGATGGAGCAGAGAAGAGAGAGAGGAGGAATGGAGAGTGGAATAGGGGTGGAATAGAGATGGAATAGGAGTGGAATAGGGGGAATAGAAGTAGAATAAGGAGAATAGAGAAAAATAGTGGAATGGGAGAAGAGGCTTAGGGCCTCCATGGATCCCCTCCCCTCCCCTCCACTCCGGACTCCCTTTTATAGGCACAACCTTAACCATAATCGCTCCATTCTAACAACCAACAAAATTCTATTGCATCCCAACCAATCTTTGTTGAATTTCAACTGAATCAATCGATCCCATGATCCCGCGGTTGTTCAGTTCCCACAGTTCCAACCACCCAACAGCTCAACCAACGCTCCAACGGACCAACGGCTCAGATGGATCTTTGGATAGTCGAGGTGTGGCCGGCGATGGTCGGCTGGAGTGGGGCTGCTGTATCCAATGGCTTGGCATGGCCAATGAGTGATCTCAAGAAAGGAAAATGACCGAGAGAGGAAAGGGCTATTGCAGGCATAGATTTCGGCCATAGGAACTTCTCGGCGACGAAGATAGGGAATGCCGACGGTTTCTCTGGCTGACGGTGGAGCGGGCAGGAGGTCCGTTGGCTTGGGAGACGTCGAATGACAGTGAAGCATAAAGAGGAGTATGCTGGACTTTTTTCGGCCATTTTCCGGTCGTGGGAGCTTCTTGGCGACGAGGGAGAGTGCCGGCGTCCTCTCCGACCGGTGGTGAGGAAAATGGTCCGACGGCTTGGGAAACATGGGACGGCAGTGAAGACAAAGAAGAGGAGACCAGTGGCTTTTCTGGCCATTTTTCCGGCCAAGGGAGGCCTCTTCGATCGGTGGTGAAGACGTCGGGGGCTTGGGCGGCGTTGGAGGATCATCTCTTGACGAGTTTCAGCTCAGATGGGGGTTCGTGGTCCACGGCTTTGTTCCGTGGACCATAGCCATGGCAGATCACGGTCCACAGAACACGTGGTAGACCAAGCGGGCCGGTCCATAGTGGATCGGTTGCTCTAAATTTCATGCAATCCTAGCTAATTCCTTCAAAAATCAATTCCGAGTCCGTTTTAAGTTTCGTTTGCATCGTTGGACTTTTAAAATCGAGCTCTTCATGTTGGCAGTGTTTTTTTCCTGCAAATGATATATATAAAAGCATCAATTTTAAAGGAATAAAGATAATTTGATTATTAAATTAATACTTTTATATATGTGTATAACATAGTTATCATCAGTCACGGTTCATTCTAAAGCTTTATTTTTTCTTAGGATATTCAGTAATTTTCCTTCTTATGCGGAGTCTAGGTCGGCTGAAATAATCATAGGTAAGGTTTCTAACGGTATGTATATTTGAGGTGCTTAGAAAGTGGTTTCAGTTCTAGTTTGGGTGCTCCCTCCATTGATGGTTCGTGTACTGGTTTGGATACGTTCTCTAGTGGTTCAATTGGAGGTTCCCATCTCGATTTTTCATTGATTGTAGCGACCTCATTAAATTGCTCCCCATCTTGGTTCATGCAGATTTTCAGGTCAAGCTTATCATCACTAAGGTCAATTGGATCATAAACGGTATCCTGAACATAATTTGTCTCTCGTTTGATGTGTATTGGTAAGATTGAAAATATTGAGATCGATTGACATATTCCCAAAGGAAAGTTTCATTAATCCATTTCGGCAATTAATTTGGGCATTAGCTGTGGCCAAAAATGGTCTACCTAAGATAACTGGGATGTGGCTCTTTGGGTTCATCATCGGTTCAGTTTTTAGAATCACAAAGTCCACCAGATAGATGAAGTCACTAACTTTGATAACACATCCTCTACTATTCCCTTGGGTACTCTTAAAGAGTGATCTGCTAGTTGTAGAGTCATTCCTGTAGGCTTTAGTTCCCAACCCTAGCTGCTTGTATATTGAATATGGCAATATATTAACACTAGCCCCTAAGTCAAACGGCGCTATGCTTATGAGGGTATTTTCCACTATGCATGAAATAATGGGTGATCCTGGATCTTTGTATTTTACTGGCATGTGGTTTGATAGGTAAGAGCTCATACTGGCTGCCAGAAAGGCTCTCTTGGGCACATTGGTGGTTTGGTTTTTGGTACATAAATCCTTAAGAAACTTGGCATAGGTTGGGACCTACTGGATTATGTCTAGTAAGGGGATGTTCACTTTAACTTGTTTGAAGACCTCTAAAATCTTATCGAATTGGGCTGAATTTCGTTGGGCTTAAGTCTATTTGGGAATGGTGCTACAATCCTAGTTTTTGGTTCATCTCCTTCTGGCATGGGCTCAGCTGGTGGGATGGGCATTATATTAGACTCTGATGTCTCAGGTATTTCGAGCTGATCCTGCTCAATAAGTTGTTTAGGTGGTGGGATCTCTAATTCTTCGTCATATGTACCCACCTAGTTATCTATTTGTTTCCCAGATCTTAATGTATGAATGGCATTTAGTTGGTTAATCTGGGCTCCTTGTTTTGATCCTTGGATGCTTAGGTTCCTAGGGTTAGCCTCGGGTTGACTCGGTAGCTTACCTTGTTTTCTCTCACTTAAGGTTGTGGCTAACTGACCTACCTGCATCTCGAAACGAGCTATGGCCTGGGTATTAGAGGATAGCTGTTGCCCTGTGTTTTGCATAAAATTATTCAAGGTGGCATTGGTGCTATTTATCATGGCATAGGTGTCAGCTTGGGACTTAGCTAGGGTTTTTAGGACTTTGTCTAGGGAACTAAACCTCTTTTCATTCTCATTCACTGGTGGGCTGTTGCCTGTAGGATTGGGCCTTGGGTTAGGCTAGTTGAAGTTGGGACCACCTGCACTAGAACCTTGGAACCAGAAAAAGTTTGGATGGTTCCTCCATCCTGGGTTGTAGGTTGGTGTATAGGGATTATTGGTTGTTCTTTGATAGGTTGCATTCACATGTGCACAACCGTTTTCAGCTTGGGTCATGAAGTGGGGACATTCTTTTACTACATGTCCCGGCTCATTGCATCCAGTGCATGCAGATGCGGACACTTGGTTTACTTGATTTATCGGGGCTTGGCCCTCAAGTTTCAAGGCTTCTATCCTACGAATCAGTGATGCCATCTTTAGCTTCTTCAACTATGGATGGAGAGATTTGGTGTATACCACCTCTTGACGGTGTAGGTTCAGACTCCCTAGTTCCCTTCCATTATAGGCTCTTCTCTGCTAATTCCTCTAGAAATTGTTAGGCTTCGTTGGGTTGTTTCTGCATAAAGTCATCCTGACACATCAACTTGAGCCTGGTTTTGGAGTTTGGGTTTAGACCTTCACAGAATGTTTGGCATAACCTCCAAGTCTTTATCCCATGGTATGGGCATTGGCTCAACAGGTTCTTAAATCAGCCTAGACACTTCCAGAAAGGCTCTCCCCCTAATTGATAAAATCGAGCAATTTCGTTTCTCAACTTGGCTATTTTATGGTGTGGGAAATTTTTTTTTAAGAATGCTTTAACAAAACCCTCTCATGCTGAGATTGACTGAGTAGGTAGACTATACAGCCACTTTTTGGTATATTTCTTGGGGCAAAGTTAATCAACCTAAGTTTTATAATATCTTTTGAGAGTTCATGCATTCTTATAGTATCACATACTTCCTCAAATTCTCTAATAAAAATGTAGGCATCCTCAAATCCAGTGAATTTAGGGAGCATGTTGATAATTTGAGGCTTAATCTCAAAGCTAGCAGCATTTGTTTGGGGTAGTTGAATGCATGATGGTTGGGCAGATCCAATTGGGTAGTGGTAGTCTCTCAGGCTAAGGGGATGTCCTAATTCTTCCATGGTTGATTTTT
The DNA here is from genome assembly GCA_021397845.1 of Areca catechu. Taxonomy (NCBI): domain Eukaryota; kingdom Viridiplantae; phylum Streptophyta; class Magnoliopsida; order Arecales; family Arecaceae; genus Areca; species Areca catechu. The sequence goes on from CM038050.1 coordinate 181,791,332, forward strand.
CTTGGCCAAGGGTAAGGTTTAGATCTATCCTTATTAATTGACTAGACTCTCTTTTCCAAGTTGTAATTTTGAGTTTTTTTTTAATTTTTTTAATATTATATGGAGAGGGGAGAAAAAGAAGGAAGAAAGAGAAAGAGAGAAGGGTTTAAAGATGAGAGACTAAGAAGTCCTAGATCTAGAGACGATAGAGAAGGGTGGTTTAATTAGGTTAAAATTTCTGTTAGATAAATAAGTTATCAAGCAATGGACTCTCTATCCTAAGGTTATCCTATATCTAGACAGTTCCTAACTGCCAAGGTTACCTTTGAGTCCTCGTAGTCAGATATTAACAGGCCACTGGCCAGGTAAGGATAAGGTCGGTGGGGGTTCCTTTGTTGCTTTCCCTAGATACCAATTTAATTGGCTAGGTCAGATAATGGAACCAATTAAAGAATCACCTTCTTTTAGGGCTACATCATTCTTGAACTCCTTTCCTAGACACCAGTGAACCGGGTAATACTGAGCTAGTTCAACTTTCAGGGTCCCTTGCCTATCGAGCTCGAAAACTCTTAGGGGCCAATATCTAATTAATTTTAATTTAAGGCTTGGGTTATACAGTATGCAGGGTGGTGGTTTGTGGGCCAAGGAAGGAAGATGAAATTCCCATTTTATGTTGTTTAGGGGTTATGCCCTAAAGTGTTTTATGAAAATACAATGCAAAACAAGCAAAATGTCCAACAAGTTAGGAAGTTTTTAAAGTTTATTATTTATTTTCTTAATTTAATTACATTTTATAGAAGGGTATCTTAGAATTTTCTTGTGGGTTATTTAAGGTAGTTACTTCAAAGAAAAAGTTAATGATGTTAGGTGTTGACTTATGCAAAGAAGGAAAGTAAATTTTTTTCTTTTTTTTGGTAATAAGAAAATAAGGTAATCTAATAATTAAGGCAACTAAAAAAGGCAATAAACTAAAAAAAGCAAAACAATCATGCCTTGATTCCCAACAACGGTGCCAAAATTTGATCGCTGTCATTGACAGTCAAAAATAAGACCTACTCACCACTATAGCTAGTGGTGAGTCGGGATCATATTCTTGAGGACCGAGGACAATTATTTTACGAAAAAGAAGAGCAAAAGAAAATTACTTGTAAAGATTATATTAAAAGCAACAATTATGAAAAGATGACAATAAATTAATTACTTAAATCGAGATAATAGGATAAATAACCTAGAAATCCGAATCCATCATGCACTCTGGTTTCACCTTTTTTTTTTATGCCATAATAGCAATAATTTTTGCACATTCAGGGTTAGAATAGTTTCTTTTGCTAGACACGGGCCGTATTCGGAGATCACGTCATGTCCTTTTAGAGTATAAACTGTCTAACTGTGGTGTAAGTGCAAGGGTCTAATCTACCATACTACGATCTACCTTTCTAAGGTACATGACGTATCTTGAGATCACGGTATGTCGATAGAAGATGTAGGCCGTGTATACTAGATTAATACCTCAATCAGAAACAAAAATCAATAGATGAAGATAAGAATAGCATACCTTTACTGTTTAGGAATTAAATACAAAAAGAAGCAAAAAACCTGAGCACAGGCTTCATCTTCATCCCAGGTTGAAGTGAGTCTAGCCGCGCATCGCTGCCGCTAGCATCTCCTCCATGGTTCCCCTCTTTTCCAAGCCTAATACAATGATCTAAAAACAAGAAAGCAAGAAACTAGAGTGGACAAAATTTGCTAAAGAATTTGGTGCCTCCGGGTAGAAGTACAGGAGCCTTTTTATAGGGCTCAGTAGGAAAGAGGTCTTCATGTTTTTTTGGTATGAGACTAAACATAGATTATATAGGCGGCTAAGATTTATTGTTTACGGAATTAATGGTAGGATGGTAAATCCAAGTCCTGGTTGAAGTAGACCGTAGAGTCATGTTCCAAATCAATGTTGACCCGCTCAGGGTTGGATGCCATTGGATCTTGATCGGAGGTCCAGAATTCAATCACAACAGGAAAATCATCATTAGCCATTGAGTGCTCTGAGATCTATGCTATCCCTTCTCCCTTGATCGGTTTGGTCCTGTCGCCCAGTGTCGCTGCCAGCTCTCCTTGGACTGTGGCTTGCAGCAGTGACTGGTGGATCTTAGATAGAGGAAGATGGCTTGGACGGCGGTCGGTGGTGAGGATGGGCAGTTGATGGTGCTGTCAGGGATGAGAGGAGACAGCGGTGCTGGGCATGATGGGCAGCGGCGTGGCGACGGGGTGGCGTGGAGGATGGCGATGATGATCCACGGCAGTGACCGAACGGAAAAGGGGAAGAAAAATCTATGTAGGTGGTGCTTGGGCGGCTCCTCCAGGCTGAAAACTATCTTTCGGCGTGTCCTCTGGCCACGGGCAGCAAGGGAAAGCTCCCTGGCAGCTTTGTCGACGGGAACAGCGCTTGGGAAGGTCGGTGGTCCACGGAACTGCCTTGTGGACCGGTTCTAATGGCTGTCGGTGGACCGGCTGATGTTCTATAGACCGAGTGGCCAGTCCACGGTGGACCGGCTACTCCAAAAATCATGCAATTCCTTTAACAACTTAAACTTCGATTCTGGGCCCGTCCGAACTTCGATTTGAGTATTGTCTGCACCGTTAGACTTCAAAAATTGAGCTCTTCCCATCCGTGGACTCCTTTTTCTGCAAAACTTTAATAAAAAAATATCAATTCTTAATAAATTCATATTAATTAATCTTTATTTTAATGGTTAAATTGGGATAATTGATAGACTCATCATACTTATATAGCCCTTCTATCAAACATGTGCAAACCTTATCTTTGTCCTGCACCTTGTTTTATTCATAAATAACTAATAATCGAATATTTTCTATTGTGAAATTGTTGTTGTCTCTGCCAATCTCCTTGGAATGGTTTATGGACGCTGATCATATTACATTGTTTTTCACCTCAGAATGTGATATGGAGTGTTGTTATTATTAAATCAACAATTAATATTAAAATAATTGATTGTCTTGGACCTCAATGATTCATGTTTACATCACTTTCCACACTTTCCGTTTCTGTTTAGATCTGGTTATTTGGATAAATGTCTGGACCGTGTATGTAAGGATTGGATGATCGAAATGGGAGTTTCATTTTCAAATCCTCTGGAATTTTGACCAAGGACCTTATGCCACTTTTGATTTAAATTTAACTTGCCTAAATTGCTTTAGTATTTGTTACTAACTGGTGTTGCTGGGTTGATTGATAGAAGTGTGATTAATTGGACCAGTGTTAGGCGCTGGATAGATAGCTGTTGATAGTTATTGCTATTGTAGTAATTGCGAAAGCACATCTTTAGTTTGTTGCCCCTTGTAATCTTGATCTTGTTGTTTTATATGCTGGTTCTTTTTGCCCTTGAAATTACATATTCTTACCCTGTTCTAGGAGGTTTAAAATAATAAAAAGCTTGCGCTAGGTGTCTCTAGATTTACAACACATTTTGATCATAAAAATGCCGTGTAGGATGCTAACCCAAATTTTTTTATTATTACTTGTAGAATATGGAGATAATAAATCACCCACAGGAAACCTATCCAGCTACAAGGCTTGATATCAATCATGGCACTAGATTTATGATCATTATCCTATCTATAAGGCAAAAGAGTCTGTCTATTAGCATGCTGTCTGCAGATGTCAGATCATGCAAAACTACCTAAGAATGGAGGTAAAATGAAGTTGCCAGGGACATAGAGATAGGACAGAGAGAAAAGGGAAACATCTGAGAATATGAGGCCACATGGTTATATATAGGATATGCACCTTTTTGGCTTTGATTGCATAAGGTGTTAGGATATGGTAGTTATATGACCAAGCACCCAGCTGTAACATCAAAAAAGAAATTTACTTTTTGTACATTGCATATCTGATGAAGATGTAATAGACTATTAGAGATAAGCTTCTCTCTTCCTTTTTCATACCAGGAATTAGATCGAACCATTGTCATACCTTATTTTCTTTCTTGCAGAACATCCTTGGCTTCAAAATGCCAAAAAAGCTCCAAATATTCCTCTTGGAGATGTTGTCAAGTCAAGGCTCAAACAGTTTTCAAGGATGAATAGATTTAAAAGGAGAGCTTTAAGGGTTAGTTGGCATTTTGACTGTTGGCCCTAATATCTTATGCCTTTCAACGCCGTGTCTTCTGTCCTTAGTTTGATTTAAACATATCTGTATCCTTAATGGATTTTTATTAATTAGGTCATTGCAGATCATTTGTCTCTTGAAGAAGTTGAAGACATAAAAGATATGTTTAAGATGATGGACACTGATAATGATGGTAGTGTTTCATACGGCGAACTAAAAAATGGACTTGCAAAATTTGGTTCCCATCTTGTGGAGTCTGAAGTGCAGATGCTTATTGAAGCTGTAAGTATACTTCACTTGCATGTGTTGCTAAATTTTAACCTGGTTATGTATATCAAATGCAAAGAAAACACATTTTTAAATTTTTTCGTTTTTTTTTGTGTTGGGAGCTTTTTGTTTTTCCGGGGGGGGGGGGGGATGTCAATGTCGGAGGCCTACTCTTTTCTTTGTAGTATAATTATCTATATCTAAACTATATCCTCCAATTTTTTACTTTTATTTCTGCATATATTTTAAGGTTCAAGTGGAATGAGCAAACCATACATTAAATAAGTTTGTCTTAGATGAAAGCATTCATGCCTAGTTATTGCAAAATAGTAATTGCATGAATGCCTCAGGGTGTTATCCTTTGGAAAAAGCATGCACAATGGTAAAGGAGATGGATGTGTTGACCACACTCTACCAAGCTGATGTAGGCCTCTTTCTTATGGTTACTATAGTGGCACCCAGATCATTCTGCAAGTTCCCAAAAAACTCCAACTTCTTTATTTGCATGCATTCAATTTGAAGGAACACATTCAATTTTAAGGAATATTATAAACATTGACGTATCAGAAATTGTACTAGTGGTTAAATGTGAATGAGCAAGTTGGTCTATTCGTCCAGTGCTCACCTTTCTCATAACAAACTTGAGGGTTCATACTTCATAGTATTCTCATAAAGAATATAATAGTTTCTGTTGTTTCAAAGTATGCATTCTGTTCCAGAGTTCTGCAGTCAATAGATCAACCATTTGTTCAGTCTTCAACCGGTTCTCCTTTCCAGTGACTCACTGAGAAATAATTGTATTGGATTCAGATCAATGAGCATCTAACAACTGTAGAACCATGGATGACATTACCTGTTTAATTCAGATTGATCAAATACCGAATGAAATATCCATGGACATATTCCTGCATTAGTTCAGCCTATGTTTGATGGGCTCGGCGTGTTGGGTGTGGGTGTGCTTTCAAGAGTTGGACCTCTGTTATCCCCAAATCTTAGGACATGGTGTCTTGGGTTAAAAGGATCCAAAAGTTGGGTGCGATATGTGGATATGTTGTATTGGTTGCTATCTTGCTGTTAGGCCTTGTATAGTTGGCACTAAATGTTGAGTCCTTGTACAAATTAAGCCTTTTGTTTGCACATTTAAATATTTTCATACATATACAGGGTTTAAAATTAAAATTGTTATAAAACCAGGGAGGAGGAATAAATTACTCAATCAATAAGGGCTAAACATTTTTTGGCACTCTGCCCAGAGACTAGACTTTAATTGTCTTTTTAAAATGGGCAGCACATGCACGTGTTGTGCCCTAATTAAAAGCCTAACTCCTTTCATGTGATATCCTGACATCGTCGTTGCCTGTGTTCCACCGGTGGGATCTCCCATTTGCTGACCTGCTCCACTAGAACATTTGCCTCTTTCCTTCTTTTTTTCTTTTTTGCCATCCTTTCTTTCTTTTTTTCTTTTTTTTTATCCTTCTTTCCCTCCTTTTCTTTTCTTTTGTTCTTTTTCTTTCTATTTATTCCTTCCCCCTATTTTTATCTTTTCTTTCTTTTTTGCTGTCTTTTTTCCTTGTTTTCTTTCTTTTTCTTCTTATTTCCCTCCTTTTATTTCTTGTTCTTTCCTTCTAAAGAGTCCGGGTATTATAGAGGCCGATAAATGATTGGGGTCGGGATCGGGATTTTCTCACAAGGTCTGTTTGTTTGGTGCTAGTTTCCTAGTTTTGGTTTGTTTATGAAAATGCAGAAATTGAGGCAACACATTCGTTTGGATACCATTTAATATTTGATTTTTTGAGAACTTTTTCCAGGTTTCTAAAAAAATTTGAAAGCTCCAAGGACTAGCTTTCAACCTTTTCTTTTTTTTTTTTTTTTTGAAAATAGAAATTGCCCATAGACACTGCTACCACTACCCTGTTGGTTCCTGCTGCCACTACCGTTGCATTGCTGCCAGCTATTGGTGCCACCATGGACACCGCTCATAGTGATCATTGGCCTTTACTCATCACTGCCACCACTGCCACAACCAAAGTGACTACCAAACAAGTTTTAGGTTTTGGTTTTTGAAAAAAAATGGTTTTGATTTTTGCTGAAAACTGAAAATGATGCCAAATGGAATGCTAATCACTCAATTTTGTCATTTTAAGACAATGTTGCATAACCTACTGTTGCCATTGGTGCTTACTGTTGGTGCCACCACCGGCACCACTCACGGTGATCATTGGCTGCTACTCATCATCGCCACCACTGCCGCAACCAAAGTGACTACCAAACAAGTTTTAGGTTTTGGTTTAAAAAAAAAAAAGGTTTTGATTTTTGATGAAAACTGAAAGTGATGCCAAATGGAATACTAGTCACTCAATTTTGTCATTATAAGACAATTTTGCATAAACTATTGTAAATGATCTAGAAAACCAAATTATTTGCTAAGCTAGGCAATGGTTTAGGATTGTCTACTTCAATAGCATGAAGACGTACTCCCATTCCATGCATCCAAATGTTCTTCTTACATGTCAAGGCAATGACCTCTTCTCCATTGCTGCACCTCCACAAAAATTTTGGTTCAGGAGTTTACTAGATCTAGGGATGGAAATAACTTCTAAGGACGGTCAACTGAAGACAGTAGACTAGTTGGTCATTTCAGCATGGTATAAAGTGGGTGTGATTGAAACGTGAAACACATTAACCATTCCCATTCCAGTTTCATTGAATGGATCTGGAAAGAGTGAAAAGAGTGGTCATTTCAGCGTGGGTGCTTTTTGCCCCTTTTCCCCCTTATTCCTAATGTACGGTCATCATAACTTGGTTGTTTGCATAAGAGGCCCCACCACTATTACTGTTATTCTTCGACTCAAATATTCCAAATTCTTGTTTTTAGTAGATTATTTGACCCTGAAGTTGCTCCACCATGGTCCTACCTTATAGCCCATCAATACCATCTGGGTGGCTGGTCACGTGTTAACCACCAGAATCATTTAAAGGAGGCCCAGCTACGTGCAAATGCATTCCTGGAACTGATTCTGTGCACTTGTGAAGGCTGGTGGTAATGAAGTGGTGGCAGTGAATCTTGTCAAATGAAAAGGGTGTTACAGTGAGATTGTCAGAGAGAGAGGAGAATTATGGCAAGATGGACATAAGAACTTCAGAGTCCTTGTCATTGTAAATTAAACTTTATTTATGGTATTATTTCTCTTGTAGCATGACTTTGTCATGACCATTTGGCTGATCTGAAAAGGTAATGTAAATTATATAATCTGAGAAATTTGGCTTGCATACACAGACAAATCTTGATAAAGGTTTTGATTAATTAAAAAAAAAGGCCTGCAAAAAACCTAATTATGTCTCATCTTCCCATTACTCCAAGTAGGTACTACCATACTACAATCTTTTTATGTAGGAGACAGTATTATATGGATACCATGCCTCTAGACTGCATCAGATGGATCAGCAAGATCATCTTAAGCCATAAAACAATAAAAGATCTTTTCCAATTGATGTTATAGTTGCTTTTTCCTTTCCTGTATTTTTGGAATTTAAATTATTCAACATTATTCGTTAACTTATCTCCTATACTTTTAAATGTTTTTGTGTGAAAATAAAGTGTTTTGATTGGCATACGAATCAAAAGTACTAATTCATGAATTTATTTTAAACCTTTTATTTTGGAATTTGATTCATTGCCCTTTTAAGTATAACATAAATCTTCTGTCTGTTTCTCTCAGATTATCTTCTTATCTCTGAATATGTTATTGATTCTCTCCCAAATTTCATCCATTTCATTGTAAATCAGTCCCAAATCCCTGGGACATGTACTGAATTGTTTGGACAGATTCAAGATATATCAAATAACACTTTCATGGTCATATGATTTTTTTCTCTGGAGTTACTGAAATTTTTTCTATTGCTTCATGTTCAGGCAGCATTTGATAGTTTTGTATTTCAAAATCATGATTTTTTTCTTTCCTTGATTTTGGAATTTTTGAAGTTTAGAGGATGAGGGTTTTAAAAGGTGCTTGGCTGTCCATGAAGGGAAGTTTCACAAATTTTTTATAAAAAAAAATAAGATGATAAAGGGAGATTTGAATTTTAGAAATTCTACTCAAAGTAAAAATTCTCAAAATCATGTTTTTATGAATTTAAAAATTCAAAGAAAGTGACTAATCACACAACAAAACACCTAATGTCATAGAATCTTGACTTGTAATTTTAAGATTTATGTGAAACCATCATATGTCATGATTTACCTGTGCTTCCAAGCATATCCTCAATATCTGCGCCTATAGACAAATGCTAGTAGGTATTATATTTGTGTATTGATCATACCATCTTATGTGGGTTTTCTGGATTTCTTTTTTTTTCAAATGAAAAATGCTTCTTGGTAGGCGGTGAACAGTAAACTGAGATTCTGGTAGCCAATCGTTGATGTTTTATGGATGCCTGCCCTCTTCTGCATCTAAAACATGCTTGAAGACAGAAAAAAACCAGAGTTTCTGATTGATCGAGTTTGTGCGAACAGGTAGATACCAATGGAAAAGGAAAGCTAGACTATGGTGAGTTTGTTGCAGTTTCTCTTCATTTACAGAGGATGGCAAATGACGAACATCTGCGCAGAGCCTTTGCATACTTTGATAAGGATGGCGATGGCTACATTGAGCCGGAGGAGCTCCGAGAGGCTCTGGTGGAAGATGGAGCCGGGGCTACTGACAGCATGGATGTGGCAAATGATATCTTACAGGAAGTTGACACTGACAAGGTAATTCTTTACGAGCTGCTGTAATCAATACCTTCTTTCTTCGTTGCTAACAAGCTCCAATTTGTTTGTACATTTGCAGGATGGACGAATCAGCTATGATGAATTTGTGGCGATGATGAAAACTGGAACAGATTGGAGGAAGGCATCACGGCACTACTCCAGAGGAAGATTCAACAATCTGAGTGTCAGACTAATGAAGGATGGTTCGCTAAGCCTAGGTGGTGAGTGAAGCGACCGAATGATTCAACAGTCTCAGCATCAGGGTAGTGTAAGATGGTAAACTTGGGTGGTGAGTAAAGTGACAGCCAGAGGTCTTGTTTGTTTGCTGTTGAGAGTTGATCCTCTCCAAGACTGAACCATTTTTTTCATCATTATTTTGGGAGGGGAATTTAGTTAGGTGGCCACCGTTGATTGGCTTACCCTGTAATTAGTTCTTCAGCTGGCATGGAAAGCATTGTGTTGCCGTGGTTGCATGTGAAGATGCCGCTATCTGATACACTGATGCTGTATCTGCTGTGTTGTGCAATGATGGGTTTGTTGTGATTTTCAGAAGCACGCTATTGGTTTTAACAGCCATTGTTCATTTATATAAATTTCGCACAAATTATGAACTGATTTGCTGTAAGGAGATGGTTTTATGGGATAACCTCGATAGGACCTGTTGTGGCATGCGTCTTTCATTAACATCATAGTAGTTGTATTCACAAAAATAACATTTAGATGTCTTTCGTGAGATGTAACTGATGCCATGCTAGTGGAAGTTCCATGCTTCATCACCTGTCCTCTTAGACTGTCAATGCTGCTGAGGTTATCTTCCTATGTTAGGGTCTCTGCAAGGTTGTTTCATGGTTTGGTTTATCTGGGATTCCTCTAGCAAAAGATCAGGTAATCAAAGGCTTCAAGGTCAATTCGGTGGAGGAAAATGAGCTAATGTTTGTAATAGTAGCGCAATCTAAGTAATTTGCAGGCACATTGGCCAAGCAGGAGATGCTGGTTGCTTTAACCAATCAGCTCCCAAAAAAAGAAATGAGCAAGTCTTTGTGCACTGCATGTGGTGCAGCAAATCTAACATGGCCTGTATCATTTTTTCTTATTGGTTCGTCTATATTCAAAATGATATGATGGGATGGGATGGATTTTGTATTCTCTGGGATTATGTAATCTGATATCGTCATGTCTGCAGTCATTTTAAACTTGATAATTGATCATTTTGTTCTTATTTTTTTCGGAAGAGGTTATGATCCATAAAATCGATTCTTGTTCTGCAAATAGAAAAATATCTATTTACATTACGACATCCCATCCCAATTTCATTATTTTTGGATATCTTAGAGATCTTCATTTTATGTTTTTGCTTCATTTTGGTAGTCGAGAAGTTGCTGGTGAGCTTCCAGTTGTTGAGCATACATTTTTTCAATTTTTGATACACTTTCAAAATCTTGAGTAAATGGAGGAAAGCGGTTTCGTCTTTCAATGCAGACGATGAACACAAAAATAATGCAAGAAGAAAATGTAGATGGAGAAATGAAGCATTGCAATCATTGCTTATTCAAGAGAGGATGAGATCCCCTTAAGGTTGCGTTTGGTAGACGGTAATCTATCTAGATTATCGGTAATTTTAAAATGGATCCACTAGATAACTATGTTTGGTATTTATACTAAATGGTAATCTATCTTGAACCAGTAATTTAGATTACCTCTCCCGTGGCAATCCAGATTATCTCAGGGAGAGGTAGCTATCCAGATTACCGGAGATGTGGTAATCTGGTATTTTTTATTTTTATAAAACTGTCCCGTCCCTTTAGCTTCGGTGAGAACGAAATATTTCTCTTCTCCCTTATCTCTTCTTAAATCTATATTTTATTTATAAAAATATAATTTTTACATTTTAACTATTTATTAAAAATATAATTTTTAAATATTTTATATTAAATATAAATATTTAATATTTTTATATTAAAATTGAAAAATTGAAAAAAAACTTTTATACTAAACAAATGTAAAGAAATTATATATAATCTTTTAAATATACTAAGTAATATATTAAATTTATATATATTATATTATTAAACTTAAAATAATATATTTATATTCTATATAAATACATAATTTAAATATAGATTATATTATATATAAATATATAAATATATTTTAAATAAATATACTATGTTATATAAATATATTATATTATTTTAAATATGATATAATCTAATATATTTTTTATAATAAAATACAAAATATATAATATAATATGTTATATTATATTAATATTGTAATATTATATAATATACTATATAATATTATATTTTGTAGTATAATATAATATAATAAGTAATGTTTTATATTATGTTACTAATTTTAATATAATATATTTATATTATATACAAATATATAATGTAAAAACATATTATATTAAATATAATTTAATATAATATATTTTATATTATAAAATATAAAACAAAATGTACTACAATATTATAGTATATATAATGATATTATTCTAAATTACATTAATATATTTTATTTTATTTTATTTGTAATAGTAGAAAATAGAATATTTTAAAATATATATTATATAACAATAGAGTGTAATATAATATAATTTAAATTATATATTACATTTTATAACATAACATATATTATATTATATAAAATATAGTAAACATATTTAATATAATATAATATATAATAATATTATATAATATATTATTACTATATAATTTTATAAATAATTATATTATAAAATATCAAATAATATAATACTATATTACATTACAAAAAATCAAATAATATATTATATTAATGTAATATTATATTACATTACTATATTATATTATAATATATTTTTAATAAATTTGACTTAGGAATATTTTAGAAATTTGAGCTTAGATTACTGGTAATCTATTTATCATACCAAACATAGTAATCAATCTTACTGATAGATTACCTGTGTATACCAAACACAATAATCAGCATTACTGGTAATCTATCTTGTAAGTAATCCAGATTACCATTCAGGAATTCCTGGTGATCCACCAAACGCAACGTAAGATCCATCCCAAAAGATGCTACAGAAGCAGAAACAGGTAAGAAAATTTTTGATTCCTACTTGGAGTTGACATTTGGCGTGTGAACTTTTATTTTACAATTTCTGCATGGGTATCGTAGTTTTTTAACTAGGGTGCCCTAGGTTTTAAACTAGAGTGTCGTAGGTTTTAAAGTAGGATGTCGTAGGTTTTAAACTAGGGTATCGTAGATTTTATTTTACTATTTTAATATAAACTTTTAAAATTTATCTCTACAAAGGGATGGCACGATATTTTTTTTTAAAAATATTAAGTTTTCATAGTATAAAATCATGACACTATAGTTTAGAAATTACGACACCCAAGTTTAAAACCTATGACATCCTAGTTAAAAAACTACGATACCTATGCAGAAATTATAAAATAGAAGTTTATAACCCCTTCTATCTCTAATACATGTCATCCTTGGCTTGTTTTATGACTCCCATAATGTCATAAAATTGCCACGGATGCTATAACATTACTCAAAATGGCCAAAACAGTATTACGACATCCAAGTTCAAAACCTACGACATCCTAGTTAAAAAACTACGACATCCATGCATAAATTATAAAATAGAAGTTTGTAAGCCCTCTATCTCTAATACATATCATCCGTGACTTATTTTATGACTTCCAGAGTGTCATAAAATCACCACAGATGCTATAACATTACTCAAAATGACCAAAACATTATTACGACATCAAAGTTCAAAACCTACGATATCCTAGTTAAAAAACTACGACACCCATGCATAAATTATAAAATAGAATTTTGTAACCCCTCTATCTCTAATACATGTCAACCGTGGCTTGTTTTATGACTCCTAGAGTGACATAAAATTATCATAGATGCTATAACATTACTCAAAATGGCCAAAATAGTATTACGATATCTAAGTTCAAAACCTACGATATCATAGTTATAAACCTACGACACCCATGCATAAATTATAAAATATAAGTTTGTAACCCCTCTATCTCTAATACATAACAACCGTGGCTTATTTTATGACTCTCAGAGTATCATAAAATTGCCACGGATGCTATAACATTATTCGAAATTACCAAAATAGTATTATGATATCCAAGTTCAAAACCTACGACACCATAGTTATAAACCTATAATACCCATGAATAAATTGTAAAATAGAAGTTGTAACCTTTCTACCTCTAATACATGTCAATCGTGGCTTGTTTTATGACTCCTAGAGTATCATAAAATTACCACGGATGCTATAACATCACTTAAAATGGCCAAAACAGTATTATAACATCCAAGTTCAAAACCTACGACATCCATGCATAAATTATAAAATAGAAGTTTGCAACCCCTCTACCTCTAATACATGTCATCCGTGGCTTATTTTATGACTCTCAAAGTGTCATAAAATTATCACGGATGCTATAACATTACTCAACATTGTCGAAATAATATTACGACATCCAAGTTCAAAACCTACGACACCCTAGTTAAAAAACTACGACACCCATACATAAATTAAAAAATAGAAGTTTGTAACCCCTCTATCTCTAATACATGTCATCCATGGCTTGTCTTAAGACTTCTAGAGTGCCATAAATTTATTGTTTAACTTACATTTACGTTTTACTTATGTTTCAGGTGATCTTGTAATAGTTCGACTGCCTAGAGTGAAGGCTTCACAATTGTTTAAAAACCATTGCAAGCCAGCAGTGTATGTTAAACAAATTTGGAAGATGGGTTTTTCTAGTCTTCATTTAGAAATCATCCAGAAGACTCCATTCAATGTGTTCGTTGACATGCAACCGTTTGTTGTCGACGGGCGACTACTAGCTAAAATTATTAAATGCTACAAGGGAGGTGACAAGTTTATATTTTGTGGCAAGGAACTTACATTCAACATCGAAGACGTGGCCCTGATTTTGGGTCTGCCATGCCATGGAAACAAGATTGCAATGAAAGATCAAGATAAGAAGGGTTGATTATTCAGACGATTTGGAAAGAAATTAAATCTGCAGAATAAGGCGCTGGAGAAGTTGATAGCCCAACTTCATTCATCAAACTTACGAGAGGATGTCGAGGATACTATGAGACTATGGATTGCATATATGTTCGTAATGTTCTTGTCTCCAAAGTCAAATCAATTTTGACCAAGATATATCATCTCTTACTTGGATGATTTATCCCAGCTGGGTCAACTCGACTGGGCTTCCATAATAAGGGAGTTGACTCTTAGTCTCTCCTAGATGCTGCTTTTTGCCTAGGGATGGCAATGGGCCGGGTTCGGGCTAGGTGCATAACTATCCAAACCCAAATCCAAATATTCAATATACTACCCAAACCCGGCCCAAACACTATCAGGACTGGATTTTTTTTATCCAAACCGATCTCAATTGGGTATCGGGTATCGGGTTTACCCGGCTCGAACCCAACTGAGTCATATTAAATATTTTTTCATTTTTATCAACTTTAAAATCATCTACAATTTTATAAATTATACATACATTAAACAAATAAAATTTAACTACATTTTTAGTTCAACAGTAGTTAATTTCATATTCAATCAAAATTTATATTATAAAGTTGGTAAACAATTAATTATGATCTTATTTTGAATTCACCCTGAATATAATAGGATGAAAAAAAATTCCAATATATATATATATAATGATTAGGGTATAGAATTCAAGTATTTTAAAATTTAATAACTAATAATTATAATTAATAATATATATATTAATTATATATATATTTAAATATTAAATTAATTTGGGCCGGGTTCGGGTCGGGTGTATATCTACCCAGTCCCGGCCCAAATCCAAAGTTAAGCATTCGGGTTTTATCCAAACCCGGTCCAAACCCAGTCAAAGTGTTGACTACCCGACCCAATCGGGTCGGGTCGGGTCGGGTCGGGTACCCATGGATTTGGATTTTATTGCCATCCCTATTTTTGCTTGAGATCCGAGGAGCCAGTCCTAACCAAGAGAAGTGACATGGTTAGGAGGCAGCCAATCCTGTATGGCTGTACAGCTGCTGTGGTGGTAAATAGCATTAATATACTATAAAAGTATAATTGCATTTATTTTAAATTTTTCATATATTTAACGTACATCATTATTATGTACAGATTTGGTTCTTCGAGCATAGTACCTTAAGAGCCCCAGCACATCCAAATAAACTATTTAGGCTGTTAAAATAGCATGACAGCCAGGTGAAGACACAGATTATTCAGCTTGCGAACTTGCAGCCTCATTTGTTGGTAAGATACTATATTTTTAATGTTATTCTAATGAACAATATATCATTATCATTAATATAAAATTATTTTGTTATTGTTCTTGGCTTGCAGGTGGAGGGAGCTATTGAGCTTACAATAATGAAATAATGGTTTATCACTAAAGAAACAGTAACAGTAGCATCCTTGGAAAAAGAAAAAAGTTGTACAAGCTGTGCATAATTTAAGACTGAAGTAGAAGAGATAAAGAAGAGGATTGCAAAAGCCGAAACCCTCCTTAGTTCATTTGAAAATAAAGATAGCAATGCCAATAAAGAAGGGCACAAAGGGATGGAGGGAGACGATATTGAGGTTAAGGTGGAAGTCATAGGGCACGATGAAACTATGATTGAGGAAAAAGTTTATAACACCCCTATGACTGAGGTTGAACATATTATAGATGATAAATTGAAAGACACCCCTGTAAGTGAGTATGCAAAGGAGGGAAAAAAAAATCTCAGGTTCGTTCACTTATCAAGAGGGTGAAAAAAGTATCTAGATGGTGAAAGGCCTCATAAATTATAGTGGATTCTGCTTTTGAAACAGGCCAACCCCCAAAAAAAAGATGAAGATATTGGGTACATCTAAGCTCGATGAATCAAATTTGAATCTTCAAATTGAAGATGATGAAAATTTGGCCAACACCTTTTGAAAGAAAAGATGAACTCATAAGTTGTATCTATTTTTTCTATTATGTATGCTACTTTATGATCGAAAATGTATAATATCATTTATGTTTATAAATTTCAAAGATGTCACCTACAACAATAAATTCGGAAGCACTATCACCAGGAAAAATCTTTTTGATCTGCTAAATAATGACATAATAGTTGATGATGTAAGTAATGAAGTATTACATCATTTTATTCTTATTCTTTATATATGTTATGATATATTTTTTAATAATTATTTCATTCATTTTTAGAAATTTATGAAATCAAGTTATTTATAATTAATCAATTTATATTGCATTGCCAGATAATTAATACCGGGCAAGAGTTCATTACAAAGAACTAGATAGAGCATCCGGAAATATAAGTATATAGTTGCACCTGTAATGACCTCCGGCATGTGCCTAACATCAGCATCACTGTATCATAAACTTGCTGGAACAACCGAGAATAGGATTTTTGATGGAGTCAGTGATGAAGATAAGAATGAATTTTGGTTTTTCTTCACCATCATAAACTTGGATAATTTTCACTGGCACTTGGTTGTGGTTAACATGCAAGAAAAGATTTTAACGCATCTGAACTCAATAAAATGCAATTCCAAGTACAAAGCTAATGCAAGGAAGTGGCACATGATACTAGGTCCAATGTTCTATATCTTCTGTGATAATGCTGACGCAACGAATTAGTCCATGCAAGAGAATGGTGATTGCCCTTCCTAGCCTACAAGATCACTAGACTGTAGTTTGTATTGCTAGAAATACATAGATTTTATTGCTCGCAAGGATAAGCCTGATACTTGAAATTTCACAAAAAAAGATATAAGTATATATCGCTGCCAGTTAGCAGCAAAAATATTAAGAGAGAGCCTGAATCAGAAGATTGATAGTGATGCTAAAAGTTAACATGTAAAAGCAAATTTTTTGTTATGTACTTTTTTTTTTGATTCATCCACTTCTGTAAAATGTTATATAAATTAGTAACTCAATTGATGTTATATTTTAAGCATCATTCCCAAAGAAAAATTCTGTGATTCATTCAAACAGTAATGTTTTGAATATCATTTTCTTAATACATGTAGTTTATCTATTTTTGATGTTATGTTTACTTCTAGAATGTCAAATTTCTTTATTGCTCTGATGATGGTATACAGAAATATTATGTTTATTGACAGGGTATCATAATTTTTGAACTTGGATATCATAGCATTTGAATTAGGGTGTTGTAGGTTTTAAACTAGGATATCGTAACTTTTGAACTAGGATATTGTAATACTGTTTCAGGATATTTGATTGAGTGTTAGAGCACTTGTGGCAATTTTTGTCACTCTGGAAGTTGTAAACCAAGCCAATGATGATAGGTATTACGGGTAGAAAGGATTAGAAACACTTTAATTTATATTTTCTGCATGGTTGTAGCATTTGAACTAGGGTGTCATAGGCTTTGAACTAGGGTATTGTAACTTTTGAACTAGGGTATTGTAATACTATTTTAGGATATTTGATTGATCTTAGAGCATCCGTGTCAATTTTTATCACTCTGGGAGTCATAAACCAAGCCACTGATGACAGGTATTACGGGTAGAAAAAATTAGAAACATTTTAATTTATATTTTCAGCATAGTTGTAGCATTTGAACTAGGGTGTCATAAGTTTTGAACTAGGATGTCGTAATACTATTTCAAGATATTTGATTGATCTTAGAGCACCTGTGATAATTTTTGTCACTCTGGAAGTCATAAACCAAGTCATTGATGACAGGTATTATGGGTAGAAGGGATTAGAAATATTTTAATTTATATTTTCTGCATGGTTGTAGTATTTGAACTAGGATATCATAGGTTTTGAACTAGAATGTCATAACTTTTGAACTAGGATGTCATAATACTATTTTAGGATATTTGATTAAGTGTTAGAGTACCCGTGGCAATTTTTATCACTTTGGGAGTCATAAACCAAGCCACGATGGCAAGTATCATGGGTAAGAGGGATTAGAAATATTTTAATTTATGTTTTATGCATGGTTATAGCATTTAAACTAGGGTATCGTAGGTTTTGAACTAGGAAATCGTAACTTTTAAATTAGGGTGTCATAATACGCAGATTCATCATAATTATGTTATCCCTATTTTAGTATTTGGCCACTTAAAGTAGTACTAAAATTCACATATGAAAATAAGCAGATTCAATAACATTTCCAATACATCCTGTTTTAAATTTCTTCGGATAATCTAAATTTACACAGGACTATACATACACAGGACTGTACGATAATTTAGCATTTTATATCCTCTCATGTGTTAGTTGACTGCATACATAAGCATCAAATTCATCTAAAAAAGGATCAGAAGATGGTACAGTGTATTCAATTACTTGTTCTGGTACTTCCATTACAATATGGAGAGTCTGCCTCTTGCTAGTACTATCTCTTCTTTCATTTTACACAGGAGTGTCAATGGAAGCCTTATCCATATTTTTCCTTGATCTCTTTGACTTCTTCTCGACTCTACTTTTAATTCTATTATCTCTTAGATGACCTTTCATAGTAAGTTGGTCAGGATCTTGGATTAGAAGTTCTGTGCTTTGCTTAGCTGCATAGTTAGTATCTACAGCTCTTTTGAATAATAGTATAAGATCTTTCATCAATAAATTGAATGCATCTTCAGACATGGAGGCTATCACTGTAAGCTTCATCATCCGATGACTCACTAAAGTATATCTACGATCAATATAATATAATATTTATATTAGGATTTCATGATATATGATAAGTTTTTGAAAAACATAAAATAAGACATCTAATTTTAAATAATTTCTTGAATGTGTACCGTGATTTTTACATGCTTTTATCATAAAATTGAGTATTGCATTTGAGATCGTCGAATTGATATTTCATGTCCTTGCACCATCTATTCAAGAAGTACTTATCTGGGATATGAAATACATATCTTTGATAAAGAACCAATAAGGCATGCCTGCACAGGTAACCCTTGTACTAAAAAGATCCACACTAGCATTTAATATCCTTCAAAGTTTTGTCATATGAAACATCGTATTTTTTTATAATCTCTTTCTTGATTCCATCAACTTCAATTCTTTCAAATGATTTAATAGAATATACATCACGGTTGTCAACTTCTTTAACTAATTTAGCATTTGATGCAGCTATTTCAAGGACCTCATTCTGAAATTTTTTGAATATGCGCCTTATATATTTTCCTGCTGCTTGCCTCTCAAAAGGAGAGGATGTCTTTAAGAAAGCATTTGTTTGCAATGTTTTATTATCTTCCTCATTTTCTGCTTCATATCTTTTCTCCAAGGCATCTTCGTACTTATCGATGAATTCCTTGAGCACAGTCTTAGAGTTTATAAACCCATCAAATAAGTGATTGGTGCTCTCGCTCCTTTGTGAAGTTGACATCCCTGTTCATAAATATTCAAAAAATAGAAGTATTAAAGATAAAAAGTTTATTGAAAATCTTAAAAAAAATGAACATTAATTAATCATAATGACTAACAAAACTGTGAAGAATGTATCTTTAAGGTAAACCAGAATCCATTTATCCCGACATTTATATATATCATTTAACCAATATACAGCCTTGCATTCTACTTATTTCTTCATTAAATGTGCTCACCTTTTCTCGAAAGATACTATGGTAACTGAATCATATATCGCCTTTTCAAACTCTATCATAAATATAGGATTTACAGTGCAAATATGGCTAATCTTTTCAGGAATCTTGTTCAATATATGCCAAAGACAAAATCTATATTGTGCATTGGGAAAAATATCCCTAATAGTAGCCTTGATTGCCTTATCTTGGTAAGTTATGATGGCATTAGGTGGTTGACCACCATTTGCATCCAGCCATGATTGGAATATCCATTTAAATATCTCAATCATCTCATCTGATAACAACGCACAACCAAGCAATGTAGACTGTCCATGATGGTTGACTCCGACAAATGGACAAAAAGACATTTGATATGTATTTATCAAATAGGTTGAGTCAAAGGTCAGTACATCACTAAAGTAAGTGCTTGCCAATCTTGATCTAGGATGGATCTAGAAGACAGTCCTGAGCTGTTCATTATCATTCAGGTCTAAAGTATAAAAAAATTTAAATTTTTTACTTGCATTTGTGTGAAATGGATTATTATTGATTGTGCATCTCCTTCTTTCGGCTGACTCTAATATATCCAACAGATAAAATTATGAGCATTTTTCTCTGTGAAATCTAATTTTCTTCTATCCCCTTTCCTTCTGGCCATGGTAGAGTATATTTGACTTACGGGAATATTCATGGCATGTAAATTGCTGATCTCTATCTTTTCTGGTGTGTTGATCCTCTTATGGGACCGTAGATAACTAGCTGATGATATGGATAGCTCATGGTTATGTTCCAGAAAAATATCAACCAATATCTACTTATCATTTTTAGAATTTAGTTTTATTTTTATCGAAGACTTACAATAAATTTTGCTAGTATCCCTAGGATTCATGGAGTTATTGATTTTTCTAAATTTCCCTTGCCTCCAACATGCCAGGTGTTTGAAGCATATTTCTTTGTTATTGTTGAACCTACCACATACTGTTGTAATTTCAAAACCTACTCTCCTTGCATATCCATTGTATAAATTGTATACATCATTTACAAAATTGAACTCCATTCCAATTTTAGGATAAACAGACTCGTTCTCTATAATCAGGTTGATAGGAGAAGGTGTATTCTTTTGAATAGCACCAGCAACCTCATCCAAATGATTATCTTGGATTTTTTTTCAGATTTCTAATTTCAATGCCATATATAGAAATATCTACATAAAAAATCATAAATATTGATATACATTATTTTAGATGATATTTTATCTATAGCATAATAAATAATGAGTTATGCATTTTATAGAATATGATATGATAATATGATAGTACGGGCATAAAACCAAATATTTTTAAAAATAGATTTTTAAACTTATGACATCCTAGTTAAAAGATTACGATACCCGATCATAAAATATAAAACTAAGAACAGAATTCCCTACTATCTGGAGAACCTATCTCTTATGGACTGAGGTATGACTCCTAGGATGTCATAACATGTTACGGATGCTAAAGGATGTCAATAATATGTAGAAATAGTATTACGACATCCCAGTTCAAAAATTACAATACCCTAGTTATAAACCTATGACACCCCTACATAAAAACTTAAACCAGATATTTTGATCCTCTGTAACAGAAATGTTTCAGTATGCATTGATGATATATAATATCAACAATGTAATAAAATGCTTCTGAGAAAACTTCAGTATCAAAAATTTCAAAACATGAACAACTCGGTACAAAACAGAAAATAAAAGCTTTTATCCTCTATCATGGGATATTTTAACCGTGCATTGGCTTGAATAAAATTGTTAGATTGTAATAAAAAGATCCGGAAGGAAAAAGATTTTCAAAAAAAGGAGTTTTCATTGAATGACACCATAGTTCAGAAGTTATGACACCCTAGTTAAAAGATTATGACATCCGATCATAAAACATGAAACTAAGAATAAAAACCCCTACTATCTGGAGAACCTATTTCTTGTAGATCGAGGTATAACTCCTAGGATGTCATAACATTCTACGGATGCTAAAGGATGTTAATAATATGCTAAAATAATATTACGACATCCCAGTTCAAAAACTATGACACCTTAGTTATAAATCTACGATACCCCTACATAAAAACTTAAACTAGATATTTTGACCCTCCGTAATAGAAGTGTTTCATTATGCATTGCCGATATATGATACCCACAATATAATAAAATGCTTTTGAGAAAACTTCAGCACCAAAAACTTTGAAACATGAACAACTCGGTACAAAACAAAAAATAAAAGCTTTATACTCTATCATGGAACATTTCAACCGTGTATTGGCTTGAATAAGATTGTTAGATTGTGATAAAAAGATTAGGAAGAAAAAAATTCAAAAAAAAGAGTTTTCATTGAATGATATCCTAGTTCAGAAGTTACAACATCCTAGTTAAAAGATTATGACACCCGATCATAAAACATGAAACTAAGAACAGAAATCCCTACTATCTAGAGAACCAATCTCTTGTGGACTGAGGTATGACTCCTAGGATGTCATAACATGCTATGGATGCTAAAGGATGTCAATAATATGCTGAAACAGTATTACGACACCTCACTTTAAAAACTATGACACCCTAGTTATAAACCTATGACACCCTTGCACAAAAACTTTTACTATATTTATTATCCCCTCTTACCAGGAATACCTATCACTTGTGGACTGAGTTATGACTTCCAGAGTGTCATTAACTTTTTCTTACTACCAAAACAATTGGTGTAATAAAAGAACTATAAAAAGAAAACTAAACAAGATTCTATGAAGGCTTGGTTTACTTCCTATTGGAGATGACATTTTATCTTGAACTTATAGAAGAAATCTTCGGTGGCTTATTCCAACCACAGACCAAAACAAAGGAAGTCTTCGATGGCTTATTCCAATCTCGGACCAAAATAGAGTACTTTTTCAGAGAGAGGAAGAAGCTCAGATTAACATTTGAGAGTTGATTCCTATAATAGGACTCTCAGAGCATATTTCAGAGTGAGAAAAATTCTTCCTTCAACCTTTACTGATTTCTTGGACAAAAATTAGAGAATGTTTCAGACAAAAATATTTACCAAAATCCAAGCAAGATGGAAGGAAAAAAGTATGCTGGAGGGAAAGGGTATTTTGGTCTACACAAATATTTTAAAAAAAGTTGAACGATAATTAATGCTAGTCATGTTCAACTTATAACCTGTTATACACCCCATCTCATCATGCCATTTCGAATACAAGTGGACCAATAAAAAAGGTGGTGCGGGTCATGTTGGATTTGCTACACTGCACGCGGTGCACAAAGAATTACTCATAAAGAAATATGCTGATAAGATCGAGTACTTAGTAGTTGTTAAGACCACTATTTGGATGGATCGAGCCTTAATGGTAAGATTAGAATGAGTAATGCCTTCACTTGGGGCTCTCGATGTTTAGACTCAATATGGGTGCTGATGTGCGGCACTTGGTTTGATGGCTCTCGTATGGAAGTTCAAAAGTGGCTGGCGGAATGCTGCTATGCTAGAGCTATTTAAGCATGTTGGATTTTAGTTGCGGGTATTGAGAACGTATGCAGGTCGAGGAAAGCAGATATTGTAAGAATATTTGGAATGTAGAAGTGTTTGTGATGTAGGACATCAGGAGCTGACAAAAATCACAAGGTTCCAATCTTTGAATCATGTATTGGTCAATTTTGTTGAGTCCTATAATGAAGTCTAATTTTTGAGTCATGTAATAAAGTGAGTCAATTGGATTCACTAAGTCCATTGAGTCCTGTTTAGTCTGTCAATTGAGTCCATTTATTTTATTCGGCCTACTTTGAGTCTTGTTCGTTAGGCCCTTTAAGTCCTGTATTTTCTTTCATTCAAGTCATGTTCAAGAGGAGAGCTAGTGGACCACCACTCAAGTCACCCATCCAAGCATCTGGACTCCATTCATGCTGCCCAGACCCTAGAAGGATTGGCACCCCAGTATACCAGGCCTTAGGCGCCTCAAGCCCACAAGCTTTCATTAAGATTGGCGCCCAGTCCAAATCCACTAAGGAAGTGGTGCCTAGATCCCAGCCCTAGCCCATGGCACCTTCCCTCCCAGTCCAACATGGAGGCATCCCAGCCCATTTGACCCAGTCCAAGGCGCCCAGGGTTTTGACCAAGTCCAAGCAGATGTTTTCCAAGCCCAACAAGGAGTCAATGCCCTAGCCCAAGAGGGTTTTCTTGGCCCACAAGTTTATAATTTCTTGGCCCTCAAGTTAGGGTTTCTTGACCCTCAAGTAATGTAACCTGGGTGGATCTATAAATACCCACTCCCTCCCCTCTTGTATGAATCAATCTTTTCATGAATGAAATTTTGAGAGTTATTTTGTCTAAGTGTTTTCCTCCAAGTGGAGTGGGTGTGAGACCCGTTTGCCTTTGTTCTCTAGAACATCGAGGGATGTGAGACCCTAGTTATCCAGCTAGCTAGTTTTCATCCACTTAAATCCTAGCCACTCTCTGCCTTCACCATCTAGGATGCCCATCCCTCCATCCAACCAAGGCCGCCCCTCCCTTTTTCTTCCCTTGGCTGCCCACTACATCATCCAAGCCCCAGCTGCCAGAGCTTCTCTCTCCCCAGGATGCCCTTCTCCAGCATCCAGACATCCTCTTCATCAAGCCCTAGGCAGCCCCCCAAGGATCCACACGTCCATCATCCATCAAAGCCTCAATCAACCCTGGCGATCCCTCCGCTTCTTCTCTCCCAATCTTCCATCTTATATTTTTCTTATCATCTATGAGCCTAACCCGTGACGTGTGTAGGATCCCTCCGATGAAACTATCCTTAGATGAAGTCCTCCTTGCTCCCGAACCAATCTGATAAAAAGCTAGTGGATTCGTGAGAAAGTGACCGGATCATCCAGGCGCTGATCCAAGTGGAGCAAACTCTTCTGCGACTTCAAGATTATCATTGCTAGGTAACACTAACCCTTCCCACCTCTCTTTGTCTGATTTTTGAAGATTGAATATGCACCTAATAGGCCTTCTTAGTCCTAGGATCCTTTATTTACTTTGTCTCTTTAATAGTATGTGGGTAGGATTCTAACCATCACACAAAACCCTAACCTAATCTAGACTAGTTTTGGGAATCAAAACCATAAAAAGAGTCTGAAATAATTATTTGTGTTAATCTGAATTTCTATCCTTCTTATGGCATTCATCTACATACATCATGTTAGAATCCCATCCTTGCATCAATTTTGGTATCAGAGCAGGATTATGGCATGTTCTTGCATCATAGTTTAGATTTTCTGCATGCTATTTTCTGCATTAAGAGTTCAAAGATAGGTTTAGATCCCCATTAATTTCTTACTATTTTTTTCTTGATTTTCATGTCATTTGATCTTTGTTTTTTACTCTATTTCTCTATGATTTTTTTGTATTTTTTATGATCTGAAAATAGGGTGAAATCTGTATGAAAAAAACCTAACAAAAAAACTCTGCACACTGAATTTTGCATACTAGTCCAAATCTAGGTCCAATTTCCTATTAAAATTTTACTTTTTTTCTCTTAAATCTGTAGCACGTCATCCCTTTTGAGTCCTCTATTTTTATATATTTTTTGATAATTTTTATGATATGAAAACCTTGAAAACTCTGCATGAAACCAAAACCTTGTATTGCTGAATTCTGCATGTTAACCTAGGGCTGAACCTAACTTACATCCAAACCCCCCCCCCCCCAACCCAAGCCAATTTTGATTGCTCACCTAACCAACTTAAATTTAAGTCAGCCACCTCATAAAACAATTTTTTTTTTGTTATTTTTTTGAATTTAGACTGCATTTGGGTTTCATCGTGTGTGCATCATTTGCATTAACCTAATCTTAAGGGCACTCTACTCTATCATATCAGGGTAGGATTTCATCACCTGTCCTGGGCCCAAAACAACCACCCTCATATGCACCCAAGCCTAATTAAAATCAACTAGAAACTTAATTGATTTAGGGACACCAACAAGTCAGGTCCGAGTCTAGTGAAAAAACTAGTGCACTCAACCCCCCACTTATTACTGAAAGCTGGTGTCTAAGGCTAGAGGTCCAGAGGCAAACGCCCTAAGTAGACTGGTGGTTTTTAATTAGGACCATATGACAAGCAGGGGGAGCCTCCCACCACCCCACCTCTTACCTGGCCAGTGGAAGGACTAAGTGTTGAGTTGGGTGTAAGTTAAGTTGATCCACTCTACTTTGACTCTAGGTCCAGCAAACCGTAATCGATTTGTGTCTAACCCCGTCAGTCTCACCCCAACCCAGTCTAACCATGGAGTCGATGTGTGTGCTTGGTTGCATCCAAACCCTTGAGTGCTTGATTGCATGACCACCAAGTCAGGAGTCCATTATCATCAGTTCCAAGCCCAACCCAGCTTAACCATGGACAATAATTTTGGTGCCTAACTGAGGGCCATTACTGATCAGCTTGCCCAACTAACCTAAATAAACTATAGACTTGACCAATTGACCCAGGCCAATACCCAAACTCATAATAGGCTTGACCAAATGACCTATAGGTTCGATTGAGTGGGAGATCAGTTAGGAACCATAGAGAAAATCCCATACCATGACCCATACTTGGAGCCCAATCCTAGGAGAACCCCACACCATGACCCATATTTGCAGCCCAACCCTAGGAGAGCCCCACACCCTGAACCAATCTAGGTCGTAGTGCAAGGAAACCCAATTATGACTTCATAGACCAGGATGAGAGAGCCACTAGGTATATTAGGATAGAAGCACCTAAATTTGGTGGTGATCCTGAGTTTGAGGATTATCATATTTGTAAAAGAAATATGGATCTGTATTTTGAGAAGGAACGAATGCCTGAAAGAAGTCAGTTCAAGTTTGCTAAGTTTAAGTTAGTTCGCTAGGCTAGGATAGACTGAAATAAGTTCGAGGGAATGGCTAGACTAGAAGGAGAAACATCCATAACTACCTGGAGAGCCATGAAAAGCAAATTTAGAGAAAAATACCTACCTAAATCCTATGAACCCAGATCCTATGATCCAGATCCAATGAACCTAGATCTTATGAATCTAGATCCTATGAATCCAGATCCTATGAGCCCATATCCCATGAGTCCAAGGAACCTATAACCCATAGATCTGAGCTCACATCATATGAGCCCAAGGGACCCATGACCCTTAGTCGGCCTGAACCCGATAAGATTAGTATCCCTAGATATGAGCCCAGTATTAGTCCATATCCCCTTAGTCGACCTGAACCCAATAGGATTAGTATCCCTAGGTATCAGCTAAGTATTAGTCAGGTATCCCTTAGACCAACCCCTGCTACCCCAGACACTAGTCGAGTTTTCCTTAACCAACCCCCTCCTACCACCCCATTGGTTCACAAGGAAGACATTGAAGTGGAAGTATATGAAGCTGACATGAACTTAGTGGATGAGTACAAGGGAGAAGGAGAAATTGATGAAGCTAACCCAGAATTAGTTGACCCTGACCATACCTAGACTGAAACCAACCCAAAGTTAGTTGACCCTGACTACACCCAGACTGAAGCTGTAGTGGAAGAATAGTTAGAGGAAGAGAACCCAGATACTGCTATTAGAGTCCTACCTGAGGAGACTTTAGAAGAGATCCAATTGTAGAGCCTAGTCCTGAATTTCATGAGCCAGAAGAGTTTATTGAAGATTTGGCTTGTTTAACCTAGTACCCTCAGGATGAAGTCACTTCTTTGATCCTAATTGAAGATCTCTTTCCTGAAATTAGTGATCCATTCCTCCATAAGACAGATCCTATAGATATACCTCAACCTCGTAAGGTTAACCTCATTAGTCTAGGACTAATCCCTGACATCCCTTCTTATATCCTACTTTATCCAATCAACCCCAAACCCTCTTCTTACTTTCTATCCTACTAGACTAACCCTGAATCCACTTCTTATTTCCTGCCATTTCCAGAAACTTCCAGCATTTCTAGGACCATTCGATTGCATTTTATAGAGGTTAGCATATTGCATACTGTTGCCGCTCTCGTCGCCGCGCCCGTGCCGAGGATCAACCGATCCTCCCTGACCGCTTGGCAAGGGAGCCTCCCTTCCTGCGAGAAACCTGCAACAAAGGGGTTAGAGGACCCTGGCCGGGGATTCCGGCGAGGGGGCTCCGACGGTCAAGTCAGTAGACGACGAGGAGGAACAGACTCTCCCTCCCAGGCCCTCTAAAGGGTCCCAGGTTTGGAGAGTTAACTAGTGAAGGAAAAGCGCCGGGGACCGGAATCTCGGCTGGGCCTGCCTGCCGAGCTCGCGTCCAGTATTCCCCTCTCGGGATCTCTAGTTTCTTCCTCGGAGCGAGGCCTTGTGCCGGTGCTTCCTCCTTGTCCCCAGGCTAGTTGGCTTACCTTGCAGTCTCCGGATTCTTCCCTCTTTATCTCCCTCCGTCGTATGCTTGTCCTTTTCCTCCTCGAAAACTCCTCCCCCCTGTCTTCCTTTCTTTTCCCTTTTTGGTGAAGGAGGCCAGGCGGCTTTCCGACCTCGTCCGCCGGGCCCAGCAGGGAGAAGGCAAGGACAGAAGAGAAAAGGAGGGAGGGCGGCGCTGGCAGAGTGGCCAGTCGTCAGGCCTCGGGCTTCGTGAGAGTGCTCTTTTCCCCGAGCGTGGGCGCCATCCGTTTACGGGGCCTGTTCCGTCAGGATCGGATCTCTCGACTGCGGGACCTGTCGGGCCAGTGTAAGTCATGTTCCGCGTGCTGCCGCCCTCCGTACGGGACACCGTCTGGGGTCGGTACGGCCCGAGGGATGGCCTCGGGACCCGTCGCTTTCCCCCGGGGGCCTCTCCGTACGAGCGGTCTGACTTCGGCTGAGTTGGACCTGTCTCCGGGGGCCGACTGGCGAGAGGTGAGAGATCGGCCGACCTCGGCTTAGGTGGACCCCTCCGGGGTGGACACCTGGCGAGGTGGCAGAAGATCGCCTGGCTTCGGCCGAGGTGGACCCGTCTCCGGATGGCCACCTGGCGCAAGGCGGGGGGTCAGCCGACCTCGGCCTAGGTGGACCCCTCCCGGGTGGACACCTGGCGAGGTGGCAGAAGATCGCCTGGCTTCGGCCGAGGTGGACCCGTCTCCGGGTGGCCACCTGGCGCAAGGCGGGGGGTCAGCCGACCTCGGCCTAGGTGGACCCCTCCCGGGTGGACACCTGGCGAGGTGGCAGAAGATCGCCTGGCTTCGGCCGAGGTGGACCCGTCTCCGGGTGGCCACCTGGTGCAAGGTGGGGGGTCAGCCGACCTCGGCCTAGGTGGACCCCTCCTGGGTGGACACCTGGCGAGGTGGCAGAAGATCGCCTGGCTTCGGCCGAGGTGGACCCGTCTCCGGGTGGCCACCTGGTGCAAGGCGGAGGGTCAGCCGACCTCGGCCGACCTTACACGGGGCGGACTCCTCCGAGCCCGGGCGCAGATGAGTTGTGGGGGAACTTCGCGCCGAACTCGACCTCGGCGGGAGCTGTTTGCTTCAGACAGTATCGGGCGGTGCGGTCTTGCCGACCCCAGCCTTGAGGACGTGGCACTGATTCTGGCAGGAAAACTCACACGTGGCTCGCTCGCATTCGGCGATACCTGAGCCTGGCCACGTCACTGTCACGGCTGTAACAGTTGCCCCCCAGCCCGCCGTTCCGTCGGGGCATCGTAGAACGGAACGTCGGGATTAATTGCTGACATGACGTGGAGAGGCGAAGATCTTGCATCATAATTGGCACGATCTCCATTCGTCGTGGCTCGATGCGGCTGAAGACCTATGGGGAGTCGCCACGCGTCGTCCACTTGCCCGCAATCAATGCGTCGCTTCGGGGCAGAGGCCGTTACTCTGCTAACGAGGCGTCGGTGTCGGGCGTGTGCCCACGTGGCGACCATCCAGTGGCCTGAGGCGGAATGATGGGTACGGCTGCTGCCGGCTGAGTTTGAAAGGGAGGGGACTTTCCAGAACGAGGCCTTTTCCCTTGCTTCGTGGGCGGTTCGCTGCAGGCTAACAACTTCTGCTGCTTGCGCCCGTCTGTGCATTTTTGGGTAAGTGTCTTCTTCTCCTTCTCTCTCGTTTCTTATTCAGCCCCCTTCTCTTTTCCTTCTCCATGGCGCACCGTCGCCATGTCTCTTCTAACTCGGACGAGGCCGGTCCATCCCGGCCGAGGACTCCATCTTCTTCCTCCTCGGATGAGGAGGTAATTCCAGAGGAGGTCCGCCGGTGCTTGCAACCCGGGGGTGTCACTATTGGCATCCCCAGGGGGGTCCGGTCCCCCCCGGTTGCGCCTGCCGTGCCCCTCCGTTCACTCCCCGCCTTGGCTTCTCTTCCGGCTCCGCCACTTCTTCCCGCCGGTCCCTCCGGTCATGCCTCTACCATGACCGAAGGTGATCTTTCTCTGCTCCGGGATGCCTATGGCATCCCGGGATCTGTCCGTCTGTTTGCTCCGCGGTCCGGGGAGCGTGTCACCATGAGTGGCCCCGGCCGCATTGCCTTCTATGAAGACTTCCTCCTCGGGGGTCTTCATTTTCCTCTGCATCCTTTCTTTCTTTCCTTCCTCAGCCATTTTTGGCTCGTCCCGGCCCAGCTGGCTCCTAACGCCATCCGGGTCATCTTCTCCTTCATCGTCTTCTGCCATTTCCACGGGTTTGTTGCCCGTTTTTCTCTCTTCAGGGCCCTGTTCACCCTGAAGAAGTGCTCCACCGATGATGGCTGGTGGTACATTTCGCCCCGGCCTAGGTGTCTCCGGTTCGACCTCCCTTCTTCGGTCAAGGGATGGAAGAGCCGGTTTTTCTTTGCCTCGGTCGACGACGTCGACTGGGCCTGGAGCGAACCGGACCGGTCGCCGAACCGGAATTCTCGAGTTGAGTCCGCGGACCAGGAGTCTTACACCCAGCTCCTGAGTGACGTGGTCCCGGCGCTCGAGGTTCTGCTTTCTGAGCAGAATCTTTTTGAGGCCGGCATCAGTCCCATCCGGGAGACCGGTGAGATTTGGCCCCGCATTAACTTTTGCCCCCCCCTCTCTTTTTAAGATTGAACCGTCTAACCTTCTGATTTCTTCACTTTGCAGGGATGAAGTTTTCCCTGGAGAACCTGCTGGAGGGAGCGGCTCAGAGGGAGGTCGTCGACGTGGATGAGCCCGTGGCGAAGAGGGCTCGCACAGAGACGAGCCGCGAGGTCGCAGCGGCGATCGTGCCCGGCCTAGCTGCTGCTGTCTCTCCGCCCAGGCCTCCTCAGGGCGGCGCCCCTGGCACCTCGGCCCCACGGCCTGGCGGCGCTGCCGAGAGAGCTCCGGCGCCCGCCGCTCTGCCCATCGCCGGGCCCATTCCTGTCAGCAGCCCAACGGCACCGCCAGTGGCGACCGCCGGTCCGTCGGCTGCAGCTCCAGCAGAGGGGGCAGCTGTCGCGGGGGTCGGCCCGAAGGGCCCAGCGCCGGTGATCTCGCACCGAGACTCGGTCATCCTCGACCGAGGACTGGCGGAGAAGTTGATGGAGTACGCTTCCACCGCCCGGGACCGCCGAGCTCGGGGCGGCCGAGATTATGCGGACGCGCTGCTCAGCATCCTGCCCCAGCTTTT
This sequence comes from Areca catechu, assembly GCA_021397845.1. Classification (NCBI taxonomy): domain Eukaryota; kingdom Viridiplantae; phylum Streptophyta; class Magnoliopsida; order Arecales; family Arecaceae; genus Areca; species Areca catechu. The sequence goes on from CM038050.1 coordinate 181,822,617, forward strand.
CACGGTAAGTTTGAGCTTTGATTCTTCTTTTCTTCCGATCCGAGGCCTTCTGCCTTGGTACTGATGTGCGTTATTTTTGCCCTTGCAGATCGGGAACGACGTCCTCCTACTGAGGAACTACCTCGTAGGGAACGCCAAGCGGGACTCCGATCGGGAGCAAAGGCTTGGCAAGCTCGCGGCCGACGTGAAGGACTTGATGGACAAGGGGGCCGAGCTGCGAGCTGAGAAGCAGGCCCTCCAGTCCGACCTGGCGCGTTCCGAGGAGCGGAACAAGGAACTGGAGGCCTCCTTGGCGGAGGAGCGGACCTCCAACCAGCGCCGTACTGAGGAGGACGCGGCGGAGAAGGCCCGCCTGCAGGCCCACTCTCTGTTCTTGGAGCGTCAGCTGGACGAGGCCCGGCGAGAGGCGGCCGTGACGAAGGACCGGAGCTCTTACATCAACGGGCTCCTGGAGGCGGCGAAGCGAGAAGCGCTGGAGGCCGTCCCCAAGTTCCGGGCCTCCGACGAGTTTACGTCGGAAGTCCGGGAGGCCGCCGTGGACTCCTTCCAGAAGGGGTTCCGGATGTGCCGGGAAAAGGTGGGGGCCTTCTTCCCCCAGCTGGACCTGAGTGGGGTCGTTGTCGGTGGCAGGAAGCCGGGGAGCGAGGGCAGGGTCTCCGGCACGACCCAGGCGACGCCTCAGGCGACACCTGCAGCACCTCCGACTGATGACGCCGCGGCCCAGACACAGCCCCAGGAGCCGGTTGTCGTGGAGGTTGAAGAGGTGGCGCCCGCACCTCCGGCGGACGGCGCCGACCCTGCGCTCCAGTGACCGTCACCTTGTACTTTTGCTTTCTTTGTCCTTCTTTTTGGGGGGTCCCGGCCTGTCGGGGCTCCCAGTTTGTACTGAGTACCTGTTTTAATGAAGACTTACTTTCTACTACAACTTGTCTATCATCTTTGGTTCTTCTTTTTCTTCTTCTTTGTTTGTTTGTTTCTGAGATGTCGGTCTGGGGCACCTGAGACAACTGCGGGCCTGGTCCTTCTATACTAAATCGAAGGACGGGGTCTGCAAAGCCGCGTCGCGGCAAGGCAAGAATCTTGAGCAGGTCCGACTTTGGGCTGCCTTTATGCTTGCGCGGACAACACAGTTCCTGTATCATCTTCCGGGCCGAAACCCGGGATCTTCCGGACTGAGCTCGATGCCGCAGGATTTCTTAAACCTTGCGCGGCTCACTGAGCTAAAACTCCGGGCTTGCGCGGGCGAAGCGGATTCGGCGCCACCTTCCAGGCCGAAGCCCAGGATCTTCCGGACTGAGCTCGATGCCGCAGGCTTTCTCAAACCTTGCGCGGCTTGCTGAGCTGTGCTCCGGGCTTGCGTGGGCGAACTGGGTTCGGCGCCACCTTCCAGGCCGAAGCCCAGGATCTTCCGGACTGAGCTCGATGCCGCAGGCTTTCTCAAACCTTGCGCGGCTTGCTGAGCTGTGCTCCGGGCTTGCATGGGCGAACTGGGTTCGGCGCCACCTTCCAGGCCGAAGCCCAGGATCTTCCGGACTGAGCTCGATGCCGCAGGCTTTCTCAAACCTTGCGCGGCTTGCTGAGCTGTGCTCCGGGCTTGCGTGGGCGAACTGGGTTCGACGCCACCTTCCAGGCCGAAGCCCAGGATCTTCCGGACTGAGCTCGATGCCGCAGGCTTTCTCAAACCTTGCGCGGCTCGCTGAGCTGTGCTCCGGGCTTGCATGGGCGAACTGGGTTCGACGCCACCTTCCAGGCCGAAGCCCAGGATCTTCCGGACTGAGCTCGATGCCGCAGGCTTTCTCAAACCTTGCGCGGCTTGCTGAGCTGTGCTCCGGGCTTGCATGGACGAACTGGGTTCGACGCCACCTTCCAGGCCGAAGCTCAGGATCTTCCGGACTGAGCTCGATGCCGCAGGCCTTCTTGTTGAAGTTAGAGAAGAATGTTTAAAGTGAAGAAGCTTTGTTAGAGAAACTGGGAGCCTTACATTACTGGTAGTACATTCTCAGGTTCGAGGGGTTCCATGTCCGGGGGAACCTGGCACCTCCCAATTCTTCCAAGTAACATGCTCCGTGAGGGAGGGCTTCTGCTACCCGATAAGGGCCTTCCCAGTTGGGTTAAAGCTTGCCGCACTCTCGTGGCTGGGAGGCTTCTGTACGCCGGAGGACCAAGTCCCCGGGACGAAAAACCTTCGACCGTACTCGGGAGTCGTAATATCTGGCTACACGTTGCCGGTATGCCGCCATTCGAATTCGGGCCTTGTCCCTTGTTTCTTCGAGGAGGTCTAGGTTGAGCATCATCCTGGCCGGGTTTTCTGTCTCGTCGTATTGTTCCACGCGCAGCGTGGGTATGCTGAGCTTGATCGGGATGACTGCCTCGGCCCCGAAGACGAGGTTGAATGGGGTTTCGTCAGTAGCCGTCCTTGGGGTGGTGTGGTATGCCCAAAGAACGCTGGGAAGCTCGTCGGCCCACCTGCCCTTGGCTTGGTCCAGCCGCGTGCGGAGGCCCTGAAGAATGGTCCTGTTCGTGACCTCAGCCTCCCCGTTGGTCTGGGGGTGCGCCACTGAAGTGAAGCGATGCTTGATGCCGAGGTCGTTGCAGAAATCTTCGAACTCTCGACAGTCGAACTGGCGTCCGTTGTCGGTGACCACGGTGTGGGGGAGGCCGAAGCGGCAGACGATGGACTTCCAGAAGAACTTGGCGACGTTTGCTTCGGTGATTCTTGCCAAGGGTTCGGCTTCGACCCACTTTGTGAAGTAGTCGATAGCCACTATCAGGAACTTCTGCTGGCCGGACGCCGGCGGGAATGGGCCCAGGAGGTCCATCCCCCACTGGGCGAACGGCTAGGGGGCTGAGAGCTGAGAGATCGGGTTGGAGGGGTACCGTTGTACCGTGGCGTGACGCTGGCACCGGTCACACTTCTTCACGAAGTCGGCGGCGTCCTCCTTCATCGTCTCCCAGAAGTAGCCTTGACGAAGGGCCTTGTATGCCAATGCCCTGCCCCCCACGTGGTTCCCACAGATGCCTTCATGAATCTCCTGGAGCACAAGCTGGGCTTCTGTGGGTCCAATGCACTTGAGGAGGGGATAAGAGTAGGACCTTCGATACAGCTGCCCGTCCATCAGGACAAACCGTACGGCCTTCTTCCTGATGAGGCGAGCCGCGTCTCAGTCTTCCGGCAGGGTACCGCTGGTGATGTACGCAGTGTACTTGTCCATCCAGCCGGGCTCCTGGCTGACCTGATGGACCTCCGCCGGTACTTCGAGGCTTGGGACTTCGAGTCGCTCCACATGAGCGCGTCCCAGCATCGTGTCCGGCAGGGTCGCCAGCCGAGAGAGGGCATCCGCGCGGGCGTTCTCCCTGCGGGGGATATGGAAGATGTTGAAGCGCCGGAACTTGGACGCGCCCGCCTTGACGAGCTCCAAATACCTTGCCATCTGGGGGACGTCGTCCTCCGTACGGGACGTCGTCTGGGGTCGGTACGGCCCGAGGGATGGCCTCGGGACCCGTCGCTTTCCCCCGGGGGCCTCTCCGTACGAGCGGTCTGACTTCGGCTGAGTTGGACCTGTCTCCGGGGGCCGACTGGCGAGAGGCGAGAGATCGGCCGACCTCGGCTTAGGTGGACCCCTCCGGGGTGGACACCTGGCGAGGTGGCAGAAGATCGCTTGGCTTCGGCCGAGGTGGACCCGTCTCCGGGTGGCCACCTGGCGCAAGGCGGGGGGTCAGCCGACCTCGGCCTAGGTGGACCCCTCCCGGGTGGACACCTGGCGAGGTGGCAGAAGATCGCCTGGCTTCGGCCGAGGTGGACCCGTCTCCGGGTGGCCACCTGGCGCAAGGCGGGGGGTCAGCCGACCTCGGCCTAGGTGGACCCCTCCCGGGTGGACACCTGGCGAGGTGGCAGAAGATCGCCTGGCTTCGACCGAGGTGGACCCGTCTCCGGGTGGCCACCTGGCGCAAGGCGGGGGGTCAGCCGACCTCGGCCTAGGTGGACCCCTCCTGGGTGGACACCTGGCGAGGTGGCAGAAGATCGCCTGGCTTCGGCCGAGGTGGACCCGTCTCCGGGTGGCCACCTGGCGCAAGGCGGAGGGTCAGCCGACCTCGGCCGACCTTACACGGGACGGACTCCTCCGAGCCCGGGCGCAGATGAGTTGCGGGGGAACTTCGCGCCGAACTCGACCTCGGCGGGAGCTGTTTGCTTCAGACAGTATCGGGCGGTGCGGTCTTGCCGACCCCAGCCTTGAGGACGTGGCGCTGATTCTGGCAGGAAAACTCACACGTGGCTCGCTCGCATTCGGCGATACCTGAGCCTGGCCACGTCACTGTCACGGCTGTAACACATACATTCATTGTGCCTATTAGGTTTGCATCTTACTTCTAGCATACTCTATGGCATTTAGTAGGAGTCCATGCACCATTCTCATCTTCATGTCACCCACCTGACAAAGGGTTAAACCCATAGTTATAATTTAGGGTTTAGTCGAGTGTGTATATCAAATAAGTGTTGGCATGAGTCATTTGCCTGCATTAGGTGTTATGAGTTTTTGCTCTGCCTGATTATAGATCTGCATGAGAAATTAATCATCAGATTAATGTGAGCAATAATTTTATAAAAACATGGTTAATTCCCGAAAAGAGTCTAAGAGTTCGCTAGAAAAATCTTGTGATGATTAGGCTACATACCCATAGAGCTGAATCCATCAAAGTGATAAAGAATGTTGGACCTAGTACCTAAGTTACCACCTAATTAGGCATTAAACTCAACCTTCAATATCAGACTTAGTTGAGTATAGGGAGCCACCAATGATACCAAAGTGAGCCTATTGAGCCTGACCCTTTCTTTGAGAGCGAACCCAACCTTGAGTGTCCACCATCAAATTAGCCTGTGAGAGAAAATGATTGAGCGTATCCTAGACGACCAAGCCATTAGTACCCGGATTAAAGGCTACCATGTCACTTGGTTCGTTTACAAGGTCAACAAGATCTAAGGATTTATGGATCACTCGAGAGGATCCGCAATGCCTCAACCCAAACCCGTCAGAGTAGTACCAGAGCTAGATTGACCTTTACTTAATAGGGTCGAGTTCCTCCCACCCCGGGAGAATTGATGTAGGACATCGGAGCTGACAAAAATCTTAAGGTTCCAATCTCTGAATCATGTATTGGTCAATTTTGTTGAGTCTTGTAATGAAGTCTAATTTTTGAGTCATGTAATATAATGAGTTATTGGATTTACTAAGTCCATTGAGTTCTGTTTAGTCTGTCAATTGAGTCCATTTGTTTTATTCGGCCTACTTTGAGTCTTGTTCGTTAGGCCCTTTGAGTCCTGTATTTACTTTCATTCAAGTCATGTTCAAGAGGAGAGCTAGTGGACCACCACTCAAGTCACCCAGTTAAATATCTGGACTCCATTCATGCTGCCCAGACCCCTGAAGGATTGGTGCCCCAGCATACTAGGCCTTAGGTGCCTCAAGCCCACAAGCTTTCATTGAGATAGGCGCCCAGTCCAGATCCACCAAGGAAGTGGCACCTAGATCCCAGCCCTAGTCCATGGTGCATTCCCTCCCAGTCCAACATGGAGGCATTCCAGCCCATTTCACCCAGTCCAAGGCGCCCAGGGTTTTGACCAAGTCCAAGTAAATGTTTTCCAAGCCCAACAAGGAGTTAAGGCCCAAGCCCAAGAGGGTTTTCTTGGCCCATAAGTTTATAATTTTTTGGCCCTCAAGTAAGGATTTCTTGACCCTCAAGTAATGTAACCTAGGTGGATCTATAAATACCCACCCCCTCCCCTCTTGTATGAATCAATCTTTTCATGAATGAAATTTTGAGTTATTTTGTTTAAGTGTTTTCCTCCAAGTGGAGTGGGTGTGAGACCCATTTGCCTTTGTTCTCTAGAACATCAAGGGGTGTGAGGCCCTAGTTATCTAGCTAGCTAGTTTTCATCCACTTAAACCCTAGCCACCTTCTGCCTTCACCCATCTAGGATGCCCATCCCTCCATCCAACCAAGGCCGCCCCTCCCTTTTTCTTCCCTTGGTCGCCCACTACATCATCCAAGCCAGCTACCAGAGCTTCTCTCTCCCCAGGATGCCCTTCTCCAGCATCTAGACATCCTCTTCATCAAGCCCCGGCAGTCCCCCAAGGATCTAGGCATCCATCATCCATTAAAGCCTCAATCAACCCTGGCGATCCCTCCGCTTCTTCTTCTCTCCCAATCTTCCATCTTATATTTTTCTTATCATCTGTGAGCCTAACCTGTGACATGTGCAGGATCCCTCTGCTGAAATTGTCCTTGGATGAAGTCCTTCTTGCTTCTGAACCAATATGATAAAAAGCCGGTGGATCGGCGGGAAAGTGACCGGATCATCCAGGTGCCGATCCGAGCAAAGCGAACTCTTCCGCGACTTCAAGATCGTCATTGCTAGGTAACACTAACCCTTCCCACCTCTCTTTATCTGATTTTTGAAGATTGAACATGCACCTAATAGGCCTTCTTAGTCCTAGGATCCTTTATTTACTTTGTCTCTTTGATAGTTCTAGCATGTGGGTAGGATTCTAACCATCATACAAAATCCTAACCTAATCTAGACTAGTTTCGAGAATCAAAACCATAAAAAGAGTTTGAAATAATTGTTTGCATTAATCTAAACTTCTATCATTCTCATGGCATTCATTTGCATGCATCATGTTAGAATCCCATCCCTGCATCAGTTTGGAAAGCGAGTTCAGAGTTTGAGATTTTGAAGGTGGATGTGTTCCCCTGGGTAGAGGGTTCCTATTATCAAGTAGCGGATGCATAACAAAATCTCTTATCATCGAGGGCGGTTGGTATAATGTAATAGTAATATATAAATAATGAAAGTGAGTTTTTTTAAAGGGATATTCACTTGCAAAGGTCTGGTATATTAGATGTCTCCTATTTTAAACTACATTTCAATCATTTGGTTTGCATCAGTTTTCATCCCAAGTTTTCAGAACAATGCATGTTATTTAATGTCATGTGTTGTGGTGGCTATATACTCGACTTCAAGACACCTATCAAACCATTGATCAAGATGGACTCACTTATCAGATAATTAGAGAGCGATAACATTACTGACCGCATTACCAACTAAGAAGAAGATGATCAAGTCGGTCATTATACTAACTATCTTTGATACCTTGCATCGAGAGATCACACTATCGAGCTTGACTAATATTTTTTTACATATCCGACGAGTACTTACTTGGACCTGACAAGATCCAAACTTAGTTGGGTATACTAGGATGCGATGTCAAGTCTCCTCTCTCTCGATAGGTCCCTTCTCTCTCGGCAATAGACAAACTATCCCAATCTCAAAGCCGATGGCACCCGAGTAAGTATCAAAAGCTGGTCCTAGCTATCTGAGATATCCATATGAGATTGTAGCAAACAAATTCATGGGAGGCAAGATCTCAATAGAATCAACTATTCTAATAGAAAAGATGCTAACAAAAAAGATTCTGAGAGATAACATCCCAACATTCTATCAGAATTTATTACACCTGTTAAAGGAGGCTACCTTCCTAACGGTATTCTGTTACTCCGTATAACTCTATAAATTGGTAAGAGAAAATCCCGGCAATGTACATTTTTTCACTACCACTATCATTCTCTTGGTCAACTCTCTTGACTCTCAACTCTGGCTGCTGTAGCGTATTTCATCCTTCTCACTAACTTGAGTATCAGAGAGTCCCCCACCGGTTACCACCGGTTAAGGAACTGTTCTTGTAGGTTTTCATTCAAGAGCCATTAGGAGCAGCATCCAGTTTTGCTTGGAGAAGATCGGAAGATTCTTAGACATCATCATAGCCTAGCAAAGGATAATTTGTAGGCAATAGATTGGTACACCAGGTAGGGGGCAAAGAAAGCTTCAAGTTTCCAAAGTTTGGAGTCATGGGGGTGACCACACGTGCATAGGATGCCTCCACTAGCTGCACCGGCCACTCTCTTCGCTATGATGAATGGCTCACCTCAGCTATGGAGCTTCTCATTCCTCCACCATTGGCAACCTTGCAGCATTTGCTCGCTACCCTGATCCGCCAAATCTAAAAGCTGGTAATGATAGTGTAGAATTTGCAGTAGCAGCAGTTCATGGCAAGGTAGTAGTAGGAGATCCTAGTCGATCCCATTGCTGCTACTCGTCCCAGCCATCAATCTCCCCAGCAAAGATCTGCAGGAGTCCCAGCCAGTCCCACCATTGCTACTCATCCCAGCCACCTAACTCCCTAGTGTAGATCTTCCACTGATGGATTTTCCATTGGTTGTAGTCCCTTCATCCCACTAAGAAAGCCATCGGTCCCTCAGGAAAAGGTCCTCTCACCGATAGATCATCCCATAGTCATGATCTCCTACACTATACTGAGAAAGCCCCAAGTAGGAGGAACAACTACCTAGGAAGGTGCCAAAGCGGGGGAAACATCCTCGATCTTCCTTCGAGTCATCATCTGAATCCTCCCAGGAGGGGTCTACCAATGAGACTATTTGATGACTGGCCGAATAATTTCTTGATGATTATGATTGCAAGTTATGCGAGATCAATCACTGACTTGCTGATCTAGAGAGAGCTGGGACATGACCAAGTTCAATACTCATCCCCTCTTTTTTGATGCATTCTGGAGGAACCGATCCTGAGTCAGTTCAAGATGTCCTAGCTAGAGACTTATGATGGCACCACCAACCTACTAGATTATCTGGAGAGCTACAGGGTCTCATGAGGATTCAGGGCATCTTCGATGCCTTAATCTGCTACCTTCCCAACCATGTTTTGTAAAGTGGCTTGAGTAGTATTCTCGAATCGAGACAAGGAGCATTGACTCCTTCAGTCAGCTAGAAAGGAAGTTAATGGTACACTTCAACACTAGTCAAAAGATGTTACAAGAAGCTGACAACCTCTTCTCCATCTACCAGGAAGATAGAGAATCTTTGAAAGACTATGTGAATTCAAGGTGGTCACATTAGAAGTCTACCATCTGGATGAGTCCGTAACCATGTTGGCCCTGAAAAGAGAACTCCACCCATCTCGCTTCACCTACTCATTGGATAAAACTTTTTTTAAGTCTTATTCGAAAATGCTGGCCTACGTACAGAAGTACATTAGTGGATAAGGGAGCTCTCACTCAGTGTGAGACTGATGGGAAGCCAAAGAAGAAGCAATCTTGGAAAGAGTCCAAGTGGAGCCCATTTTGAGAAGTCAAACCCATCTTGCTAATAGAGTCCCAAGCCGAAGAACCTTGTTGGCAAGTTTTACAACTACACTCCTCTCCTTGCCCTCAGATCCAAAATTCTCATGAAAATTAAAGGAGAGTAATATCTACGAAGGCCCAACCCGATAAAGCCTTTAAACTCCCATGACAAAATTAAAGCAAGTACCACCCTTCCATCGGGATCATAGCCACCATATCAAAGACTGTTATTAGTAGAAGAGATTAAAAATCTTGTTTAGCATGGCTATCTCAAAAAATATATCCATGGAGCGGTTTGGCCTGATGCCCAGAACCCTACCTTGCAGTTGACTCGGGTCAATATCAACAACCGATCAATGGAGGGCTAAGTCAACATGATCTCCCGGGGGTCAGAGCACACTCCAAAATGATCAAGGAGAGAAGGAAGAAAATATAATCTTTTTTTCTAATAGAAATTTAGTTAGAATTTACATTCCTCATGATGATGCTGTTGTTGTCTCCATGATAATAGTAAAACATGATGTTCAAAGAATTTTGTAGATAATGAAAGCTCGACCAATATTTTGTTCTATGATGTTTTTGTTTGGATGAATTTATCTGACAACCAATTGAGATGGATTTCTACACCCTTGATTGACTTCTCTAGAGATTCAGTTGGGGTCGAGTTGGACAACAAAGAGCAATCGGATCACGACTGTATCACCGACTAAGAAAAAGATGATCAAGCTGATTGCTACACTGACTATCTTTGATACCTTGCACCGAGAGATCCATAGTTAGGCTTGACCGATATCCCTTCACACATCCATCGAGTACTTATTCGGGCCTGATTAAGACTCAAATTTAGTCAATACACTAAGATACAGTGTCAATATCCCTTCTCTCCTGGCAATATCTTTTCTCTCTCGGTACAGTCTCTTCTCTCTTGGTATTGGACAAACCACCAAATACTCAAAGCCGATGTCATCCAAGTGACAAAAGCTTGTCTCAGCTATCCTAGCTATCCAAGTGGGATCATGGCAAACAAATTTATAAGGCATGATCTTAACAGAATTAGCTATCCTAACAAAAAAGATATTAATAGAAAGAATTCCAGGAGACGGGATTCCAATTACCTACCAGAATCTGTTATACCTATCAAAGGAGGCTACCTCCCTAACAACATTCTATTACTCCATATAACTATAAATTGATAAGAGGGGATCCTCGGTGAGGTACATTTTTTAACTACCATTCTCATGCTCTCAGTCATCTCTCTTGGCTATCAGCTCTGGTTGTTGTAGCCTATCTATTAAAAAATGCGTCCTAAAACCAATCATCTAGATCATAGATTATTGAGCTCCTTATAATTTATACATGAATCATTAATAAATAAAGATTATTTTTAGTAGTTCATCACATTGTGTGTATCTTTCTTTTGAACTCTTTTATGATAAAGTCTTTAGAACTACTTCTATTTGATAAAGGAGGATTTGCGTATAGTTCTTAAACATGTTCGTGGCTAAATAATATATTGTTATCTAGGAGGACAATATTTATCGAGTACAGATCATTGTATGCCATATGGATTAGTTATTTTTATAATCAAGAAGTATGAAGATACTAGTATAATATATAGATGAGTGTAGGAGTACACTGCACTAACATGACCAACTTTGTATAATACTCTACTATCAAGAATATCTTTTAGAAGGATATGGGTATATGTATTCCTCCGACCTGAGATTATCATGGTGACTTGCAAGCAATTCACTATACTTTGATATTGAACTACCTGGATTTCTAATCTAGTAATACAATTTTTTGGGTACAGTAAATTATTTATTAAGTTGATGTGTGAGTTAAAATAGGATTGACCACTGCAAGGTGTTGGAGAAAATGCTTTGTTGTGTTTCAATTTAGCAAAACCTTGGCTAGGATAATTCTTGTGAAGAGTTACAAGATTTATTAAGTGAAGACACATTTGGATACACTATTTTAGAGTTGGCAGTTGACTTTGATGTCATCCTAAGCATAATATTAAAAGGATAAATTATATGGTAACCATATGCCTAGGTTCTTGAATATTATTTTGCAATCATTTGACCTATCCAAATATCGAAAAATAATAGTAGATGGTCATATCAATTAGTTCAAGAATTGATTCTTGGACTATTGGCTTAGTGTTCGAGCCTATGGGAACATATATATTAAAAGTTTTTGATTGATAATGATGGTTGATAAATGATTGAGGATCATTTAAGGGTATAACTATTAATTGATTGATAATTAACTTTATATAAATATTATAAATAAATAATTAATTAAATATTACTTAATTATAGGAGGATTAATCAATAATTGAATTGCTAATTGGTTTAATTTAATTGAGCAAAGAGGTTTAGGTCAAGTCTAATTAAATTTGGTTCAATTAGATTTTACTTAATTAGATTATACGATGATCCAATCACTAAAAAAATTTTAATTTTGATTTGATCCTAACTTGGACTTAATTAATTATTGATTGAATTAAAATTTAATTAAATTAATTGATACCTAATTATATTAGACTCAAATATTTAGTTGAGTGTAAATAAATTTAATTTGGTTCCTAACTAATTTTGACCAAGTCAAAATCAAAAAACCTAAACTAGCGACATCTAGAACTCCCCTAGAATTTCTCCATGATAAATCTGGATTTTCGTAAGCAATGTCCATACTAAAAGTGAGATGTCACCCTCCTCTTTCTCCCTTCTTAATATGGTTTAAATTTTATTTAAATCTAGATTGATTTGGATTTAAATTGGAGGAGTTTTGGTAGGACTAAAACTCCCGATTCTAATCAAATCTATCATAAATCCCATCTTATCCTAATCTAAATCACCACGACACATTTTTTATTTATTTTTCTGGGATTGTGCAAGGATTAGGAAGCCTATTACTTTGCTATCTTAAATTAATTTGCCGAGAGAAATTATTTTGAGGGGGGGCATGTAACCAAGATTGGCATGGGAGAGTTCTAGTCTATCTCTATCATCTAATCCTAATCTAATCCCTCCAAGTTCCATGCCTATTTTTATTTGACTTCTTGGTGTGAGTGGGGATTTTATGAGGAAGGTCTTTCCATGAAAAATCAGAGTGAAACCACTAAAAAAAACTAGATAGGGCATGTGGGGCATGAGACCTCGTGGGCATGGAAGGGATCTAGCACTACGGTTTTAAGGGGAGAGGAAAAGAAATAATAAGAGGTTCTTCATTTTTTTTATGTCTTCCATCTCTTGATCTAAAATCCTCCACTTCTTGGTCTTCTTGGAGGGTTTAATAATATCCAAAAAAAATATTTTCAGCCATCCAGTGGCCTTCATTCGATCTAGCAGTCCGAGGAGGTTAATCGCATCAAAACTTTGTGTGGACGATCAATAGAGGTCGGACACTTTGTACGACTGTGAAGTGACCTGAAGAGCCCTTACCATGTGCCATCAGCAATGGTGATTAGTGACCCACGATTAGGTATGAGTTTCGATCTCATGATTTCTATAGATTAGATCTACTGCATGCATCGGTTAGATTGATGCATGCAGATTTTATTTTCTACATACATATCATGTCAAGATCTTGTATAGGGTTTTTAGAATTATTCTTATGCATGATTTTCTGATTCAAACAGATTTTTAATTAGATTTGCTTTTGTTAGATTTTTAAAAAAAAATTAAAATACATGCATAAAACCCTACACCATTTTCTAACATTGGTATTAGAGTAATCGGTTGTATGATATAATATGTATGGATAGAATTTTGCATATTAGATATGTTCTGAATCCAAGTAACTTCTTCAAATTTGGTTGATCACCATGGCCATCCGGTTATAGAATAAAAGTAGTGTTTAAAGGCCCTCTTTTCTCATTCCATGTGATCTCTTATGGCGTGTAGGGGTGCCACTTCTGATTATATTCTATGAACAAGTGAGGTGAAAGAAATTTTATTAAAAATATTTTAATAATTATATCTAATTTTTAATAATTTAACCTTGATTAATATACAATTTTTGATTTAAAATTAATTTATTATGACTTGATTTTATGTTTAGAACATGAAACATAATATTAGTTTTAGTATTGAAATTATATTATATAGTTTAGATCTAAAAGTATTTAATATGTATAAGATGCATGTAAATTATTTAGATCTAATATTTTAGCATAATTAAATTTAATTAATTGCTATAATTAAGACTTGAATGATTAGATCTAGAATTGTGAATTAAAGATTTAATATCGGTTCATAAACTTGGGACTATGGATTAGCTTGAATTAGGTTAATTAACCAGGTTAGACCTAGGGTTAGAATTTTGAATAATATGGATATAATAGAGAATTAGATTTAACCTAACTAAAAGTTGATAAGGATTAGGTCAAGGATTCTTTAGATCAATTCTCTAGTGATAGCTTAATCAAGTCCATATTATATCAAATGGACACGATTATGGCTCAGAGATTGGATCCGAGTCGTTAGGCTAGTCTAATCAAATCTGATGAACCAATTGGTGTCTAAGATAAGTTGATATTTGATCATGGTTATTAATTAGGGCTACCTCTTACCTGGCCAATATGGTCAATTAGTTTTTGATTAGATGACTTATTGATGCGAGTTAATCCATGCCAGTAAGGATGATTAGCATGACTGATCTAGGTACTCTTAGATTAATTTATTTTCAACCCTTTACATAGACTTGATTAAGTTAGTGGGAAGATTATTAATTAGTCCATATATTTTTTTCCTTCTTAACCATTTAATAAATCTTTTAGATTATTAGGTTCTTAAAATAATAAAGTTTTAGAGATAATCAAGTCATAGCCTTCCATTAAAAAGATGGTAATGAGTTTAATAGTCAAGATGATCATTGGAGGTCCAAAGACCTGATGCTCATTTGGTTATTAGAATTATCATTCATATTATGATGGTTCAGTATAACTTTCTTAATGATGATCAGGTGGACCGATCAAAATCAGGCTCGGCCATTTGTTGGTTAGAAGAACTAAGTCTGATCATGTTAATCATTGGACCAAACCATGACTTTCAGTGAAGGTCCAAAGAACTACTGAAGAGGTGTCTAGAATAAAATTAATACTATAAATTATCTAGGAAAATAATTGATTAGGAACCTACCTTTAGATCCGTATGGATAGGCTGGCCAAAGTCGGGCTCATTGTAGTCTATTGGATTCTAGTACCCACTAAGAAATTAATGTAATTCCTTGAATTAGAGGTAGAGGCTATCAATTTGAATAGATAGTAGAAGAACCTTTAGTCTAAAGTCCCCCCCTTTAGGATTAATTGATTCATATATTAATAGGTTTTATTCTCTTTCATTTTTAGTTAGAACTGGCTAATATATTATTGCTCTATTTATTATTGGATAATAAAAAGCTAACGGGATCCAATTTTGATAATCGATATCGAAAGCTGAAAATCATCCTAGAGCATGAACAGATTTTATACGTGTTGATAGATCCGGTACTTGAGGAGCCTACTACTAATGTCCAAGATCCTGTCTGAGACACTTATCAAAAGTGGCTCAATAACTGAACCATGATTCATGCATTATATGGGCATCCATGAATGATGAACTCAATCATAAATTCAAGGATGCTCAGTCATAGGATATTCTTCAAGTGTTGAAAGAATCCTTTGGCACTCTCGATGACGTTGAAAGATATAAAACATCCTGTACCATTTTCAATACCAAGATGAGGGAAGGGGCGTTAGTCACTGATCACGTATTGTATATGATCAAACTTATCGAGCGCCTGAGCAAACTTGAATTTTCCTTGCTTAAGTAGCTGGAGAAAGATGCAATTATGAATTTCCTATCAAAATCCTATCTTAACTTTTTTAGTCATTATAAAATGACCAATCCTACAATCAACTACCATGGTCTGCCAGGGTTGTTGTAGACTTATGAAAAGGATCACCAGCTCTACAAGGGGCCGATGAATCTAATGGGAGGATCTACTTTGACAGGGCATCATCCCTTTAAGAAAGGAAAGAAGAAAAACAAGAAGAATATATAACATGCTCAGGCTAATCAGACTAAGAAGATGAAATCCGATCAGAGTCAGGTTGAGTGCTTTTATAAGAAGCAGGGTCACTGGAAGAGAAATTATCCTCTTTATATTGCCTCTCTAAACCTATACAGTCCAAGGAAGAAGAAGAATTAGCAAGGGATTATTGGACAAGGTACTTATATGATAATACCTTGTAACTTATCAATATGTGATACCACTATTTGGGTATTATATATTAAAAGTTTAATTAGCATTTGCAATTCATTGCAGGGACTTCAAGTCAGTAGAAGATTTGAAGACGACTAGATATTCCTAAATATTAAAGATGGAAGAGCAGTTCTAGTTCTAGCTTTGAAAGTTGTCAAGCTTGTTTTCGATGATGATGTCATTAGTTTGAATGATTATCACTATTAATGCGATTATTATGATACCATTTCGAATGGTGTTACTGTAATGCATTGATAATTGAAAATTGATATTTATATTTTATTATAGTTTGTTAGTATAGTGTACATATCTAGCAAACACCCTAGATTAGAGAATGCGTCTAATATTTACCATTGACATTGTATACTAGGTCATATTAATAAGAATAGGGTAAACATGTTAATTAAAGAGGGTCTTTCCAAGCTCAATGATTTTGAATCATTATCAACCCGTGAATCTTGCCTTATTGGTAAGATAACTAAGTCACCTTTACTGGAAAATATGAAAGAGCCACTGATATTCTAAGTCTAGTACATAGTGATGTCTGTAGACCCATGAACATTTTTGTCATAGGTGGATATTACTAGTTCATCCTATCTAGGTATGGGTACATCTACCTTATGAAGCATAAGTCTGAATCATTTAAAATATTCAAACGATATTGTAATAAAAAATAAAAATAAACTGGGAAGAGTAATAAAACTTTTCAATCTGATCGAAGAGGTGAATACCTCACTAATAAATTTTTAACATATTTAGAAGAGAATGGAATTCTTTCATAATGGATACCTCCTAGGATATCTCAGCATAATAAAGTATCAGAAAGGAGGAATCGAACCCCGTTAAAAATGGTTTGGTCCATGATAATGTTTGCAGATCTGTCGATCTCTTTTTGGGGATATGTACTTGAGTTAGCTTCCTACGTTCTAAATAGAGTTCCTAGCAAGTTTGTAGGTAAAACACTATATGAAATATGGTCAGAACGTAAGTCGAGGCTCTCATACCTTAGGATATGGGATTATTTGATTTATGTTAGATATTTAAAAATGGACAGGCTTGGATCTAGGTCTGACAAGTATATTTTCATAGGGTATCCAAAAAAGACTAAGATATATTACTTTTGCCATATTGATGAATAAAAGGTATTCATCAGCCATAGGGCAATCTTTTTAGAAAAGAAGTTTCTTAGAGAAGGAACTAATATCACTAAGGTTGAATTTGAAGAAGTTCTATAGGTAGAAGAACCGATACCATTGACTGAACCCATGAAAATAGATTTGATTGGATCAAAGCTAGAGTCCATTATAGAAGCAACATTAAAGAGATCTGGTAGAGTACCACATCAGTCGATAAATACTATGATTTCTTAATCTGGGATGATGATCCTATTGAACTTGATAAAAATAACAAGGATCCGATCACTTACATGGATGCAATGCAGAGTACCAACTCTGATAAATATCGAGAAGACATGAAATCCAAAATGGAGTTGGAATATATATTTTGATAAGGTGATAAGAACATATGGATTTATTAAGAACGGAGAAGAGCCCTGCATATATAAATGGACTAATGGTTTAGTGGTCATATTTCTTGTATTGTATATGGATGACATTTTCTTAATTGGGAATGACATTCCTGCATTATAAGGAATAAAAGTGTGGCTATCATCTCAATTCTCTATGAAGGACTTGGAAGAAGCATCATATATCCTTGAAATGAAGATCTATAGAGATAGATCTAAAAGGTTGCTTTGATTAACCTAATCCACGTACATTAAAACTATGCTGAAATGGTTCAACATGGTAAATTTCAAGAAAGACTATCTTTCAATAGGTCATGAAATTACTCTCTCCAAGAAGGAATGTCCGACAACTCTTTATAAGAGAAAGCATATAAGTAGAATTTTATATGCCTCGGTAGTGAGATCTATTATATATACTATGATATATACGTGACCAGATGTGGCATATTCACTAGGAGTAGTAAGTATATACCAATATGATCCAAGTGAGAACTATTGGAAGGTCATAAAAATCATATTTAAGTATTTAAAAAATATTAAGAACCGATGGCTCGTTTATGAAGATTTTGACTTGAAATTAATCAATTAAACTGATTCAAATTTTCAGTCAGATAGGGATGATAGTAAGAGTATATCGGGTTATATTTTTATATTGAATGGAGAAGCAATTTACTAGAAAAGTTTCAAGTAGCAAACTATTGTCAATTCTATATGTGAGACGAAGTATATTGCAGCATCTAATGCTGCAAAAAAAATTATTTAGCTACAAAAGTTTATCATCGAGCTTGGACTGGGACCCTCTATCGATGGTCTAGTTCTTCTATATTGTGATGGCATTGAAGTTATAGCTCAAGCAAAAGAACCAAAAGCTTATTAACAGGCCAAGCATATTCTATGTTGCTACCATCTTATCCTGGAAATTATGGATTGAGGTGATGTTGACCTTCAAAAGATCAACAGAAAGGAGAACTTGGCCAACCCATTTACTAAAGCCCATGGAATCAAAGAGTTCGATGACCACAATTGAAAGATGAGTATTCGATACTATTCCACTTGGCTCTAATCCAAGTAAGAGTTGTTAAAAAATATGTCATAAAGTCAATCATCTAGATTATAGATAATTAAATTCTTTATAATTTGTATATGAATTATTAATAAATAAAGATTATTTTTGATAGTTCATCACATTGTATGCATCTTCCTTTTAAACTTTTTTGGGATAAAGTCCTTAGAACTACTTCTATTTGATAAAAAAGGATTTGTCATATAGTTCTTAAATATGTTCGCGACCAAATGATATGTTATTACTTAGGATGACAATGTTTATCGAGTATAGGTAGTTGTATGCTATATAGATTGATTGTTCTTATAACTAAAGAGTGCGAAGATATTGGTATGGCACACATGTAAGTATAGAGTACACTTCACTGAATGTGATCACTCTGTAAAATACTCTACAGTCAAGAGTATCTCTTGGAAGGATATGAGTATAAGTATCCCTCTAATTTGAGATCACTATGGTGATTTGGAAGCAACTCACTATATTTTGGTATCGGACTATCTAAATTTCTAATCCAATGATAAAAGATTTTTGGGTGCAGTTAAGCACTTGTTAAGTCAGTATGCGAGTCAAGTAAGAATTGACCACTCCAAGATATTGGAGAAAATGCTTTGTAATATTTCAATTTAGCAAAATCTTGGGCAGGATAATCCTTATAAGGAGTCACAGGATTTATTAAGTTGAGACACATTTGGATGCACTATTTTAGAGTTAGTAGTTGACTCTAATATCAACTTGAGCATTAGGTTAAAAGGATAAATTATATGGTAACTATGCGCCTGGATTCTTGAATGTTGCTTTGCAATCATTTGACCTATCTGGACATCGAGTACCATTACTAGATGGTCACATCGATTAGTTCAGAAATTGGTTTTTGGATTATCGATTTAGTATTTGAACCTATGAGGTTACGCACATTAAAAGTTTTTGACCGATCATGATGGCTGATAAATGATTGAGAATCATTCAAGGATATAATTATCAATTCAATTAATAATTAACCTAATATAAATATTATAAATAAATAATTAATTAAATATTAATTAACTATAAAAGGATTAATTAGTAATTGTATTGTTAATTAGCTTAATTTGATTGAGCAAAGATGTTTAGATCAAGTCTAGTTAAATTTGGTTCAATTAGATTTTATCCAATTAGGTTATATGATGACCTAATTATTAAGGGATTTTTAATTTCGGTTTGATCCTGACTTGGGTTTAATTAATTTTAAATTTGATTAAGATTTAATTAAGTTAATTGAGACCTAATTAAATTAGGTTCAGTTAATTAGTTGGGTACAACTAAATTTAGTTTGGTTCCTAACTAATCTTGACCAAGTTAAAATCAAGAAACCTAACCTAGTGCCACCTAGAATTTCCCTAGAATTTCTCTATGCTAAATCTAGATTTTTGTGAGAAATTCCCATGCTAAGAGTGAGATGTCACCCTCCTCTTTCTCCCTTCTTGATATGGTTTGAATTTGATTTAAATTTAGATTGATTTGGATTTAAATTGGAAAAGTTTCAGTCCTACTGAAACTCCTAGTCCTAATTAAATTCTATCCTAAATCCCATCTTATCCTCATCCAAATCACCATGCCACATTTTTTATTTATTTTTATGAGATTGTGCAAGGATTAGGAAGCCTATTACCAAGTAATCTGAAATAAATTTACTGAGAGGAAATATTTGGAAGGGGGCGTGAAATCAAGATTGTGTGGGGGAGTTCTAGTCAATCTCTATCACCTGATCCTCATCTAATCTCTCCATGCCTATTTTTATTTGACTTCATGGTGTGCATAGGGATTTGATGAGAAAGGTTTTATTGTGAAAAATCAGAGTGAAACCACTAAAAAAAATCAGATAGGGTGAGTGGGGCATGAAACCTTGTGGGTGTGGAAGGGATCTAGTGCTAGGGTTTTAAGAGGAGAGGAAGAAAAAATCAATAAGAAGGTCTTTATATTTTTTTGGATCTCCCACCTCTTGATCTAAAATCCTCCATTTCTTGATCTTCTTGGAAGGTTCAAAAAGATCCAAAAAAAAATATTTTCAGCCATCTGATGGCCTTCGCACA
The DNA here is from genome assembly GCA_021397845.1 of Areca catechu. Taxonomy (NCBI): domain Eukaryota; kingdom Viridiplantae; phylum Streptophyta; class Magnoliopsida; order Arecales; family Arecaceae; genus Areca; species Areca catechu. Next base: position 181,842,720 of record CM038050.1, read on the forward strand.
GATCTAGCAGTTCGAGGAGATTGATTGCATCAGAGTTTCATGTGAATAATTTGTAGAGGCCGAACATCCTGTGCGGTTACGAAGTAACATGAAGAGTCCTTATCATGTACTATCAGCAATGGTGATCAGCGACCCATGATCAGGTATGAGATTTGATCTCATGGTTTCTGTAGATTAGATCTATTGCATGCATCGATTAGATCGATGAATGTAGATTTTGTTTCTACATTATATATCCTGGCAATATCCTACATAGTGTTTTTAGAATTATTCTTATGTATGATTTTTTTGATTTAAAAGAATTTTTAATCAGATTTGCTTTCACTGAATTTTTTTAAAAAAATTAAAATACATGCATGAAATCCTATACTGTTTTCTAACACCATCTCAACCTCCTTATTAACTCGAGCATCGGAGGGTTCCCTGTCAATTACTACTGGTTAAGAAATTATTCTTATAGGTTTTGTTCAAGAGCCATCAGAGCAGCATCTAGTTCTGCCTAGAAAAGATTGAAAGATCCTCGTGTACCATCGTAGTCTAATGGAGGTGATTTGTCGGCAACGTCATGACACGTACATGTTGAGAAATAACAAGAGGATAAAGTTTTGAACTTATTATTGCAAGCATTTTCTATTTCTAGGCAATGCTAAATCTACAATGTGAAAGCTATTAAGCTCTATAACAAACTTCAAAATGTTTAACCATCCCACAAACATTGGCGACTAGGTGGAATAAAGCCATGCAGTATAGTCGGTGCTTACCTCATTATGCATCCTAAAGGAAACAATCCCTGGAGTGGAGTGGAGAGTGGCTTGGAAAGGGATCTTTTGTGCAATGTTCATTTTGAGAGTAGGTTCTATTTACGTCAAGGGCGATTCCACGATAGTGATTAGTTGGATAACAAGATTAAGGTACATGCCTGATGGACATTTCTTGTTGCAAGATATTTGGAGGATTGCTAGAAGCTGTAGTTCCTTTTATGTTACTCATGTTTATTGTGAAGTGAATAAAGTTGCATATTTGGTTGCATCTTATATGGCGGATCATTCTTGTCAAGCTTTGTGGGATCTACTCATACAAGATCTATATGATTCTTCCATTTTCTTAAAAAAAAAGGTAAATTATAGAGAAATTCTTATCTTTTTATGATTTGCACTTACATCCTAATTTTTTTTTTTTTTTTTTTTAATTAGATCCTAAAATTTAGATTCCAATTGCAATGTGGCCTAGCTATCCACTAGGGATCTAATGTCGTTAACAGTGACTATCAAATTACTAATTCAGCTTCTTGTTTTAAAATACAATTTGGAGGAAAAATTGAAGGTACTTTTTCAAAAAGTTACACTTGGCCTCTCGCACAACTACCATATCTACATAAATTTATGAAGTGAAATCCTTCGTATTAACCATTACATCCCATTTCTCGGTGCTCCATTTTAATGCCAACAAATCTCCTGTGACCATTTAGGAAATAATTAAGCACCATGCCAAGCATTTTTTTTATCAATATGAAAGCTTATATCCCATTCTTTAGATTTTTATTTTTTTGCATCAAATTGCATATCACCTCTCTGGAACATGGTAAAGATGGAAAATCATGACGTTAAAAATAACCACATCCTCTTCTTTGTTAGCACCGGAAGATTCTTAAGAAGAAGAACCAGAACAAATATCACGCGGAAAATTTTTTTTTAAGGAACTGCTCTCTCTCTGTTTTTCGTCCGAGAAACACCTTTTTTTAAAATAGGTACAGACTCTTAAAAAAAACTTAAACGAAATTCTAATTCATACAGACTCTTAGAAAACAAAAAAAATCTAGAGTCCTAAGACGGCAAGACTAAAAAACAGGAAGACTTCGATCCTGTTTAAACAAAACTCACGAGCTGTTATTTGAGTTTATCTATTAACAAATTCCTCCCTTAAACTCAAATATCTTCCATCCTTTATTCCAATCATCATTTTGCACTTTTCGAATAACTCTTTTGGTAGCGGCTTTGTAAAGATATCCGCCACTTGGTCACGACTCGCAACGTGACTCATTCGCATATTTCCTTCCTTCACATGTTCCCGAATAAAATGAAAACGAACATTTATGTGTTTGCTTCTCTCATGGTGCACTGGATTCTTTGCCAACTTAATTGCCGATTTATTATCTACTCTGATTTTGGTTGCCTCATGTTGCTGAAGTTTTAGCTCATAAAGTAGATTTCTTAGCCATATTGCATGGCATACACACCAAGATGCTGCTACATACTCTGCTTCGCATGTTGACAATGTTACTATTGGCTGCTTCTTTGAGAGTCAAGTGAAAGTCGTGTCTCCCATATAGAACACATATCCAGAGGTGCTTTTCCGATCATCTACATCTCCACACCAATCACTATCGGAGTAACCCATCAATTTGTAATCATTTGTCTTCGAATAGAATAATCCGAGTGACTTCGTTCCTTTGACATACCAAAGAATTCTCTTGACAACCTTCAAATACGAATATTTTGGTTCCTTCATGAATCGACTTGCTATGCCGAAACTATATGCAATATCCGGCCTTGTGCATGTGAGATACCATAGGCTCCTAATTAAACTTTGGTATTTGCTTGCATCTACTCGATCTTCTCCCTCAAACTTAGAGAGTTTCAAACCAAGTTCCATCGGTGTTGCTACAGGATTGCATTCTTCCATCTTGTTTTTCTTCAAAATATCTTTTGCATATGCCTCTTGTGACACAAATATTCCCGATTTTTCTTGTCTAATTTCAAGACCAAGTATTTCATCAACCCCATATCTGTCATCTCGAACTCCTGAGTCATAGCCCTTTTAAAGTCTTTTATTATCTTCTCATCATTTTCCATGAATATAAGATCATCAACGTAAAGAGCAACAAATAACAAGTTACCTTTTTCTTTCTTTACGTACAATGCATGCTCATATGGACACTGGATAAACCCATTCTTCTTGAAGTAGGTATCGATACGGGTGTTCCATGCTCGAGGCGCTTGCTTCAGCCCATATAGTGCCTTCCTTAACTTCAACACCTTTTGTTCTTTCCCGGCTTTCATGTATCCGGGTGGTTGCTCCACATATACTTCCTCTTCAAGCAGACCATTTAAAAATGCCGATTTTACATCCATTTGATAGATTGGCCACCTGAATTGGGCTACTTGGGATATAAGAAGCCGGATTGTTTCCATTCTTGCAACTGGAGCAAAGACTTCATCATAGTCAATCCCTGCCTTTTGCCTATAGCCCTTTGCAACTAGTTGGGCTTTATACCTTTCTATCTCGCTTTGGGGATTCATCTTTTTTTTATATATCCATTTCACTCCTATAGGCTGATGTCCTTTCGGCAACTCCACCAGGTCCCAAGTTTCATTTCTTTCAATTGCCTTTATCTCTTCATCCATTGCGTTTTGCCATTTCTTATCTCTTACTGCTTCTTCAAAACAAATATCCTCGGTATCTGTTAGAAGACATACCGAGTGAACTTCGCTTGTTGATTTGTATAAATCTTGCAGGCTTCACATCCTTAATTGTCTTGGTTCTCCATCATCATCAGATGTTGGTGGGCCTGACGGTATGATTATTGGTACAGTAGTTGAAGATTCTTCTTTTTCTTCCTCTTGTGCTACTTCCTTTTGGTTATTCCAATCCCATGCATCTTCTTCATTTACTTGTACATCTCGGCTTATCACCACCTTCTTTTCAATTGGATCAAATAATTTGAAAGCTTTTGTCTTCTCGTCATACTTGATGAACATGTACTTCTTGCTCTTATCATCCAGCTTGGTTCTTCTTTGATCCGGTACATGTGTATAGGCCATACTACCAAATACTTTAAAGTGTGATACTATAGGTTTCAGTACGCTTCAAGCTTCCTGCGGTGTTTGATCCACTAATTTTGCATGTGGGCATCGATTTTGCACATACACAGCACATTTTACCACTTCTGTCCAAAAATCTTTTGGCATGTCTTTGGTCTTCAACATTGATCGAACCATGTTAAGAATGGTTCGATTTTTTTTCTCGGCCACACCATTTTGCTGAGATGAGTAAGGTGCGGTTAAGAATCTCTTGATCCTATGTTCCTTGCAATAGCTTGTGAAGGCAGTTGACGTATACTCTCCGTCTCTATCCGACCGTAGAGCCTTGATATAAAAACCCATCATCTTCTCTACTAACACCTTGAATTTCTTGAATACCTCGAGTGCCTCGGACTTCTCTTTCAGAAAATAAACCCATGTTTTTCTTGTAAAATCATCAATGAACGTGAGAAAGTATCTCTTCTCACTGAATGACTTTGGTGTGATCGGGCCACATATATCGGTGTGTACTAACTCGAGAGGACGCCTTGCACGATATTGCACACCTTTAGGAAAAATGCTCCTTGCTTGCTTGCCAAGTACACATCCCTCGCAAAATTTTTTGGTGTAGTCTATGTCTGGTAGCCCATGGACAATATTCTTCTTTGCTAACTTTCTTAGGCCATCGTAATGCAAGTGTCCAAGTCGTAAGTGCCACATTAAAGCTTTAACTTCTATATTGACTTGCAAACATTTTTCTCGGATGTTCCTCAGGTTGAGTTTGAACATCCGATTCTCGGTCATCTTCACATGTGCAAGCAACCGGCCTCTTTTGTCCTTCAAGTGCAATATCCGATCTTTCATGAAAACCGAATATCCCTTCTCTAACAATTGCCCCATGTTGAGGATATTACTCTTCATATTGGGCACATAATAAACATCCTCAATAGACCCTTCTTTACCATTCTTTTCAGAAAAATAAATTTTACCTCGGCCCTTGACTTGAACCTTTGACGCGTCGCCAAATGATACGTGCCCATCTTCTCCTTCTTGTATCTCCACAAAGAGGTGTTTGTGCTCGCTCATGTGATTACTAGTGCCAGTATCGAGATACCATACCGTATCACTGTCAGGAGCAGTGTCTTTATGGTCATCATGAGAACACCGTCATCTCTTGTCTCCTCTTTCGTGACTAGATTCATGTTTTCCTCTACTCTTTTTTTGGAATAGCACTCTTTTGCATAGTGTCCATACTTGCCACAGTTGTAGCATTCGACATTTTGACGATATGACCGGCCGCCTCTTCCATGACCGCATCCTCGGCCACGCCAATTCTGTTGGCTTGGCTGGCCCTTTTCTTTGAAGTTGTGTCCACGTTCGTGACCTCTACTGCGATCAACACCACGACCACCATGGCCACGACCCCTTCATTGATTTTGGTATGCGTACATCGCCTTGTCCTCTTTGATAGTTGCCTTAGTTTGCAAGGCCTTCTCGAGCAGCTCTTGTTTCTTTTTCTTCTTCCATTGTTCATGCGCTTCAAGTGAACCGGCAAGATCATCGATGGTCATCTGTTCCTAATTCTTTGATTCCTCGATAGCACATACAACGTTCTCAAAATTCTCGGTCAATGATCACAGAATCTTTTCAACAACCCTTGCATCGGTTAGGATTTCTCCATTACGTTTGAGTTGATTTACCACCGTCTGCACACGCGTGATATAGTCAGACACTCCTTCTGACTCCTTCATCTTCATGGCCTCCAACTCGTCTCGCAAAGTTTGAAGCCGCACTTGTTTAACTCGGTCGGCGCCTTTGAAGACCTTTTACAGAATCTCCCACGCCTCCTTTGAAGTAGTTTCTCCGGTAATCTTCTCGAAACTCGACTCATCCACTGCTTGGAACAAGAAATAGAGAGCGGTCTTGTCTTTCATACGCATTTCTTTCAACGTCTTTAATTGATTTATCATCATACTATCAGTATCTTCCTGCTCTATGTAGCCGTTCTCGACTACATCCCACGTATCTTGTGCACCGAGCAACACACACATCTGAATACTCCAATTATCGTAGTTCGACTTCGTGAGTCGTGACAGCGACATTTGCCCCAACGATGTACTCCCGGACTTCATCATTGCTCAAGAAACGGTATCACCTGGGTTGCTCTCCAACACCGGCTACAACTCCACCTTGAGCACACACTAAAAAAAAAAACAAACAGGGAAGGTAAAACACGGGAGCCTTGTTTTCTTCCTTTTCCCTAGCTGCAACCTGTTTCTCTCTCTCTTACAGTCAGCAACCTTTTTTTAAATCGTGCTCTTCGTGGCCCGTCTTTAAAGCCCTGTTCTTTTTTCCTGTTACTTCCCCACACCGTCTCATGGCTTGCAACTCCTCTTGCCGCAAGCACTACGGCTTGCAACCAAGAAGAAACAGAAGCAAAGAAAACCGGTGAAAGCCTTGTTGCTACCTCTCTCAAATGCCCTGTTTTCTTTGTTTTTTTTTCTCACAGCCAGCAACTTCTCACGTAGTCACACTAATATCAGATTGTTTGCTCTGATACCAGATTGTTAGCACCGGAAGATTCTTAAGAGAAGAAGAATAAGAAAAAGAAGAAGAAGAAGAAGAAGAAGAAGAACCAGAACAAATATCACGCGGAAGAAAAGTTTTTAAGGAACTGCTCTCTCTCTGTTTTTCGTCCGAGAGACACCTTTTTTTAAAATAGGTACAGACTCTTAAAAGAAACTTAAACAAAATTCTAATTCATACAGACTCTTAGAAAATAAAAAAAACTAGAGTCCTAAGACGGCGAGACTAAAAAACATGAAGACTTTGATCCTGTTTAAACAAAACTCACGAGCTGTTATTTGAGTTTATCTATTAACATTCTTACCTGCATTACCATATACATGCATTACCATATTCAAGAGATTTGCAAGAGATCTTGCTTGGAAAAAAAAAAATTAGTTAAAAACTACATCCTTTCTTTGGGATTGATTATAGTCCATGAGATCTTCATTGAACCCCGTAGCCCATGGTTGTGGAAAATAAAAAAGAGTTGATGACAATGTTGGCTTGAGCCTTGCAAGAAGTTTTGAGCAAAGTTCATACTTGAAGCCATTGATAATTCTCTGGTCTCTCTCCTCTCCCTTTGCTCTCTCCTCCTATCTCTTGTCCCTTTGGTTTTTCCTTCTCTCTCTTGACCAAACACAACCGGATTGGGAATCCCTGCTTAAAAGGGAAAAAAAAGAAGAAGAAGAGGAAACATGAGTCACATGGTCACCATGTGATTTCCTTTTGTTCCTGCCAAAATATATCACTTTTTCTGATCTGGCTAATAAAATATATTTTTGGTACTCAAAACTGAACTTATCTCATGTAATTACCGTATATTTATTGATTCGGATGGAGATGGACAGTTGGATCATATTGCAACTGAAACCTAAATTTTAGAATATAATTTAAAAAATAAAGTTTATGAATATAAATATAAATTATGAAAAATTGAAAAAAATAATTTTACAATTTATTTATTTATTTATTTATTTTTTAAAAAATGATTAACTGCCCCTTGTGTGATGATTCGAGCCTTGTAAGCCGCAGCCCGCAGGAGAAGGTAAATGGTATCTGAGCCATGATCCACGCTCTTTTTCCAAATATGGAATGCACATTTTATGAGAGTTCTCTTGGTGGCTCCAATGATGCTATTGTGGGTCAGGTGGCGATGCTATTGCTAGGAAAACACAAAGTGGTGGTAGCTCGCTAGCTTCCGACACACAGGTCCCAAAAGCAAAATAGGAAGCGTGGTGATCCTCATCGACACAAGATCTGAGCAACGCACGCACACGACATCTAATTGGCTGCTTGTCCTTTGACATAGATAGATGTGGGATCTATCACGGGGTGATCCATGGATATGATCGTGAGTCTCCCTGAAATAGCACTCTTGGATGATGCCGACTTCCAAGGTACGAGTTCCGTGTTTGATTTTTATGTACAAGGATTTGTTGGAGGTAGTGAGAACTCAACTAAAGAGGCACTTTTTAGAGCACCTCTTTGTTTTGTTTTTTTTTTGGTTGGGTAGCAGATCACTTGCAGCCTTCAAACCGAAACTAACGGGACTGGATGCAAGATTCAAAAGATCGATGCCAAATAGATGCATGGTATGGAACTTTTTTTTAAAATAATATTTTTTTAAAAAAAATTATGAAAGTAGGTGATGCAAAATTTATTTATCGAACTAGGTGGGACGGCTGACGTGAATGAATTCGTCTGTCGAAAAGACGAATTCAATTTAATTGAATTTAATTGAATCCGGACTGCATCAGCAATGTCAAAATACGACGATCGAGCGGTATCGATCTGTGCATAACCATCTCTCGACGTCGACAGTGCAAAACAACATCCTGTCCTTCCCAGACCAAAGATGATCTATGTAAAGGCTGACCGTGTAGTACACTACTATCAGAAGGACCAGGATCCATAACTGTGATAACTCAAAGAAAATCAATCACAAAACCCATTTAATGCATAGTAAGGACATCAATCCATATACAAGCTATAAACATCAGACAATAAAACATATCCATATATTACAATCCATCAAATAAAATACAAAGCAATGACAAGATTAGCCTAATACATTACAATCCATATATTAAAACATCTGTAAAATATGATTGATATAATTTAACTAATCTGCTTGTAGAAGCCTTGGACATGACCGCCTATCATGCCCTTCTTCTTTACAGATTGTACACTTGCGTCTGTTGCCGGCTTCTCTTATATTCATATCATTTCTGATCCTCGTGGATCGTGACCTACCTTTCTGTCGCAGCCTATTTACATCAGGTATAATGATACCGTGTTCATTTTGCTAGGGCCAATATTCTTCACGAGGAATTGGTTAAACTTGTGGCATATAAGTTTGATGATAATCATGTAATGTATAATACCGATAAATGTATATTTTAAAATCAATGACAACATGTGCACAAGTAGCCATGACGTGAGAACAAGGTAAATGAAAATATTGTCATTTCTGACATGTACATGTCTGCTGGGAAAGATGAACAACCTATAGCATCAAAAATCATAATTCAGCATATACACAACGTAATAACCTATTTTTAATGATACATAAAGATCGTAAGTACCTGTGTATTATCATCCATGTTCATGTTCGGTCCATGTCTAGTAGTTTGGACTTGGAACAAGCCAGTTGCTCTATCAAATCGTGTAATGGTATGCGATGTCGCTTTGGCTTGGTTGGAGATGACATGTCCCGTAACAAAAGGAGTAAACCTTTCATTTCTGTCCATTGCCTCTGTTGCTTGGACACGTCGGCCTTCAAAATATGACATAAGCCGAAAGAAAGTCAACTGTACCAATGCTGTTATGGGAAGAAATCGAGCATTTTTCAGAACTCCATTGAAATACTCGGATATATTAGTTGTCATCATCCCATACCGTCGTCCGTTATCATGTGAACGTGTCCATTTTGCTAAAGGAATTTCATTCAACCACTGAACAGCTTCTGGGTTAAATTTCTCAACATTTCTCATGTATTTCTGGAATTTTCTAGGCTGTGTTTGCATTCCAGCTCTTTTCACCGTATCTCTTAGTTTGGGATCACGAAATCTTGAATTAAAGTTACTTGCCACGTGACGCAGGCAATATACATGATAAGCATGCGGTGGCTGCCAACCCAGATAGTCATTCTGTACTGCAGCAAGTATACCAGCATGTCGATCAGAAATTAGATAAATTTCATGACGTGTTGTAACAAAATTTCTGATACAAGCTAAGAACCAACCCCAGGTGTCCGCTGACTCTTCATCGACAATACCAAATGCAAGTGGAAAGATTTGATTATTTTCATCAATAGCAGTTGCAATCAACAATTTCTCCTTATACTTTCCATACATGAAAGTAGCATCGATACTTATGACCGGACGAAAGTGCTTAAATCCTTCAATCGAGGGTGCAAAGGCCCAAAATACACGATCAAACTGGGCACAATTTGGTATACCAGTTGGAGTGCTGATAAATTTCACCCAGGTACCCGGATTAAATGTTTGTACAGCATGCAATAATTTCGGAAGCAATTGATATGACATATCCCAATCTCCGAATAGCAACGCTATCGCCTTCTGTTTGGCATCCCATAATTTTCTATAACTTGGTGTATAGTTGTATTTGTTCTTTATGACTGCACCAAGTCCAGCAATAGCAATGGTAGGAATTTCTTTAACCAGGTCCCGAATTTCATTAGCAATTAAAGTGGAGTCCAAACCATAATGATTCTGAGACATCATTGCAGATAGGCATGTATGAGGACCGGTATATCGTGAGATCTCAAAAAAATTATGCTGTTTAATACCTCTCAGCATCCACTGACAACCAGAATCTCTGCTCTTACATTTGACATGCCATAGATTTGGATTTGATTCAATAACCTTGAATTCATGATGTCTTTCAACAGAATATTGTTTTACTGCAGTCTGTAATTCTGCCTTATTTATAAAGCGGAGTCCTTTACGTAACTCCTTATTCCTTTTCCATATAATATGTTGTTCCTGCATTGAAGAATACATTGACATATTTGCAGCATTCCAATCAATCTAGGAAATGTTCTAGATGGAGCTTCAAATGTAGAATAATTTGGAACAGTGGTATCCTCCGGACTTCGTACTGGATGTGAAGTACCGGCTTCGTCACCTTCGTCAGCCAAATTATATTCATTTTCATCATCATTCTCACTAAAAAGTTGATTATCGACATGCACCATGTCATCAGCAGCTGTATATATTGATGCTTCTCTAATATTACTTTCTGGTACAGTACTGTCCACCGTATATAACGGATCTACAGTAAAAACTGAGCCAATATTTTCCACTTCATTATCTGCAATATTCGGAGTACTATATGATAGAACCTGTTCAGTTACACGAGTTATTGCTATATTTCGAACAGCTTCTTCGTAATCATCCTGTTCGCAATCAGGTTCAGGAGCTTCAATGGTTTGGATATCTATATATAACTCTGCACCCGATATACATGGATGTGAACCGATAGTTGAAAACATTATCTCCATGTCTTTATCATCGGTTAATGGAACAGGTTCGTACTTTACAAATGTCGGCTGAACAACTTGTGGATGGGGCCGGGGGGGCGTTCTGCCTGAAATCGTTTTTCGATAAGACGAATTCTCAATCGAATTCGTCTTTTCGAAAGATGATTTCAGAAATTTTAGTTCACGTGGCCAGCTCGCAGACTTCCAAGACGGGTAGCGTATGGGGCTTGAATTCGGCTTTTGAAAAGACGAATTCAGGTATTTGTCCGGCCATCCGACGTGTCAAATTTTTTTTTCCCGAATTGTCCCGATTTTTGCCACGTGCCACCAAAATCCATAAATATATTACGGGTCACTTATTTTGGTAATTAAATTTTTTTTTATATTATTTTTAAAAAAAATTCCATGGTATGCATGTTTATGTCATGATCGAAGAAGCACAACCTTACTTGAATAATGTGTACGTATCGGAGATCAAACAATGACCCGTTGGAAGTTGGAACTGATGAGCAAGAAGACAATCTTTTTTTGGATATGCTGTTTTTCCTGGATATAGTAAAATTGGACCACGAGGAAATAATGCCGTTTTGGAATGCTTCGAAGAAACCAGAGTTACAGTAAAAGCCAAAGACAAATTGCCTACGGGACTGTGTCGGCTGGGCCGTCCATTCTCTCCTTTGCAATCCTCCTGGGATGAGGAGTCGCGTTTGATCCGAGAAGGTGGCTATTTTCCACTGCCGTTCTCCCAAAACGGATGACCATGCCTCATTTTTATCAGGATGGAGGAACAGGAATCTAGCTCATGATAAATTATGACAACCCCTTCTGAGCTGGACCCCGACCCAGGCTTACTCATTTTTAGGGGATACATGATAGCACTTCAACGGGGACAGAAGTTCTTCAGCAAGTCAACAATAAAAGTTGAAAAGGTCACCCAAATGATGATGTGTTTGATTCTCATTGCTATCTTGCTTGGTTTTTATATGGCGAAGTCAAATTGAATAGTTGACTTCCCTATCTTTATCTTTGACTAATTTTAACTTTTTCCAAGCTCTACCCATTAGATCATGCACGCCGATAAATTCCAAGTTATTGTTTCTAGATGTGCATCGGTACCGGTTTTCGTGTTGATCTAAGCTGAAAAGTATCAGCTAAAGAATCTTGAGTCAAATGCACGTTACAATGCCCGGATTAATCAGTTCCATCATGTATGGCTCTTGAATTAAATACACATGGATTATATTTGGTAAGCGATAATCTATTTGGATTATTGATAATTTTAAACCGGGTCCATCAGATAACCATGTTTGAAATTTTTTTTAAATGGCAACATATCTTGTAGTGGTAATCTGAATTACCTCTCATATGGCAATCCAGATTACCTCAAGAAGAGATCGCTATCCAGATTACCGGAGATGTAGTAATCTGAAATTTTTTTTTTTTAACAAATTTGTCCTCGTCCCTTTCTTTTCTTGGTTGAGTCGTTCTCCCTTTCCACCTTCATCCATCTTCCCAACCTCTTCCCACACCGCCTCCACCTGGCTGTCGGCCCCTCCTCCTCCACTCACGTGACCTCTCTACCATTCTCCGGAGACCCAATCCGATCCTGGAAGGAATGGCTCCGGTTTTACCTCACGTGCTGATGCCCTCACCAACGGATCCTAGCCACCATCCTCCCCGTGGAGTCGCTTCACTCCAATCGAGACCCGGAAGAGCCTCGCACACGAGCCCGACGTTGCACATGTCACCTCCTCTGCCTTTACCTACCCCTCGTCCTCTGCCCATCTTGCTAGAATCAGCTTTAGCATGGACGGTGCCGTCTTTGGCACCGCTTGCTCTCCACCCTCTACTTCGCGGGGATAGATGGGAGTTCTCCTTAATCTCTCATTTTCTTCCCTAAGCTCCACCGCGCTGCTGGATGGCGGCGGTGCCCGAGGGAGGAGTTGGATGATAATACCTGCCCTTCTCCGAGTTCATCGACGAACCGACTTGGTTTGCCGGCATGGGCACATCAATTGGCATTGTGACCGGTAAGTGTTTTCTTTTCTTGGATGCCCGAAGGGGTTGAGGGAGGGAGCAAACAGATGGGGTGAGAGATCCAAAGTGTTGGCACTTCTTGGCGCCCTCGCAATGGAGGGGGATTCGATGGCAAGTGAGAGAGGGAGGCGGAGTCGATGGTTAGGAGGCCAGCAGGGTCTTTGCAATGGGTTGGGAGGTGGAGTCTACGGCGAGCACCGACAGGCTCCTTGCAGTGGGGAGGGAGCAGATGGGGGAAGGAGGTGGAGTCAATGGTGAAGAGGCCGATGGGGTCCTTGGCCATGGGGAGGAGCAGACGAAGGGGTGAGGGAGATGGACGGAGGGGGTGAGGGAGACAATCGGAGGGGTTCATGGCTCTGTTAGCAAAGTCAAGGGATATGGAGGATGAGAGAGGATTTGGTTTTTATTTAATTATTTTTTTTATTTTTTTTATTTTGTAAATCCACGTGCCTAACTAATAATTAATTAATTAATCAGAAATTAATAAAGATAGCTAACAATTTTTTTTGGTTAGATAGTTTGTTTGTTTGTGTTTTTTTATTGTATTTTTTTGATAACAATGTTTATTTTTTGGTAATATATGAATGATGGTGCGATTTATTTCAATGCATAGAAGACTATATTTATGTCTTTTCACATCATGTAATATACATGTAATAATATATGAATTTTAATAAATTTAATTTAAGAATATTTTAAAAATTTGATGTTATAGATTACTAGTAATTTGTTTGTCATACCAAATACAGTAATCAATTTTATTGATAGATTATCCGTGTATATCAAATACAGTAATCAGCATTACTGGCAATCTACCAAGTAGTAATATATCTTGCAGGCAATCCAGATTATCATTCATGATTTTCTGATCCACCAAATGCATCCATTATAGAATTCTGATTCTATCTTTTGCATGAAAGAATGGCTGATTTTACTTTTCACAATACTAATCATTGAATCATGCATTGCACAAATCTGATAATGCTCTAGATTTTTTTTTTATTTGCAGCATAGATCTCGTAACGAGCATATTGCTGTAAAAAAAAAAAAAAAAAAAAACAAAGATGAATCATTCCGCCGCACAAAAGATATAACCTGAACCCATCCAGATAAGCCTTATGGGTGTTTATTTTTTCGAGAAGATCCAATGGGTGTTTATTATGATGCACAATGTGCGAGAGTCGTTTTTTATGCCACTAACCTCTTTCAATGCTAAGTGTGGATAACAAAATGATTCAATGATAATTTGATGTAGAAGTGACGGGATAAAGGAGAGTGGATTTCTTTATAAGGTGGCAGTGGGCTGGAAAAAAACTCAAAAAAAAATTTTAAAGTAGCCCGGCGGCTCCTCCAATCCCACGAGAGCAACATGAGGTTCCAATCATTCGCTTGGAAACCCCTTGAAAGAACCAGTTGAGGACGTGTTCTGACTCATCTCGCTACATGCTTTTTGCTCATCATTGTCGGCCAATAACAGCGGCATTCCTTCCATCACCTGAAGTGGCACAAATTGTGACAACGCTTAAGATCGAGAGCCAGTTGAGGTATACCAACTCATGGAGAGTGCATGGGAGGGAGATAAGTATCATGATTGTGGATAGAGGGGGCTGACCAACCTACAATTTGGTGGGCCCGAGGAAATTAGGTCATCAAACATTCTAATCATTATCATCCTAGAATATATATATATCATCGATCATGATAATTGCAAGCATCCACGAGGGAGTCTACTTAGATCCAGATTTACTATGCACTAGATAGGTCTTAGATATTTGTATACTATCGATAAATCAAAATAATATGTTCTGACTAAATTTTTTGAGTGAGATTCTGGGACGTTTCAAAAGTCAATATCTTCTATATATATAACTTGCACACAGTATAACCTCCAATGATTCTCGAGCCAAATGATACAGGCAAGGCCAATGTGAGACACATGAAGGTCATCATTTACAAGAGGTTTACAAATCTAAAAGAAATCATTTTGGGCCAAATAGTATTGGAACAATAAATATGCAAAAGCTTAGAAGAGGAATAAAAAATAAATAAATTTATATTTTATAGGTGACATCGTTTTTTTTTTTTTTTTAATCATAACCATATAATATTGATAAGAATAAATAGATTAAGATAGACTTAACAACTAAATAAACTTTGGATAAGATAAAATCACCTAACCAAAATTTAAAATTTAAAAGAGTTCTATATCAAAACTAATTTTGGATTATTATTATCATTTCCCTTTAATCCAAAATCTCCATGCGTGCCATGCCTATCTTCTTTTTAAACTTATGAAAGACTTGACGTTTAAAGGTTTGGTCAAAATATCGATGATCTGATCATCTAATCTGTAGTAGACAAACTCAATTTTTTCTTTATTTATTTATCCCTAAGAAAATGAAATTTCAAGTCTATATGCTTACTTTTTCTATGACTGACTGGATGCTTTGCCAAGCTGATAGCAGAAATATTGTTTATATTAATCTTTGTAGGACCTTGTACTTTAAAATAAATTCGATTCAATATATTTCTTAACCAAATTGCTTGACATGTATATGAGGCTGCTGCTACATATTTAGCCTAAGGTTGAAAGAATAACTACATATTGCTTTTTAGAAGATCATGAAATAGCTACTAAGCTAAATATAAAACTATATCATGTAGTGCTTCTTCGATCAACTCGATCTCCTTCTCAATCACTATCAAAATATTTAATGAGATTATTTGCAATATTTGAATAAAAAAACTATAATCCAGAGTGCCCTTTATATATCACAGGATCCTGTTAGCAACCTGAAAATGAGAATGCTTTGGTACTTCCATAAACTTACTGACTAGACCAACTCCATAAGCAATATCGGGTCTAGTATATGTTAAATATCTCAAACTTACAACTATGCTTTTAAAATAAGTTAGATTTATGATAGAACCATCACCTATTTTAGATAATTTGATACCAACTTCCATAGAAATTTGTATATGATTGCATTCAAATATTTTAAACTTCTTTAATATCTCCGTAGCATCTCTTCTAATATATAAAAATCTCATTTGTAGCTTGGATTACTTCAATCATAAGAAAGTAAGATATCAAGTCAAGATCTGTCATCTCAAACTCTGACTTCATAGCAAGTTTAAAGTCTTCAATTATCAAGAGATATTTCTTGTAAAGATCATATCATCAACATATAGACAGACTAATAAAATATCATATTTACTTTTCTTCACATAGAAAGTATATTTACTTGGGCACTTCTCAAAATTATCTTTCTATAAAAAAATATCAATCCTCTTGTTCCAGGAAAAAAAATGGGGGCCTGGCTTGAAGATGTACAAAGCCTTCTTGAGCTAATACACCTTATCTTCGCTCTCTTCCTTGATGAAGCTTTGGATTGCTTGACATAGACTTCTTCATCAAGAAGGCCATTTAGAAAAGCTGACTTCATATTTATTTGATGGATTTTCAATGGCTGTGTAATAAAAGAAATAATCAGTTTTATTATTTCAATTTTAGCAATCGAAGAGAATACCTCTTGATAGTCAATTCCTGCTTGTTTCTTATAGCCCTTTGCTATTAATATTGCCTTATATCTTTCCACTTCATTATTTGGCTTCTTTTTAGTTTTAAAAGCCCATTTCACTTCAATTGCTTTCTTTTATGCTGGAATATCAGTCAGCTGCTAGATATTATTTTTCTCAGTAGCCTTAATTTCTTTTTCCTATACATTAATCCATATTTTATCTTGCACTACTTCCTTAAACCTGATTAGATTATAGTCTATAAACATAGCATAATGAACCAATTTTCCATCATTATCAACATTATTATCAAATATTATCTTAAAGTCTTGTAACCTTGAAGGTAGTTATTGAGCTCTACGAGATCTTTGAATAGAAATTTATTTATCATTTTCTACGTCTTGAGGTGTATATATTTCTGTTGCATCTTCATTTTATTCCATCAGTGTTTTTTCTAAATCTAGCTCATTATTCATATTCCAATCACACAAATCTTTTTTTATCAAAAATTACATCTCTACTAATAATTATCTTCTTTGTAGTTAGATTATACAATTTGTATCCACCAAGTTTTCCAAACTTATAAACAATAAAGATAGCTTTCTCACTTCTATCATCAAGTTTGATTCTAAGTTTACCTAGAACATGAGCAAAAGTAATAGAGCCAAATATTTTAAGGTGCCTATCACTTGGCTTAAAGCTAAACCAAGCTTCTTCAAGAGTTACATTCTGCAAACTTTTAGTAGGCGATCTATTCATCAAATAAACTGAACAAGACATTATTTTAGTTCAAAAGTTATTAGGTATACATTTAGCTTTTAGCATACTCCTTACTATGCCCATGATTATTTTGTTCCTTCTTTCTGTAATTCTATTATGCTATGACGTATATCGAATAATGATCTCATGCTCAATTTCCTGCTATATACAAAATTCTACAAATTGATTGAAAGTATAATCACTTCTACCATCAGTTCTCAATATTTTAATAGAGTGTTCAATTTATTTTTTCACAAACATCTTAAACTCTTTAAATACATCAAAAACTTCTGATTTTTTCTCAAGAAATAAGTCTAAATCTTTCTATTATAATCATCCACAAATGTTAGAAAATAAAAACTTTCTTTAAATAAAGCATTATTCATCGGTCCACATATATCTAAATACTTAAGTTCATGTAGTTTACTTGCTCTCTAAGTATTATGATTGGAAAACGATCTTTTATACTATTTTTCAAAAATGCATTTTTTATAAAATTGATTAAGATGATCTAAAATAGGCAAATCCTTCATCATATTATTTTGAGCAAGCAATTTTAAACTCCAAAAATTTAAATAACCAAATCTAGGATGCCATAGCCATAATTCATCATTTACAATAACATTCAAACAATAATAAGCATCATTCTTAATATCTATTTTGAACATACAAATATTTGTCAAAAGAGATTTAAGAATGATTTTATCTTTTTGATAAAAAATACTGAGATAATTATCTTTGAGTTGCATTTTGTATCCTTTCTCAAGTAATTATCTCATGCTCAGTAAATTATTTTTCATACTTGGAACATAAAAAATATCTGAAATATATTGATGATCATCATTCTTTAATTGAATCAAAATTTTACCTTTTTTCATAATTGGTATAGTGCTTTCATTTGCAAACTTGACTAAATTTTTAACTGATTCATCTGTCTCAACAAAAAGCTCCTTCCTTCCTATCATATGGTTTGTGCAACCTGTATCAAAATATTATGAATTATAATTGAACTCCTCTGTGTTCGATGATACCATCAATAGAGTATGGTTGACTCCATCTCCTTGGATGAATTGGGCTTCTTCTGCAGGTTGATTATAATTCTTGAACATGCACTCACTAGCATAATGGCATATCTATTACATTTATAATATTGAATATTAGACTTATCATACCTTCGTCTTCCATATCCATGGCCTCAGCCTCTATATGATCCTCTGTTCCTTCCACCATAATTTTTTGGTCCATTATTGGATCTGCCTCTACTCTATAATTTCCTTTTCCACTGCTATGACCTTGTCGTCCTCCTTTGCCATGAGATTTATTTCCAGAAGATTATTGTCTATCATCTTCTTTTTGTTTATCTTTAACTGAAACCTGGGATTGGAAGGCTTTATCTAACGGTTTTTATTCTGACTTCTCATTAAACTGTTGTTCATAAGCTTCTAAGGAGCCTGACAACTCATTAACAGTTATAATATTAAAATATTTTGTTTCTTCTGTAGCAGTGGTAATATGATCAAACTTGAGTGTAAGGGTTTGTAGAATTTTTGCTATCAATATGGACTCTTCCACATTCTCACCATTTATTTTTATTTGATTTGATAAAGCTTAGACTCTAGTCATATAGTCTACTACAGTTTCTATCTTTTCCATCTACAGCAATTCAAACTGTCTTTTTGTAGGGTTAGCAATCTTACTCTCTGTACCCTTTCTATATCCTTGAAAGTTTGTTCAAGATATCCCAAGCTTGCTTTGTTGTGATAGCTCTTGCAATCTTTTCAAAAATCATATCATTAACTTATTGATGAATAAAGTAGAGTCTTACGATCTTTCTTCTTGACATCTTGATATTGCGCCTCTGTGATTTGCCCTCCTGCTTTTGGAACTCTGTTCTTCACAATATCAAGTATATCTTGAAAATCGAAGAGCATCCACATCTGGATACTCCATCTATTGTAATTGTTTCCATCTAAAAGAGGTAGGGGCAAAGAAGATGAACTATTAGTGACACTTAAATTTGTCATGGCTAATCTTCGGTTACGAGTAATATCACGATGGCTCTCATATCTCGCTATTTACGGTGGCCTTTTCAACTCTCATTAATAAAACTCTAATACCAATTTTGTTGGAACAAAAAATATTCAAAAGCTTGGAAGAGAAATAAAAAATAAATAAACTTGTATTTCATAAATGACATTGCCTTTTCTTTTATAATAGCCATATAATATCGACAAGAATAAATAAATTAAGATAGACTTAACAATTAAATAAACTTTGGATGAGATAAAATTACCCAACTAAAATTTAAAGTCTAAAAGAGTTCTAAATTAAAACTAATTTTGGATTATTATTATCAAGTAGCCCAAAATTCTGCCATCTAGATATCGACATCAAACTAATTAAGCAATATTTGCACCTACATGTAATGCATGCATGAACACCTGAAACCATACAATTATTGACAAGAATAAATAAATTAAAATAGACTTAACAATTAAATAAACTTTGGATGAGATAAAATTACCCAACTAAAATTTAAAATTTAAAAGAGTTCTAAATTAAAACTAATTTTGGATTTTTATTATCAAGTAGCCCAACATTCTACCATCTAGGTATCGACATCAAACTAATTAAGCAACATTTGCACCTACATGTAATGCATGCATGAACACCCGAAACCATACAATTACACCACACGTATGTTGTCCCAAGCAATAACAATAGGAAACCTTACAATCATATATAACCTAGTATATGGTTAATTATTAGTAAATGTGTTTCACACCGTTGAATGATTTTGTGTTTTCAAAAATAGCATTGTTACACCAAAGGACATAAACCAGATCTTTTGTACAATTCATGGTAGTTTTTGATGTTTCTCGAGGCTAAAATATGTACATTGCTTTGGAGATGTTTACTAAAAGATTGTTTATATATATATATATATATATATATATATATAAAAGGAGAAATGGAGGAAGTGAGGCATTTCCCAATCCAGCCTATATCTTTTTTTAGTAATCCTGAATTTATTAAACCAAGTTAGTAAAAATATATTCATGTAAATCAGAAAATAAAATATACAAAAAAAAACTAAAAACATATCTAATGCACTAATTCAGAAAGTGGTTCTTGTATGATTAGCTGCATATATTGCTATCCAATCAACTATATTATTAGCCTCTCTACAAATGTGTTTAATCTCATAAAATAGAAGAGAAGCAATTATTCTCTAACAATAGCTTATTAATGGATGGAGACTGGTCTTTGTAGTAAATGCTTGTTGATGTATATGAATAATGGCTATCTAATTGACAAGACCGAGTCTAGAGTTACACTTTATGTTATTATGACAATTTCGTCCTGCAATGGTGCTTACGGTTTTACGACGATTGTCTTCCAGGATACAACGATCTTCTTCTGGTGAAAGTAGTACTTTAATTTACCAGAAATTTGAACCAGGAATGCTTCTCTCTTTGTATGCACTGTAGCTATACTCTGTTTTCAGAGTATGCAAATGCCTAAGAGACTTACAATGCACTATAGCTATAATCTGTTATTCAGAGTATGCAAATGCCTAAGAAAAGGAAGTAAATACTGGATTGAATGGAATGAAACGAATGAGGAATTGAGACTTATTTATAGCCTTAAGGTGCCCCTTGGAAGCAACATTCTGATTTCATCGGAGGGAGTTTCTGATGTCATTTCATAGGGAGATGCCTTTACATGATCGATAAGTTTCTTCAATCGTGATCGGATGCCATGATGAGCTGATTCATACCGTGATCTCTAGATCACGCGATCAGCACGCTTCTCAATGCATCATTTCATAATCTGATGGCACCCCTGATCTCAGAAGAGATGTTGATCTGTGAACGGATGCGTGATTACGTCTCCGGATGCATGATCCATTGTTTCATGATTCTGAAATTCAGTCATCCAAGTCGGCTCAAATTCCTCGAGTCGGCTCCTTGTTGCAGAGAGCACCCTGGTCGAGTCGGCTCGATTCCCTTGAGTCGACTCATCCAGACCGCATGATATAGCTTTGTGGATCCGAGCCAGCTCGACCCTGGTCGAGTCGACTCATCCAAATTATGTATTCCCATTCTGTGGATCCAAGTCGACTCCCAGTCATCCGAGTCGACTCGCCTCAGAACCGAGTCGACTCGAACCACTCGAGTCGGCTCTCCTCCCTACAACCCTGATATGGTGCCAATCAATCTCGACCGTTTGATCCGTTTGATCAGAAAGAATTTAAAGGCTTCTCAAGATGATGCGCACGTGCAAAGTGCAAAGTGCGCCTACAAAGTGCCCATTGCGCCCTTGTCGCCCGTCGCACACGCACGTGCGGGTGATGCTACGCATCACCCTCAAGCTCTCCACCTATGGTGAGCCTAAAAGCAAGAGCTTGAAAAAAGGTTTTCTTATAAAGAGCCTTTTCTTTTTCTAATCTTTCCATGTGGGACTAAATGTTTCCATCTCACAGGATAGTTTCCATCCCACAGGATAGTTTCCCTTCCTACAGGATAGTGTCCCATCCCAAAGGGTAGTTTAGGAATAAAAAATTTTTATTCAGTTTTTCTAACAACCCTCCACATGAATGAAATTTTGGACTAAGATCAAAGATCAATAAAGGCGATCCCCATAAACATAGAGTTTTAAATGCAAATGAATATGCAGACACTTAAAGAGAGAAGTGGAATGAAGTTGTATCAGGATAGGTAGCTTGTGGCTTTGAACCTTTCTTAGTATTTTGCTATTGAGTTTACTTGCTGAAAGTGAACGTGATGTCTTGAACTTTTAGCATTTGATGTAAACTAAGACAATAACAATCACACAACTACTTTTCGAGCATTCCTTTTGGTTCTCATGGTTGTGTTCATTTTGGCCCTGAACAACTCCTGGTCTCATGAGTGCTTTAGATAATTAAAGCCTTTAAAATTCTCATAGAATTGGCCCAGTTCACACTCACATAGGTGATTCTTATTAAGAGTATCGTGCTATATCCCACATGATATTTATGTCATAAGAATCATTAAAAGCTATGCTTATCCTAGTACCTTTAGCAGGTAGCACTGATTATCATATGAATGAGTAGGATTTTACATCCTTAGTGCTTCGTTGACATCTTCATAATTTAGTTATCCCTTTTGAACCTAGATCTTGGGATCTCTAGTCAACTAGGTTGGGTATCCACTATGAAGATTTATTTGTTATAGGCTTTAAGCCCATTTTCCTCGATAAATAATTTACTTGATCTATTGGTAAACCTTTTGTCAGTGGATCCGCAAGATTTTTCTTTGACTGAATGTAGTTAATAGAGATTATTCCATTTTCAAGTAATTGCTTAATGGTATTATATCTGTGACGTATATGTCTAAATTTACTATTATATATTTTATTCTGTGCTCTGCAAATAGCTGATTGATTATCATAATGGATACATATTGTAGACAGGTTTTGACCAACATGGAATATCCTCTAAAAAACTTCGAAGCCATTCTGCTTCTTCTCCAGCTTTATTTAAAGCTATAAACTCTGATTTCATAGTGGACCGAGCTATACAAGTTTGTTTTGAGGATTTTCTTGACACTGCACCTCCTTCTAAGGTGAACACATATCCACTAGTAGATTTAGTGTCTTCTGAAAAAGATATCCAGTTAGCATCACTATATCCTTCTAGTATAGCTGGATATGTTGTATAATGTAATCCATAATATAGGGTATATCGTAGATATCATAATACCCTTACAAGTATTATCCAATGATTTGGACCTGGATTACTAGTAAATCTACTTAACTTATTGACAGCATATGCTATGTCAGGACGGGAGCAATTTATGACATACATTAAACTGCCCAGTATACATGAATATTCTAATTGTGATATGGGTTGTCCAGTATACTTAGCAAGATGTAGATTAACATCTATAGGTGTTCTAAGCGGGCTGGTATCATACTTATTGAATTTATCTAATATTTTCTCAATATAGTGAGATTGAGATAATTTTATTTCATCAGATGTTCTAGTGATTTTAATCCCTAGTATAACGTCTGCGATATCCATATCTTTCATATCAAAATGTTTGATCAACATTTTCTTAGTTTGTTTAACCATATCAGTATCACTTCCTATGATTAACAAATCATCCATGTATAAGCAGACTAACACATACCATGTAGGTATGGTTTTGGTATACACACATTTGTCACATTCATTGATTTTGAATCCATTGGACAACATGATATTGTCAAATTTTATATGCCATTGTTTAGGTGCTTGTTTTAATCCATATAAGAATTTCACAAGTCTGCACACCTTCTTTTCTTTGTCTGGAACTACAAACCCTTCAGGTTGTTTCATATAAATTTCTTTCTCTAATTCACCATTAAGGAAAGCTGTTTTAACATCCATTTGATATATTTCAATATTGTTAATGACTGCAATAGCGATTAACATTCTTATGAATGTTATCCTTATTACAGGTGAATAAGTATTAAAAAAGTCTAGACATTCCTTTTATTTAAAACCTTTAGCTACTAATCTGGCTTTATACTTATCAATTGATCCATCAGCCTTCAACTTCTTCTTGAAAATCCATTTACACCCCAAAGGCTTCATTCCTGATGGTAAATCTATCAATTCCCAGGTATGATTATGTATGATGGACTCAATTTCGCTATTAATAGCTTCTTTCCAAAAGGGTGCTTCTGGTATAGACGTTGCCTCTTTGAATGTCAGAGGTACATTTTCTATTATGTACGTAATGTAGTCAGGACCAAAAGATTTTGTAACTTTAGATCTCTTACTACGTCCAGGTTCATCTTCAGGATGTTTTTCCTGATGACTACTACTTGCCAAATTATCATAAGTTCTTTTATTTGAACTTGTACCAGATATCCCTTTATAAGGAAATATCTCTTTAAAAAATGATACATTTCTTGATTCCATAATTATATTTTCCTATATATCATATATGTCTGATTTATATATAAGAAAGCAATATGCACTACTATTTTATGCATAACCAATGAAAATACAATCAACTGTTTTAGGTTCTATTTTGACCTTTTTGGGATCTGGAGTAGCTACTTTAGCTAGACACCCCCACACTTTTAGGTAATTATAAAAAGGCTTTTTCCCTTTCCATAACTCATATGGAGTGATGTCCTTCTTCTTAAGAGGTATTTTGTTAAGAATATGATTACCCGAGAAAATTGCTTCTTTCCATAAATTATGTGGTGTACCAGAATTTATCAACATGGCATTCATCATTTCTTTCAATATTCGATTTTTGCGTTCAACAATTCCATTAGATTGAGATGAATAAGGAGCTGTAGTTTGATGAATAATGCCATGTTCTTGACAAAAGTCATTAAATGGTGCATCGTATTCACCACCTCTATCACTTCTTATAGCCTTGATCTTTTTACCAAGCTGATTTTCAGCCTCATTCTTATAACATTTAAACATATTTAAAGCCTTATCTTTAGACTTTAGTAGATACACCTAACAGTATCTTGTTGAATCATCAATAAATATTATAAAATACTTTTTATTTTCTCTAGATTGTACTGACTTCAAGTCACATAGATCACTGTGGATCAGATCTAGAGATTCGGTATTTCTTTCTACTGAATGAAATGGTGTTTTGGCTAGTTTAGCTTCAACACATATCTCATATTTGTAATGTGGATCGATTTCATGATTAGGTAACAATTCTAAATTCATTAATTTTCATAATAAATTAAAATTCACATGACCTAATCTATCATGCCATAAATAAGAGGAGTCAACCATATAAACAGAAGAAACATCTTTATTCTTTTCAAGGTTGCGATGTACAGTCATTACATTCATCTTGAATAATTCATTATTTAAGTAACCTCTATCCAAAAATATCCCTCTTTAGTAAGTATAAATTTATCAGACTCAAACACCATCCTAAATCCATGTGTGCTTAGGAGGGAGCCTAATACCAATTTCTTACGAATGCCAGGAACATGTAGTACATCGTTCAGTAGAAGCTCTTTGCCAGATGTCATCTTTAGAATAATGCAGCCAATTCCTTCCATCTTCGATGTAGCGGAATTATCCATTAGTAGATTTCTACCTTTGATAAGAGTATATGATGAGAACATACTCTTATCAGAGTAGACATGTCGAGTAGCTCCAATGTCAACATACCATTCATTTAGTTTATTAATCATATTTGCTTCAAAAACAACTGCTGACAACATCATCCCTGACACTTTTTGGGATAGGGTATCTTCAGTAGTATTGACTTCCTTCTTTTCTTTCCCTTTGAAATGACAATCCTTAGATTTGTGACCTATTTTACCATAAATGAAGCACTTTTTTTTGAACTTCTTAGGATTGTCCTTCTTATGTTTATAGCCTTCACTATGAAACTTGCATTTCTTCTTGTTGACCTTTCCTTCCATGAGATTGGCCTTAGGCTCAGCATGATGTCCTCCTGTCTTCTTATCATGTCTCTTGTTGTCTTCTTCGATCCTCAGGCGGACAACTAGATCTTCAAGTTCCATCTCCTTTCGTTTATACTTCAGGTAGTTCTTGAAGTACTTCCATGATGGAGGTAGCTTCTCAATTATAGCGGCTACCTGGAATGACTCACTCAGAGACATCATTTCTGCATGTATCTCATGTAGTATGATTTGCAGTTCTTGAACTTGCTCCAAGATGGTCTTGTAATCTTCTACTATCTTGTAGTTAAGAAACATGCCGACCATAAATTTCTTATGGCCTGCATCCTCGATCTTGTACTTCTTATCCAAGGATGCCCATAGCTCTTTTGCTGTGCTTATACTACTGTACATATTATACAGTGTATTCTCTAATCCATTAAGGATGTAGTTTTTGCACAGGAAGTCTGAATGCTTCCATGTATCCATAGCAGCGATAATTTGCTTTTGTTCACTCATTCTTTTAGGACGGTAGATCTTCGTTGAGAACTCTTACCAGATTCAGAGTTGTCAGATAGAACATCATATTCTGTTGCCATCTCTTGAAGTCGGTACTGGCAAACTTCTCCGGCTTCTCGGCCTGAACTGGTGCAACCATTGTTGCCATCACTTGAGCAGCACTTCAGTATGAAAATTGTCTTAAGATTGTTTGTTGATGTACATGAACAATGGCTATCTAATTGACAAGACCGAGTCTAGAGTTACACTCTATGTCCTTAAGATAATTTCGTCTCGCAATGGTGCTTACGGTTTTACGACGATTGTCTTCCAGGATATAACGATCTTCTTCTGGTGAAAGCAGCACTACAATTTATCAGAAATTCAACTAGGAATGCTTTTCTCTCTTTGTATGCACTGTAGCTATATTCTATTTTTAGAGTATGCAAATGCCTAAGAGACTTACGATGTACTATAACTATACTCTGTTATTCAGAGTATGCAAATGCCTAAGAGAAGGAAGGAAAAATTGGATTGAATGGAATGAAATGAATGAGGAATAGGGACCTATTTATAGCCTTAAGGTGTCTCTTAGAAGCAACCTTCTGATTTCATCGGAGGGAGTTTCTGATGTCGTTTCGTAGGGAGATATGCCTTTACGCGATCGATACATTTCTTCAATCGCGATCGGATGCCATGATATGTTGATTCGTACCGTGATCTCTAGATCACGCGATCAGCGTGCTTCTCAATGCATGGTTTCACAATTCGATAGCACCCCTGATTTTAGAAGAGACGTTGATCAGTGAATGGACACGTGATTACGTCTCCGGATGCATGATCCATTGTTTCATGATTCTGAAATCCCGTCATCTGAGTCGGCTCGATTTTCTTGAGTCGACTCGTCCAGACCGCATGATACAGCTCTATGGATCCGAGCCAGCTCGACCCTGGTTGAGTCGACTCGTCCAGACCATGTATTCCCGTTCTGTGGATCCGAGTCGACTCCCAGTCATCTGAGTTGACTCGCTTCAGAACCGAGTCGGCTCGAACCACTTGAGTCGGCTCTCCTCCCTGCAACCATGATGTGGTGCCAATCAATCTCGACCGTCTGATATGTTTGAATAGAAAAAACTTAAAGGCTCCTCAAGTTCCTCGCGATGATGCATACGTGAGAAGTGCAAAGTGCGCCTACAAAGCACCCATTGTGCCCTTGTCGCCTGTCGCACACGCGCGTGCATCACCCTCAAGCTCTCCACCTTTGGTGAGCCTAAAAGCAAGAGCTTGGGAAAAGGTTTTTTTATAAAGAGCCTTCTATTTTTCCAATCTTTCCATGTGGGACTAAAAGTTTTCATTTCACAAGATAGTTTCCCTTTCTATAGGATAGTGTTCCATCCCAAAGGGTAGTTTAGGAATAAAAAATTTTTATTTACTTTTTTGAACAGTAAACTGGGTCCATTTTTTATCTTTCATGTGTAATGTATATTTTCAAGTATCTATAATATATTTGTTCCAAATAAGGGATTAACTTTTTTTTTCTTGAAAAAAAGAGGATATATATCATTTTGGTACCAGTGACTTATTCAAATAGCAACACACCAGAACAAAGAAATTCTATTATAAAAATTTGTATGCAAAAGCATTATCTTGTAATAATTATTTGTATTTTCATATTAATTTATTATTTTTTGACTAATCAAATAATTGTTGTTATTGTAACATTTCTAGGTCTCATCTGAAAAAGGTTATTGAGAAGGTGTCATTTAAATTATTTGATCCTATATAAATATTCAAGAACTTTTGAATGCATAATAGATATGCATCTAAATACACACCACAAGGGTCCTAATTTTACAATTACGATCTTAAAAGTATTGTTAAAACAAACACAACTTTTTATGTGTTGAGATGATTTGTATTCATCATTAGTTATATATACTTGATGGAACCACATACATGCAGATTGTCCTAAAAATGCAGCTATGTTTGAACTCTTATAGCATCCACATAAATTTTATGTCATTTGTCTCACACTGTCACAAATCCGCCATTCAAAAACCATGGTCTGAAGCAGTTGTATCGAGCACCGTTCTACTCCTCAAAGCAAAACAGAAGACTAGATTCCCAAGGATAATTGCACCAATTCACTTAAAAACCATTTAATAAGGAATCGATTCATCTTGGTAGAAGTTCCCATGTGGGCAAAGCAAGAAAGCAAGAATAAGTGCTAAACTAGACAAGTACATTATTCATGTGATAAGGTGGTCGGCCATGACTGTACGTTTAACGGAACTCCATATATACATAACCTAATAATCTTTCTAAATGGAAGTCAATGGCAATGCACCTGCTCCTTGAATCTTGCATTCATGCATGTTCATTGCCCTATTAATCAAGGCATTTTGCTTTCTATCCATGAGAAGTTTCCAACTCCTGTGCTCAGAATCAAATAATCAATGCTGCGTCTAGGGGGCTATTACGAGACCTACTGCTACGTACCAAAGTCGCTGATGATAAGATCGGTGATACCATTCACATGGCAAAATTGGCACCGCACCTGTTTGGCTTTTGTTCGCATCCTTCTGCAGCGCCGAACTTTGAGAAGCAATCTGCCAAACCTAGGAAGCAGTACAGGTTTCAATCAATGAGGTATCGCTCGTTCTGATGCATGACCTATACCGAGATGAACCAGAATCACTCGTTCTGATGCATGACCTATACCGAGATGAACCAGAATCTTGATTTAGATCAAGTTGAAATGTAGAAATATATAATTTATAAAATTATATATATAGATAGATGGATAGATAGATATCATTATCTTGGTTTATATAGTACGTAAAATCAAGATTATGTTATATTTTAAGATAATATTATGGATTTTTTAAATAAAAAAATGGATATATTAATTAAATTTAAAATAAATATATATTCGTAAGAATAAGAAACTAAAATAAAAGAGACACCTGTCCTTCTAAATAAAATTATACTAAAAAACCGTGGGTGTTATCGATGTATCAGCTGATATATTAGGAAATACCGATAGAAATTGATTGAGATAACAAAGTTTAAGATTTTAAGTATATTGTATTGGGAAGTGGTTGAAACTGACACAAAATAACCTTTTGAAACTGACACAAAATAACCTCTAAGTTGAGGTTAAAATATGTTGTTTGGAGGATATCGATTAAGTGGTTCAATTGGCAAAGTTGGCTAGGATTATATCGATGATCTGAGCATTTTAAAACTTGTAATTATCTTAAGGAATTAATTGGGTAGGGGCAAAAATAACATCCTATATATTGTTTTAAGAAGAAAAAAGGGGTTTTCGTTGTTAATTATTACTCAAAGCTCTTTACTGTTCAGCTAATAATATTTTTCAATAATCTATAATTTATATTACTAGAATAATATTTTAAAATAATATTATTATAATAAATAAGCATATATTAAAATTTTTTTTTGAGTATTCCCTTGCTAGGATCTATGATATATATCGCCATGATCGCCTTGCGACTACATAATCTAATCAGGACCATGTATACCACCATCAGATAAAACTAATGCTACGTAGCTGATGTCACCGAAGGGAACACGATGAGGAAACTATAATACATAGCAATGTATCACGCGTATACAACAATAAATACAACCGTGTCACTATGATGCTTATAAACTTCCTATAGGATTGCATTAATTGCAGACGTTGATACCTTTGCTAACTTGTTATTGACCAAGCCACATTACCCTCTTGGATAATTTTCAACAAAAGGATCTTGAATATTTGGATATATTTTCAATGAAATAATTTTTCATTACAAAAAGTCTCTTCTAGAAATTGTTACGGGACCACTTCTTTGACCATAGGCTAAAACCCCTTATTTTCACATAATTAATTCTTGATAATTCTTTTGACTTCTTCAATATTTTTGAAGAAGTCAAAAATATTAATTCCCTTTTAGGATTACCTAGCTGAAACGGAGGTACATAATCAACTCATTAAAAAGAAGTGTGCCTACCATGATTCTTTTGATTCTGACTATCTTTTAAGTTTAACCCTGCTAGAGTGGTGGTTTTTGGATGTCTCATGCATTTAATTTAATGCATGAGATATATTTGTAATATAGCTCACCAAAAAAAAAAAAAGAAAAAGAAAAAAAAACTGCTTTTGTTTGACTACCATCTTATATTTAGTTGTTTCCACAATTAGCATATAATATGAAGTCTCCTTTGTGGTTAAATTTATTTTGTCACATAGTTATACTTATGCCCCTTTTTTTTGGATAAACTATGCTTGTGTCAGTTTACCAATAATTTGAAACATATAATATAGATTTAAAAATTAATAAATTATAAGGAAAATAAAATATTATTTCAAAAATAAAATAGAATCTACTATTGTGGTGTGTGACAAGTAATATTTTAATTCCACATTGCTTGTGAATCTGGAAAAACTCTTGCTTATATAGGATGTAACATTTTCCACCTTGTGAGGTGCCTTTTGAGGGGCAAAACCATAAAGATGTCATGCCATGATGACTAGAGATCAACATAGATGAACCTATTTAAACCACGAGCTTTTTTATGGGATATCCCTAATAATCTTACCTAAAGTTTTCCCTAGCTAGGAGATTTTGTGTTTTTGACCAGAAAACTTTGTTGTATGGGATACCCACTAACACCTTGTCTAAAGCTTTCATTGATATAGTTTTTCTTCATTCGAATGGCTTTTCATTTTTATTTTCAAGGATGTTTGAATTTGTTTAAAAGATAAAAAAAATTATAGAAAAAGGTATTCTATTGAACCTTGAACTAATTTTTTTTTAGAAAAAATAGATTATACATAGATTTCTAGGTTATCCACAAAATTATGCATCCATGTCACAAAATATAGCCGTGATCGATTTAATCTATAACATATATGTAGTAGCAAATATCTTATATTTCCACATTTACATTTCTCAAAATCATTATCTTTTCAACCCTTGACAAGGAATTAATGGAGCAAAGATATGTTTAGTTTAATAATTACATGAATCATATTTAGTGGACGAAGTCCAATAGCCAATCGTCACATGACTATCTTATATTTAAACAATTCAAGATCAAATGACAGGTACCTATTATCCATCGTACGCTTCGAAATTTGGATTAGTTTACTAAACCGGGTGCAGACAATAATTTCCCACATACTTGGCTATTTGATAAATTATTAAAAAAATAAAAAAAATTAAATTTGAAAATTTTATTTCTATATCATAATAATTTTAATTATTTTGAAATTTAAAAATTTAAAATTATTTTTATGAACAAACAAATATGAAGACATATCAAGGAACATCTGATCATGTCGGCAAAATTCTCCTCTCACTAATCCTGTTTTTAAGAACCCATCCGCGCCCGCCACCAAGAGCATCCCGCAATCCGCGCCGCACAAACTTCTCACCCCTCGCATCACGCCTCTTTACTCTCGACCACGAGGCCCCCAACGAAACCCAAGAGAATCCCGTCACCACCTCGTCTACCCTCCATTATTTCCCCATCAAAACGCACCCTCCTCTCCTCAAGAGCCCAAATTCGACCCATACATTACCCGACCCCACGAACCATCAATATCAAGTCCACGCACAGATCACCCACCACACCCCACCCGCCCCCCCCCCCCCCCACCATTTTAAACACGTTTTGCGTTACGTCCCTTTCACTGCTGCCCCGTCCCTCTCGATCGCTTTCACTCTGCCACGGCCTCCTCCTCTCTCTCTCTCTCTCTATATATATATATATGCACTGGACTTGGAACACAACAAGCCAGGCCTTTGCAGCAATTAATAGCCATCGTACTTGTTGTTTCCTGACAAAAAAATTGGTTCCATGGATTGCCTGCTAGAGTGGCCGGAGCCGGTTGTCCCGGTCCAGTCCTTGTCCGAGAGCGGTACCACCGTGATCCCGGACCGCTACGTCAAACCGCCATCCGAGCGCCCGTCGTTGAATTCTACTGCCGATAAGAATATCCTTGGCATCCCGATCGTTGACCTGGGAGGGCTGTCGGAAGGGGCGGCCGAGTGCCGCGCCACCATGCGGGCCATCTCCGACGCATGCCGTGACTGGGGTTTCTTCCAGGTGGTGAACCATGGAGTTAGCCATGAGCTCATGGAAAGAATCCAGGACGTGTGGAGAGGGTTCTTCCACCTCCCTTTGGATTCCAAGAAGGCATACGCCAACACCCCGAGGACCTACGAGGGTTACGGCAGCCGCCTCGGTGTCGAGAAGGGCGCCATTCTGGATTGGGGCGACTACTACTACCTCCAGTACCTTCCTCAGTCGGCGAGGAACTATGACAAATGGCCTATCCTGCCAATTTCCATCAGGTACTTTGACATGCACTTGATGTATATCTCTCATATATATATATATATAGTAGCAACAATATCATAAATGGATCTAACACGTATGTAACGTTTTTGATTTCCGATTTATTTCAGGGATACTACGGAAGAGTATGGCCGTGAGATGGCGAAGTTGTGTGGGATATTGATGAAAGTTATGTCCATAAGTCTGGGTTTGCATGCGGAGTTCCTCCAGAAGGCATTTGGAGGAGATGATGTGGGGGGTACCCTGAGGGCGAATTATTATCCAAAGTGCCCGCAGCCGGACCTCACACTCGGCCTCTCGGCACACTCCGATCCCGGAATTATGACGGTGCTGCTTGCCGACGATCAGGTCAAGGGCCTCCAGGTCCGAAAGGGTGGCGAATGGATCACCGTCCAGCCCCTCCCACATGCGTTCATCGTCAACGTCGGCGATCAAATTCAGGTAATCTCTCTCTCTCTCTCTCTCTCTCTCTCTCTCTCTCTCTCTCTCTCTCTCTCTCTCACACACACACACACACACACACACACACACACACACACACACACACACACACACACACCCCTTACCCTCCTCCTTTTGGTGGTCTACTTTGGTACAGCAAAAATAACATGCAAGGCTTTAAGACGCCATTAAAACTGCTAATGACCGCTATAAAACACTGCTTGTTACAAAAATTGACAAGTTTTTGGATTATTTATTTGTTTTTGCAATATAAGTTTATAGGCGATTTTTGTGTTGTTAAATTGGATGGATATAAGTATCATGACTCTAATCACAGGCCTTCTCCACGAGGAAAAAGGTGCCAAAACATTGCGCTAAGCCCAAGTAGATGTAGATCTCTGCATAACGAAGAACATAAACAGAAGACGATAATAAATATAACGTTATTTGAGGACGTCACTAATCCCCATAGAACATACATGTTACTTTAGTTCTTGTTTTCCTTTGTGGAAAAGGTTATTTTATGGATTTTTTTTAATATATATATAGCAAATTTCCCGTTTATCTTTCTTATAGAAAATTGAATTTGAAAAAAAAAATTAATCAGTGAACAATGAAATGATCAAATAATAATCCTTACGTGTCTATTTATAACAGCTGTTTTGGTGTTTATAATTATATTATTTTGTGTTTTTTTTTTTTTTTAAATGGAGATTCGGGTGAAGCAGATCAAGCCCTAATCATCACCTATTATTAAAGAATGAGAGAATACATTAACGTACAGGAGGAATTCATGATTGGTACGATGATGTAACAAAGGTGTGCAGAAACCCTTGCACCGGCTTGTAACCATGACCGCAAAAGGCCGAACTCATTTTGCTAGAAAACTCATTAACTTTGTTACCACTGTCATCTTTTGTCCCCAAGATTACAGGTTCTAAGTATCATCCATCAAAACCCATATTCCTTGTCTTCTGTGGTACCCGAGGGACACTCTTCCATTAGAAAAGAGCAACTTAGCATCAAAGTCTTTTTTTTTTTTATTATTAAAAATAATAATAATAATAATAAAACTCAGTATAATCGAATCCAGGTCTTTTATTTAATCTCTTTTAGTAGTGTTTTGTTTGGCTAAAAGTCTCTTTTAATTACTAGTGTTAATGACCAGCTTTGCCATTCCTTTCTTGTTCTCGATGTGAAGTACTGTATATTACTTGGAAAAGAGACGTGCACGGGGTAAGTACCAAGCAACGGATAGGCATCGAATTGCCCTGTCCAAAATCCAACCACGTGCTCTGTCTCTTCCATCATTGCACAAGGCTCCAAAAGACAAAACAAGAAAGGTCGAACTCCAATCAGACACATCGGCATGTTCCCTTCCAACTAATCATTTAAGCCACCAGGATACTTATCATTATCCACTTCTTCCATAATAAAAACAATATCGTGCTCACCATAACAAAGGCGAGCTTTTAGAATCTTTTAAATATTCTATCCTGTAACTATCTATGTGACATTATGTCCACTAATAAATCGGAGGTTGATGGTTTTTGATTAGGTGCTGAGCAATGCAACATACAAGAGCGTAGAGCATCGGGTGGTGGTGAATGCAGCAGCTGAGCGGCTATCCCTTGCATTTTTCTACAATCCTAAGAGTGACCTGCTGCTAGGTCCGGCTCGTGAGCTTGTGACACCGGACCGACCTCCACTCTATCAATCCATGACCTACAATGAGTATCGGCTATATATCAGGAAGAATGGCCCTAAGGGCAAAATGCAAGTTGAGTCATTGAAGACCACCAGTGATCATGTGATCACTTAAAGTCTTCAATTATGTATATGAAAATCCCTAGATGATCATGCTTCCTATCCTATATATATATATATATATATATATATATATATATATATATATAGAGAGAGAGAGAGAGAGAGAGAGAGAGATTATACAAAATATCACTAATTTGATGTTGTACACATTCTAGCTAGTATGTGCATGCACTCGAGATTATATATGGTCGATGCTTCATGGCTTCATTTGACACGATAGAAAAAAAAAAAAAAAAAAAAAAGGATCCAAAGAAAAATGTTTTATAACAAATATAATTAAGGGTGGGATCAAAGAGCATGCATGCAGGATATATATGACGCTTGTTTAATTTCGTTTAACTAGTAACTCACAGACCATGTTATTGGGCAACACGTAAGGGCGCCACTCGACGGTGGAATAACGTATCACTGCCATGTATCCAATATACAAGCCGTGTGGCGGAAGATATGGACGCAAGTGACTGGAGCTTTGCTTTTGAACTAGCCGTTGTCCTCTTTCTATGGTTTGTATTTTTTTAAGAAATATGATGCAGGGGACACAATATGGTGGGCATTTAGAACAGTAGAAACAACTCCTCGCCTCCCACCCAACACCATACCTTTTTTTGTGCCTGCATGGGGGCCGCTTGTGTCACGCTGGGTTTGGGTGGACAATAAAGCATTGCTCCTTTTCCATCACTATATACTGGTTCGAGGACTCCACATTCTCAAAAGAGACCAGACACCATGCGCACTCAAGATGATATATATTAGTTATTATGATCGGGTGAATTATTTACAAAGATATGATAAATCACATATGTTGGGCTCATGAGCATGTAAACTATATATTTTTCCCTTTGATAGTATTCTATGATCACTAGAGCTCGAATTCTAAACCTCTTCCACGAACAAGCCCTGAAGGGAAAGAAGTGCCGGCTTTTGGACCCAAATTAATTCCTATTGGTGAATGGTGTGTCCGCTAACTCATTCATGTATATATAAATGGTTTTCGTGATTCTTAGATTAACAGAGAGCATTCACTTATTCGATTCATTACTGTTCGTGCACCTTGCTCTTAACTACTGAATATGAATGATTGGATAAATGAGGGGATACACCGGTCTTTTTTTTTCATTTAGAAGAGAAGAGAAGAGAAGAGAAGGGATCCACAAGCTGTCCTACTCAATTACTCAGTATTGTTTGTTAGTTAGGTCCACTTAGATAGGGCTCGACGAGGGTGAATAACTTGTCTCTCGCTACCAGCCTCAAGAATGGAAGAGGATTTGGATTAGACTGGACGACTCAATCCGCTTTCATGTTTCGTGGGGACCTATTCCTCCACGCATCTATTTGGATATCTACATCAAAATATATAATGAACTTTCCGTAAAAACATTGTACTTGATAAATCAGCACAAAATGTTGGTTGCAAGGTCATAGATAAAAGATACGTACGTACCTAGTGTTTGGCTAGGTACGTACGTATATCCTAAGCTTCATTATATCCAAAACAAGCTCATTTTTTGTGGCATGAATTATGTCACTTTCTTGCTGCCATAGGAATCGGGTGGGACATATGAGTGCATATATATATATATATATTTATATTTATATTTATGTACTGCTTCAATATGACAAGTACCCAACTATGAGGTAAGATATGACGCCCCGACTAAACTAAAATATCCAATATTTGACCTGCAGATGAACCGGCACATGTGCATGTGTTCTGATAACGCGATTTTAAAAAGAATAAGGACGGCTTTGTCCAGCTGCCAGCTGCTGCTGAAACTAGTATGGCAACGGCGAGCGGCAGAGGAGTTTTCTATAACTGTAAACAAAATAACAACATTCAACTAAAAACTTTAGGTCCAAGAAAAAATAAATAAATATTAAGAGTACATTTGGTTGAAAAGAGTTGCTAGGCTTTGAAATATTGGAAATAGGAATAAGTGGCTCCCAGCCATTGGTCATAGAGAATCCCATTTCCACGCCGATTCTAGAGAGGAATGGGAATGCTTTAATTCTCCAATATCCAGACCTAACTTCTTCTTCTTCTTCTTCTCCTTTTTTTTGTACTAAAATTTCATTCCGTTTTCGATTCCAATCACAAGCCAAACTTACAGAAAAATATAGCCATTTTGATTACCACTTTGATCCATTCTGATTTCGATTGCAAACAACATGCATCCTAACAAATATAGAAAACATAATTTTGACACTCGGAAGCGTTACCACATGTTTGATAAATTTTTTTTTTTTCACTTCTATTTCTCACCCTTTTGTTGGGGGTGGGGGCCGGGGGTTGATGTACAACACAAAAGTTAGGCTTAGACTCTTTGCTTGCTGAGCCAAAAAAGGTATGACTGTTTGCACAAATCATAATTTACTCCATAACTTAAATTATTAATATTCACTTAAAAATTGTATAGATAATATTTTTAGATCAATCATTATTGCCTCAAAGCGTGGTTGTGGATGAAATTAATCTCTTAGATATAACATTTTGTCTTAACAAGCCATCTTTGTTTATAAGAAGTATTTGAGAGTACAATCTCCTTGCCACCGAGGAATCATTTGACTGATAAAATAAATATCGCATGGTTACTAGGATAGTAGCAATGGTAGTAATAGCCAGATGGGTAGAATTTTCGAAATGAAAAATACAAGCAACATTTTCAATAGTTTATTATAGATATTTAAATGTGTGACTTCATTACTATTTAAAAATAAAATGGGTAATATTGTGGACGGTTTGATAATTTTGCTTCAGCTAGCCAACCAAAAAGCTTTTACGTACGCTACCGAGAAATTTTTTAGTCCCTCATCTATTGAATTGGAAAATTACCATACTCTTGCAAAGTTTACATTCTTTAAATCCAAAATTTCAATATGTACGGCAGCTTTTAAGCTAGCTTTCAGTTGGTTGGTACCCCCTTCTACTTTGGAGAGATTTGAACCTTCTTGTTATTTCTGCACCACTCTTGGAAAGAAATAATCTTTTTGAATAACTAGAAGAAAGAAGAGGATTAAGAAGATGAAGATGATGTAGGTTTTTTGAATCAAAATTTCCCTATGAACTATTAGTAGCATGAAGTAGATTAATTGGGATGATGAAGAGGAAGATTTTGGATAGGATTGTTTAACTAAAAGGCCAACCTGAAAAATTCCATTCAGAAATAACAAATAGCCCAACATTAACGATGTTTTGTTGTTTACTACTATCCATCCGAAATTTGTACGTTAGCCAAGTGTATCTTATTGCATGCGGTGAGATCTGGATGTCTCTCTTTTCGATCCATGCATGCACTGGTTTTTCTCTGTAAATGGCTTTCTCTTCAACAAAATTGGTGGTGTTTCTTTTCCTTCTTATCAAATAAAATGGACTTCTTAAGGAGAAATACAACTTTTTGAAAAGAAATGGAACAAAAAATCCCTCTAATAGGATCGCTATTAATATGGCCAAGCACGCAGTTGCGATATAATCAACAAGAAATAAATAAATAAACAGAAAAATACAAGAAACAAGAATCAAAACCAGCGAGAGACGGAAATTTTACGTGGTTCATCCAAACTGGGCTACGTCAATGGCGGCACAGGATCTGCAAGGCTTCACTAAGAGTTGAATCAGGTACAAGCCCTCAAAACACACTCTCTCAGAAACTCTTTTAATCCCCTTAAAAGATTTCAGGATTTCTCTCAAATGCACTCGGAGGTACTCACAAAACCTCTCAGATATTCTCTCTGAAATCTAACTTACAAATCTCTCGAAAAATCCTACTTTTTTATCAATAATCATAAACCTTCACAGCCTCTGTTTATATAGAGTACAAGAAACAGGGCTCGTAGGCATCCAAGAACCCAAAAAAATACAAAACTCTAGACTCCCAATCTTCATAGAAGACTTCTGGGCACTTGGATCAAGACAAACAAGTGCCTCATATGAAGCCACGTCATCGCTCCAAAATATGTGCACGTAAAAATGGAACACACGCCCAACGCCCAACCACCTGGGCCTGGGTCGCGCGACACACACCCGGGCGCGTGGGTTGGTGAACGTGGATCGGGGCTTTCGAGATGGAAATTAATCTCCATCTACAATAATCTCCTACTTGGAGATTAATTGACATCAACCTTTGATCCGCCTTCTTTCTCTGTGCCGTACTCTCCTGATCTATCTCTTGGAAAGGTTCACCAAGTTGCAACAGAAACTCAACTTGTCTCTGCTCATAACCTTGGTGAACATATCTGCAGGATTCTTGGCACCATCAATCTTCTCCAGTTTCAGCCACTTCTCATCCAACGCACTGCGTATGAAATGATACCTAAGCTGAATGTGCTTGGTTCTTGCATGAAATGCTGGATTCCTGGCCAAGTGAACTGCGCTCTGGCTGTCGCTTCATAGCGTATTACAATTGTGCTTCTTGCCGAGCTCCTCCATCAACCTCTGTAACCAGATCATCTCTTTACTAGCTTCAGTGATCGCCACATACTCAGCTTCTGTAGTTGACAAAGCCACTATCTTCTGCAACTGAGATACCCAGCTCACTGCTGTATTACCGACAGTAAAAACATAACCAGTGGTGCTCCTTCCACTGTCTCTGTCACTAGAATGATCTGCATCTACAAATCCCTGTACTTGAAGACTGTCACCTTCATAGCATAAACTGTAAGTTGATATACCCCTGAGATATCTCAAGATCCACTACACTGCATTCTAGTGCTCCTTGCCTGGATTCTGCATGTATTTGCTGACTGCTCCCACTGCTTGTACGATGTCCGGTCTTGTGCAAACCATTTCATACATCAGACTTCCCACGGCCGAGGCATATGGAACGCTAATCATCTCATCCCTTGCCTCCTGAGTTGTTGGACACAACTACTTGCTAAGCTTGAAGTGTGCTGCCAAAGGTGTTGACACAGCCTTTGCGTTCTCCATATTGAACCTCTTCAGCACCTTCTCTACATAGTCCTCTTAAGATAGCCACAACTTCCGTTGCTTCCTATCTCTCTTGATCCTCATGCCAAGAATCTGCTTCGCCTCTCCCAAATCCTTCATTGAGAACTTCTTTGTCATCAGTTTCTTGAACTCTTCAATATTCCTTATACTAGAACCTGCTACAAGCATATCGTCCACATACAAGGATAAAACAATAAACTCATTATTTATGAACCTCTGGTAGTACACAGTGATCTGACTGGCATCTGGTGAAGCCCTTCTCTAGCATGAAAATGTCAAACTTGAGGTACCACTGCCGCGGAGCCTGCTTCAGACCATACAAGCTTTTCTTCAGTCTGCAGACCATGTCTTCCTTTCCCTTGACCTGGGAACCTTCTGGCTGGTGCATGTACAGCTCCTCCAAATCTCCATGAAGAAATGCTATCTTCACATCTAGCTGCTCTAGATGAAGATCCTCTACTGTTACCATGCTCATAATCACCCTGATGGATGTTATCTTGACTACTGGAAAAAAATCTCCTGAAAATCAATTCCCTCTTTCTGTGCATAACCTTTGACAACTAACCTTGCCTTGTATCTTTTGGTACCATCGGCCTCATTCTTCATCTTGTACACCCATTTGTTGAACAAAGCTTTCTTGCCAGCGGGTAACTTCACAAGATCCCAAGTCTTGTTCTGCTTCAAAGAGTCCATCTCCTCTTTCATAGCCAACTCCCACTTGACCTTAGCTTCATCCTGCATGGCTTCAACAAAACGCTATAGTTCTCTAGAATCTGTGTACAAAACATAATCATTAGCATAATACCTTTGTGATGGCCTGGTAACCCTTATGGACCTCCTCAATTATGGGGACACCGGCTGAGGTACCGGTGTATGCATGTGGCTGTCAGCTTCAACCACATCTTCCTCCTCCACATCCTCAAAGTTTCCATCTTCGGTTTGCACTCGGGGAATCTCTCCATCTCTGACAGGATCGAGTTCTATAAACTCCTGTTCCTTTTCTTCCACTGCATCCTTCCTGTTTTTGTAAGTATGCTTTTCATCAAATACCACATTCCTGCTCCGAATGATCTTATTGTTCTGGAAATCTCAGAGCTTGTAGCCATACTCATCGCCACCGTATCCAATGAAAATACACTTTGTAGACTTTGAGTTTAACTTACTCCTCTTCTCTTTCTCAATCAGAGAATAAGCAATGCAGCCATACACTTTAAGAAAAGAAAGTTTTACAGGTTTTCCTGTCCAAACCTCCTCTGGAATCCCACCATCCAATGCACTAGATAGACTCCTGTTGATCAAATACACTACGGTGTCCAGTGTTGTCGCCCAAAAATATGTAGGTAGACCCGAGTCAAACCTCATACTCCTCTCTCTCTCAAGAATGGTCCTGTTCATTCTTTCTGCCATACCATTCTGCTCTGGTGTCCCTGGGACGGTCTTGATCCTTCTGATTCCATGCTCTACGTAGTAAAGATCAAACTCTCTGCTACCGTATTCACCACCGTTATCTGTCTTGAGACACTTGAGGCTTGCTCCAGTCTGGTTTTCACACATGACTCTCTATCTCTTAAAGATGCCAAAAATCTCAGACTTTTCCTTCGTAGCAAACACCTAGACTTTCCTACTGAAATCATCTATAAACGTGATAAAGTACTTATTACCCGCATATGATGCCACTAGTGCTGGACCCCAGACATCTGAATAAACCAACTCCAGCCTTTCAGTCTTCTTCTGAGTTCTTGCTAACTGAAAACTTACTGCTTTCTGCTTACTATAGATACACTCTTCACAAAACTCTAGATTCACCTTCTTTAGCCTAGGTAGAAGCTCTCTCCAGTGTAGAATACTCAAGTTCTTCTCACTAAGATAACCGAGCCTCCTGTGCCATAATGTAGTCAATGTACCCGTGTCTCCTGTTGCCACTGAAACTGAACTCTCACTGTCTGCCAAGAAGTAGAGAGTGCCAGTCCGCTTCCCTTTGACAACAACCATAGACCCTTTAGTAATCTTCCACTAAGAATTATCAAAGATAGATACATAACCCTCATCATCAAGCTGACTGGTAGAAATTAGATTTTTCCTTAAATCTGGAATGTATCTGACTTGTGCAAGTCTCAATTCTCCGCCTGTCACTGGCTTCAGTACAATTGTTCCTCTACCAACAATTCTGCACTGCTGTCCATTGCCAACTGTGACATGACCAAAATCTCCTTGGATAAAATCTGAAAATAGGTGTCTCTTAGAGATGCAATGGTAAGAAGCGCCTGAGTCTACAAACTACAGATCTGAGTTTGCCCCATCGCTGGCTGATAGACACACATCCTCAAACTCCTGCCGCATAGTACTCACAACATTTGCTTCCTGACCTTCTGACTTGCTCTCTGCACCTTTTTCTTTCTTCTTACCCCAACAATCCTTGCTCATGTGACCTTTCTTCCCGCAGTTCCAACACTTCATGGGAAATCTCTCTTTGGACTTTCCTCTGCTCTTGGACCGGCCTTTCTCTGACTTCTTCCTCTCCTATGATCTTCCTCTGGTATCCACCATGAGTGCAGTACTTGTAGAAGTCTCACCCACAGTCTTTCTTCTCATCTCATCATTCAATATACAACTAACTACATCATTGAATGTAAGGGTACCTGATACCGAGTTGCTGACTGTCATTACAAGATTGTCCCAGCTCTCTGGCAAGGAACACAAGAAAAGAAGAGCCCTGAAAGAATCATCAAAAGTAACAGAGACCGACTCCAATTGATTGATCATCGTGTTGAACTCGTTCAGATGCTCCGTCACTGAACCATTCTCAGCCATTTTCAAATTGAAGAGCTTTTTCATGAGAAATATATTGTTTGAGGTGGAAAGTTTTTCATATAGCTTTGTTAAAGCGGTCATCAAATCCACGGTGGTCTTTTCCTTTGCAATATTATACGTCACTTGAGGTGTCGACGATAATCTGATCATGGCCAGGGCTTTCCTATCCAGAATCATCCAATCTGAGTCGCTCATTGAATCTAGCTTCTCCCCCTCCAATGGAAGGTAAAGATCTTTCTGATATAGGTAGTCCGTAATTTGCATCATCCACCATCCGAAATTGTGACCATTAAATTTCTCGATTTTGATCTTGTCTTCTGCCATTTCTTTGTTGATTTATCCGACCGTAATAATAGGAAGGAGCCTGGCTCTGATACCAATTTGAAAAGAAATGGAATAAAAAATTCTTCTAATAGGATCGCTATTAATACGGCCAAGCACGCAGTTGCGATATAATCAACAAGAAATAAATAAATAAATAGAAAAATACAAGAAACACAAATCAAAACCTGCGAGAGATGGGGATTTTACGTGGTTCATCCAAACTGGTCTACGTCCACGGTGGCACAGGATCTGCAAGGCTTCACTAAGAGTTGAATCATGTACAAGCCCTCAAAACACTCTCTCTCAGAAACTCTTTTAATCCCCTTAAAAGATTTCAGGATTTCTCTCAAATGCACCCGGAGGTACTCACAAAACCTCTTAGATATTCTCTCTGAATCTCACTTACAAACCTCTCGAAAAACCCTATTTTTTTATTAATGATCATAAACCCTCACAGCCTCTGTTTATATAGAGTACAAGAAACAGGACTCGTAGGCATCCAAGAATCCAAAAAAATACAAAACTCTAGACTCCCAATCTCCATAGAAGACTTCTAGGCAGTTGGATCGAGACAAACAAGTGCCTCATATGAAGCCATGTCATCGCTCCAAAATCCGTGCGCGTAAAAATGGAACGCACGCCCAGCGCCCGACCACCTGGGCCTGGGTCGCGCGACGCACACCCGTGCGCGTGGGTTGGTGAACGTGGATCGGGGCTTTCGGGATGGAAATTAGTCTTCATCTACAACAGTTACCACTCACACTCTAGCATGCTTCGTTATATTATTTCATTTGGTTAGACCTGGTGTAAAATACTGTATCAGCACGCCAACTTTAAAGTCTTACTCTTGCTTTCTCTCCTGCCATCTTGAAAACTACAAGTTCCTTGGCATTACAATCTCCAAGTTCCCTTTTTCTTTTTTAAAAAAAAGAAAAGAAAAATGAAATCAAGGCTTGCCCGACTACCTCATTATTTTTTCTTTCCGCTATTGCATGCATG
This sequence comes from Areca catechu, assembly GCA_021397845.1. Lineage (NCBI taxonomy): Eukaryota > Viridiplantae > Streptophyta > Magnoliopsida > Arecales > Arecaceae > Areca > Areca catechu. The sequence continues at coordinate 181,886,548 of CM038050.1, forward strand.
ATTTTTGAGTTAGCTCATTTTTTTCTAATTTTATTATCGTTAAATCACCCTTCATTATTTTTTCTTTCTGCTATTGCATGCATGATTTTGAGTTAGCTCATTTTTTTCTAATTTTATTACCGTTAAATCACCCTTCGCTGGGCTACAGCGGTGCTTGAGGGTCTTCCAGTCTTTTCTAGGAAGAGTGTAGAGAGTTACTTCGGGATGTTTTACTATGGAGACCTGCAAGAGAAGTCTTTTGACCGGTGATAATCGATGAGGAACCTTTTGATACTCAAGTCAGTGAGAAGGATGAGATGGGCTACAACAACCAGAGCTGAGATTCAAGAGAGATGACCGAGTGAGTGTGAGAGTGATAAAGATGAGTTCATCCGCCAATCTATTGTTGTCCCCTATCTTCACTAATCTGTTGCTTCCAAATCACCTACCCTTGAAGCAATGCTTGGTGCCAGGCGGTCCATGAGTTGCTGCTAACTAGGTGCCTCTTGGACAGAGACATGCAAGAACAGTTTTTCCTGATCGGTGGTTACTAGTGGCGAACCCTTCGATGTTTAAGTCAATGGGGGAAGTTTGGATAACATCAACCGGAGCTGAGAGCTATGATGAGAAAAATACCAGAATGAGCATGTGAGAGGGATATAAAGACGTACCTCTCGAGATCCTCTCTTACTAATTTTATAGAGTTATGTGGAGTAACTGAATACCGTTTGAGAGGTAGTCTCTCTGACATGAAGAACAGATTCCTGTTGGGTATTGGAATCTTGTCTCCCATATCTTTTTTTTGTTGGTATCTTTTTGTTAGGGTGTAGCATTTGCTAGGATCTTGTTTGCCCCATGATCTTTGTTGGGATAGTTGCAACTTATTTGCCTCTGCTTTTGACTTTAAGGTTGCACTGCTTGGCTAAGGTTGAATTGCTCGGCCAAGGTTGAACTACTTGGCCAAGGTTGCACTGCTTGGCTAAGGTTGCACTGCTTAGCTAAGATTATATTGCTTGGCCAAGATTGAACTAATCAGCTAAGGTTGAACTTCTCGGCCAAGGTTGCACTGCTATGCTAATATTGGATTGGACTGCTTAATGAAAGTTGGACTACTTGGCCAAGGTTGCATATACTGAACTGCTTGGCTAAGGTTGGATTGACTGTTTGGCCAAGGTTGCTCTGCTCGGCCAAGGTTGAACTGCTTGGCCAAGGTTGGACTGCTCAACCAAGGTTGCTCTGCTCGACTAAGGTCAAACTACTTGACCAAGGTTGGACTGCTTGGCCAAGATTGTAGTGCTCAGCCAAAGTTGAACAGCTTGGCCAAGGTTGGATTACTCGGTTAAGATTGAACTGCTCGATCAAGGTTGAATTGCTCAACCAAGGTTGTACTTTGGCCAAAGTACTTGACCGATCTATGCAGCTAAAGCACTTAGCCAATAATTTTCTCCAGCTTAGTCATCGATTTAGTTAGTTTGTTAAGGCTGGATAATTGAGTTGTTGTCACAATATTGTCGCCCACTCTCAAGCCTAAAATGTTACTGATTAAGTGCTTCTACTTTGATTGCTTTTGGGCGAAGGGAGTAACATCACTTCTTCGATCTCAATCTGTGATGGCATCGTACCTTGGAAGTCATAGTAGATTTCTATTGGTGCTTCAGTCTGAGACCTAATTATGGAAAGCCAATTGTTGTTTGAAACATAATTGTGGAATGTCAGTTGTTACTTGGAACTTGATTATGGAAAGTTGGTTGTTGCTTGGAACCTGACTGCCGAAAGTCAATTATTAAGTAAAACTTGACAATGAGTAGTCGGTTGTTGAGTGGAACCTGATTGTAGAAAGTTGATTGTTGCTTGAAACTGGATTGTAATAAGTCATTGTTAAATGAAACCTAATTATGGAAAGTCGGTTGTTGAGTGGAAGTTGACTATGCGAAGTCGGTTGTTGAGTAGAAGTTGACTATAAGAAGTCGATTGTTAAGTAGAACTTGACCGTGGAAAATTAATTATTGAGTGAAACTTGACTGTGGGAAGTCCGTTATTGCTCATAACAAGATTGTGAAAAATTAGTTATTGTTTGGAACCTGATTGTAGAAAATCAGTTGTTGCTTGGAACATGACTGTGAAAAGTCAATTGTTAAGTGGAATCTGGTAATAGAAAATTTAGTTGTTGGTTGTCACTTGGAACCTGACTATGGAAAGTTGATTGTTGAGTAGAACTTGATTATAAAAAGTTGGTTGTTGTTTAGAACCTGATTATAGAAAGTCGGTTGTTACTTAGAATCGAACCATGGAAAGTTGAATGTTAATTGGAACCTAATTGTGGGAAGTCGATTATTATTTGTCTTTGTCGACCGATTGTTAAGTAACCAAAGAAAAGAGGAGGTGAAAACACATCCATCTTTGTAGTTGATCGGGTGTTGGTTAGTTAAAAGGCTTGAGAAGCTTGTTCATGGAGATGAAGGTATGGAAATGCAACCATCTTCATCAACAACCTCATGTTAAGCCACCGGATAGGAGATGGTGATGTAAAAATATATCCATCTTTATTGCGACTAGTTATTAGTTAGCCAGACACGTAGGTATAGAAATTCATCCGTCTTTACTGTGACTGATTGTTAATTAGCCGAATAGAAGATGGTTGTGTAAAAATACACCCATTTTTACTACGACCGGTTATTAGTTGGTTGGATAGGAGATGGTGATATAGAAATGCACCCATCTTTACTATGACCGGTTGTTAGTCAATCGAAGATGAAGGTATAAAAATGTAGCCGTCTTTATTACGACCGATTATTAGTTAGTCAGATGGCCAGGAAAGCTTCAGTGGGTCTTGTAGGCTTCGATGGTTGATGGGCTTGTCGATTTTGAAACACCAATGGATCTTGCAGGTTTAAATATGTCAGTGGTCCTATGGGTTTGGATATGTTGGTGGGCCCTGCAGTCTTTGGAACATCCATGGATTTTGCTGGTTGGTGGACCTCAGGGGTGTCGATGTATCATGGGCCCCATAGACCTTGGTGCACCAATGAGCTTCAATGGGCCTGGTGGCATTCGTACCTCAGATCTTGGTTTGCCTATTCAGGCTCACGAATAGATGCTGCTGATCCACAGGTTGAGGAGTATTGGTCTTTGGCTGAGCCGTTCATCATGGCATGAAGAATGCATGCGCAACCAGATGAGGCATCCTATGCTCGCATAATCACCATCGGGCATCAAGCTTCGCGATCTCTTTTGGATGCTGCCCCCTACTTGGCTATTGTGGGTACAAGGTCGGGGACATCTTTAGTCCCACATTGATTGTAAGTCAATAAAAACTATGGCTTATGTAAGGGGATTATTGCCTCCACCCCAACGAGGCACCCTCCATCAGGCGAGGATAAAATCACTTTGCTATAGACGGGCAATAACTTGCATAGAGAACCAGTGCATTGCATTCCCTCCAATATACTTTTTGGAATGCACATGGCCTCAAGCTAGCCTTGACCACCACATTATCATGCTAGGTAGGGGCCCCCACAATCTTATCCTAGACTTTCTCTTGACTAGGGACTATGTTGTGAGTATAAAGTCGGGGACTTCTTTAGTCCCACATCGATTATAAGTAAAGAAGAACTCTAGCTTATGAAGGGGACCATTATCTCTCCCAACAAGATATCCTCTATCAGACTGGGACAAAATTACTTAGCTACAAATGGATAATACCTTGAATAGGAGACCAATGCATTACATCTTTTCCGAGACATCTTTTGGGATGCATATGGTATGGCCATGAGCTAGTCTTAATCACAACAATTTTAAGGCTGACTTTTGTTCAGTCCCAGTTTACTTATACCAAGACTTACAAAACTGATTCAGGAAGTATTATGAGCAAAAAAAACTCAGCATCTTGGAATTCATTGAACTAAGACATGCACTGAGCAATACTCTTTCTGCTCATATATAATTAAGCAAGCAACCTTTTGAACTCCAAAGAGAATCATGTGGGAAATTCATTGAACTAAGACATGCACTGAGCAATACTCTTTCTGCTCATATATAATTAAGCAAGCAACCTTTTGAACTCCAAAGAGAATCATGTGGGAAATTCATTGAACTAAGACATGCACCGAGCAATACTCTTTCTGCTCATATATAATTAAGCAAGCAACCTTTTGAACTCCAAAGAGAATCATGTGGGAAGAGGTCAGTGACCCATCTGCCAGCCCTCGGCCTACACATGGCTTGCAGTCAGTGGCCAACTTCCCTTGAAGTCTTTCTTCAAGCTGACGAACAACATATATATATATATATATATCTTTCTTCAAGCTGACGAACAACATATATATATATATATATATATATATATATATATATATATATATATATATATATATATATATATATATATATATATATATTCTTCTAATATAAGCATGAATCCACAAGTGTCACGTATAATCGGCAAGGTGCATGAATCAACTCTCATTTGTCGTCTGCAACAATCTGTATCCTACTTCTCGAAGAATCACTGCAGACTATTTTACATTTTCTGATCAAGGGTCAACCTCAAAGATATCCTTAAAATAGGGCAGAATGTCCTGGGATTCCAAATCCGATTTAAATTGATTTAACATCACAGATTATTATGTGGGTGCTAACTTCCAGATTTTGTTTCCATTTTGTTGTACATGGAAATAGATGTCAACCATGCCATTGAAAATACTTAAAGCCACATATAGCTTACTGGAGTCCTGCTCTTTCATTATAAATCTTGGTTAGAATTAAGGATCATTTCTTATCAAGGCTTGCAGCAGTATGCACTCATTGATATAGTTATAAGAGTGGTTTCATGTGACACATAATGGCAACGTTACATATGGAGTCCTCTCTCTTCCTGCATTGGTATTAATTGTCAATATTAGTTATACCTCTAAATTAACCGGTCATCAGTCAACTACAGAAAATGGCAAAAAATATTAGAATGATTAATATTTGGTCACTTAATTTCTGCGTGATGCTTGGAAAGACTGTTTGGCCACTTGTAACTCATATAAGAGACCACATTATATGAATAGTTTTTGCTAGAATTAACCTTTTCAATTAACTTAAGTTATTTGAACAAAAGAGAAGCTAATCATGCAAGGAAGCACCGATAACCACCGCAGATGTTGCCAGGATAAGAAGCAACTATCCAAGAAAAATTGTTGAGGGAAGTAACTTTCTCTTTCATAATAAAAGGCAGCAAGAAGACCACATAGACTCTCCATATCTCATATCCATACACAAGACTAGCTACAATGGATCTATCATGGTCACTGAATCCGCTATTTCTGTAGCCTTCAATTCTAGAACTAGGATTCTTCTCTCTAGAGAAGAGGTCTAATCTACTCTAAAGTGCATCATAAACTTGTGTATCAAAGATGCTTAACATTAGATTAAAAGACAGTGGACAGTTCTCCCTCTTTCTAATCTCATTTTCCTCTTCTGTGCCTAGCTACCTTGTTTTATCTTGTCTTTCTATGTTTTAAATGCATCAGTATTGGATGAATTTGGATTAATTGAATGGAGGTTTGATTCCATCCTTATTATTTTATTTTGTTCCTACATTTGGCGCAGCTTTTACTTTTACTTTTCTTTTCTTTCAGTCAGTTGGCAATATTATGTCCTCTTACTTGATGTGTCGAAAAGAACCTAGGCATTCCTTTCATCTATCCAAACCATGCATGGTTGACCACGGTAAAAATGTTGCAATATGAAAAGCAAATATATAACTCCTATAATTTAAGAAATAGTTTAGTAGATAGCACCTTAAAATTCAAGATGTGTGCGTTTATGACTTAGATTGATATGGGCACAAATTGGTGAAATGCAACTAAACTAGCAGCATGATGATGCAACCCTAGTCAAGCTAGACCCCACCCTGAGATGATCAGTTTATAATATTAGGGAAGCTAATTAAAGTTGGATTTGAAGCTCTGGACTTTTAAAAATATTCTAGATGAAGGCAGTAGGTAGAATAGCTCTATAAAACATGTGCCATTAGGCTAAACAATATTAGTTGACATCATGCAAATCTAGGCTGTTAAGTTTTGATATAGTTTATATATATATATATATAAAGTAAAGTTTGAATTTAGTCACTTAGACACACGTCATGCTATAGGATTTCACAAAACCAGTTTAAATAGCAAGGGAAGTCTACTTTCAGATGAAAGTGATAGGTGGATTCCTCCATTAAACATGTGCCATTTGGCTAAATAAAAGTGACAACATCACGATCAATTAAGTTTGAATGTTGGTTTTCATAAATTTTTTATAAAAATAAAATAATTCCCATCGAGCTTTACAAGTTTGAATTTAGTTCCTCCACGCACGTCAAGTCATAGAAAGTAATTTTATGCTAAGGTAGCAGGGTCTACAAGGGGAGGGAAGATTTGAGCAGTACTAATTTCGCTTGCTAGAGTTGGAAAGAGAGGTGCTGCGTTTCCAGCTCGTGCCACAAATAGAGGAGAGGCTAGGAAGCGTTTGTCCTTTTTCTTCTCATCAGAGAGAAAAATATGTTTTCTTTTATAGGATAGGGCGCCCCTGGGACAATGGGTGGCATTACTTGAAAGTTACCATCTCAGGGTTGGGCCATGGCAACGCAATCTGAGTGGTGTTTCGCCTGCATGAAAAAGCGTTGGATAATCACTACGGTGGCAGCGTGGTTGATAAGTACACAATTTCATTCATATAAATTAATTTTTGATCATGAATTTAAGGTATGATTTTTTAGATGATTTGATTAAATTTTGAAATTTTTTTTGATGTATATGATTGGGGACGGAACGGCGGTTACTCAGATACCGTGGTAGAGTTAGTTTAACGTATTCATCGATTGATAAAAAAGATACATAAAAAAATATGGTCTGAATCAAACAATTTTCTAACAGACTGGGGATCATAACGAGGAGCTACATCAGTTTACACCAACCCCCCTACCTTATTTTTTATTTTTTTTTATAAAACAAAAGGCATTGGTAAATAATATATCCCTTGCACCATACTGAAATGGCCCCATATATATATATATATATTAAAAATATTAGCTAGAATCATTCTACCACATGGGATATAGGCAAACCAATAAAAAATCTACATGGCAGCAATTTTTGACTCCCCATTAAATGCTATCCACAGCCATTTCTAGATCTCATTAAATGCCATGGCTAACTATGGTTTAGCAGAGAAAATAGTCACAAAGCACTTTTTATTTCCTACTAAATCATGGTTTGCCATGATTAGCTCTTTTTTATTTCCAACCAAAGTATGGTTAGTCATGATGATTAATATTTACTGGTGAACTGATGGCTGGCACGTGGCTTTTTGCTCTACCAAACCATGATTAGCCTGGCTAGCATTTAATAAAAATAAATTTTCTACTAAATCATGATTAGTGCTTTTTATTTTATATTAAATTATGGTTAGCCATGATTAACATTTAATAAAGAACCATGAATATGCTTTTTTTTTTTTTTTTTTTTTTTTTTTTTTTTTTTTTTTTTCTTCTACCAAATCCTGGTTAGCATTTACCCTCCACTTGTATGAAAGATGGATATTTGGAGGAATGATAGATAGAGGAGGAAGGATGGATGAGGAAGAGAATGGACTAATCTTTCATCCATCCTTTCATGTACATTTGGTGAAAGATGGAAAATAGATGTGAATAATTCCCTCCTTTGTTTGGCATAGGAGGAATGAAAGAAATTGTTGGGATATCCTGGTTCAGCTACGAACCAGGCTCCGGTTCGATTTATCGAAGTTCCGGTTCTCCAGACTACGGACTTCGGACTAAGCGAAGGCCAACTGTAAGCAATTCAAGGCTTCACACCGAACTACAACATCCGAAGGCCAGTCCTTCGGGTAGCACCTTCGGCCCCGGCTGAAGTCTGAACTACTCATCGACTTCCGAAGGCACGAACATCGGCCCCCGCCGTAGACATGATCTTCGGCCTCGGAAAAATATCAAGCCTTCGGTCCACACAAGGGGAAACCCGAAGCTTGAACCACAATCTATTCCAGAAAGGAAACTGTAACCAACGGTTACAATCGACACTCATCATGCCATGATCATGACGTGCAATTCCTGCAGCCACACCTCCGATCTGACCGTAACCGCTCATTGACAACCCACGATCGACTATCATGGGAGTGAATGGCTCCCCATGATCTCTGGAAAAAGAGTGGGTCACAGACCGGAGGCCATCTTTTAAATATGGGTAAGAAGGATGGCTCGAGAGGTACGCGTGAATAATCTCGCACATACACATTTTCAATCTCCAAGAGTTCTTTTTCTCTTCCACTCTCGACACCTTCCTCATTCTGTGGCTGGAATCCGCCACTGACTTAGACATCGGAGTGTCCTCCGCCGGAACAACTCCGGCAAGGGACCTGTTTTGCAGGTGAACCAGGGAGCGGTCATGCGACGCAGTGTCTCCGACTGGCCGATCCAGGGACTCCACGCCAACAGATTGGCGCACCAGGTAGGGAGCGTAATACTAACATTTGTTAAGCTCCCTCCCAGACAAGGGGAATAAACAAAGAATTTTTTGATGGCAAGAGGAAAAGCCCAAAATGCTTCTACAAGCCGGAGTCGTGCTCCGTCTCAGGGGGGTGCACCCCCGGAGGTGAACAATGTTCCACCTCCCACGATTACTGTAGGAGCACAGCAGTTCGAAGCTCTTTTGAACCAGGTTGCCAACCTGACGGCCATGGTTCAAGAGTTTCAAGCATAGCCTTCCCGGTGGCAAACCCATCGGCTGTTTCTAGACATAGCTCTCGATCTCGAAGAAGGAGAGCACCATGGGAGGATTCAGTGCATCCCTCCCTCCATTCTCGGCCCTCTCCCGAAGGCCGAACTTCGAGACTGCCTAGGTCTGTCGATTCCCCACAAAAAGGAAAAAGGCCTAGGCAAACTTCCTCCTCCTCCTCCGAAGACTCCACTCCGGTGGAGAGAGCATCCAAGCAGACTCCCGATTATGACAGGAGGTTCATAGCCATCGAATCAGAGATGGTAAGGGCACGAGAGCAGAAAATGCGGGATCAGAGGGATCCCGAGAACCTGATTGTGGGTGATCTATGCCCACCCTACACCGACCGCATTATGGCTGAGGACATTCCTCGGCACTTCGGGATTCCCCAGATGGAACCCTACGACGGCACCACCGACCCCTTCGACCATTTGGGCATCTTCAAAGCCCATATGATGATTCAAGGAGCTTCGGACGTGACGTACTGTTTGGCGTTCCCGGCTACCTTGAAGAAGTCTGCTCGGATGTGGTACTCCAGCCTGCGTCCAGGTACCATCGATTCCTTTTTCGAGTTAGAAAAATTGTTTGTCTTGCATTTCAGGACTTGCCGCAAGATTCCTCGGAATACAGACACACTCTTCCTCCTTCACCAGAATGAAGGAGAGAGCCTGAGAGATTACATCTCCAGGTTCAATGCGGCCACACTTGAGATCCCCGATCTCAACGAGCACGTGGCTATGTCAGCTCTGAAGAAGGGCTTCGAACCTCCAGGCTTACTTTTTTCCTAGATAAGAAGTTCCCCAAAAGATACGCTGAGTGTTAGACATTAGAATAATGAAAATTAACCCAACTTTATTTGATTAAAATTGATACCTTTTGATACTTTGCGGGAATTGACTCCACAAACGTGTAGATCTTGATTTTAGGAATCCAACGACGCAAACAGAATGCAATTCGGACTTCAAACGGGCCCGAAATGGATTTTAGAAGGTTATAGCATGGATTTCAGAGCTGCACGATTTTTGGAGCGCCCCTAAAAGTTTTTGTTGGCTCACGGTGGGCCATTGAGCCGGTCCACCGTACGTCCTCTCGGTCCACGGCAGCCATTACTGCCGGTCCACGGGCGGAGCCGTGGACCACCATGCACCGTTCGCTACGGAACTCGCCGGAGAGCTTCCCCCGGCACCGCCCAAGCCACTGCCGACCTCGTTGCAGGCCGGAGAAGTCCCGTTCGGCTGGAAAATGGCCGGAAGCCGGCTCCGCCCAAGCCCGAAGCCGCCCACTGTCTGCCCAGCCGAAGCCGCCGCCGCCCAGCCGTCCGCACCCTCCGCCCACGCCCAGCTGCCGCCCAAGCCCAGCCGAAGCCTCTGCCGCCCTCCGCCCACGCCCAGCCGAAGCCGGCCGCGCTGCCACCCACGTGCACGCCGCAGCCGCGCCGTCTGCCCCGCGACGCCGCCCAGCCGTCCGCGCCCGCCACCCAGCCGTCTGCGACGCCGCCCAACCGCCGCCGCCGCGCCGTCCGCGATGCCGCCCGCCACGCTGCCGCCCAGCCGGCCCTACCGCCCAAGTCTGCGATGCCGCATCCACGTTCCTGCCGCCCAGCATGCGAGCCGTGTTCGCCGTTCCTGCGCCGCGTGTTTGCCGTCCGAAGCTGCCTCCGTTCTCCGCCCAACCTGCAGCTCCGCCCCTTCCCCTTCCACAGCCACACGTTGCACGTCGCAGTGCCGTCCGCCGACACCCTCCCTGCCGCTCAGACCAGGATGTCCGAAAACAAGGATGCATCGGAACGAGAAGAGATGTCGGACGACGCTGGATGGACGCGGGATTGTGCGATAGAATTTTTGAATTTAATTTTTGAGATGGGGATGATCGTAAAAAAATCAGATAAGGAGATCGAATTGAGATGAAGAAATCACCGCGCTTTCCACACGGACCCGACACGGTATTTTTCAGCTATAAATACCTCGGTGATTCTTTTCTGCGAGGGGAGGAATTTTTGGGAGGTTCCACTTGCTGTCCGTAGTTCCACCTGTTGCTGTGACAGAGAGTCAGAGTCGTATAAAAAGGGAGAAAGGGACCCTTGTTCCCTTACTATTATTTTCTCTGTACTCCAATTTTTATGCAATAAAATTTATTTGCTTTATATTAATCCATGTTTGCTTATTTTTATTTTAGTCATGCTGGAGTCATGTTGGATTAGCGTTTAAGGTAAGTCGTAGTGAATTAGTTTTGACTGACCTATACCTAAGGGACGGGCCATGATCCACGGGTACGGGCCGTACTCTTGAGATAGGTCATATCTAAATTATTTTCACAAATTTATTATTTGCATTTAATTCTTGCATTAGTTCTAGTTTATTTTAGTTTATCAAAAGAAAATATATTTTCAAGATAACCCCAAAGTCTCTGTGGGATCGACCCTTACTCCCGCTATTCTACCCTTTAGAGTAGTGGAATTAAGGTTCTAAATCGGTGCATTACGACACGCATCAGATTTTTGGCGCCGTTGCCGGGGACTTTTGGTGTTATTCTGAAAAAAAAAAAATTTCAACAATCCAAAAATCCACAACAAAAAAAAAAAAAAGAAAAAAATTCAATTTTGAAAATTTTACATTCAAATTTTCAATTTTCGATCTTGAGTGCCCTGACATAAGGTTGCCCTGGCATAACTGGGAGGTTATGTTGAATGGTTGTCCTAGGGTACAAAAAGGTTGAACACACAAAAAAAAAATTTTAGATTCACTTAGGTAAATTTATTTTTTTTTGCAAAACCAAAAAATATTACACAGACATTTCATAATTTATTAGGATCAGATACTTAATCATCTAAATTAAATTTAAAAAAAATTAAGTTTAATTTTGTTTGTTTATAACTTTTTGGACACCTTAGCTGTTGCATTTCATAATTTCATAATATATCTTAAGGGCACAACCCATTAATCAGATAAGGTGGGGAGATCATTACCCTTCCTTAGCCCATAAATCATCAATCCAGCATCTGCATTGACCCAAGCCTTTAATTTTAAAATTAATTAGACGTCAACCCTAAGGATTTCGAGCTCAATAGGACAAGGAAACCCTAGAGTTGGACCGGGTTCAGATCATTTAATTCCTTGGTGTCTAAGGAAAGTGGTTCAGGGACTAGAGCCCGAAGGGACGTGAGTTGGTTCCGCTTACCTGGCCAATTTATAATTGGTGTCTAAGGCAAGCGATAAGGGAACCTTCACCCACCTTACACTTACCTGGCCAAGTCAGTTAATTGATCTTGGGCTTGGAGTGCTCAAAGGTAACATTGGATCAGTTAGGAGCTGTCTAGATCCAGGTTAACCCTAGGATAGTGATTTTGATTTGTTTCACTTGTTTGATTAAAAAAAAAAAAAAAAAAATTAATTAATTAACTTTCTTCTAGTTTAGGACTCTCTTAGGAATTTCTCTTTAGACCTCTTCTCATTCTTCCGCTTTCCAATTAAAAAATTTTAAAAAAAATCTTTTATTGCTCTTTGCTTTGGAAGGGAGGGTGTATGTTAGTATATTCTAGGCGCCGACTTCGTGAACCTAAACATATATCCCTAGATCTGAAAATCGAAGGCTCCAGTAGAGCAACCAGCCCAGGTACTATGGATCCTAATCAAGGAATTGACCCTCCGCTGAAGGAGTACTTCACTCCTTCAAAATACACTTATTCACCTTGTATCCAAGTACCCCTGTAGATGCCATTCAGTACGAAATCAAGTCCAGTGTGATTCAGATGTTACCCTCTTTTTACGGACTTGCGACTGAAGACCCATATAAACATCTAGATGAATTTCTAGAAATCTATTCCATTGTTAAGATCCAAAATTTCTCCGACGATGCTTTAAGGCTTAGGTTATTCCCTTTTTCTCTGAAAGATAAAGCCAAATATTGGTTGAATTCCCTAGACACCGTGACAATTTCAACTTGGGATCAACTTCAGAGGGAGTTCCTTAAGAAATATTTTCCCATAGGAAAGACGAATCAAATTAGAAAAGCCATTACTAGTTTTTCCCAATTAGATGGAGAAATGTTTCATGAAACCTGGGAGAGATTGAAAGAGCTAATTAGAAAATGTCCTCACCATGCCATACCCAAATGGCAATTAGTCCAGTGCTTCTATGACGGTTTGTCAGAAAGGCACCGGCAAATGGTGGATGCCTCATGTGGAGGAACGTTCATGCTTAAAAATGAACATGAGGCATGGCAGTTGTTTGAAACGTTAAGTGAAAATTCTCTACATCATATGTCAGCTGCCCATAGAGATCCTCCCCCAGGACCTGTAGAACCTAAGAGAGGAGGTATGTATGAAGTTGGTCGTGCTGTAGACATCTACAGCAAGGTTGATGAGCTATCTCAGAAGCTCGACCAACTTTTGCAAGCTGGAAATAATTCCTCCTCATCTCATCTTACTCATGAAGTCTGTATTATCTGCTCGAGTTCCACCCACACCTTAGGTGATTGTCCATCAGCTTACCAATTTCCTGAGCTTCTTCAGGAGCAAGCTCATCAAGCTCAAACCCGAATGGCTCCTAGACCAGGAAACGATCCTTATTCGAACACATACAATCCCGGCTGGCGCAATCACCCAAATTTTTCTTGGAAACCCCAACCCGGAATCAATTTTTCTGTTAGGCCAAACAATCAGGAGACCAAATTTCAAAGCATGCAATTTCCTCAATATCAAAATGCCCCACAGCCTCCACAACCTCTGCCAAGCAATCTTGATCCTTCCTTTCAAGAGAAGATCCTTCAAAGTTTGAAGGAGGGGCTGAACATGAATACCCAAATCCTTCACTCCCATACCCAATCCATTGCCAAGCTAGAGACTCAGATAGGTCAGCTAGCTACAGCTTTCAATCGGAGAGAAGAGGGTAAGTTGCCTAGCCAGCCCATTATCAATCCCAAGGGTCAATACATGGCTGAGAGTTCCACTGGACCTGAAAATTTTCCTGAACATGCTAAATCTGTTATCACTTAAAGAAGTGGAAAAACATTGGACCAACCTGACCCGACCCAAGAAGTAGAGCTGGCTAGGCCAGAGAAAAAGAATGAAGAGGAGAAGGAATCCATTGGTAAAGCACCCGTACTTAAGGCTCCATTCCCTAGTGCTTTGGAGTCACCTTTACCATTGGATAAGAAAAATTTAAAAATGAATGAGATGCTTGAATTATTCAAGCAAGTCCAAATCAATTTACCTCTCCTCGATGCCATTAAGCAAGTACCGGCGTATGCCAAATTTCTTAAGGATTTGTGCACTCAAAAACGAAAATCTAAAGCACATATCCCTAAGAAAATCCTCTTAACTGAGCAAGCCAGCTCAGTTTTTCAGCAAATAGCTCCACCCAAACTCAAAGACCCAGGTACCCCAATTATCTCTTGTGTCATAGGGGACCTTACAGTCAAGAAAGCCTTGTTAGATTTAGGTGCGAGTGTAAACCTTCTCCCAGGATCAATGTATGATCTGTTTAAATTCGGAGAATTAAAACCCACGACGGTGACCTTACAGTTAGCTGATCGATCCGTCAAGGCACCCCGTGGAATGCTCGAGGATGTGTTGGTAAAAGTAGATGAGTTCTACTTCCCGGTTGATTTTCTTGTTTTGGACATGGAATCTAGCGGTAACCCTAGTCAGATACCCATCATTCTTGGAAGACCTTTCCTAGCTACCGCTAATGCTTGCATAAATTGCAGAACAGGGGTTATGGACGTCTCTTTTGGGAATAAGAAAATGCGGTTGAATATTTTTAATGCATGCCAAGGACCACCCTCTTATGATCATAACGAAGTAAACATGATAGAAGAAGTAGTAAATATGAATCTTCCTGTATTGCTTGATTCGGATCCATTGCAAGCATGTTTGACACATTTTGGAATTGATGATTTTGATGTTGCTGAATATGCAAATGAAGTGAATGCTTTGTTAGAGCCACCCAAGTTTAGTCCCATTCCTCCTTGGACTGTGAAATTTGAATCATTACCGACTCAATCAAGCCCTTTAGTGCCATCCTTAGAAGCACCACCCAATCTGGAATTGAAGCCTCTTCCTGACAAGTTAAAGTATTCTTTTCTTGGATCCAATGATACCCTTCCGGTAATCATTGCATCTACTTTGACCTCTGATCAGGAACAAAAATTGATGAATGTACTCAGGGAACATAAAGAGGCAATAGGATGGACAATAGCTGATCTTAAAGGAATTGACCCTTCTGTTTGCATGCACCATATTCACTGTGAAGCAGAAGCTAAACCATATAGGGACATGCAACGGAGGCTAAATCCAAACATGCGAGAAATTGTTAAAAAAGAAGTGGTTAAATGGTTGGATGCCGGTATTATTTATCCAATTTTGGATAGCCAATGGGTCAGCCCAACTCAGGTAGTACCTAAAAAGTCAGGTATTACTGTCATTCAGAATGAAAAGGGTGAGTCAATTTCTACCCGAGCAACCACTCGTTGGAGAGTGTGTATAGATTACCGGAAACTGAATGCTGTTACTAGGAAAGATCATTTCCCTCTGCCTTTTATTGATCAAGTTCTAGAACGACTAGCAGGGCAGAGTTTCTTTTGTTTCCTGGATGGATATTCAGGATACAACCAGGTTCCAGTATTTCCTGCAGACCAAGAAAAGACCACCTTTACTTGCCCTTTTGGAACGTTTGCATTCAGGCGTATGCCTTTTGGTCTCTGTAATGCACCAGCCACCTTTCAACGATGTATGTTGGCCTTATTCTCCGATATGGTTGGTCATTTCCTTGAAGTGTTTATGGATGATTTTTCTGTTTTTGGATCTTCATTCGAGGACCGTCTCCATAATTTGGCTAAGGTATTGAAACGTTGTATAGAAACCAACTTAGTCTTAAGTTGGGAGAAGAGCCATTTTATGGTTCGTGAGGGAATTGTACTCGGACACATTGTTTCTGAGCGAGGGATTGAGGTTGACAAGGCTAAGGTTGAATTAATCTCGAAATTACCTCCCCCGACCTCGGTTAGACAAGTACGATCCTTCCTTGGCCATGCTGGTTTTTATAGACGATTCATCAAGGATTTCAGCAAAATCTCTCGACCATTGTGTGATTTACTTGCCAAAGACAAGTCCTTTGATTTTAGTAAAGAATGTTTGACCGCTTTTGACATTCTTCGAACTGCTTTGACCACTGCACCTATCATCAAGCCCCCAGATTGGACTCTGCCATTTGAAATCATGTGTGATGCTTCTGATTATGCTGTAGGAGCTGTTTTAGGATAGAAGCTCAATAGGGAACCCCATGTAATTTACTATGCTAGTAAAACTCTTTCAGATGCACAAATGAACTATACCACTACTGAAAAAGAGTTACTAGCAGTTGTATTCGCCCTAGAAAAATTTTGATCATATTTATTAGGGTCTAAGGTCCTAGTTTACTCTGATCATGCTGCATTAAGACATCTGCTATCCAAAAAAGATACCAAGCCTAGACTGATTCGATGGATCCTTTTGTTACAGGAATTTGACTTAGAAATTTTGGATAAGAAAGGTTCCGAAAATATGGTAGCAGATCACATTTCTAGGATCTTAGTAGAATACAACAAGGAAATTATTGGAGATAGGTTTCCTGATGAGCAACTATTCTCAATTTCTTCTACCAGTAATCTTTCCTGGTTTGCCCATATTGTGAATTATTTGGTAACAGGGCAAGTTCCTCCATACTGGTCACAACAAGAAAAAGATAGGTTCTTTTCGCAAATCAAATATTACTTTTGGGAGGAACCTGAATTGTTTAAACACTGTTCAGATCAAGTGATAAGGCGATGTGTCCCTGAGAGTGAATTCAAGAGTATACTTAATTTTTGTCATTCTCTTGCATGTGGGGGACACTTTAGTGGGAGAAAAAATGCAGCAAAGGTGCTGCAAAGTGGATTTTATTGGCCAACTCTCTTTAAAGATGCACATGAATTTGGCCGTAATTGTCTCAAGTGTCAACAAAGGGGGAATATTTCACGAAAAGATATGATGCCCCTAAATCCCATTTTAGTTGTTGAAATTTTTGATGTTTGGGGTATTGACTTTATGGGACCATTTCCTCTTTCCTTTGGATTTGAGTACATTTTGGTAGCAGTCGATTATGTTTCGAAATGGATTGAAGCTGTGGCAACTCGAACTAATGATCACAAAGTTGTGATCAAGTTCATTCAACATAACATCTTTAGTCGGTTTGGGTGCCCAAGGGCCATTATTAGTGATGAAGGTGCACATTTCACAAATAGACACTTTGACGCACTGATGAAAAAGTATGGAATTACCCATAAAGTAGCCACACCATACCATCCTCAGACTAGTGGTCAGGTAGAAGTTTCGAATAGAGAGATCAAGCACATTCTTGAGAAAACGGTAAGACCCGATAGGAAAGATTGGTCCGAACGTTTGGATGACGCTTTATGGGCTTACCGAACTGCTTTCAAGACCCCTCTAGGAATGTCTCCGTACCGGTTAGTGTTTGGAAAGGCTTGTCACCTACCTGTTGAATTGGAACACCGTGCATTTTGGGCTATCAAGCAATTTAATTTTGACATGAAGAATGCAAGTTCCCATAGAAAACTTCAGTTAAGTGAGTTGGAAGAGTTACGAAATGAAGCATATGAGAGTTCAAAAATTTACAAGGCTCGAACGAAGGCTTATCATGACAAATTTATTAATAGAAAATCATTTGAGCCTAATCAAAAAGTGTGGCTCTACAACTCTAGGTTACGTCTTTTTCCCGAAAAACTCCGCTCACGATGGGATGGACCTTTTGTAGTAACTCAAGTATTTTTCCATGGAGCTGTTGAACTTAAGGATCCTAAGCAAGGGAATGTTTTTCAGGTGAATGGCCAGCATTTGAAACCATATATTGAAGGAATCAGTGATGGAGAAGTTGTTGAAACTCTTGATCTTGAACACCCAGTTTTGCTGTAAAGATCAACTTAGTCTGGCTGAAGACGTTAAACTTAGCGCTCCTGGGAGGCAGCCCAGCTCTTTCCTTAGTTCATATTTTAACTTCTAGTTCTTTGTTTTTAGAATAAATGGAGTAATAAAAGAAGATTGCGGGAACATGGTGATAGAAGGATGTCCAATTCCATACCCTACCAGGTTGTATCCTTCCATGCCATTACATTTTTAATATTCTTTTCCATTAGGGACAATGGAAATTAAGTTGGGGGGTGAGGTAATTAATTAGATCAAATCCTCGAGTAAAATTTTAATCAGTTTTTGTGTACGAAAATTTGTCTCGAATTGAAAAAAAATCAAGCTCACTAAATGAGGAGTGATTAATGGTTTAGAAAAATTTTAGAGATACTGAGGGATGATTTATCAAGAAAACCCTATAAGTGGTAGAATGTAGTCCAGAAAATTTTAGAAGAGAAATTCCAGACCCTTCGGCCTATTGATCTTAATAATGAATCTTACTTATTTTGGTATAGGCATTATAAAAAGTCCCCAGTTAAAAATTTCTGAGATTAATAAAGATTTTTAGCATCTCTCACTGAGTAACCGGACCCCTTCGCCTAAGTAAGCGTTGTTGTTCGCGTCAAAAGGTGGGGATGTAACAAAATCTTTCATAGAGTTAGTCTTGACTTAGCCTTTTTAACTCGAGTCAGTAAGCCCGAGGGGTGTTTTACACCTAATGCCCTAAAGCCAACTGGTTTGGGAGTCATTGGCTTTAAAGCTCACTACAAGGGTTAATTAGAAAGCAAGGTGTCAGGACATTGCACTGACTTTACATTGAAAAAAAAAAAAAAAAAAAAATGGGGACTAAATAAATATTGCATCAAAACCAAACTAAGTTGGAAGATTTAGATAGTGAGATAGAAAGTTGGGAACGAAAAAACTCTTAAAACTTCTATAGACTTTATTCTTCTACTAAATGGGTGGAATTGGTAATCCAATGAAGTACCTTTTTAAAAGTCTAACCATGTATCCTTTGATTTTAGGGTTAGTACGATAATTTTCATTCAATGGACCATCTTAGCACACAAGACTCATCCATTTCCTTTACTCGAGGACGAGCAAAGTTTAAGTTGGGGGGTGTGTTAGACATTAGAATAATGAAAATTAACCTAACTTTATTTGATTAAAATTGATACTTTTTGATACTTTGCAGGAATTGACTCCATAAACGTGTAGATCTTGATTTTAGGAATCCAACGACGCAAACAGAATGCAATTCGGACTTCAAACGGGCCCGAAATGGATTTTAGAAGGTTATAGCACGGATTTCAGAGCCGCGCGATTTTTGGAGCGCCCCTAAAAGTTTTTGTTGGCTCACGGTGGACCATTGAGCCGGTCCACCGTACGTCCTCTCGGTCCACGGCAGCCATTGCTACCGGTCCACGGGCGGAGCCATGGACCACCATGCACCGTTCGCTACGGAACTCGCCGGAGAGCTTCCCCCGGCGCCGCCCAAGCCACTGCCGACCTCGTTGCACGCCGGAGAAGTCCCGTTCGGCCGGAAAATGGCCGGAAGCCGGCTCCGCCCAAGCCCAAAGCCGCCCACCGTCTGCCCAGCCGAAGCCGCCGCCGCCCAGCCGTCCGCACCCTCCGCCCACGCCCAGCTGCCGCCCAAGCCCAGCCGAAGCCTCTGCCGCCCTCCGCCCACGCCCAGCCAAAGCCGGCCGCGCTGCCGCCCGCGTGCACGCCGCAGCCGCGCCGTCTGCCCCGCGACGCCGCCCAGCCGTCCGTGCCCGCCACCCAGCCGTCCGCGACGCCGCCCAGCCACCACCGCCGCGCCGTCCGCGATGCCGCCCGCCACGCTGCCACCGAGCCGGCCCTGCCGCCCAAGTCTGCGATGCCGCGTCCACGTCCCTGCCGCCCAGCATGCGAGCCGTGTTCGCCATTCCTGCGCCGCGTGTTTGCCGTCCGAAGCTGCCTCCGTTCTCCGTCCAACCTGCAGCTCCGCCCCTTCCCCTTCCACAGCCACACGTTGCACGTCGCAGTGCCGTCCGCCGACACCGTCCCTGCCGCTCAGACCAGGATGTCCGAAAACAAGGAAGCATCGGAACGAGAAGAGATGTCGGACGATGCTGGATGGACGCGGGATTGTGCGATAGAATTTTTGAATTTAATTTTTGAGATGGGGATGATCGTAAAAAAATCAGATAAGGAGATCGGATTGAGATGAAGAAATCACCGCGCTTTCCACACGGACCCGACACGGTATTTTTCAGCTATAAATACCTCGGTGATTCTTTTCTGCGAGGGAAGGAATTTTTGGGAGGTTCCACTTGCTGTCCGTAGTTCCACCTGTTGCTGTGACAGAGAGTCAGAGTCGTATAAAAAGGGAGAAAGGGACCCTTGTTCCCTTACTATTATTTTCTCTGTACTCCAATTTTTATGCAATAAAATTTATTTGCTTTATATTAATCCATGTTTGCTTATTTTTATTTTAGTCATGCTGGAGTCATGTTGGATTAGCGTTTAAGGTAAGTCGTAGTGAATTAGTTTTGACTGACCTATACCTAAGGGACGGGCCGTGATCCACGGGTACGGGCCGTACTCTTGAGATAGGTCATATCTAAATTATTTTCATAAATTTATTATTTGCATTTAATTCTTGCATTAGTTCTAGTTTATTTTAGTTTATCAAAAGAAAATATATTTTCAAGATAACCCCAAAGTCTCTGTGGGATCGACCCTTACTCCCGCTATTCTACCCTTTAGAGTAGTGGAATTAAGGTTCTAAATCGGTGCATTATGACACGCATCACTGAGCTCCTATCAAGGGCTCAGAAATATGCCGATGCTGAAGAGTGGACGGCGAATCGACGTTTGATTGAAGGGAAACCCCCTTCAAAGAAGAAAAATAATAGGGGGCAAGGCTCCCAAACTTCTAATAACAATGACGGCAAATATGCAGACCGCCGGAGAAGCCCTCCCAAGCCCAGAGCATTAGGAGGAAGATTCGACTCATACACCCCCTCAACCTCCCTCGAGAAAAGATCCTCATGGAGATAGAAAAAGAAAACTATCTCCAACGGCCCCGTCCCATGAAGGCCTCATCTTCTGCAAGGAACAGGAACAAATTCTGCCGATTCCACCGGGACCACGACCACAACACAGAAGAATGCATCCAGTTGAGAGATGCAATTGAGGATCTCATCAAGAGGGGGTACCTGGGGCGGTACATCGATCGCCAGGGACCTCGGTCGGAAGCAACTGTTCCTTAGCCACCTCCCGAAGAGGCCAAATTGCCAAACCAAAGGCCCACCAACGAAGGTGTGGGGATGATACACCGGCCCGCCAACTAGAGAAGGGATGAAGATGAAGCTTCAAAGCGACTGAAATATAACAACTCCATCCTTTTCTCCGACGACGACCTTGCGAGAGTCCGGCTCCCGCACGACGACCCTCTTGTAATTTCGGCCGTAGTGTCTAATTATGATGTACAGAGAGTTCTTATTGATAATGGAAGTAACCCCTGGGTACGAGCCGGTGCGACAGAAGAAGAGGAGCTTCGCCCCCGAAAGACGGCAAGCTGTTGATGAAGAGGTTGGCAAGCTCCTCGAAGCAGGGTTCATCAGAGAGGCCCGCTACCCCGAGTGGCTGGCCAATATGGTAATGGTGAAGAAAGCTAGCGGCAAGTGGAGGATCTGCATCGACTATACAGACCTCAATAAGGCTTGCCCAAAAGATAGCTTCCCTCTCCCAAATATTGATCAACTGGTCGACGCTACCGCCGGCCACTAGTTGCTGAGCCTTATGGACGCCTTCTTTGGCTACAACCAGATCAGAATGGATCCGCGGGATGAGGAGAAGACGGCATTTATCACTGACAAAGGTCTCTACTACTACAAGATGATGCCGTTCGGCCTCAAGAATGCCAGAGCAACATTTCAAAGACTCATCAATAAGGTGTTTGAAAAGCAACTGGGAAGAAATATGGAGGCCTATGTTGACGACATGATCGTCAAGAGTCTCCATCGGAGAGACCACATCCGTGACTTGGAGGAGTCATTCAGCGCTCTCCGGTGCTACAAAATGAAGTTAAATCTGGCGAAGTGCGCCTTCGGGGTCACGTCGGGTAAATTCCTGGGCTTCCTTGTCACCAAACGAGGGATTGAAGCCAACCCCGAGAAGATCCAGGCCTTGAAGGATATGCGACATCCCTCCTGTAAAAAGGAAGTCCAACAGTTGACAGGGAGGATTGCCTCCCTAAGCAGATTTATCTCTCGGTCCGCCGAGAAATGTCTTCCGTACTTCAAGGTACTTCGACAATAAAAGGGCTTCGAATGATCCGAAGACTATCGCGCTGCCTTTAAGGAATTGAAGAAGTATTTGGAGACCCCGCCATTGCTCTCCGCCAAAAGAAGGCGAGGTCATCTACCTGTACCTCTCTGCTTCAGACGAAGCGGTGAGCTCGGTTCTTGTCCAGAAGGAGGAAGATGGGTCTCACAAGCCAATCTACTACATCTGCAAGATCCTGCATGATGCAGAAACGTGGTATGCAAGGATGTAGAAGCTGATCTACTCTTTAGTGATTGCGGCAAAGCGACTACGGCCATATTTTCAGGCCCATGCTATCGTGGTGCTGACTGATCAACCTCTCAAGGCCGTTCTTCGATCTCCGGACACTTTTAAAAAGATAGCCAAGTGGGCTATGAAGCTAAGCGAATTTCATATTAGCTTCCAGCCCCGAGCGGCTATGAAGGCTCAGGTGCTCTCTGATTTTCTGACCGAGTGCACCTGGAAGACCGAAGATGAAGCCTCTTCGAATGAAAAAGAAGCCCCGAAGGAGATGAAGTCCGTTTGGGTGCTTCATGTGGACGGAGCTTCCAATGCTACCTGGTGCAGTGCTGGACTCATGTTGGCCGAACCTGACGGCCAGATTATAGAGTATGCACTCCATTTCTCCTTCCACACCTCCAATAATCAGGCCGAATATGAGGCCCTACTCGCCGGACTTTGGATCGCCAAAGATCTGGGAGTCCGGCAACTCTGAGCCTTCTCCGACTCTCAACTGGTTGTGAATCAAGTTAATGGAGAGTACGCAGCCAAAGATCCAACCATGGTGCAATACTTGGAGAAGGTTCAGGCCTTATCCTCTCAACTGGAACATTTTGAAATTATTCATGTTCCCCGATCAAAGAACTCCCGGGCAGATGCACTGTCTCGACTGGTAACTACAGCACTGGAGTCTCTCGGGGGTATCTTTGTTGAACATCTTGAAACTCCAAGCATTGCCAAAGAGGCTGTAAAGGTGCGCCAGATTGATATTGAGCCAAGCTGGATGGATCCCATCATCAGATTCCTGAATGAAGGAGAACTACCTGAAGATAAGGCAGAGGCCAAGAAGATCCGCTGGAAGGCATCTCAGTATGTCATCTTAGACGGAACCCTCTACAAGAGATCGTTCTCCCAATCACTACTGAAATGCCTCGGACCCACCGATGCAGATTATGCATTAAGAGAGGTCCACGAGGGCATATGCGGGGATCACTTGGGAGACAGATATCTAGCATACAAGATTATTCGACAAGGGTATTACTGGCCCTCCATCCAGAAGGACTCAACTGATTTCGTGTAGAAGTGCGACCAATACCAGAGGTATGCCAATGTGCGGAGACAACCTGCGAGTCACCTGACTCAGTTGGTAGCCCCATGGCCCTTTGCCCAGTGGGGGATGGATATTCTTGGCCCGTTCCCACCAGCATCAGGGCAAAGGAAGTTTCTCCTAGTGGCCATCGACTACTTCACGAAATGGATAGAAGCCGAACCATTGGCCCAAATCACAGAGGGCAAGGTGGAGGGTTTTATGAAAAACTCCATCATCTTCAGGTTCGGTATCCCACACGTCATCATCACGGACAACAGGAGATAATTCGACAATCCGAAGTTCAAGGACTTCTGTGCTCGGTACCATATCCAGCATCGGCTAACATCCGTTGCACATCCACAGTCCAACGGAGAAGCCGAAGTCACCAACCGGACCATCCTCCATGGTCTAAAGACAAGGTTGAACGCCGCCAAAGGGCTTTGGGCCAAAGAACTGACATCTGTTCTTTGGGCATACCGAACTATCCCAAGAACAGCCACCGGCGAATCTCCGTTCAACCTAGCCTACGATACCGAAGCCGTGCTACCTATCGAAGTCTCCCTACAGTCCCTGAGAATTGATAACTATGAAGAGCCTGAGATTTTCGATCGCAGAAGGATCGATCTGGATTTGCTATCAAGCACCAGGCTACAGGCCTAGATAAGAATGGCAGCATACCAGCAAAAGGTCGCCAAGTACTACAATGCAAGGGTGAAGGGGCAATCTTTTCGCACGGGAGACATGGTATTGCGAAGAGTAGAAGTGTCCAGGCCAACAAAACAAGGTAAACTTTTCCCTAACTGGGAAGGCCCATATCAAGTCGAAGAAGTCATTCGACTAGGGACATATCGACTCAAGACCCTGGAGGGGAAGACCCTATCTCAGCCATGGAATGCACAAAACCTTCGCAAATACTATCAATGAAAAAGTTCCAAAAAACTCTTGTGCAAAGCTCCTCAACCCTACTCAACTCAGAACTGCTAGTTGCATCGACTGAACAACAACAGCCCAAATGACCCGATCTGAAAAATCGGTCAACTACGTAAAAGAGAGTCTGATCCACTCACCTTATCGGTATGCCCGACGAGCGCAATGGATGGCCTAACCAGGCCACCAAAAAGATCAAAGGCGCAGGGATGGTTTTCGTAACCTATCCTACGGTGAATCCAAACATGCGCCGAGACGGGCCTGAACAGCCTACCTTAATCACGACAGAAAGTGTACATGGATGGTTTTCGTAACCTACCCTACGGTAAATCCGAACACGTGCCTAAAAGGACCATTGTCGTCCTCTCTGTCAACAACAAACACTCTCAGAATGGTCCAACGGACCCTACTTCTTCCCTACAAACCGCAAGTGGTTTATGGAGTCTACATTATGGACAAATCATGATGCAACACATCATAGAAAATACACGGAAAGAGGTAACAGAAAAGCTCTTTCATTTCTTTCAATTTTTCTTACATAAAAAAAAAAGAAAGAAAAAAGAAAGAAAAAAGAAAGAAACTCTCCCATAAAGAGAGTAAGAAAAAGAAAAGAGAAAAACTCTGCAAAAGAGAGATACAAAAAAAAAAAAAAAAACAGCAGCAACAGCAACAGCAGGTTGGAAAATTTTGCATTAACTCCCCGACGGGTTTTTCCCGTACCGTCGGGGAGAGACCAGATGGGAGGATGAAGGAAAATTCCTCAGGAATGCGGTAGCGTTCCCAAAGAAGGGTTGCCTTGCTCTGAAAAACCGAGCTGGGGACCGACTCCAGACCTACTATATCTCTGGTCCCCGAGGGCCCAACCTGCTTCCCCTGACTCTCTACGGTCTCCTCCATGACAAAGGAATGAAGCAAAGGGATGGAAAGAGGATTCTACCTGAAGAAAAGACTGGTACTCCAGAACGGTTTGGGCGGAGAATGAGACGAGGTTGAAGAAACTTCCTTGCCCAGACCTTCACTCTTCCCCAAAAGAAAAGTAAGGGTCTCTGGATCCCCGTAGAGGGTTAATTTGACTCAAGGTTATCCTGGGAGTTAACCCACTTACAACTGACCGCCAGGATAAGATCTATCCTTCATCCAACGGGTGGAGAACAGCCACCATAACTATCCAAATCCCAACCAAAAGATTGCCTCAACCACTGTGCAATGGGACGAGGAGAGATAGCCTCAGGGCCACCTACTTTTTCCCAATCAGGGAATGGCACCTGTCCACCATCTGATTCTCAGATCGTGATGGACAGCCCAATAGAGGTCCCGTAATCATTTACTGCGCCATCTCTCAGGAAGAAAGCGACAAGGCAATAATACTCTCACTTCTCGAGGCAGATCTTGGCTTCGACAACTGAGAGTAGGGGGCAACTGTTGGGATATCCCGGTTCATCTACGAACAAGGCTCCGGTTCGACTTATCGAAGCCCCGGTTCTCCGGACTATGGACTTCGGACTAAGCGAAGGCCAACTGTAAGCAACTCAAGGCTTCACACTGAACTACAACATCCGAAGGCCAGTCCTTCGGGTAGCACCTTTGGTCCCGGCCGAAGTCTGAACTACTCATCGACTTTCGAAGGCACGAACTTCGGCCCCCGCCGTAAACATGATCTCCGGCCTCGGAGAAATATCAAGCCTTCGGCCCATGCAAGGGGAAACCCGAAGCTTGAACCACAATCTGTTCCAAAAAGGAAACTGTAACCAATGGTTACAATCGACACTCATCATGCCATGATCATGGCGCGCAATTCCTGCAGCCACGCCTCCGATCTGTCCAGAATCGCTTATTGACAATCCACGATCGACTATAATGGGAGTGAATGGTTCCCCATGATCTTCGAAAAAAGAGCGGGCCACAGACCGGAGGCCATCTTTTAAATATGGGTAAGGAGAATGGCTCGAGATGTACGCGTGAATAATCTCGCACATACACATTTTCAATCTTCAAGAGCTCTTTTTCTCTTCCACTCTCGACACCTTCCCCATTCCGTGGCTGGAATCCGCCATTGACTTAAGCATCGGAGTGTCCTCTGCCGGAACAACTCCGGCAAGGGACCTGTTTTGCAGGTGAACCAGGGAGCGGTCCTGCGATGCAGCGGCTCCGACCAGCCGATCAAGGAACTCCACGCCAACAGAAATGAAGGATTATATTTATATGATATTTTTATTAAATATCCTTTGATAAAAAAATATTATTATTATCAATTTATAATACTTATTTATATTAAAAATAAAGTAAGCAAACTTATAATCTTCATAATTTATAATTATACAAAAAATTATATAAATATTTAATTTTAATTTAATGTAACTAAATAAATAATTTCATAAATTAATTATTAATGAATTAATTTATGTTTATATGTTAATTATCTAAATAGTTAATTAATTTTATACAAATAGTTAATTAAAAATAGTAGATATAAATTAAAAAATAGAAGATAATTCTAATTATTTAATTATAATTATAAAAATTATGTGGTAAAACTAAAATAATTAATAATACAATTTAATAGTGTAGGATTAATAGTATAGATAAAATAAAAATATATATGAATAATGTAAATTAAAAAGTGAAGAAGATTCTATTTTTGTTAAAAAATTAAACTAGGATAATTTTGTCAATATAAAAATTTATCTCTCACATATTCCATCCATCCTTTCTCATACTTCCAATTTAGAAGGATGTAAAATGGTGGACCGGATGGATGGAGAATCCATTATTATTATCCATCATTCTTAAAATTTTTTGAGCCAAATGATTGATGGAGGCCATCCATTCTCTTAACCCCATCCATCATCCTTTTCATAACTTCAACCAAATACATAATAACGGGGAACTAGGAATGATTATTGCTGCCTTTTTTCTCTAGTAAACCATCGTTAGCCATGGATAGTATTTAATGAAGAATGGTTAGCTAGTATTTAATGGGGGAACCAAGAATGGTTGACATGTGAATTCTTCATGGGTTTGCCTATGTCCTACATGGAAGAATGATTATACCCAATAATTTCTCCATATTTAAGCTGGAAGATGGTTGTTGTACTTGATCCTCTAAGGATACTTAGGCTGGTAACTTGCCATTTTCTCTTCTTTTTCATTTGTACACGTAGCAAAGCATTGGTGTGAGGACTTGCACAAATGTATAATTAGTTCTACATCGACTATGCATTTGATAATAATAAGTTTTTATAAGTCCTACATTGGCTACCTCTAC
Source organism: Areca catechu (assembly GCA_021397845.1). NCBI lineage: Eukaryota > Viridiplantae > Streptophyta > Magnoliopsida > Arecales > Arecaceae > Areca > Areca catechu. Next base: position 181,914,048 of record CM038050.1, read on the forward strand.
TAATCAAGGAGCCAAATAATATCTTCTTTGCTAATCTTTTTTGGATTATGTCCTAGATTGTTATGAATGGCATTAAATTAAACCCAATTCATAGCCAATATGGATAAGAGGACACTGCAATCCAGGCACTTTTAGAGATACTTATGGGTTGATCATGATGTTTATAATTGGATATTTATGGGCTGATCATGATGTTTATAATTGGATTTGGATCCTTAACCTAATAAAAATACCAAGGTTTAAATAGAAGGAACCTAAATAATGCTTTCTTGTCTAGCTTTTTTGAGTAGGGTATCAGATTATTACAAATAATATCAAAGTGAACCTAGCTTATAGTCCATATGAACTAGAAAATACTGTAGAATGAGCCTTTTTGGGACTGTTCATGGATAAATTATAATATTTATAATTGAATTTGATTAGATTTGGATCATTGGCCTGGCCAGGATGCCAAGGATTAGAAAGGAGAGTGAGGGCATGTGTGGGTATGTGTTTGTCCCACGTTTTCTATATACTAAGTAGATCTTATGTACTTATACCAGATCAAAAAATCTAAATAATATTTTTTGGATTAACTTTTTGGATGGGATCCAGGATTATTAAAGTTGATAGATAATTGGTTAATAGTTTCCAAGAGCTAGGTTAGTTGCACTTAGCAACAAGGCATCTCATGTATTGACTACTGATACAATTAGTAGGTGCTTCGAACTTGCTGAAACATTTTTTCTTATCAAAATACATCACTCAAAATGTTTTAGCATGATAAGTTCTGAATTAGGCTTCTATGAATTATATTCGGAAACCTCAACGAGTTAAGACATCACCACAGGGCAGGCCACCTCATTTAGCGAATACAGTTTTTCTCAGAGCTCTAGTTATTTCCCTTGGAGTTCAATCTGATCTTTAAATCCTCAATAAATCACAGAATAATCTTGGCAGTATCAATTGGTCGATCAATGCTTCTCTATAGAAGGGTGACAATTAGAATCTTTTAAAACAATTGAAAAGAGAAATAGGAGAATTATGCCTGGAAGAATGTGTTTAAGATACAAACAAACAGACAGAAACGCATTGTGAAGTGCAAGTTTGCACTCCAAGTGCTAATAAAGCTAGGCATGTAGGGTTGAAGACCAATCGACAATACAAAGCATTTGGTAGAATTGGACGCAACCCTCTTATTCAAATACTCGATAGAGATAATGGATTTATGCCGATATATGAGCTTAATAGAATATATATACTTTGCAAGATTAAGGTCTCAATTTGATGGAACAAGTGAAACGAAAAGAGAGGCAGCAACCTATATATCAAACTTTCCACAACAACATGAGTAGGAATGAAGAAGAAGAACTCAAATCATTAGCGTAAAGTACAAACATACTGTATTATATATCTATTTTGTCAAGCACGGACGAGATAGCATAAACTTTATTTCTTCATTTTTATTTGCTGATGACTATATATAATATGCTAATAGAATATCTTTCAGCGTAAAAGAGCCTGAGTATGATGAAATATTCCACAATAGAAATTTTTGCGCTTGTCAAACCTAACATCAAAATTGTTTCAAAAACATTTCATCCACTTATGCACGGTGGCACCACAGCTGCCAATTTTCTTGGGCATGATTTTCCATGTAGAATTGAGCTGGATGGTTTCGAAGGCGATGTTAATGGTAAATTGCATGCCCATGAAACATTAAAGATAGAATTCCATATGCATGAACATTAAATGTGGCATATCATGCCCTCAATCTAAGATCATGAACTAAAAATTAATCACGGCAATCACCACATATTAATAGAAAACTCTCCTTGCATGCATGCAAAGTATTTTATCACGTGCGCTATAATAAAGCAACAACAGGATAACTAGTCAAAAAATTAAGTCCAAATTAATTAAGTGAAATTCAACTTTAACATCTAAATAAATTTAATGACATTAAAAAATTTAACATTCAATTCAATAAAGTTGTCGATCTAAAATAACAATATATATCAATGTTTTGTTTCTAATCACTCTCCCATACATATTCCTGTATCATCATAATTTTCAAGATCTATAAAAATAATAAATATGAGGTGATAAACTTAATAGCCCGATAAGTAATAAATTCTTAAACTAGATTAATTAGGCGATAAATTAAATAATCATTTATATAACATAGGCAAATAGAATTCATCATTTTAAAATTAATTTTCTAATACATATGTAGCATTATCAAAGCAATATTCATGTCATATTCAATTTTTTTTCAAAATTCGAGTTTCATTCATGAATTCGATTTCTTTTGAATGATTTGAAGTTTATCCTATTAGTCATAAGCTATGACCACATTATTCCTATGGCAAGATAATAGTATCGTATTTCATTTTACAATGAACTGCGTATTATCTTATAGCATGTTGCATATCATCTTGCAACAAAGTTCATAGAAATCCACTACAAGAAAAAAAATATTAACGATGGCTAAGAGCCATCGGTAATAATAGATGCCCCATCATTAATACTATTAGCAATGGATTTCCGCTGCTAAAAAGCCGTTGCATAAAATCCTACCACAACTAATCCCATTAGAAACAGCTTAAACACCGTCGTCAATAGTTATTATTAGCGACGATAAGGTTTGTCACTAATAATATTTCTATTTTAAAAAATAATAATTTAAAAAATTATTATTAGCATTAAGAAAACTTTATAACTAAAAAAGTCATCGATAATAATCTATTAGCGATGGCATTTGCCATCGCTAATACCATTACTAATAATTTTTTTAAAAAAATAATTATTTTTTAAAAAAATTATTTTAATAATAAATAATTAAAATTTTTAAACTATATTAAATATAAAATAATAATTAATAATTACAATTATAAATAAAAATTAAATAAAATAAAAATTATTAATAATTTTTAAATATACAAATTAAAATAAATAAAGAAGTTTATTAATAATCTTACCTACTATGATGACTGTCATAATGAGACCAGTTGATTGCTCATTACATGGATCCCAAAGAGTGTCGACGATCAAAATACGGATGGCATCTCGAATGCCTTAAAGTTGCTAAGCAAGTACCCGGGTCATGATATCCTCCATGTATGCATTACTCTATGTCTGGATTGTTAGAGCCTGAGATAAAGACATCGAAGAGTACCGAATTACTGGAGGATCGAATTTGTAGCCAAATCCTATGACTCGACTCCTACTTATCTCTCCGACTCTTATTCATCATATTCACCAAATTAAAATGGTAGAAAATAAGTATTTCAAATGATTCAAGAATTTAAAAAGTAGAAAATCTTTGTGACCTTCCATACTTTGTCTTTTGAAAGGACTTCAATCCTCGATGAAAAAGTACTCGAGATCATAGGAGAATTCCTTGAAACCATCAATCTCCTGTGGTGGCCATTTCGAAGAAAAAATCTTAAAATTAATCTTCTAGTCTATACCCATCTAATTATCCAGAGATAAGATAATAGCACCACCGACTGTCATAGCGATGCTACTGGAACCTTATCATCAAAAACCAGTTTAAACTAAAAAAATTAAATCTAGATATACCGAATTAGTAAATAAAAATATATCTTCAATTGTACTTAAGATACTGTAGTCTATCTCATCATCGAGTCTATGAACATATGAATCATCAGAACTATCTCTAGCATCCCGAGTAAATCTACTCACTTGAGATAACTGAGTAGGGATAACTCCAATCCCATAACCCCTCACTCGTCCATAACACTCTGGTCCCATCAACTCTGAGAATATCTCGACATCGACGCGATTGCTCTGCGTAGATGATGTAGACTCGTCACCATGCTCGACGATCAGAGAGGTAGCCCTCTCCTATATTTTATAAAAAAATTATATATTAATACTTAATAAAAATAAAATTATAAATCATTATATAATATAAATAAGAAAATACAAATATATCTCTGGACTCCTCTCGAACAAAATTGCCATCCTGGTGAATGTGAGTCATCCGATAGAACACCTCACCAAGCTCCCTCCCATGCTGATCATCCTATAGAAAGAATAAATGTTACAAAAAAATCCAAAAGGACACATCTTATACCCCCGTACCATGATACATGGCACATACATGATACATGATGATACATGATGTTAAAACTATAAGTGTACTAAAAATATTATATGATGAGAAATATACAAACTCATGCCTGAGCATGCATAACTCTTGGACCCCGTTGTGTGAGGAACAGATTAAGCTGCTCATGCAGCTCTACTAATAACAAAATATGTCTACAAAATAAAATTAAAAATATGTTATATCTTGTATAAATGTAATTTACATTAAAAATTAATAAGTTTATAAGTTTGATGATGCTACACAACATGTGCCTTCTCAGAGAACCAATAGTGAACCAACTCCCACCACTGATAACGGTGTACATCAGGAGGACAGGTAGTTGCAACCTGCTCCTCTATCTTATCCTCTATCTTATAGTCTCCCTTCAACTTTGCTCTATACTCTTTTCACTTGCGATTGAGAGACTTAAGCATAAAATCATTACAATATAGAGGGAGTACGAACTTGCTCTACAATGTAAATAAATAATAAAATAAATATTAAATGAAATAAGCAATGAAATTGTTAAAAATTTAAGATATAAAATAATATATCAATTTTTTTACCTATACAAGTCATAGGAGCTCTACTTTGTAAGCAGGAAGCATGTCATTCCACTTTGCATAATTTAGAGTACATAGTTGACCCCGGTGTGCTACTGTCCCTAAAAAACTGGTTAACAAGCTGGCAGAATTCTTAATAAGCTGGCCTAGATTGTTGCACTCAATGACTATCCTCTCACCCTCATGTAACTGCCATACATCACGGACTAGTGTGGGTCCTCACCTCCGCCTAAGTCTCCCGGATCCATCTACAAAAAAATAAAAAAAGTATATATCAAAACTATTGCATATGTATGAATTGAAATGAGATGAAATTATTAAATTACCATGTATATATATATCATCGATGATAGGCTCATCATCTGGATGATCCATAGGAGGATCGTGATGTGCTGAATCAGAGGGACTGGACTCGACCTAATATGTAGGAGAGGTACTGGCCTCGGTCGGATGTGAAAAAATAGAGGGACTGACATCAGACCGATGTGAAGATGATCAACTGCCCTCGGGATACTGTGTTGAAGAAGTACTAGTCTTGGTCTGGAAAAACTGAAACTGTACATCTGATAATCACTTCCTTCGAAGCATGGTGTACCTAACATGCATTATTAAAAACCAAGTCAGTCAACATTATAATCAATATATAATGGAAATGAATTGCTATTTAAAAGATAGGATAATTATTCATGCAAAAATGTAAACCATCTTATAAACTACTTACTTGTCATAATCAACCAGTTATACCTTCTTTGGAATTCAACTTAACCAAAATGGTTGTATCATTTATATGATCATCCGGCACAATATTATAAGGCATACTCTGAGTATAAGTATCATCATCATCTTCTTCCATCCTTTTTTCTATGTCACACAAGTCTATGGGTTTTGTCTTAATAATAGTATCCCATTATTTATCTTTCGAGTCTTGTACATAAAAAACTTATCAAGCTTGAGATGAACAGATAAATGGATCATCCTTCAATAACACACCTGATGCGGGATGACTTTAAGATTGCTAAACATGCAGGAAAAATAGTAAACTAATATTTTTATACTTTTTTATAATTTAATTTACAGGCTAGATTTTCAAAATTAAGTAAGAACTAATAGAAAGAGTAGCAATACAAAGAATCACCATGATTGCAGAATAACTCATGCAAGATAATGAAAGTCAGGACCTGAAAATTGAGAAACTTCCAGTTTATGATAGCTAATCTTCATCAAATCAGATATCAAGAGAAGTGAAGGATGTTACCAGTCAGAGATTTGAAGAACTTTCGATGAAGAGATCACACAGCACTCTGATTGGAGCCTAGATGATGAAGCTCGGTTTCCTTGAATTTGATGACTGATTTGGGCGGTCCTGAAGGCAAGGAAAGCCTCCTCTAGGGAGGTGAAATACCTCAGGAATCTTGTAAATGTCAAGAGTCAATCAAAACAGCAACAACAAAATAATAAAAGGAGATTCAATTTTGTAGAAATATGAAATTAGGGTTTGTATGTGGCGGCTTGAAGAAGGATGTTGTTCTTTGCTTTGGGCGGCCTAGGGCACTCTTCCTTTGGGCGTGTGATGGCTTGGATGGAAACAAGCTAGGGCGTGGAAGGATGCTAGGGCAGCAAGGATGATTAGGGCACACAAAGAAACCAAAGAAATACAAAAACTCCAACACCAACACAAGAACATAAGTTTTTAAACCAAAACTTCAGCAAAGATTTAATTCATAAGATAAAAGTTGTTTAAAAGAGGGGGAGGGGTGGGATATTTATAGATGTTCCTTAAGTCCTCTCCTAGTTAGGATATGATTACAAAATTGAGAGGGAGAAGGATAACAAGTTTGCTTAAGACTAGGAGAATATATTTTGAATGAAAATAAAACTAGTTCTCCTTATTCTACTTGGATTTCTCTCCTCATTTGACTTGGTCCAAGGGCTCTCTTTGGGCTTGGGCGCCAATATGGAGTTGGGCTTGGCTTTAGGATAGCAAGGGGTGTCCTCCTTTGGATTTGTGCATGGCCTTTGGGCCTTGGAAGCTGGGGTGCCCTGGTATCAGCATATTTCTTGGAATCTTGGTTCTGGGTCCCATGGGCTTAACTCCTGGACTTGGAATTTCTTGGCCTGGGGTGCTGGCATATTCCTGGAATCATGGGGCACCTAGCATTTGGCATATTTCGGAGCATATGGAGGGAATCTGGCATCTGGAATGGCATCTAGAGGGAATCAAGACATCTGGAGAGCATTTGGAGGGTATCTAGGGCTCTAGGGTGTCAAACAAGATCCTATAAGCCGACATAAATACCTCTCGCTCTCAGGTGAGGCCTGGTGGAACTCCAAAATAGGGTATCCTCTCCTCTTGTATAAAAATTGGACTCTCATTAGACTCATACTTAAATACAGGACTCAATGGTTTGGACTAGATTGAGATAAATCAACTAGTCTCAACTTATTACAGGACTCAATCTTACTTGCTTACAAAATTGTGACACAACTAAGGTTCTAAAAAAAAATCCTAATCAGTAAACCATATGGAATCTAGGGATTATTTTTGATCCTGGTGTCCCCACCAATTCTCCCGGGATGGGAGGAACTCGACCCCATCAAGTAAGGATCAATTTGGCTCAAGGAGGGTCTAGGTTGAGGCATTGCAGATCCGTACCAGCATTCTTCAAGTCCTCAGATTCTGGCCGACCTTGCCACCGAATCAAGTACTGCTGACAGTCTCTATCCCAGGTACAGATAGCTTGATCATCCAGAGTTCTCTCAATCTTTTCCTCACTAAAAGGCCAAATTGTATGTGATTGCTCTTGGGTGGGTTCACTCACAAAGAAAGGGAGTGGCTCAAGGGGCTCGCTAGGTATCACTGCTGGCTCCCTAGACTCTACAAGATCTGAGATGATGAGGTGGAGCTAATACCTAAATTAGGTGATATCTCAAGCGCATAGGCATTGGGTCCATTACTCTTCATTCTTTTGGATGGGCCAGCTTCGCAAGCATGAAATTCCTTTACAATCACAAAATTCTCTGCAAAAATTTGTTTATCTCGCTTTTGGGAATTAGCCAAGTTTTTATTTAATTTATTACTTATATTCAATTTTTGACTAATTTCTTAATGCATATGCTGTGCAGAGGGTAGTGCAGGTGTAGGCATGTGATTCAGGGCTGTGAATTTATTGGACTCAAGACTAACACATAATAGACTCGACTAAGCATCCTTATCGAAGGAAGTTTTATTGGACTCTCTCGGGCCTAAATCTAACAGACTATAAACACTTTAGGTTTGATCCTATCATGATATACACATGAGAATTTACTATATATACTTACTAAGTTTCATAGGGTTCTCCTAAAGTAAGATGCAAACATGACAAGAATAATGAACGAAAGCAACATGCAAACTCCTATAAAATGCAACCTAATACCAAAAAAAATAGAAGAAGTTTCAGGAAAGGGTAGAAAATAAAAGGTGGGTTCATGATTAGTTGACAGAAAAAGGGTTCGGGATTGATTGGATATAATAGAATGTAAGAAGGGGTGTAAGGGATTAGTCCTAGACTAATTAGGTTGACCTTAAGGGGTTGATGTCTATCTACAGGGTCTGCCTTATGGAAGAATGGGTCACTAATTTCGGGGAAGAGATCTTCAGTTGGAGTTAAAAGAGTGACTTCATCCTGAGGGTATTGGTCTAAAGAGATCAAGTTCTTAATAAGTTCTTCTGGCTCATGAAATTCAGGACTAGGCTCTATAATTGGGTCCTCTTCTAAAGTCTCCTATAACTGTTCTTCCATTGTAGCTTGGGTGTGATCTGGGTCATCTAACTCTGGGTTGGCTAATAACTGGGTATGGTCAGGGTCAACTGATTCTAGGATGGCTTCTACCTAGGTATCTATTGATTCAACTAACTCTAAGTCTTCTATGGAGAATTCCTCTTCTTCTTCTTCATACTCGTCCACTAAGCTTGGGTCAGCCTCATATATCTCTTCTTCAAGGTCATTTGGGTGAACCAATGAGATGGTAAAAGGGGGTAGACTAAGGACAAACTAACTAATGACCGGGATGACAAGGGTGGGTTGGCTAAGGTGTTCCCGACTAACACTGGGTTCATGTCTAAGGGTACTAATCCTATTGGGTTCAGGTAGACTGAGGGATAGTAGGTTACTAATGGGTTCATATCTAGGGATTATGGGTTCCTGGGGATTATAGGGCAAGGGTTTAGCTCTATGGGCCTTGTCTAAGGTTCCTGTTTGGTCATCTAATGGATCAATCCTATGGATCGTTTGGTTATTGGATTAAGTTATCTAGTTAATCTGAGTAGTCAATCGGGCAAGCTGGGTTTAGATTTGGTTCATCTGGGTATCGGATTGGTCAAACCTGTGATTCATTTGGGCAAACTGCTCAGTCATGGCTTTCATGAAGGCCTCAAAATTGGAATCCATGGCTGAGCTAGGTTGAGGTTTGGACTTTTGGTATTGAGTTCCTAGTCTAGTAGTCATGCAACAAACAATCAATCAAAGGGATGTGGTGCAGCCAAGCATGCAAAAGAAAAAAGGTTAGTACAATCTAAGGTTTCCTAGACCTAGAGTCAAAACTGAATGGGTCAACTCAACTTACACTTAACCGAGTAGCTAATCCTTCCTTTGGCCAGGTAGAGGGTGGGAGTGTGGGAGGCCCTCCTGCTTTTGCAGGGATCCAATTAAAAACTACAACACCACTTAGGTCGTTTGACTCTGGACCCTCAGCCTTAGACACCAGATTTCAGTAATAGCCACAGGATTAAATGCACTAGTTAGCCCACATAATTCGGACCCGACCTGTTGGTGTCACCTAGCCCACTAGAGCAAATTAGGTCTAATTAATTTTAATTGGGCTTAGGTCAGTATGATGAGGGTGGTTTTGAGCCCAGGACAGGGGATGAAATCCTGTCCTGATGTTAGATAGCAATTGCCCTTAAGATTAGGTTAAAGAGATGATGGTAATTGATGGTCCTAATGCAATTTAAAATAATCAAAAAATAAAATATTTTATATATATTTTATGAGGTGGAAAGTTAAGTTTAGGTTGATTAGGTTAGCAAACAGATTGGGCTTGGGATTGGGGTGTGTGGAAGTTGATTAAGTTTGATTTAGTCAAGTGCATAAATATCAGAATTTAGAAAATTAGGGTTTTAGATGATGCAGGTTTTGATATAGTTACCGATGTAGAAAAAAGTCAAAAAAATTCTAGGACATAAGATGGATGGTGATGATGAACTCTACCAAATTCTATGGGAAAAAAAAATCATATGATGATGCAAATCCTAGGATTTTCAATGCAGAAATCTTAGGTTTTCAGTTACGGTTTCTAATATGCCAAATTCTAGTGATTTAGGTTTTCTATAAAATTAGTTAAAAATTATGATAAAATAGAGGACAAGATGCAGAACAATTCATGAAAATTTCATAGAAAAATAAAATTCCTAGGTAGTCAAAATCAGATGAAAAACAGACACCTAATGCAGTTAGTAGGATGTAGAAATTAGGGTTTATGATCCTAATGCAAATGCAAGATATCCTAAACTCGCTCTAATACTAAATTAATGCGAGATGACTCTATGATTACTAAACATGCAGGAAAAATAGTAAACTAATTTTTTAATACTTTTTTATAATTTAATTTGCAGGCTAGATTTCAAAAATTAAGTAAGAACTAGCAGAAAGTGTAGCAATGGAAAGAATCACCATGATCGCAGAATAACTTATGCAAGATAATGAAAGTCAGGACCTGGAAATTGACAAACTCCTAGTTTAGGATAGCTAATCTTCATCAAATCAGATATCAAGAGAAGGGAAGGATGTTACCAGTCAGAGATTTGAAGAACTTTTGATGAAGATATCATACAGCACTCTGATTGGAGCCTGGATGATGAAGCTCGGTTCCCTTGAATTTGATGATTGATTTGGGCAGTCATGGAGGTAAGGAAAGCCACCTCTAGGGAGGTGAAACATCTTGCGGATCCTGCAAATATCAGGGGTCAATCAAAACAGCAACAACAAAATAATAAAAGGAGATTCAGTTTTATAGAAATCTGAAATCAGGGTTTGTATGTGGCGGCTTGAAGAAGGATGTTATTCCTTGCTTTGGGCAGCCTAGGACACTCTTCCTTTGGGCGTGTAATGGCTTGGATGGCAGTAAGCTAGGGTGTGGAAGGATGCTAGGGCAGCAAGGATGATTAGGGCACACAAAGTAACCAAAGAAATACAAAAACTCCAACACCAACACAAGAACACAAGTTCTTAAACCAAAATTTCAGCAAAGATTTAATTCATGAGATAAAAGTTGCTTACAAGAGGGGGAGGGGTGGCGTATTTATAGATGTTCTCTAAGTCCTCTCCTAGTTAGGATAGGATTACAAAGTTAAGAGGGAGAGGGATTACAAGTTTGCTTAAGACTAGGAGAATACACTTTGAATGAAAATAAAACTAGTTCTCCTTATTCTATTTGGATTTCTCTCCTTATTTGACTTGGTCCAAGGGCTCTCTTTGGGCTTGGGCACCAATATGGAGTTGGGCTTGGCTTTAGGGCAGCAAGGGGTGTCCTCCTTTGGATTTGTGCATGGGCTTTGGGCCTTGAAAGCTGGGGTGCCCTGGTATCAGCATATTTCTTGGAATCTTGGTTCTGGGGCTCATGGGCTTGACTCCTAGGCTTGGAATCTCTTTGCCTGGGGTGCTGGCATATTCTTGGAATCATGGAGCACTTGACATCTGGCATATTCAGGAGCATCTAGAGGGAATCTGGCATCTGGAATGGTATATGGAGGGAATCAGGGCATTTAGAGAGCATCTGGAGGGTATCCAGGGCTCTAGGGTGTTAAACAAGATCCCGGATGAGGCCTGGTAGAACTCCAAAATAGGGTATCCTCTCATCTTGTACAAAAACTAGACTCATACTTAAATATAGGACTCAATGGACCGGATTAGGTTGAGACAAATCAACTAGTCTCAACTTATTACATAACTCAATCTTACTTACTTTCAAAATTGTGACATATGACTAACGTTATAAAAAAAACCCTAATCAGTAAACCATATGGGGACCATGGATCTATGTCTGATCCTGGTGTCCCCATCGACACCTGTATGTATTAATCTTAAAAAATTGACAAGTACAAATCCGTTTAAGTCCTTTTTCAAATCTCTTGGTATATTTATATCCACCCAATCGCATCGAAATAATACAACTTTAGAAGTTTCATAATAATCCAACTCAAAAATATCTTTAAATATACCATAATAAGATTTTCCATATGCTTTTACCATAACTCCACCGTTCTGAGTTTTTCTAAATTTCTCGCGCTTCTTGATATGAAATTTAAAGCCATTTATAATAAAACTATTATATTTGTTCACAATATAATTAGGACCTCTGGCAAGTGCTATTAGTTATGCTGAATAATTTTTATCCATCAATACCGGTACCTAAAAAATATAATATCAATTATCGATTACTTATTCGATGTTAAATGTTATTATAAGACTTATATATACTAACATGATTGGAAAGCTAATTAGGGAATAACTCAACCAACCATCTTTGTTCAATCCTTGGATTAGGATGAGTGGATTGATTGGCTTATCATTGTACAGCTAAAAATTCACTGCATGACAATCAAATATAAGTTTGACAATAATATGTCTGATATTTAGTATTATCCATATGTAAATAGACTAACCTGCGATAATCAGATATTATGTCACTATATAGCAATATATAATGGTGTGCTTGTGACAAGGATTTATGGTCAAGAATAATACTTTTAGCTTTTCCTATAAATCTTTCAGAAGATGCAAACTTGTATAGATTTGTATTCTCCATAGTATAGCCATGACGTTGAGATCGGTTAAATATAGTCTCTACACCTTCAAGATATCTTGAATAAAATGTTAAACTCTCTTGAGCAATATATCCCTTTTCTATTGAGCCTTCAGGATGGGCTTTGTTTCGTACATAATCCTTCAAACGTACAAGATACCTTCAAAAAGTATGATATTTATTAAAATTTTAATATTAATATCATATTAAATAATGAAAATGATATCTAAATTATGAAATTTTAGTTTTTTAGCATCACCTCTTGATAAAGTACATCCATCTGTACTATACCTGTCCACCAAGTTTAGCTTCCGAAGCTAGGTGAATGAGTAGCTGGACCATAATCATAAAAAATCTAAAAGAAAAAATCTTTTCCATCTGACATAACGTAAGTATAACTTAAGACTGCAACTGATCAAGATCCTGAGAATCAAGAACCTTTGAACATAATGCCTTGAAGAATGATGATAACTAAAAAATAACCGTAACAACTTATTTCGGCATTGATGACCTTAAAGCCAATGAAAGAATATCTTGTATTAGTATATGTCCCTCATGACTTTTAAGATTTGAAATTTTTCGCTCTTTTAGATTCATACATAGTGAAATATTTGATGCATATCCATCAAGAATCTTGATATTCTTTAAAACTGTTAGGAAAAGATCTCTCGACTAGACATTGTATAACATGCATGAGGGATATAAGTTCTATCATTTGCAAGTACTTGTGGATGAAGTTCATGTAGTATGCCCATTTCTTTTAAATCAAGACGCGCCTTCATGTTATCTTTAGTCTTTCTATCAAGATTTAATATTGTTCCAATCAAATTATCACAAACATTCTTTTCTATATGCATAATATCAAGATTATGCCGGAATATATTATACTCCCAATAAAGTAAGTCAAAGAATTTGCTTCTTTTCTTCTATAATTGTTTAGTATGCTGATGGATGATGATGTCATTATATCATCATCATTTTCAACTTCAAAGAAATTATCCGGATCCTCGAACATTGCTATCTCTAAAGTGCAAGCATTGACTTCCTCTGATACTTCTTCTTGTGCTGAAGTCTTAACATCATTTCTTCCTCGCTTTTTAGAGGACTTTGTCATCTTACCGTCACTGTGTCTGATACCAAGCATTTGTCTACGAATATCAGAACTAGAAGGTTGAATTGGAGTAGATCCCAACTCTATAGTACTATCAAATAAATCCTTCTAAAATCAAAATGGATGATTTGCTTCCAACCATCGACGATGTCCCATATAACAAAACTTTCCTCCATGTTTTAATCAAATTGAATGGGTTGATTCACCATAAGAAGGACATGCAACTCGTCCCTTAGTGCTCCAGCCAGATAAATTAGTGTATGCAAAAAAATTATTAACATTCCATAATAGAGCTACCCGTAGTTTGAATGTTTGGCCATTTGAAGCATCAGTTGTACTGATATCCTTCCATAATTGTTTTAATTCATCTATTAAAGGTTGTAAAAAAATATCAATATCATTGCCAGGACCCTTATCACCTGGAATGACCATTGATAAAATAAGTGAAGACTGTTTCATGCATATCCCTATGGTGGTAAATTATAAGGAATCATAATAACTGGCTAAGTGCTATAGATAGACTTAAGGTCCGAAATGGATTGAACCCATCACTGGCTAAACCTAGCCTGATATTATGAGTATCAGAGGCAAAATCAGAATATCCGTCATCAAATGCTTTCCATGCTAAACTATTCGCTGGGTGTCTCAGCATTCCATCTTTTGTACATCCTTCATCATGCCATCTCATTGACGAAGCTATCTTTGATGATGCATAGATCCATTTTAATCTAGGTACAAGAGGGAAATAACACAATACCTTGACCGGTTTTTGTTTAATTTGTATTGCATCTAATTCATTTAATCCATCACTCTCATTTTCTTTTTGCTTCATCCATCGTGAGCATCCACACACATAGCACGACTCTCGATCGACATGTTCTCCCTGATATAATATACAATCATTTGGACAGCAATGAATCTTTTCGTATCCAAGATCCAATTCATTTACTAATTTTTTGACTTCATAGCAAGATATTGGTAAAATAGTACCTTCAGGAAATGCATCCTTTAATAACTTGAGCAACATAGTAAAACTCTTACCAGACCATCCATTCAAGTATTTTATATGAAATAAATATACATGAAAAGAAATTTTTGAAAAGTTCTTGCAACCAGCATATAATTCTTGATCTGCATCCCTTATCAGCTTCTGATAACGATCTGTTCCAATATTAGTTGGGGGTATCGACTCCCCATTATTTATAGATTCGGTAAACATAAGATTCTCAGGTAGCCCAGCTACTACTTGTCCTCCACTGCAATCTCCAGGATTTTGAGCACCATATTCAAAAGCATATATGAGCAAACCCCTCATATCATCATTTCTTGCAAGATTTTTCTATTGATTACTGGATCCAAAATCAGGTATATGTTCCATGTTAGAGGTTTGGTTACATGTAGATGGTAACCTTGATTCTCTATAAAAAAACCACTTTGTATAATCTCTTAAAAAATCATTCCATACCAAATGTTCTTTAACAGTATTTAGATATAGAGAACTGGAATTTACATATTTTTGGCATGGACATAGAATCTTCTCATTGATGCTACTTCTCTTCATACTAAATTTAATAAAATTCTGAACTCCATCCAGATATTCTTTGCTATTCCTCGGTTTAGTTATCCAACTTTTATCCATTGTAAGATAAAACTAACTGAAGCAAACAAATATTTATAAGAACAAAATGCACCCTATCACCAACTAATAGGTAAAGAGGTCCTATCCCATTTAAAAATTGCATTAATTATATAGGTCATTTATAGTAATCAAACGATACGGAATAGGAGCTCCAGAAAAATTTCTGCAGCATTTTCCTTTAGTTCTCCCCATACAAGTAAAAATGTATGAGGAAAACTAAAAGAAAATGCTGTCTGAAATATATCTGGAACTATATCTATAATGCTTGATTACTGTAAGCACCTATAAAATTATTTGCAATTCTTAAACTGTCCAAGCTGGACAATCATTGACCACTGTACATATTTCTTCCATCCATACAAAAATAAAATAAATGTACGGATAATATAGAATATATACATTAATCAATTGACGGGTCTATGTTTCTATACAATGCAAGTTTTGTAAAAAATACTTAAAAAACCATAATTGATCATAACAAAGCTATTGATGGTATTGAAATGAAAGATTTACAATAATGAACAAATCTTAAAGCATAACATGTTCAATACGATACATGTATATACCAAGAAAGTTATAAAAAAACATAAATAATCTACTAAGAAAAAGAATAATAAATAATAAAAAATTAGGAGTAGGCTTAGATTTACTATTTAATCTACAACTAAATCAAAATGACTACAATTGGTTGCCTACAAAAAAAGGCCATCCAAGATTAGTGCCATTAGAAATAGTTGAATCAGCCAAACATATATCCTAAAATCATCATAGCCTCCATATACAAATCTTAAACCAATTTTAAAATATTTTAGAAAGCTTATTTACTCTCCGAGCAGTCAAGCACCTGATAATAAAAAGGCAACAAAACTGGTAGATTTAGACTTAAATTCAAACATAATGTAAGAACAGAATAACATAGTGAAGTATAAAACCTGTGAGGTGCTACTTTGTTCGCATGGAATCTATTTTGGCTATGGATGGGGATAAACATTACATAATGTCTAACAAATTAATACATGAAGCACGTACTGTTTTGGATATTTCTATTTATTTTATGACTTATTTTCGGATTCATGTTTCTACTGTCAATTGTGATCTTGCAGGATGAAGATGGAAACATTGTATATGATGAAGATGGTAGCCCCGAGTAGAGCTGGACTATCTCGGTGAAGCAAACTTCTTATGGTAGCGACAATGACAGTGAAGAATCCCATATATGGTGATGCTCACCGGGGAGGGGATGATAGCCATGAGGGACATGGGTGGTGGAAGGGATGATTATATATATATATAACCATTCCGTGCTGCCATCTTTCTCTCCTCATTCTTGTGGCCTGGCAATGGAGAGGCTAAAATGGAGATCTTAAATTTTGCTCTCCTTCTTACTCGAATGGATAGGTTGGCATTTCTTTCTTTTAACTTCTAGCTGTTCTAAAATGGTGGCAAGGCACATCGAATTAGGTTATACACTTAATAAGGGAGGCTAAAATGAGGATCAACACCTTCCCTTGCTCTTTGTCTTAAGTGGCAGGAGGTCATACCATCCAAATTAAAGTTTGGTTCTTGGTTAACCATTTTATTTTTAGTCCATCATGTAAAATTATAGGTCATGATGGAATGGATCTATATTTCACATGAATAAATGTTAGGGTATCTCTTTTCTATCTAATGTGCTGCTTGTAAATCTGGAAAGGGATCGAGGTTTGGCCTAATCATTATGTCATAAAAAGGTTTCAAATCATTTTAGAGATCATTCTACATGGGGACGTTAGCAAGTTAGAATCCATAGAGTTAATCTTAAATAGTTTGGAAAAGACTTGATAATTATGGTCAAGGTTAGGAATCTCAACTTAATATCAAGTTTGTCACAATTCAAGTTTGTAGTTGTTGTCTTAGCTTAAACTAAATAATTTGACCATTGGCCCTCTACCTCGAATCTTTTAGTTAGGCTCAATATTTTGTATTCAATTTGATGCGGCACGAATATGATTAATATTTAGATTATGGTTTGTAGAGCAATGAAACCTAATTACACTAGCATTGTACTCATCATAATAAGACTTAAGGATTACAGGAAATGGAACTTTTACTTGATTAGACACAATCCTAAACTAAGAAGGAAGAAGATCTAGATAATAGGGGCTAATGATTGTGGACTTACCGTGATGAGCTTTCCAACCTTCTTTTGATTCATACCTTGAAACTACCAACGCTCAGAACTGAAGAACCTGGATAACAAAGATCAGAACCCTAGACTTGGGCTTCAACTTATTGGTTCCTTGTCAAGGAAGACCTTGCTTGCAACTCGAAAACCTCGAAGGACCCTGCACATAAAGAATAAGAGTTAAGGAAGAAGAAAGGCATGCATATGGAAGGGATGGAAAATTTGTGAGCAAAGAAAGAGATTTGAGATGGCTTGGCCGACTCCAAGGCCTTCTTCTTGACTTGGGCGTTGGTTGCTTGGAAGAGAGAATAGTTTGGTGTGGAAGAGGGGCTTAGAGATAATCACTCAAAACAATAAACTTCAATTCAACTTCAACTTCCATTAATCTCCAAAAAAATCAAATCTCCTTCACAATGGGGCATCCAAGGCTTTTTAATAGCCTTACAAAACTTTTGAAATTTGAAAACTCCCCAAATTGTGGAGGATTACAAGGGAGGTTGGAGGATATGGGGCCTTGTTACATGGGATAAGGAGAAATTCATGGAGATTCTCCCCAAATTGTGGAGGATTACAAGGGAGGTTGGAGGATATGGGGCCTTGTTACATGGGATAAGGAGAAATTCATGGAGATTGGCCGGTTTCTTTGAATTTAAAATGCTTGGTCGATCTCCCCTTTAGGCGCCCATTTGAAGGTGACGTGGCTGATGATGTGGCATCTTTGGTGGCTACTTTGTTGGCATGGTGATGTGGAATTCCAGCTTGGTGGACCAAGGTCTTGATTTGGAAGCTCCAAGTGGTTTGGTGAACCTCAACTTGAAGTAGCTTCGACTTGATTTAAATAAACCTAATGGAACTCTAATTGAGTTCTTATTTGAACCCAGATTGAGACAGGACATAATTACAGGACTCGATTAGACATAATTACAGGATTCATGAAATTGAAACTAAGTAATTACAGGACTCTTGAAAGTAAATTGCCCTTTACAAGAAAAATTTAACCTAGTGATCTTTGATCCAAAGTGGAATCAGGTTAACCTTATTTGAGTGGGGTTTTATTATGCTTCTGCTTCTGGTGTCCACACCAATTCTCCTGGGGTGGGCAGAACTCGACCCAGTCGAGTATGGTTCAGTTTTGCCCTGGTAATGCTCGAACAAGTCTGGGTTAAGTCTTTGCAGGTCCCCTCGAGTAATCCAAGAGTTGTCAGACTCAGGTCGACCTTGCCATTGAACCAGGTATCGCTGATAGCCCTTATTCCTGGTAGTAATGGTCTTGTCATCCAGGATTCTCTCAATCCTCTCTCTCCGCTCAGGTAGGGTTGGTGGTGGACACTCGGAAATATGTTCACTCTCAATGAAAGTTTATGGCCCAAAAGGCTCACTAGGTATTAGTACTGGTTTTTTGTATTCTACTAGGTCTAAAACATTAAAGGTTGTACTGATACCCATATCAGGTGGAAGTTCCAAAACATACGCATTAGGCCCTATTTTCTTTAAGATCTTGAAAGGTCCCGCTCCGCGGGCATGCAGCTTCTTTATGGTTCCAGAGGGGAACCGTTCAGGGTTGAGCCTAATCATCGCATAATCCCCTTCACAGAATTCTTTAGCCCTCTTATGTGAATCAGCTAAATGTTTGTAAGTCTCATTGCTTAGTTTGATCTTATTACTGATTTCTTTATGCAAATTTGTGACATGCTGTGCGAAAGATTCAGCAGACTCAGAAATTTACACAAGCACTTACAAAATGCAGACTGAACTAGGCATCCTTATTGAGAGGAATTTTATTGTACTTTCTAGGACCTAAACCTAATAGATTAATGACTCTCTAGGTTTGACCCTGGTCTGGTATGCACATGAGAATTTACCATGGGTTCCTAGCAAATGCCATAAGGTTTTCCAAAAGTAGGTAGCAAAAGGAATAGGCTTTAAAAGCTCATGCATCCTAGTAATCTCATCAAAATGAAACTTAATGGCTCTAAAATTATGATAAGACTCAGGGAAAGGCAGGAAATAGGAATCCGAGACATGGGATAATTTAGGAGAATCTTGAAATAGACCTTGGTTACTCACGATGACCTTAAGATTAGAATTTTGATCTACAGGCGGGATGCTTCTAGGTAGTTGAAGGTCATTAGGAAAGTCTTCTAAAATAATGATTGGGTTCTTCTCAGGTACCTGAAGGAGTTCTTGTGTCGAAGCTAAAGTATTGGGTTCTTCCTGAGGGCATTGTCTTACGGGAACCAAGTCCTCACTAAATTTTGGTTGTTATGATGTTTCAGGACTAGGCTCAATAATCTTTTCTTTACCAAAGGTTTCCTCAGGTAAAGTACTAAAGTTGTTCTCTTCACAGTCTTCCCCTTCATATTCATCTATTAAATTTATGTTAGTCTCATACACATATTTACTAGGTTCAAATTTGCCTTCTTCCTTCCCTAGCCCTTTAGTTTGAGGATACCCTAAGTCTTGAGTATTCATGAACTCAACTTGTACTTCAGGGTTCTTACTTCTATCATTCATATGAGCTAATGGGATAGTAGGAGTTGGTTGGTCTAAGGAAAATTGTTTAGCCAGCATTTTGTTCAATTGGGCCATTAGATCATTTAGGCCTCTCAGCATGGTTTCAAGATTCGGGTCCATGGCTACACTGGACTGGGTCTGGACTGGTGAGTATGAGGCTCCTGATCTAGTTTTCATGCATGCAAGTAGACTCAAGCTCGAGCTAAGGTTTCCTAGACCTAGAGCACAAATTAGAGGTCTAATTAAGTGAACCAACTAGCTAGTAGTACTTATGGGACTTAGCCAGGTAGGTGGTGGGGAGTGGAGGTCCCTGATTGCCAATCCTTAGACACCAATCTGAGATTAGCCAGGTAGGCGGACCAAATCACAAGCCCTGATGCACCAATCCTAGACACCAAGCAAGTAAGCACACACCAATTAGCTGACACAGTTAACATGACCCTAACCTGAACCCAACTTGTTGGTGTCCCTAATCCACAAGGGCAATTAACGTTCTACTCAATTTTAATTAACGGGCTGGGATCGATATGCTGGTTGGTGATTTTTGGGCTAGGGACAGGTGATGAAACCCTGACCCCATGTCAAATTGATGCCCTTAATTTGATTTCTTATGAGATGAATGAAATGCAAAGGTGCTGCAGAAGTGTGTTGCAGTTTGAAAATGGTGTGGATAACATGATGAAAAAAATGTCCAAAAATTTGGAAAAATTCACAGAGGATTTCTAACTTATATGTTTCAATACAGATGAAAGGAATTTTAAAACTAAAATCTGTACTACTCTAAGCAGATCCTACAAATGAAGATAAATAAAAAGGACAGAACAGAACCCTAATGATAGTGTTGAACTTCAAAAATTTTCATTTTTTTTATAATTTTTTTCTGATAATGAAATTTAATATGATGATAACTGACTTAAAAATGAACAAGAAAAAAAATATTTCAATAAAAGATTAGTGACTTGCCTTTGGAGCTGCAGATGGATTACAGTAAACAGATGCAAATTTTCAGAAAATAGAACCTAATCAAACAAGTGCAATGGCTTACCCAAAACTTCAATCTAAAAACTCACGTCCGGCCAGGGGCTCATTATTCCCATGGGTCATGACAGTGTACTGGAGTACACCCGCTCAGGAGGCGTGAATTTTAGATCTTGCTTGGATTTAAAGAAAACTATTCTACCCTAATGCAACCATGCTCTGATACCAAGATGATGCGGCACGAATATGATTAATATTTAGATTATGGTTTGTAGAGCAATGAAACCTAATTACACTAGCATTGTACTCATCATAATAAGACTTAAGGATTACAGGAAATGGAACTTTTACTTGATTAGACACAATCCTAAACTAAGAAGGAAGAAGATCTAGATAATAGGGGCTAATGATTGTGGACTTACCGTGATGAGCTTTCCAACCTTCTTTTGATTCATACCTTGAAACTACCAACGCTCAGAACTGAAGAACCTGGATAACAAAGATCAGAACCCTAGACTTGGGCTTCAGCTTATTGGTTCCTTGTCAAGGAAGACCCTGCTTGCAACTCGAAAACCTCGAAGGACCCTGCACATAAAGAATAAGAGTTAAGGAAGAAGAAAGGCATGCATATGGAAGGGATGAAAAATTTGTGAGCAAAGAAAGAGATTTGAGATGGCTTGGCCGACTCCAAGGCCTTCTTCTTGACTTGGGCGTTGGTTGCTTGGAAGAGAGAATAGTTTGGTGTGGAAGAGGGGCTTAGAGACAATCACTCAAAACAATAAACTTCAATTCAACTTCAACTTCCATTAATCTCCAAAAAAATCAAATCTCCTTCGCAATGGGGCATCCAAGGCTTTTTAATAGCCTTACAAAACTTTTGAAATTTGAAAACTCCCCAAATTGTGGAGGATTACAAGGGAGGTTGGAGGATATGGGGCCTTGTTACATGGGATAAGGAGAAATTCATGGAGATTCTCCCCAAATTATGGAGGATTACAAGGGAGGTTGGAGGATATGGGGCCTTGTTACATGGGATAAGGAGAAATTCATGGAGATTGGCCAGTTTCTTTGAATTTAAAATGCTTGGTCGATCTCCCCTTTAGGCGCCCATTTGAAGGTGACGTGGCTGATGATGTGGCATCCCTGGTGGCTACTTTGTTGGCATGGTGATGTGGAATTCCAGCTTGGTGGGCCAAGGTCTTGATTTGGAAGCTCCAAGTGGTTTGGTGAACCTCAACTTGAAGTAGCTTCGACTTGATTTAAATAAACCTTATAGAACTCTATTTGAGTTCTTATTTGAACCCAGATTGAGACAGGACATAATTACAGGACTCGATTAGACATAATTACAGGATTCATGAAATTGAAACTAAGTAATTACAGGACTCTTGAAAATAAATTGCCCTTTACAAGAAAAGTTTAACCTAGTGATCTTTGATCCAAAGTGGAATCAGGTTAACCTTATTTGAGTGGGGTTTTATTATGCTTCTGCTTCTGGTGTCCACACCACAATTGATAACAATACCAGGCATTCTCCATATATCCCCAAAATGGTTGTAAACCAATAATTGATCATTAGAACAGCATGCTATACACTTCTATAATAGAAAATATATTAAACATTCTTTATGTAAAAGCAAAAGAAGCACTTAAAGAATTGCTAAGAAACCAAGCATCAGCAATAATGCATGCCAAGAAATTTTATCAAAAAAAAAACATTCAGATATTGTATTATCTTTAATCTAACACAGAAAGTAAGTTATCATTTTTTAAAAAATAAAATAATAATTACACCATGCTCTTAATCCTTACCAGCTGAGAAACGATGAGAGGCAGGTGCTTACAAATTGTTGATCGGCCGGTGGAGCAAGGCAGGGAGGTTGGCTGGGGCAGCGGGGTTTCGATCGGTGGGCCAGAGATGAAGAAGATGAAGGTGCCGGCCGGAGAGCTTCAATGGCGATGAAGGGACCTGAAGGCAACAAGCCGGAGATGAAGGAGGGAGAGGGATCGAGGATGAAATAGAGATCAAGTGATGGGGCGGCGGATCGATCGAATGAAAAATTAGGACTCGGGGCTGGGTATAAGAGGACTAATTTCCTAATACTTATAACCGTCGATAGGTGGCGGAGCTTCCCGACGTCCTTAAAAATCCAGCAATGCTTAAAAGCGTCGAGAAACAAGTTAAACTTAGAGACGTTTATAAGCGTCGGAGGATAGCGATGCTTTCTACAAGCATCAACAAGTTTGCGGTTTCTCCCGATGCTTATCCAAAACGTTGCGAGAAAAGCATTGCCGTTTCTATTTTTACTGTAGTGAATGAAGGAATATTCATTTTATCAGTTACTTGTTACCAAACAAGGCCCAAAAATTTGCAAAGGAGGAAGATGTGGCCCACTATTTCTTCTCTCCACAAAGAGGGCAAGCTTGAGGTGCGGATTAGTTTATTTTTTTTCAGCTTGTCAATGGTTAGTAGCTTCTTGTTATACGCTAACCAATTAATGATCTTCACTTTTACATGAACGGGAATTCTCCAATTATTATCTTTTCGATGTCACCTCTCTATGGCTGAAGAATACATAGCATTGCTTTACCGAGAAAACTTTAAATGTGCTCCACTTCCATTCAATGGAATCATTTTCCAAGGTGTAGTTGAAACCGTTTGTAGGATGTCGAGTGGCTGGTTTCTTTCATCCCTGTATCTCACATTAAGCATATGGTTTTCTATACTTTCCATGTACCTGTCACGAAGGTATTCAGCTATATTTGGATGCCCGTAATTCAAGACTTCAAGTTGCACAGTAAATTGAGTTGCATGATAGGCTACACAAAGGCTTTGGTCGAATAACAGAAAAAAGAAAAAGAAAAAGAAAAAAAAATGCTGGATGGGTTGCAGCTCAGCAAGTATTATTGTTGGAACAAGATGAGAAGTTGGTGTGATAGGATCAAGAACTAAACAATATAGAGCAAAATATATTTCTCATTCATAGTTTTTTTAACTCTTACTTACTTTACAACCTTGCCAAAGACATTCTTATATAGTCATGAAGGATGATAATTTAAGTAATATTTAATATCTAGAGAATAGTTATCTTGGAAAAGACATTTTGACTTATACAATGCATGCCTTATGAGATTACCAAAGTGACTTTTTACTAAAATGACTCTTTGGATAAAGGAGTGACTGTTTGAATAAAGGAGTGACTTTTTGGATAAAGGAGTGGTATCAATACTGAAGAGTTATGTGCATAAACAATTAATTGCAAATTACGTCATAATACTCCTCCTTAATTTGTAATTGATCCTTAAATTTTCTGAATTTTTGGTGACAGCTTTGGTAAGAAAATCTGCAACTTGCTCATTTGTGTCAACATGCTTCAAAATGATTTCTTCAATATTCACCAAATCCCGAATGAAATGATGTCGAAGTTCAATATGCTTGGACCTTGCATGGTAAACTGAATTCTTGGATAATGCAATTGCCGACATATTGTCACAATAAATGATAGTTGGTTGAACTTAGATTTATTGTTCTTAACCAAACTGCTTCACATGCTGCATCTGTAGCTGCAATGTACTCTACTTCTGCTAAAGATAAAGCAATCATTTTTTGTTTCTTTGAACTCCATGAAATCATCTTTGAACCAAGACATAAAATATAGCTATATGTGCTCTTTCTGTTATCAATTGAACCAGCCCAGTCATTATCAGAATAACCAACAAACTTGTTATCTTCTTCTTTAACGTATCTTATGCCTTGCCTTTGACTTCCTTGGAGATATCTCAGGATGCATTTTGCAGTAGCATAATGCAGTTTACTTGGTTCTTGCATAAATCTTGAAACAACATTCACAGCATGAATAATGTCAGACCGTGTGTTGGCTAGATATATTAATTAACCAACTAATCTTCTATAGAGCTTCGCATCAGCTTTTTCAACACCATCATTTTGTTTTAGCTTTTCACTTAATGCCATTGGAGTTGAAACGGTTTGCTTTTGTCCATTTGAAATTTTTGTAACATGTCTTTAATGTACTTCTCTTGTAAGATAAAAATTTATTCTTTAGCTTGCTTTATTTAGATGCCAAGAAAATACTTCATTAACTCGAGATCCAACATCTCGAATTCTTTCATCATGCTTTGCTTGAATTCTTCTACAACTTGCATGTTAGTATCCATGAAGATAAAATCATCAACATAGATATAAGCAACAAGAAAGTTAGATGCATCAAATATCTTTATATAAAGAGATGGCTCACTTGGGTTTCTTTGGAATTCATTTGAACAAAAGTATTTGTCGATCCTGCTGTTCCAAGCTCGTGGAGCTTGCTTCAAGCCATATAGAGCTTTGTGAAGTTTATAGACTTTGTGTTCCATACCTACCACTTCATAGCCTTGAGGTTGTTTGACATATACCTCCTCTGTTAGTTCGCCATTGAGGAAGGCAGATTTGACATCAAGTTGGAAGACTTAAAGCTCAAGTTGTGCAGCAAGAGCAAGGACAATACGGATTGTTTCCATACTTACAATTGGTGCAAATATTTTAGTTAAGTCGATGCTAGGCTGCTATGAGAATCCCTTAGCGACAAGTCAAACTTTATGCTTTTGAATAGATTCGTCTTCTTTATACTTGATTTTGTTGATCTATTTTAGTCCGATCACATCCTTCCCTTCCGGCAAGTTGACAAGCTTCCAAGTTTTGTTCTTTTGAATTGTTGCAATTTCGTCATCCATTGCTTTTTTCCATTCTTCCTTCACCACAGCTTCCTCAAAATCTTAAGGTTCATAATCAAAGAAAGCAAAGTGACAAGTATTATAAATATCTTGCATGGATCGAACTTTCTTTGGTGAAGAATCTATATCCATGGTTTCTAAGAAAGAGGGAGAATGAATTGAACTTGGTGATGAAGAGGATGCTTGTGATGTAGATGGTGAAGTTTGTATTGGTGATGAAAGAGGAGAATGAATTGAACTTGGTGATGAAGAGGAGGCTTGTAATGTAGATGGTGAAGTTTGTATTGGTGTAGAAGGAATTTGTCGATGCTCTTCTTGTTTAGCTTGTGGCTCCATGAACTCATATGAGTTTGACATTTGAGATGAGTTCTGTGTCCAATTCCAGCTAGTTGCTTCATCAAAAATTACATCTCTTGAGATGCAAGCTTCTTGGTTTTTGAATTAAACAACCTGTAACCTTTGGATTCATCACTATAACAAATAAATATTAGTTTTTCTTCTTTTTCATCAAATTTCTCCCGGTATTATGATGGAATGTGAGAATAGGCAATACAACCAAATACTTTAAAATGATGTACTGTTGGTTTTCTTTTGTGCTATGCTTCAAATGGAGTTTTGTTAAGCATTGCTTTTGTATGAGATATATTAAGAATGTAAACAGCAGTATGCACACCTTCAGTCCAAAAATTATTTGATAAGCCTTTTCCTTTCAACATGCTTCGAGCCATTTCCACAATGGTGAGATTTCTTCTTTCAGTAACTTCATTTTGTTGAGGACTCATACGAACTGTGAGTTATCTTTGTATATAATTTTGTTGGCAGTACTCTATGAATGGTTTGTAGATGAACTCTCCTCGATCAGTTCGAAGAGTCTTGATTTGGAGTTCACTTTGTTTCTCAACTAGTGCTTTAAATTATAGAAAAATGGAGAAAGCTTCGGACTTGGCATGCAAGAAGTAAACCCACATCATTCTAGTATAATCATCAACAAATAGAATGACGTACCTTCGATTGTTGTGTGATGGAGTTCTTGTGGGTCCACATATATCAGCATGAACAAGTTCAATAGGTGCTTTGGTTCTCCATGAAGACTTTGGAAACGGTAGCTTGTGCATTTTTTCATATATACAGCTTTCACATACTTGGCTTCTTCCTTTGATAGGAGGGAGACCAATAACCATATTTTTTTGCTTGAGTATATGCAGCTCCTTCAAGTTCAAGTGTCCATATCGAAGATGCTATAAAGTTGACATATTTATAGCTTCACTTTTGAATACAACATCTTCCGATAATGAGATTAGAGGAAAAACCTTATTGTGCTCATGGAAATAGTAGCAATTAGATAGTTATTCTTTTTATCAAAAATTTTGCAGCTACTATTATTAAAGTTGACAGCATATTCTTTTTGAGTAAGTTGCCTAACGCTTAGAGGTTATGAGTAAGATTTGGCACATAAAGAACATCATCAATAAGCCTTTTGTTACCTCCTTTGATAAGAACTTCAATAGTTCCTTTGACTTCAACAGTTTGGAGTTTGCCGTCTCCAAGCATGACTTGAGAAGAATAATTTTTGTCAAGTGGATGAAGATCTTTTGGTTCCCTGTCATGTGGTTGCTACACTCACTATCCAAATACCATATATTTTGAGAATCTTCTTGGACATTCATGCAAGAGAAGAGTTGTTGAATTTTTGCTTCATTTTTAGTGAAGTTGGCTTCTTCATTTCCATTTTTCTTTTGGTACCAACAGTCCTTTTATGAATGGTTGGGAATCTTGCACTTATTGCATCTATATCGATAATCTTTTGAGTCATGGTTGTTCTTCTTGCAAATTTGGTATCGAGGATTGAAACCACCTGATTGTTGTTCGTTTGCTCCTCCTTGATTGTTGCCTTTTTCCTTCTTTTAGAATGGTCATCCTTTGTACTTCTATTTAAAATTTTTTTTCTCTAAGGTGTTGAGCTTGGTTTGGAAGGCTTGCTCAAGAGGTTGAGTAGAAGACCTATTCATTATTTTCTCATGAACTTGAAGAGAACTCATTAGTTCATTAAAAATGTAGGTAAAGAGGTCTTTTGATTCTTCTATTACAGTGACAACATGTCATATTTTGTAAAAAGATTTCTAAAAACTTTTTGAATAACTTTTCTATCTTCAATGGTATCTCGAAGGCTTTTAATTTGATTAACAACTTTAGTAACTTTGGTAAGAAAACTTCGCATACCTTGGCCTTCTTTCATTTGCATGTTGTCAAAATCTTTCCAAAGTGATTGTAACTCTAGTGAGATGACTTTCTCATTATCTTGGAAGCCTTCTTTGAGTATTTTCCAAGCTTGCTTTGCTTTCTTTACTCCAAAAATTCTGGGATATATGGTTTTGCTTACTCCTTGTTGAATATATCGAAGAGCACTTGCATTTTTCTTCACATTCTCCTTGTACTCCCTTTGTTGTTCTGTTGTCCAATTTGTTGTAGCATCTTGTGGCTGATATGGCTCTGCATATGAACCTTCAACTATATCCCAAAAATCTTGAGAGATGAATATGGTTTGCATTTGACTACTCCAATAGTCATAATGCTCACCATCAAAGATAAGAACTTGGTTTAAAGTGAAGGAGAACATGGTAGTTGATGAAGATGCCATCTTGACAAGTGCTTCTTCCAAAGCTCTGATACCAAATTTGTTGGAACAAGATGAGAAGTTGGTGGGATAGGATCAAGAATTAAACAATATGGAGCAAAAGATATTTCTCATTCATAATTTTTTTAACTCTTACTTACTTTACAATGTTGCCAAAGACGTACATCCTTATATAGCCATGAAGGATGATAATTTAAGTAACATTTAATGTCTAGAAAATAGTTATCTTGAAAAAGACTCTTTGACTTACACAATGCATGTCTTATGAAATTACCAAAGTGACTTTTTGGATTACTAAAATGACTCTTTAAATAAAAGAGTGACTCTTTGAATAAATGAGTGACTTTTTGAATAAATGAGTGACTCTTTGGATAAAAGAGTGGTATCAATACCGAAGAATCATGTGCATAAATAATTGATTACAAATTACTTTCTAATATTATAATTTTATAAAAAAAATATTTTCCCTCATCCTGTACCTTATCTACTCTTATCTCCATCTCTTTGACTGCTGCCCACCCTTTACACCTTCATGCTACCATACGTCACGTCTAGCCCACCATCCTATCCCTCTCCTTCCTCTTCTCCACCCTTGACATCTCCACCGCCACTTACTCCCTCCACATAAGTGTTCAAGTCTACGGTCAGGCCCTCACCACCAGTAAAATTGATGCCGACTTCTGCATCCATAACACCTTTTATCTTTGTATACGTCGAGCAGTCCGACTCGGCGAGGTATTTGACGGAATTCTCATTTCTTTCAAATTCTCTTCCTAACTTAAGAAGTGATCAGTCAACTATTGTAACTTAAATTACAATTCGACTTGACTTATGGTACAACTACATGTCTCCAAGCAACTCGCAAGGACCGTATCAATTTGTCAATTTTTACGTGCTATATATCATTTTTATCCAGCGCCGGCCACTTATCAAGTGTTGTTTCTTTTGCTCACCATTATTGAATAGCTCGAGTCTTCCTGAAAAATGATTACTACATCTGCAGTGTCTCCGTGTGAAAAGTATGCCTACCCTTACCAACAAATTAAGATACCTAAACTCGTGCAACAGGACATTAGATGTCCCACAAGATAAAAGCAAGTCATTTTTATGTGACCATCAGAAAAGCCCCTATCCAATATCCGGGTAAGCCTGAATACACTACTGGTGCTCTCACAAATTGGACATGTGAGGGCTTCATGCAGGAATTGCAAAAGATCTTCCCCTCCAATTACATATGCGAACCTCAAAATCTAAAAATAGGCCAATACTACCACAAAACGCGCAATCAAATGAAAGTAGCTAGCAAAATGCTGCAAGTTTTCAACAATGAGGGCAAACGAGGTTGTCCTACTTAGGGAACCGTATGATACTGTTTTTTTTTTTTTTTTGTTTTTTGAGAAAGAGGAAGAGCTGGAGCTCCACCTTTACGTCTCCAAGAAGAGAATTAAAAAAAATACATACTTGAAGTCTTGAAGATCCTCTAAGGCAAGAGAAGAGGGTATATAAGCATGTTTACATTCTCATGGCTCTTTTAAAAATAGGCGGAAGGAAATTGAAACAAGTTGAAGCTTTTTGAACGCATGACATGCATGCAGTCCCCATCGAGAGACGTAAAACAGACGGACTTAAGAAGCGTTTTGCTATGGAGTGCCCTCTTTGTTTTGAAAATTTTTTTTGCTGCTCTTGAGACAAATCGACCAAGTTAAGGCTAGGGTGGGGGAGCGCCATGCCGAGCTGCAGGCATTTAAATTTCTATCTTCGTTCAGCTCCACCCGAAGTCTTCTGAGGGTCGACATATCTGCAACTCAACAGTAAATGGTCGGTCTATGATCTAGATGAATTTGCCCTGCGTAAACCACCCTATATTCTGTTCAGAACTTCTCCAATACGAAGCTAGTGTCTGAGTGCAAGCGACATGAACATCTTTAGCTTCCCTGGGGCAACTGCCAGCTTCCACAGATCCGGTGCAAATTAAAGGGCTTCACAAAGTATACCTTGCTTTCTATCCGTCGCCATTGTTGTTTGGCTTCATTACCAGCGGGAGCGATGCTTTATAGTCGGTTGGCGAGCTCCATTATTAGTTCTGTCATTGCCAGGCTCAATAGTGGGCTTAAGATTACAACCTTCGAAGCAGTGACGTTTGGTGCCGGAATGCAATTAAACGAGGGCAAGGCCAATCCGTTCCAGAGGTCCTCAGTTCACCCACTAATTATAAGATGAGCATGAGCGAGAGATCACATCATGTACCTGTAATACCCCGGCTTGGGCTGAAGTCGGCAGGCCCAGCCGACTTCAACCTAAGCCAGTTAAAAAAAATAAATAAATAAACGACGAAGATGGAACAGGGGAGGGGAGATCGCCGAGGTTTTCGCCGGAGGACTCGGAGGGAAGAGTCGTGGGAGGTGAGGGAGGAGGTCGGCGAAGGGTCCGTGTGGGTTTGGGACTCGATGATAGGGTTTTAAACGGTGAGGGAATGCTCAAAGTTTTCTTTAAAAACCCTTCACCGCCGTCTCTCGAGCCACCTCCACGCTCCTTCTCTCTCTCTGACGAGCGACCGGGAATCCCAGACGCCGCCGGTAAGTTCTTTCCCATTTAAATCCATTTTTTGGGAGAATTTTGATGTTTTTTTTTTCTTTAGATTTCCGGTTTAGTTTGGGGTCGTTCACCGTCCACCGCCGTCGTCACCGCATGCCCTTGGTCCATGAAGGCCCTGCGACAACCACTCCGTGGTTGCCGGTAGCTGGGGGGGGGGAAGGCCGGATCGGCCGGATCAAGGAGACAGCGAGGGAAGTTGTTCGGGAGAAAGAAAAGAAAAGAGAAGAAAGAAAGGAAGGAAAAAAAAAAAGGATGGGGGTGTTTCTGTACGGTCCAAAAAAAATAATTAAAAATAATAAATAATAATAATAATAATAATAATAATAATAATAATAATAATAATAATAATAATAATAAAAGAGAAGAAAGAAAGAGAAGAGAGAAGGAAGAGAGAGAAAGAGGAGAGAGAAGGAGGAGAGAGAAGGAAGAGGAGAGAGAAGGAAGAAGAGAGAGAATCAAGGGATTTTCTCGAGATTCGTGAAATTTGGAAATTTAGATTTTAATTAAATTATTTATTAATGTAGGAAATCAGTCTACTGAGCAGGAAGGCATCGCGTAAAATTCGGGTACTGACTAATATCGGATATACTAAGAATAGCGTGTTAAGGTAAGGAATTTTGTACTGATCATTCCTTTATGCTTGAATTTATTATGGTTTGGTTTGATCTAGCATATATGTTTTATGTATTTGCATGTGTGGTACTATATGACATGGCATAGTTGTTTTCTTGAGATAGATATTGTAGTTTTATCATTCTTTATTGTTGGTATTTCATGCATGATGTTATAAAGAAAATTGATATCCGGATGGGTTGGACCATGATACCGGATTGCTAAATAGGTTGAATCATGAAACTGGATATCGAGTGGGTGGGACAACGATATCAGTTATTAAAATGGGTTGGACCACGATATCGGTTATCGAGTGGGTTGGACCACGATACCGGTTATCGAGAGGTCATAAAAGATATGTTTTGACAAGTGTTAATGAAGTAAATATGGTTTTTGGTCTAGCCATACTACGGTAGCACCGTGGTTATACAGCCTGAGCCATGGGCTTTGTATGTGGGAGCCAGCCACGGGCGGATAGTACATGGGACAGCCGAGCCACGATCTTAGTACGTGAGCAGGACCGACCATAGTATGCATGGTCGCTTTGTGGTTGCCAGTCATGGGCTGGTACATGACCGTGGCTAGTCCAGAACCCTAAAGATAAAGGTTCAATAGTAGGAATTCTAAAGAAAAAATATAAAAATATCAAGGTGTGTAATACATGAGGCCTAAATCATTTGATTGCATGACATAACATAATGAAACTTTATTATTTCAGAAATTTATATTATTAATTGGAGTGATCTTATGGATACCTTACTGGGCTATTAAGCTCACTTCTTATCTTTGATTTTTCGGAGACTCAGGATGCGTGACATGATTTGGGCTGGGCGTGAGACAAATTTTCATATATGCTGAGTTAGTTAGAATTAATTTCGATTACTGATGTTTGTGAATCAGTAGACCAATTAGTAATGTCGACTTAATAAATGGATTGTACACTTGTTACTTGTTTGTTTATATAATATTAATTTTAATTTGATATGATTGACTTTGGGTGTACCTAGGCCTTGCATGATCTCTAGGGTAAAACCTAGAGTTTGTGCGGCCGGTCATATAGCCGATTCTGGTGCTGGATTCGGGGCGTGACAGAGTGGTATCAGAGCAAACCAGATTCTAGGATCTTAGGATATAAGCTTATCGAGAGAGTGTGTGAATTGATTCATATGTGGGGTAGATATTATGTTTTTTTTTATCAACTGAATGTTAGTTGTATACTAATATTGACTGCTGTAGGTTTTCCATGGCATGTGGTAGTGGACGTGGACGTGTTAGGAGACCCACAAGATTTGCGGATGGAGCAAATGCTTGGGATCCTATAGAGCAGCACAAGGATACTAGGTTTCTATCTGGTGATGAGGAACATCCACAAGAACCAACGCTCAATTCCATGGACAACGCTGGTGATGAGGCGCATCCACGGGAACCAGCGCCAAACCCTTTGGACAACACCCCAGAGACAGGAACTGCAGAAACAGGAACACCGGGAGGATCTGGAGTTCAGCCTGGGGACCAAGTGGGTCTTCCTCAGCTATTGCAATATTTAGTGCAGCAACAAGCTACTACAAGAGCTGATACATTGAGAATAATGGAAGCTCAACAGCAACAGCAGCAATTCATGCAGCAGCTACTATTGCAGCAGCAACAGCCAGAAGTTAGAATCCCACAAGAACGATCAATTACTTTGATAGATTTTAAGAAATATGTGCCACCAGTATTTAAGGGAACATCTGATCCCATGAAAGCAGAAGGTTGGCTGAAAGCTGTTGAGAAAGTTTTCCACGCTTTGTTGTGTCCAGAAGGGGAAAAAGTTACATTCGCTACCTTTTTATTACAAGATGAGGCAGCTGCTTAGTGGGAGCTGGAGCTTGGAAAACAAGGACCAAATGATACACCTTTTACCTGGATAGATTTTAGAAAGGTTTTCTATGAGAGATACTTTCCTCAAAGTGTTCGGGTACAGAAATTCTGAGAATTTGATCGCTTGGAGCAGGGTAGTTTAACTGTTTCTCAGTATGCTGCAAAGTTTGAAGAATTATCAATATATGCTCCATCACTGATAATAGATGAAGGGATCCGGGCTAGGAAATTTGAAAATGGACTGAGATGTCGGATTCAGCATCAGGTATCTGTCTTCGAGCTTACCACCTATAAGGAAGTGGTCAATAAGGCACTGATAATAGAAAGAGGACTGGATGCTGCTTAAGCAGAGAGAAAAAGCTTTAAAGAAAAGATCCAGATCAGAAGGATTTCAGGATCAATCTAATGGAAACATCAGTGCAAAGACAAGGAAACCTGACACCGCTGCACCAGATGACAAAACTAGACAAAGGGATGATATCCAGTGCTACCGGTGTGGTGGACCGCACCTTAAGCGAGACTGCACCTGGCCATGAGGAAAATGTTTCAATTGTGGAAAGGAGGGTCATACTACAGCTGTATGTCGTCTTGGTCAAAGGTCACAGTGTCAAGCGTCTCAGGCATCGCGTGACGGACTTCAACAAGGAGAACAACAGAAGTTAGGTACCCAAGGACGGGTGTACGCACTCACCCAGCAGGATGTCAACGCATCAAATTCAGTAGTGACAGGTATGAGTAAGTTATGACCATTTGGGATGGTAATACGAGTGATTAAAATCATATTGACATGGTGATTATTAAGATATGACAAGAATAGTGTTAGACCTTAGATTATGATGATTTGGAAATGTGGTATAAGTGATTTTGATAGATGTGAGTGATATCAAAATTCAAGTCATGATTATTCGAGACTGGAAATTTGTGATTTGAAAATCACCTAGTGGTTGTTAAGACATAACATGGACTCGAAACTATGACGTAAGAGATTAGGATATGGTTTGAATGTCAAAAATTTGATCTGGATTATAAATGAAAAAGGATAAAGTTTTGAATAAGACTTGGGAAGTAAGTACCTTAAGAGGTGACTAATTGGAAGTTGGAGATTGAATGACATGAGGGTTGGTTATTTTTAAGGTTTAAAAAAATCTCAATCAAGCTAATTTCGAGGATGAAATTATTTTAACGGGGAGAGAATGTAATACCTAGGCTTGGGCTGAAGTCGGCAGGCCCAGCCGACTTCAACCCAAACCAGTTAAAAAAAAAAAAAATGAACGACGGAGAAGGAACAGGGGAGGGGAGTTCGCCGAGGTTTTCGCCGGAGGACTCGGAGGGAAGAATCGTGAGAGGTGAGGGAGGAGGTCGGTGAAGGGTCCGTGTGGGTTTGGGACTCGGTGGTAGGGTTTTAAACGGTGAGCGAACGCTCAAAGTTTTCTTTAAAAACCCCTCACCGCTGCCTCTCAAGCCACCTCCATGCTCCTTCTCTCTCTCTCTGACGAGCGACTGGGAATCCCAGACGCCGCCGGTAAATTCTTTCCCATTTAAATCCAATTTTTGGGAGAATTTTGATGTTTTTTTTTTCTTTAGATTTCCGGTTTAGTTTGGGGTCGTTCACCGTCCGCCGCTGCCGTCGTCGCCGCCTGCCCTTGGTCCATGAAGGCCCTGCGACAACCACTCCGTGGTTGCCGGCAGCTGGGGGGGGAAGGCCGGATCGGCCGGATCAAGGAGACAGGGGGGAAAAGTTGTTCGGGAGAAAGAAAAGAAAAGAGAAGAAAGAAAGGAAGAAAAAAAAAGGGGTGGGGGTGTTTCTGTACGGTCCAAAAAAAAGAAAAAAATAATGATAATAATTTAAAAAAATAATAAATAAATAAATAAATAATAATAATAATAATAATAATAATAATAATAATAATAATAATAATAATAATAGAGGAGAAAGAAAGAGGAGAGAGAGAAGGAAGAGAGAGAAAAAGGAGAGAGAGAAAGAGGAGAGAGAAAGAGGAGAGAGAAGGAAGAGAGAGAAAGAGGAGAAAGAAAGAGAAGAGAGAAGGATGAGAGAGAAAGAAGAGGAGAGAGGAAGAAGAGAGAGAATCAAGGGATTTTCTCAAGATTCATGAAATTTGGGAATTTAAATTTTAATTAAATTATTTATTAATATAGGGAATCAGTTTACTGAGCAGGAAGGCATCGCGTAAAATTCGGGTACTGACTAATATCGAATATACTAAGAATAGCGTGTTAAGGTAAGGAATTTTGTACTGATCATTCCTTTATGCTTAAATTTATTATGGTCTGGTTTGATCTAGCATATATGTTTTATGTATTTGCATGTGTGGTACTATATGACATGGCATAGTTATTTTCCTGAGATAGACATTGTGGTTTTATCATTCTTTATTGTCGGTATTTCATGCATGATGTTATAAAGAAAATTGATATCCGGATGGGTTGGACCATGATACCGGATTGCTAAATAGGTTGAATCATGAAACTGGATATCGAGTGGGTGGGACCACGATATCGGTTATTAAAATGGATTGGACCACGATATCGATTATCAAGTGGGTTGGACCACGATACCGATTATCGAGAGGTCATAAAAGATATGTTTTGACAAGTGTTAATGAAGTAAATATGGTTTTTGGTCTAGCCATGCTACAGTAGTACCGTGGTTATACAGCCTGAGCCATGGGCTTTGTACATGGGAGCCGGCCACCGGCGGATAGTACGTGGGACAGCCGAGCCACGGGCTTAGTACGTGAGCAGGACCGACCATAGTATGCATGGTCGCTTTGTGGTTGCCAGTCATGGGCTGGTACATGACCGTGGCTAGTCCAGAACCCTAAAGATAAAGGTTCAATAGTGGAAATTCTAAAGGAAAAATGTAAAAATATAAAGGTGTGTAATACATGAGGCCTAAATCATTTGATTGCATGACATAACATACTGGAACTTTATTATTTCAGAAATTTATATTATTAATTGGAGTGATCTTATGGATACCTTACTGGGCTGTTAAGCTCACTTCTTACCTTTGATTTTTCAGAGACTCAGGATGCGTGACAGGATTTGGGCTGGGCGTGAGACAGATTTCCATATATGCTGAGTTAGTTAGAATTAATTTCGGTTACTGATGTTTGTGTATCAGTAGACCAATTAGTAATGTCGACTTAATAAATGGATTGTACACTTGTTACTTGTTTGTTTTTATAATATTAATTTTAATTTAATATGGTTGACTTTTGGTGTACCTAGACCTTGCATGATCTCTAGGATAAAATCTAGAGTTTGTGCGGCCGGTCACGTAGCCGATTTCGGTGCTGCATTCGGGGCGTGACAGTACCTTGCTTGGAATTATAGGGATTTGCATGGTGCTCCCAAATTTTGAAAAGACTTGGAAGACCATGGTAGGGATACTGGAGGCGATCCCTGGGGCTTGGGAGCGTGTCCCAAGCGGATCCTGGATGTATTCCAAGGATTTCCTGGAGGTTTCCAGGGATACTCTAAGTCTGAGGTTGGGAGACATGGATGTACAAGGGCTCAGATTTGAGTTTTCCCATGTAACTCAGAGGAAGGGAGTTTTTTAGAGCTAGGTCGGTTGTGACATAGGATTATACCTGTTATGTATATAAAGAATGATGGGAACGTCAAGAAAAAAAGATGCGATCCCTTTTCTCCTCCAAAAATCCTAGCCTCCCTTTTCTCATTTTCCTTGGTTCTCTCTCGTGCATGTAACCTCATGGGGGGCACGCCTCCATGACGGGAGCGGATGGCGTACCCCATCTCTTCCAAGATGGTGTGTTACCTTTCCGCCGTGGCAGCATCAAGTGGATCCCGGGCATTCCGTGGAGCGGTCTTGCTCCAACAATTGGTATCATAGCCGATCTTGATGCGGTGGCATGAAGAACACAGAAAAGAGGACGTCGCGAGGGTGGTGTAGATCTCGAGGAGCTGAGATATGGAGGTGAGGGCTCGCTGCCCTCCATGGAAACAGAGAAAGAGGATCTGGGCGATGCAACGATGCAAGGAACAGCGCGCAAGGCGGCGCAGGGCGTCACGGGCTCGCCGGAGGCGTGAGCTCGATCGTGGAACGGTGCAGGGCTCAACGGATGGTGCGGTTGCTCGCCGATCGCAGGGTGCGGCAGAGGCGGCGGGCGGTTAACCGGAGGGAGGATCGGTGGCGGGAAGTCGCCGGAGAGGTGCTCGGTCCCGATCAGAGTGGATCGGGTGCAGCCATGCATGCGGGCAGCCACCGGAGGCACGGCCGCGCATGCGGGCAGCCACCAGAGGCACGGCCGCGCATGCGGGCAGCCACCGGAAGCACGGCATGGTTGCGGGTAATCGTTAGAGGTGCGGCGCGGCGGCTGGGGGCGACGGCGGCGATCGTGAGGAGTTGCGGTCCACGATTCTCTATCATGGATCGATAGCAATAGCGACTGTGGACCGCCTTGGCGCACGTGAACCGATGGATCGGCATCTCAAGTCACTATGCTCTGAAATTCATGCTGATGGATTTTCGGTGATTCCGGGCTCAATTGAACTCCGATTTGATTTCCGTCTATGCTGTTGGACTCCATTTTTTGAGATCTTTATGTTGAGCTGGGATGGATATGGTGATAGAGTCAGATCATATGTGTTATGTATATGGAGATCACGGTGCAGCGACCGTGCATGCGGTAGCACGAGCAGAATTGTTCCATCTTTGGTCTCCCAGGCGAACAAAGGTTTGAGGTATTGGGAGCATTACGGAGGTCTGCTAGTAGAGCGGATCTCACCGAAGATGATGGATCCGGTGGTGCAAGAGCTTGCTGCGGTGGTGCAGAGCTACGAGTCCTGTGCTATGGAGTAGTGGCAGGTCGGGTGATCTGCGGTTTAGCATAGGTGGAACGATACATACCGGAGATCTTTCAGAGCATGAGTGATAGCTCCATTGGTAGTGGACCACGTTCTTGGTCACTGTGGAGGAGAGCGATCGATAGTTTTCTAGCTACCTTGATCGTGATAGAGCTGGACGTGGGTGATATCTCGCATGATTGGAGGTGGCTCTCAGGAGATGGGTATCTCAGGGAGACCAGAATACTTCAGCAGAGGCGGTACCAGAAGCAGCTCAGGAAGACAGGGGACAGTCTTAGGGAGCGCTGGGGTATCGGGCAATCGGGAGTGTCCTGGTATGGCGGCACTATTCTAGAGATAGAGATTAGAGATGATGGGGCTGGTAGCTTAGGGAGACCCATGGATAGGTCTTAGGAAGTGCTAGGGACATCATGCAGCAGAGAGACAGGCTGGGACATGATGTAGCAGCCAGGTGGAGTTGGTTGATGGGTTCGATCGTTGGGTTAGAGGAGTTGGGATGAGCTCCTGGTTTTGGAGGTTCCTATGGGGTTGCAGAGTATCCGAAATGATCTCGGAGGGGTCCGCGGTGATGCGGAGGGTCCGAGGTGGCAGTGACTAGGTACGAGGTTCAGGTGGCAGTGACTAGGTACGAGGTTCAGGTGCAGGCTCAGCAGGGTAGCATTGAGTTGCTGGCCTCGAGGTTTCATTCTATGGCATCAGGTGGACTTCAGCTTCAGGTGGAGCACTGGGAAGAGGTGGCTTCACAGGTGGAGCGGGTTTTGACACGAGTTCAGAGCGGGAGATGTAGGAAGGACCATATCCTAGTACGAGCAACAGAGGTGCACTTAGCTAGGTGGAGTAGAGTGTGCAAAGATTGGCGTGGCTCTGAGGTGATGGTGTCAAGTAGAGCTCCGGTTGTAGTGAGTACCGGTTCAGGTTCGCTGGGTTTTCTCTAAGAAAGTCCAAGGAAAAGACTGATGCAGCTACCAGACAGAAAGAATGCTACAATCAATGGTGCCATGATACAAGTGAGGGTTTTCAGTTATGGAGGCGATCATCCCAAAGGCCTCTAGGTGAATTCAGTAGCTGAAGAGTGTTGGCAGAGGCAAGGATATCCGCATAAGCTATCAAGACACGCAGTTATAGTAGAGTTGTGCATGGACATTACCAAGTTTGTCAAAGCTTGGGGGCACCAAGGTGGAGATTGTAGGGATTTGCGTGGTACTCCCAAGCTTTGAAGAGACTTAGGAGACCATGGCAGGGATGCTGGAAGCGATCCCTGGGGCTTGGGAGTGTGTTCCAAGTAGGTCCTGGATGTATTCCAGGGATACTCTAAGTCTGAGGTTGAGAGACATAGATGTACATGGGCTCGGGTTTGAGTTTTCTCATGTGACTCAGAGGGGGGGAGTTTTTTATTGCTAGGTCGGTTGTGACATAGGGTCATATCTGTTATGTATATAAAGAACGACGGGAATGTCAAGAAAAAAGATGTAATCCCTTTTCTCCTCTAAAAACCCTAGCCTCCCTTTTCTCATTTTCCTTGGTTCTCTCTCGTGCGTTCCCATAGGGGGCATGCCTCCGTGACTGGAGCGGATGGCGTGCCCCATCTCTTTCCGGATGGTGCGTTACCTTTCCGCCATAGCAGCATCAAGTGGATCCCAGGCATTCCGTGAAGCGGTCTTGCTCCAACAGGAATAACATGGATGGGAACCACGTCCGAGCCCCTAAGGGAGCGAGCGAGCGGGCGAGGGAGCAAGACTTGGAATGCGACGTGCAGTGCTGCTACCGCGGACCAGATTTATCGGGGCAAGGAACCGAGATCTTTTACATTTGGAATTATGTGGTTTTATGGGGTTTATACATGTTTCATCAAAAATTTGGGTTCATGCAATAAAAATAATAATATTAAGTTTTCGATTGGAACCGGATTGGACATCAGTATATCCATATCCATATTTATTTTATTTAACGAATTTAGATATGGATATGGATATTAATCAGATATAAAAAATTTTATCCATATTTATTTTAAATGAATACGGATATAAATCGAATATTAAAAATATAGATATACAAATACGAATGTAAGTTGGATAATTAAACTTACTAATTTAAAGATAAATCAAGTTAATAGCATGTTAATATATTAATATATTTTTTTAAAAAAATAATGAGCAGGATTATAAGCATAATTGGATATTCAGATACGGATTGGATTATTGTATATTTATATCTATATCCATATTTTTTTTATGAATGTAAATATGGATACGGATATTAGTCAAATACTCAAATTTATATCCATATCTGGATAGATTTAGATACAAAATCAATCCAATCGAATATTATTTATCCTTCTTTCAACCCTAGTTAAGTTTACTAGTCTCAGCAAGCTTTAATCCAAATTTTATTAGACATAAGAATAGACTGATATAGATCAGATAGACAATTGCTCATATCCAGCCAGGCCACCCCATATTTGTCTCGAAAAGGGATAAGATAGATTGAATTAGATAAAACATATTGAACATATCAAATCGG
Source organism: Areca catechu (assembly GCA_021397845.1). NCBI lineage: Eukaryota > Viridiplantae > Streptophyta > Magnoliopsida > Arecales > Arecaceae > Areca > Areca catechu. The sequence goes on from CM038050.1 coordinate 181,954,759, forward strand.
GTACAATTATAAAAATTAATATTTTATACATATAAATAAAATAAATAAATAAATATAAAAATAAAATAAATAAATAAAAATAAAAATAAATTTTAATCCTTCCCACAGTATTAAAGAAAATAAGAGTCAAACATGAAATATAATAAATCAAAATCTTAATAAAAATAAAACATAACAAACAAAAATATTATTCTTCAAAAAGTTAAATAATTTTAAACTAAGAAAAGCAATCAATTAAAACAATGAGCAACTAAGCATTACATCACATGACCTGTGGCATGTTCAACTTTTCTCATGAGTGGAGCAAATAGGACAAAAAATAAAGAAGGGATTTGTGATGAGTTATAAGGATCTAAGTTGAGTTTAAGGCAAGTTTTACCATTACTCGAGCCCATCTTCGATATGTTGTCGGTTAGATAAAACCCATCTATTAGGATCTGGTCTGATCGGATATCCAATAGGATAGAGCAAGCTACCACTCCTAAATTTTGAATGAATAATCCTGTATCTAACCTCCTTAAACAATTGTTTGTCATATTAAGTTTGAACTAGTCTCAGTAATTAGGTTGCCAAGACTAGTTCAAGATTAAGCCTCGCATACAAACTCCCTTACTATTAGAGTCCACTACATAGTCTATAAATTATACCTGGGCTTCCCCAGCCCCCTCTCCCTCTCTCTAGAAGACAAGGAAAAATAAATATAATATTTTTTTTGCAAAGTCTATATATTATGCTTCGTCTTCTCTGTCAGCATAGGCATTCTTCTACACGAACCCTTACAGTATAGTATAATATTTTTATTTTCTGTAGGGAACTAGGGTATATATGGGTTTTCTTATGTTAAGATAAGCAGTTCTACATATAAGTCCTAATAACTAATATATTTCTGGAATCTAGAGTTTATTTTTGTACACCTCAAAAAAAAAAAAAAAAAAAAAAAAAAAAAAACGAAGAAGAAGAAGGAGAAGGAGGAGGAGTAGAAGAAGCTTGTGCACGTTTATATCTGCATGCTAGGAAGCAAGCGAGACAAATTAATACACCGGTAGAAAATGAGTTACTACGCTATCACAAACAAAATAAGAACCAAAAAAGAAATTATAAAATAAGAACCAAAAGAATAATTAGCCAAGAAAGATGGCATTTATATCAACACTAGGAGGTCGAAAACATACATGATTTATCGAGTACTTTCTTATTCTTTCATCCGAGAATTCGTTTTCATATCCCTTGTTTTTGGATAAAGCACACGGACCATGCATGGGATAATAACATCATGGGATGTTTAGACTACTTGGCCTTCAAAGATTCCACGGCTAGTTTGCCATCCGGACCCAAGTTCCTCACGTGCAACCTATACTCATTGAATTTAATTGTTGGATAGAGTGGCGGATGGTGCAGTGGCACGAGCTCTGGAGCAGGTCCGATGGGCAGGTCACCTTTGGGGTTGCAGAAGAAAGCGAAGGTTAAGCGCTCCTCTGCAGCATTTACGACCACACGATGCTCCACGCTTCCATAAACCGAGTTGCTTATCACCTGATTAACCCACACAACACCAAGGTTGGAAATGATAATGTTATCTTGGTATTAAAAATTATTTTATATTGATTTTGGTCATATTTCTATATAAGATTATCTCCAATCAAACATAAGAATATTTTTCTGGTATTATTTTTCAAAAAAATTTCACCAACCAAATGTAGTAAAAATTATTTTTCTCCATAATCATTTTTTAAATAAATAAATTCTAAAAATTATCATATTATCCTGTAATCTAACACACCCCAACTAAACTAAATGGATCCTTAGATATTTTCCATGCCACAAAGAAAGCCTTTAATTAGTGGCAATCTTGTAATTCTACTAGCATATAGTAAATTATCTTTTTTATAAAAAGTTTTTTTATATAAAATTATCTTTTTTAAGGTGGACCTACTTCTCTCCCTCCAATCCTCTTATTCAATCCCTTAAATGCCATAACTTTTAATTTTTAGATTAAAAATAAGAATTATTATTAATTTTTAAAAATATTATAAATAATAAAATTTTTATTTTTTTCTAAAATATATTATTTTTATTAAAATATTATTAATACTATCACTATCCAAATATTTTTTTATTTTTTTTATTTTTTAAATATTTTTATCAAGGCTTTTAGATATTTTTCATGCTTAGTGGCAATCATGTAATTCCACTAGCTTGCATTAATTTTTTATATTTATTAAATTACTTTTTTAGATAGGCTTACTTATCTCCCTCTTATTCTTTTATTTTTATCACGATCTCTTAAATATCATGATTAATATGAAAATGATCTTTTAAATACTATAATTTTTAATTAATTATTTAATCAAAAAGTTTTCAAGTTTACAAAAAAAAAAAAAAAAAAAAACCCACATACATGTGGCAATTGGAGGCTTTGCCTTCGCTGAACCTTTATTTTAATATATATATATATATAAATTTGTGTGTGTGTGTGTGTGTGTTCGATTTAAGGACATTATATATAAGAATCCATTGAAATGATCAATAATGAGAAAATAGGGACGTTGAACGAAGAGCAATTAGTTTAGATGAAAGCTCACTAAAAGACTTGGAATATATATATATATATATATATATGGGGAGAAATAAAAAGGGTATTTCATGATTCAAAGTTATTTAACTGTATTCAGATTGAATCAACTCATGGATCAATCCAGTCCGTTTATATCCAAATAAATTAGGACTTCATTAATGCTAAGCAGATTGCTTTTCATTTTGTGTTTTTTTTTTTTTTTTTTAAAGGTTCACGATGGCAGCCGAACTTACGTTTTGGGACCGAAACAACTATAATAAATCAATTACTGACATGTAACATTTCATGAAAAAAATTTTGTATACCTCCATGGTGTAGTTAAAAATTGTATTTACGAGCCAAATATTAGTTCTTAATTTATTTTAAGATGGTCTCTATGGAAGAAAATTTATTAATACATCCCTTTTAATTTCTAAATTAAATTAAAAGCAGGACACCACAGCCTTGAATTCGTTAATAGTTCAATTTCCTCGTGTTTCGACCATCCATCGTACACATGATCCACGTTACCATCTGGTGCATCGAAAAAGACTGTCGCCTAACTTCGAGAAAAAGAGAATTGTTTATGGTACCGATATTGCACCATATCATACGGTATATTATGCGTATCATCCATCATAGGGTGGATGGCTACATGCGAGCATGCATAGTATTCATCTCATGACTTGCATCCTAGCTTGCACAGTCATGGATGATGCATGTGGTGCACACCGAGCATCCGCGTGCACTTTATGATGGATGGCTATATGTGAGCATATATGGTATGCATCACATAACTTGTATTTATGCATGGCCCGCCCATCACGCGTTGTGCAATGCACGTGATGCACGCTGCGAATCCGCGTATACTTTATGATGGACGAAGCACGCGTGGTATGCATCACATGTATGTCCAGGCGCGGCCGTTCATGGTGCGATGAACGCGCGCGGTGCACGCTGAGTATTCTCGCGCACCAGGAGAAAACCCTCCTAGTCCAGCAAGGATCGGCCGGGGAAAAACAGGAACGGCGATTGAGGAAGCCATCGTTGGGCTCGTGGGTTTAAAAAGAGAGCTCGGATCCTCTGCAGTGCACCGCAACGTGCTGTGCATCGCGGGTACCGCAGGGGAACCGAGCTCTAAAAAAACACCTCTATCTCATCTGGGCGGCGACCCTACGATGACCCTTTCGGTCCCGTTTCTCCTCCTCCTCCCCTTCCTCGCGACCCTGCGATGTCTCTTTAACCCTTCTTTCGGACATCGTTTTTTTACGTAAAATGAAAGATCCAAGATATATTATTCCCAGGAGAATACCTGAATCTGGTCACCGACGTTGATGATGAACGCCCCGGGGGCAGGCTGAACAGCAATCCATGCATCCCCCTTGCGAACTTGGAGTCCCTTCACGCGGTCGTCAGCCACGAGGACGGTCAGGCCTCCAGGATCGGAGTGTGGCGAGAGGCCGAGGGTCAGCTCCGGCTGAGGGCACTTTGGATAAAAACTCACCCGCATGCAAGCTCCCAAGTCGTCTCCGCCAAACACCTTCTGGAGGTAGCCCTCATCCAGTCCCAGACCCATCGACAGCACCTTCATCAACACCCCACAAAGCTTCACCAACTCACGTCCATACTCTTCAGCGGTCTCCCTTATAATCATTCCAGTTATCCAAACCGAATCATAAATGATATGAGGAAATGTTGGTTTTTGATTATATCGTTTTTTTGGAAGTTTATGATTATAGCGGTACCTTAAGATTTCAGGGCGGAGAGGCCATTTGTCCAGGTTCTTCTCGGAGTCTGGATAGAGATAGAAGAAGAAGTAGTCGGTCCAGTCCAAGATGGCATCTTTCTCGACCCCAAGGCGGCTCCCGTACCCCTCGTATGTCTCGGGGCTATTGGCGTAGGCCTTTTTCTCCTCCATGGGAAGGTGGAAGAACTCCTTCCACACCTTCCTCATCCTTTCAACCAGATCGAGGCTTACGCCGTGGTTCACTACCTGGAAGAAGCCCCATTCCCTGCATGCATCCGATATCGCTTGCATGGTAGCCTGTCGTTCCCCCGAGTCGCCGACGAGGCCGCCAAGGTCGATGACAGGTACCTCCAGGCCCTGCTCGGGGCCATTGAGCAACGAGACGTCGCAAGGCCGCTCGGAGGGCGGTTTGACGTACCTTGCGGGGATCTCCGTCAAGCCGCTCTCCGATAAGGACTGGACTTGGACGACCGGCTCCGGCCACTCCATGGAATGCATCTCGGTGCAAAGGGTAAAAATATTAGGGTACGAGACAAGGCGATGATGGGTTGGTCTTAAACGTAGTGATACGGTATTTATAAGCTGAGTTCAAATCAAAAACCTACCGGCGAGATCCAGCGTACCCGGTTGCGTGAACCATTTTACAACCAGCCCCCGACCAGTTTTTTTGTCTCATGTTTATAACTTTGCCCTCCTTTCCTAACAGTTTTTGTCTAACTCCTGGCCATCAAGAATAAACAATTGGGGATTTCAAAGTAATACAAAAATATAGAAAAAATTGATAAAGAAAGAATTGATAAAAATGACTTGCATTGAATCTAGTAATTTTTTTTCCATATCCATAATGATCAAAATGATCTGCAACGAATCTGGTTACCCATCTAAATTATAGATCGAATACGAAAATAAATTTGAATAAATGTTAAATAATCCCCTTATTTTATCACATATGCTATAGATAAAATCAATAAAAAGATATCATATTATTATTTTGAACTGAAAATTGGTTAGACAATAATGAATTAAGATGCATGGTTGCAGAATTTTTCATTTTTAAGTACTTATAATAATTTTTTAATTAAATTTGTCTTAAACATGTGCCGTGAATTAAGGTTTTTTTTAAAAAAAACAAAGGAGGGGGTTGGGGGTCCCGTTAGAGATAAGTATCGAAGCATCTCTGTGTAAGAGAGGGGTGGGGGAGGCGGGAAATATGACATGCATCACTGACATGATGTAACAACCCGCGAACACGGTCAAATAATTAAACGAGTTTTGTGTGCCGTTTCGCGAGGGAAAGTTTCAATTTCATTTGTCTTGCAAGGAAATTATTGTCCATGCAAAGTTCTTTGTATATCTCACCTGATGTTGAAAATCTAAATTAGCTTACATTATCTTGTTTTATTAATCCATGCAGATCCAAACTGGCAAGATAGAATGGGATATGACTGCATTAAATATCAGATTGACATGCAGTATCAGAAAGCGAAACTGTATGTGCCTTTTTCAAATGAGTAGAATGTCATTTTTATCCTTGTCTCTTAAGAAGGAAGAAAAGAACGGCACCAAGAGCATTTCGATGTTCCAAACCAAAAAAACAACTCTCTGGAAAGTCCATTCCATTATTTTTGCTCTTCCTCGAAATCGTTGATTATCCATCTTTTCATCTCAACAGTCAGCAGTAGCCATTTTGATAGGAAAGATAAGTTGCCGCTAGACTTTTCCATACTTGAGTGAACGATGAAGAGCTAGAATTCCCAATTTAAGAGTTTCATATTTAGATATAGATGACAAATACAACAGCAATATTAAAACAAATTAGTGCAGTTGCCGAAAGGTAGCACAACATTTGTTCTTTACATAGAAGAAGGTGACACTCTTTCACCGTTCCGAAGAGAATAAATTAGAGAATCACAAAAAAATAAAGAAATTATATATTTTAATATAATATTTTGACATTCAATATCAAAATATGTTTTTTATGATTATTATACATTTTCTCAAAATTATGATATCCTATCATGAAATTATGGCATTCCTTCATAAAATTATGATATTCTATATAGATTTAAACCGTGAGACTTATATTTATTATAGATGTCAAGTATATCCTAGACTTATAAAATCCTGTGTTTTAAATACTCTCTATAAGATTATTCTGTTATGCTTCAAAATTATGACACCGCTTCATAAAATTATGATACTTCATAAAATTATTATACTGCTATACAGATTTAAACTATGATATCTTAGATTTATTCTGGATATTATAGTATACTTAGATTTATAAAATCTTGCATTTTAAATACTCTCTATTAGATTATTATATCTTAGTATAAAATTATGATATCCCTTTATAAAATTATGATATATTGTATAGATTTAAACCAAGATGCCTTTGATTTATCTTTTCATATCCCAATTTAAGAGTTAGAATTCCCAATTTAAGAGCTTCATATTTAGATGCAGATGACAAATATAACATCAATGTAAAAAGGAAGTACAGTTGCCGAAAGATAGCATAGCACTTATTCTTTACATAAAGAGGGTGATACTCCTTCAACGTCCGGAAAAGAATAAATTAGAGAATCACAAGAAAGTAAAGAAATTATATATTTTAATGTAATATTTTGATATTCAATGTCAAAATATGTTTTCTACGATTATTATACGCTTTCTCAAAATTATGATATCCTAATATAAAATTATGATATCGCTTCATAAAATTATGACATCCCTTCACAAAATTATGATATCCTATAGAGATTTAAACCGTGATACTTATATTTATTCTAGATGTCAAGTATTTCCTCAACTTATGAAATCCTGTGTTTTAAACACTCTGTAAGATTATTACATCCTAGTTCAAAATTATGATACTACTTCACAAAATTATGACACTCCACAAAATTATCATACTGCTGTATAAATTTAAGCTGTGATATCTTAGAATTATTCTGAATATTCTAGTATATTTAGACATATGAAATCTTACATTTTAAATACTTTCTATTAGATTATTATATCTTAGTGCAAAATTATGATATTGCTTGATAAAATTATGATACCCCTTTATAAAATTATGACACCCCGTGCAAATTTAAACCAAGATACCTTAGATTTATTTGGGATATTATAGTGTATTATAGACTTATAAAATCCTACATTTTAAATACCATATATAAGATTATTATACTTTAGTATAAAATTATAATATTTCTTCATAAAATTATGATACCCCTGCATAGATTTAAGTCATAATGCCTTAGATTTATTCTGCATGTCATAGTGTACATTAAACTTATGAAATCCTATATTTTAAATAATCTTTACAAGATTATTACAACTTAGTATAAAATTATGGCACCATTTCATAAAATTATGACACCCTTTTATAAAATTATGATATCCCTGTATATATTTAAGCTGGGATGCCTTAGATTTATTATAACAGTAAGATAAAAAAATTATGTAATGTGGTATTCCTTTTTTTAATGTTGCAATTGATTTCTCAATTATTCTACAGCTTATAAATGTAAAGCCCTCATAACTATTTAAGAACTCTTGCAAGCCAGTAGTTTACATTCAAAATATTTAGAAGATGAGTTTTTTAAATATTTATGTAGATATAATCCAGAAGATCCCATTTGGTACTTTCATTGACATGCAGTCATTTATAGTCTAACGGTCACTTCTTATAGATATAATCAAATGTTATAAAGGAGGTGATGAGTTCACTTTTTATAATAAAGTACTTAGATTCAGTGTGGAGAAAGTGGTGCTAATCATGGATCTTCTATGCCATGGGAAGAAGATCTCCATCAAAGGTCAAAATAAAAGGAGAAGGTTATTTCCAAGATTTAGATAGAAATTGAATCTTCATCATAAGAGTTTAGAAAAATTGATTGCCCAGCTTTAGTTCTCAAAGATACAGAAGGATATTGAGGATACTTTTAAACTTTGGATTACATGCATGTCCGAAAGTCAAATCAGACATATTCAAGATATCTCATCCCTTACTTGGATGAGTTATCTCAATTAGGAGTAATTGATTGGACTTCTACAATCAAGGACTTGATACTTTTGGATTTTCTAAAGATTACTGATTGCTTGAGATCTGGGATGCCATTCCAAGCAAAGAGGTGTGACAAAGGTAGGAGGCAAGCTATCATGTTTAGCTATTCAGCAACTCTATTAGCAAGGATAATTCAGATATAGAAATAACTGTAATTAATAAATTAAAATTCTTCAATAATTTTAATATAAAAAATACTAATGTGTAGGTGTGGTTCCTCGAGCATATCATAATAAGAGCCTAATTAACTCCAACAAACTACCTAGGCTATTGAAGTAGCATGAAGTCCCAGAACATTCAAGTTGCCAACATGCTTCCATGAGTGGATAAGATAATCTATGATGTCATAAATCTTTTATATTCCATAAACTATCATTAAAATTATTAATTTAATTTGATTTTCTTCTTTATTTGTAGGTGGAGGATGCTATTGTACCTATGCCACTGACGCGGTGGATTATCGCACCGAAAGGAGCATCCCTAGATCTAAAAATAAGCTATGCAATCTGTGTGTAAATAATGACTGAACTTAAGGAAGTTAAAAAAAGGTTTATCATAACTGAGAACCTCCTGAATTTATTGCTAAATAGGAAAGCATTACAAATAAAGAAGATGAAGAAAGTGAGGAGGGGGATGATGGAGAGGAGGAGATGAAAGTTATGTGGAAAGAAGAATCGAGGACAGAGAAAAGGAAGGATACCCCTAAGATAGAGGATGATATGGGGGACAAACAGTTATCTTTGATCTCTTCAATCATTAAAAGGATGAAAAGATAACCTTAATAGCAGAATGCCTCATATCTAAAATTGGATCCTGGTTTTGAAATTAGTCAACCCTCAAAAAAGTCCAAGATAGTGCCCACATCATAGGTCAAATAAGATAATAATCCTTTATAATTTGAAGAAGATAAAAATTTAATTAAAAATTTTTTAAAAGAAAGCATCAGCTCTTAAGTCTTTTATGATTTTTTTGTTATATATGATAATCTCTCTTTCAAGATCTTATTTTAAGATATCCTTTATACTTTTTCATTACAAAGAAAAATCATGTACATTAATGAATATGGAAGCAGTATCAAAAGGTCACATGTTTATGATCTATTTGTAATCAAATGATAGTTGATGATGTAAGGTTTTGAGTATACCTTTATTTTTTTGTTATTCTTATTGTATATTATAATATCTATTTTTTTATTATTTTATATCATGGTTCAGTATTGTATGACATTATGTTATATTTTATTAATCATTTTATTTTGTATCGATAGATTATCAATACTAAGTAGGAGTTTCTAATAAAGAACTAGAGAGCACCCGGAGAGATACCATAAGTGTCTTATTTTACCTATTATGATTGCTAGGAAATGTATGACCTCTCCATCACTATTTCATGAGCTTACTAGCATGGCTGGATATATGATTTTTGAAGGACTTGGTAATGAAGAAAAGGAGTTTAGGTTTCTCTTCACCATTATCAACTTAGAAAATGTCCACTAGCACCTGGTTGCAATCAACATGAAAAGAAAAGTAATGATGCACCTAAATTCAATAAAGTGCCATGCCAAATATAAAGTCAGTGCCAAGAAGTGGTAACAAATTATTAGTCCAATGTTTCATATCTTCTATAATAAGGAAGAAGTGATGAAGTAGTGGGATATGGAAAAAAATATTAAATGCCCTTCTCAGCCAACTATTTTACTAAATTATGACATGTAATATTAAAGTATATAAGTTTTCTTCCTTGCAAGGATAAGCCAGATCATTAAAACTTCGTATAAGATGATATCAGTCAATACTAGCAATAGCTTGGAGAAAAGATCTTGCTGGAGGGCTTGAATCAAAAGATAAATAAAATTTTTAAAAATTAGGATGAAAGAACTAAAAATTTGTTATGGCATTTTCTTTTTAGTTTTTTAACTTTTGTAATTGGATCATAACACTACAGTAAAAAGGGGATTTGCCAATGCTATTAAAGACATTTTCCAATGCTTTTAAGCGTTGGCAAGAAATCTCCTGATGCTTTTTAAAGCATCGCAAAAATGTGGGGTATGTAAGCATAGGGACTAATCTGTCGATGCTTTAAAGTGTTGCTAGATTTAAACCTACCAACGCTTTAAAGCATCGCTAGGTTTTAAACATAACGATGCTTTTTAAAAGCGTCGGCATGTGCCGACGCTTTTAAGCATCGCTAAGTTTAAAACCTAACGATGCTTTAAAGCATTGGTAGGTTTAAATCTAGCGACGCTTTAAAGCATTGGCATTCGTCATGATATCGATGCTTTAAAGCATCGGCAATCTGTAAAATAGCGATGCTTTAAAGCATCGACAAAATTTTTTTTTTAAATATACCAGTATCAACACAAATATATATCAAATACATACACAAACACAAACATGTATACATTATCACCAAAATCAAATATTATTTCATTCAAACCTGTATCACACATAGCCAAAGACATACAAAATGGAATCAAATATTATTTAATTGAAAATTGTATCACACAAACACAATATTCATACTCCAAACACCAAATATACATGAAGTCAATATAAAGAGTGTTTTATATATAAAAAAAGTATCAACAGATATTCAAACTCGATCCGAGTTCAAATACATAAAAAGACATACAAAAATAATAATAATAAAAAATCAACTAGCATCAATGGCATCAATGGTCCATGGGAGGCTAGTCGTCATCCTGTCTATGACTGGCAGATGCATCAGGAACTTACAAGATATACATATATATAGTTACAATACATAAATTATATATATTTTAAATTATTACATACATACAAATATATATATATGTGTAGTTATAAATAATTACTTACCTGAGATGACATGAATATATGTAGAATAGATGTAACATGCTCAAGCTGAGCCCTCATAATCTGCATCTCTACTTTGTCTGTATCACGTGTCTGTTTGAGCTCAGATATCTCATCCTCGAGCCTATGAACACGTGAATCATCATGACTATCTCTAGCATCCCGAGTAAATATACTCACCTCAGATAACTGAGCAGGGGTAACTCCAATCCCATAACCCCTCACTCGTCCATAACGCTCTGGTCCCATCAACTCCAAGAATACCTTGGCCTCGACGTGACTGCTCTGCGTAGATGATGTAGACTCGCCAGCATGCTCGACGATCATAGAGGTAGCCCTCTCCTATATTTTATAAAAAAATTATATATTAATACTTAATAAAAATAAAATTATAAATCTTGATATAATATAAATAAAAAAATATAAATATATCTCTGGACTCCTTTCGAACAAAACTGTCATCCTGATGAACGTGAGTCATCCGATAGAACTCTACCTCACCAGGCTCCCTCCCCTGCTGATCAGCCTATAGAAAGAATAAATATTATAAAAAAATTTAAAATGACATATCTTATATCCCTGTACCATGATACATGGCACATGCATGATACATGATGATATATGATATTAAAATTAAAAATATTATAGGATGAGAAACATACAAACTCATACCTGAGCCATGCATAACTCTTGGATCCCGTTGTGTGAGGAACAGACTGAGCTGCTCGTGCTGCTCTACCAATAGCAGAATATGTTTATACAATAAAATTAAAACTATATTATATATTATATAAATATAATTTATATTAAAAATTAATAAGTTTATAAGTTTGATGATGCTACACAACCTGTGCCCTCTCGGAGAACCAATAGGGCACCAGCTCCCTCCATTGATGAGGGTATACATCAGGAGGATAGGTAGCTGTAACCTGCTCCTCTGTCTTACCCTCTATCTTATAGTCTCCCTTCAACTTTGCCCTATACTCTTTCCACTTGCGATTGAGAGACTTAAGCACAAAATCATTACAATCTAGAGGGAGTACAAACTTGCTTTACAATGTAAATAAACAATAAAATAAGTATTAAATAAAATAATTAATAAAATTATAAAAAACTTAAGATATAAAATAATATATCAAAATTTTTACCTGTACAAGTCGTAGCATCTCTACTTTACAAGCAGGAAGCATGTCATTCCATTTTGGATAATTTAGGGGACATAGCTGACCTCGGCATGCTACTGTCCCCAAAAAGTTGGTCAACAAGCTAGCCGATTTTTTAATAGGCTGGCCTAGCTTATTACACTCAATGACGATCCTCTCACCCTCAGGTAGCTGCCACACATCACGAACTAGTGTGGGTCCTCGCCTCCTCCTAAGTCTTCTGGATCCATCTATAAAAAAAATACAAAAAAATATATATCTAAACTATTGCATATGCATGAATTGAAATGAGATGAAATTATTAAATTATCATGTATATGTATGCCATCGATAATAGGCTCATCATCTGGATGATCCGTAGGAAGATCATGATGTGCTGACTCAGAGGGAATGGCCTTGGCCTGATGTGAAGGAGAGGTACTGGCCTCGACCGAATGGGTAGGAATGGATAGACTGGCATCAGACTGATGTGAAACTGATCAAGAGTCGTCGAGCTGCTGTGATGAAGTACCAGCCTCGGTCTGGAAAAATTGAAACTGTACATCTGATAGGCGCTTCCTTCGAGGCATGGTGTACCTAATATGCATTATAAAAAACCAAGTCATTCAACATTATAATCAAATTATAATGGAAATAAATTGCTATTTAAAAAATAGGATAATTATTCATGCAAAAATGTAAACCATTTTATAAATTACTTACTTGTCATAATCAACCATTTGTACCTTCTTCGAAATCCAACCTAACCAAAATGGTTGTATCATTTATATGATCATCTGGTACAATATTATAAAGCATACACTGAGTATAAATATCATCATCATCTTCTTCTACCATTTTTTCAGTCATACAAGTCTCTGGATTTTGTCTTAATAACAATAGTCCATTCTTTATCTTTCGAGTCTTGTATATAAAAAACTTGTCGAGCTTGAAATGAAAAAATAAATAGATCATCCTTCAATAACACGCCTGTATGTATCAATTTTGAAAAATTGATAAGTATAAATCAGTTTGAGTCCTTTTTCAAATCTCTTGGTGTATTTATATCCACACAATCACATCAAAATAATATAATTTTAAAATTTTCATAATAATCCATCTCAAAAATATCTTTAAGTATACCATAATAAGATTTTCCATCTACTTCTACAATAACTCTACTATTCTGAGTTTTTCTAAATTTCTCGCACTCCTTGGTATGAAATTTAAAGCCATTTATAAAAAACCCATTATATTTATTCACAATATAATTAGGACCTCGGGCAAGTACTATAGTTCTGCTGAACATTTTTTCTCCATCAGTATCAGTACCTAGAAAATATAATATCAATTATCGATCACTTATTCGATGTTAAATGTATGTAAAATTATTATACGACTTATATATACTAACATGATTGGAAAGCCAATTAGGAAATAACTCAACCAACCATCTTTATTCAATCCTTGGATTAGGATGAGTGTAATGATTGGCTTATCGTTGTACAGCTAAAAATTCACTGCATGACAATCAAATATAAGTTTGACAACAATATGTCTAGTATTTAGTATTATCCATATATAAATAGACTAACCCGCGATAGTCAGATATTATGTCACTATATAGCAATACATAATGGTGTGCTTGTGACAAGGATTTATGGTCAAGAATAATACTTTCAACTTTTCCTATAAATCTTCTAGAAAATGCAAACTTGTATAGATTTGTATTCTCCATAGTATCGCCATGACGTTGAGGTCAATTGAATACAGTCTCTACACCTTCGAGATATCTTGAATAAAATGTTAAACACTCTTCAGCAATATATCCCTCTGCTATTGAGCTCTCAGGATGGGCTTTGTTTCATACATAATCCTTCAAGCATACAATATACCTTCAAAAAGTATGATATTTATTAAAATTTTAATATTAATATCATATTAAATAATAAAAAAGATATCTAAATTATAAAATTTTAGTTTTACAGCATCACCTCTCGATAGGGTACATCCATCTGTACTGTACCGGTCCACCAAGTTTAGCTTCTGAAGCTAAATGAATGAGTAGATGAACTATAATTATAAAAATCCCAGGAGAAAAAATCTTTTCCATCTAACATAACGTAAGTATGACTTGAAACTGCAACTGATCAAGCTCCTGAGAATCAAGAACCTTAGAACATAATGCCTTGAAGAATGATGATAACTGAAAAATAATCATAATAACTTGTTTCGGCATTGATGATCTTAAAGCCAATGAAAGAATATCTTGCATTAGTATATGTCCATCATGACTTTTAAGATTTGAAATTTTTTGCTCTTTTGGATTCAAACATCATGAAATATTTGATGCATATCCATTAGGAACCTTGATATTCTTTAAAACTATTAGGAAAAGATTATTTTTCTCGACTAGACATTGTATAACATGCATGAGGGATATAAGTTCTATCATTTACAAACAAATGTGGATGAAGTTTATGTCGGATGCCCATTTCTTTTAAATCAAGACGTGCCTTCATGTTATCTTTAGTCTTTCCATCAAGATTTAATATTGTTCAAATCAAATTATCATAAACATTCTTTTCTATATGCATAACATCAAGATTATGCCGGAGTAATTATGCTCCCAATAAGGTAAGTCAAAAAATATGCTTCATTTCTTCCATAATTGTTTAGTATATTGATGGGTAGATGCTGTCATTATATCATTATCATTTTCAATTTCAAAGAAGTTATCCAGATCCTCGAACATTACTGTATCTAAAGTGCAAGGATTGACTTCCTCTGATACTTTCTCTTGTGCTGAAGTCTCAACATCATCTCTTCCTCATTTTTTAGAGGACTTTGTCATCTTACCGTAACTGTGTTTGATACCAAGCATTTGTCTACGAATATCAGAATCAGAAGGTTGAATTGGAGCAGATCCCAACTCTATAGTACCATCAAATAAATCATTTTGAAATCGAAATGGATGATTTGCTTCCAACCATCGACGATGTCCCATATAACAAAACTTTCCTCCATGTTTTAACCAAATTAAATGGGTTGATTCACCACAAAAAGGACATGCAACTTGTCCCTTAGTGCTCCAGCCAGATAAATTAGCATATGCAAGAAAATCATTAGCAGTCCATAATAAAGCTGTCTGCAGTTTGAATGTTTGGTCATTCGAAGCATCAGTTGCACTGATACCCTTCCATAATTATTTCAATTCATTTATTAAAGGTTGTAAGAAAATATCAATATCATTACCTGGACCCTTATCACCTGGAATAATCATTGATAAAATAAGTGAAGATTGTTTCATGCATATCCATGGTGGCAAATTATTAAGAATCAGAATAACCGGCCAAGTTCTATAGATATAACTTAAGGTCCGAAATGGATTGAACCCGTCACTGGCTTAACCCAGACTGATATTATGAGCATTAAAGGCAAAATCAGGATGTCTGTCATCAAATGCTTTCCATGCTAAACTATCCGCTATGTGTCTTAGCATTCCATCTTTTGTACGTCCTTTATCATGCTATCTCATTGACAAAGCTGTCTTTGATGATGCATAAATCCTTTTTAATCTAGGTACAAGAGGGAAATAACGCAATTCCTTGGTCGATTTTTCTTTAATTTGTGTTACATCTAATTCATTTAATCCCTCACTCTCATTTTCTTTTTATTGCATCCATCATGAACATCCACACACATGGCACAACTCTTGATCGGCATGTTCTTCCTGATATAATATACAATCATTTGGATAGCTATGAATCTTTTCACATCCAAGATCCAATTTCTTTACTAATTTTTTGGCTTCATAACAAGATGTTGATAAACTAGTACCTTCAAGAAATGCATCCTTTAACAACTTGAGCAACATAGTAAAACTCTTGCCAGACCATCCATTCAAGTATTTTATATAAAATAAATTACAAGAAAAGATATTTTTGAAAAGTTCTTACAACCAGCATATAATTCTTGATCTGCATCTCTAATCAATTTCTGATAACGATCTGTTTCAACATTAGTTGGGGTATCGGCTCTTCATTATATATAGATTCAGTAAATATAGGACTCTCATGTAGCCCAGCTGCTACTTGTCCACTGCAATCTTCAGGATTTTGAGCACCATATTCAAAAGCATCTCTGAGCAAATCCCTGATATCATCATCTCTTGCAAGATTTTTCTGTTGGTTACTAGCTCCAAAATCAGGTATATGTTCCATGTTAGAAGTTTGGTTACATGTAGATAGTAACCTTGACTCTCCATGAAAAAATCATTCTATATCAAATGTTCTTCGACAGTATTTGGATATAGAGAACTGAAATTTACATATTTTTGGCATGGACATAGAATCTTTCCATTGATGCTACTTCTCTTCATACCAAATTTAATGAAATTCTGAACTCCATCCAGATATTCTTTACTTTTTCTCGGTTTAGTTATCCAACTCTTATCCATTGTAAGATAAAACTAACTAAAATAAACAAATATTTATAAGAACAAAATGTACCCTATCATCAACTAATAGGTAAAGAGGTCCTATCCCATTCAAAAATTGCATTAATTATATAGATCATTTATAGTAATCAAACGATATGGAATAGGAGCTCCAGAAAATTTTGGCAACATTTTTCTTTAGTTCTCCCCATATAAGTAAAAATGTATGAGGAGAACTAAAAGGAAATATTGTCCAAAATATATCTAGAACTATATCCATAACTCTTGATTACTGTAAGCACCTATAAATTATTTACAATTCTCAAACTATCCAAACTAGATAATCAGTTGACCACTATATATATTTCTCCCATCCATACAAAAATAAAATAAATGTACGGATGATGTAGAATATGTACATTAATCAATTGACAGGCCCATATTTTATGCAATGCAAGTTTTGTAAAAAATATTTTAAAAATCATAATTGAATATAACAAAGCTATAAATATTATTTTAATAAAAAAATTACAATAATGAATAAATCTTAAAGCATAACATGTTCAGTAACATTCAAGTATATACCAAGAAATTTATAAAGAAACAAAAATAATCTACCATGGAAAAGAATAATAAATAATAAAAAATAAGGAGGAGGCTCAGTTCTACTATTTAATCTGCAATTAAATCAAAATGACTACAATCAATTGCCTTCAAAAGAAGGCCATCCAAGATTACTGCCATTAGAAATAGTTGAATCAGCCAAACAAACATCCCAAAATTATCATAGCCTCCATATGCAAATCTTAAACTAATTTTGAAATATTTTAGAAAGCTTCTTTGCTCTCCGAGCAGCCAAGCACCTAAAATAAGAAGGTAACAAAACTGGTAGATTTAGACCTAAATTCAAACATAATGTAATAACAAAATAACATAGTGAAGTACAAAACCTGTGAGGTACTACTTTGTTTGCATGGAATCTATTTTGGCTATGGATGGGGATAAACCTTACATACTATCTGATAAACTAATACATGAAGCACATACTATTTTGGATATTTCTATTTAATAATATTTTTAATTCTGTGGCTATAAAGATTAGTTATTTGACTTATATTCATATTTATATTAGTATTTTTAGTATCCTACTTATTATATCCGTATCCATTTAAAATAAATATAGATATAAATTTTTATATCTAACTTATATCCTTACCTATATTGATATTTGTATTTATCAAATAAAATAAATATGAATATAAATATTATGATATCCAATATGGTTTCAATGCTAAGATTAGTAGCCCTGGTAGCCCCATCTAATACTATGAGCATTTGCATGGGGTATTGATCCTTTCGTTCACCGAGTTGGGAGATACTGGTTGGTTAGATCGCTGTACCTACGGCTCCTAACTTGATGTCTATGTGATCTTTTACCATTTATTCAAAGATCATTTATATCTAAATTCATTAATTTAAATATGGAAGTGTCTACATAGATTAGATGTTGCAGCACTGTAGCTATTCTTGCCCTTGCACGACTTGGATTGGCTTGCCAATACCGGTAAGCATGTTGCATAACATGTAGAAGGATCTTTCAACCATACATAATCACTCATTCCAATCATGTTCATAATATTGATGGTTCTAGTAAGAAACCTATCATAAAGAGTCTCTTCATAGCCTTCCACTCCCTTATCATCACCATCCCTTCTTGTCAGTCTTTGGTGTACCTAGAAGTTAGGTAACAGGCGGCTAATGTATGTGCATAGATGACAACAAATACCACATTAATATATATTATCAAAATTATAGCATAAACTCGATTTTTTAACTCACTAAAATATATAAGAAATCACAAATATATTGAAAATGATTCCTATATATTAAAGTAGGCAACATAAACTAAAGACAGGGGGGGCAGAAATTATCGAACCAAAAGGATTATTCATTTCATTTTTGTAGCTCAATCAAAATGTCAACCATGGTGCAAATGGAATAATAAAAAATAAAAGGATTCACTTCTGTGAGCTATCATTTTTAAAAAGGTAAAAATACTTACAATCCTTACCAGCTGATGAGAAACAATGAGAGGCAAGTGCTTACAACCACTTGGTCGGCCGATGGAGCAAGGCAAGGAGAGGGGCAATGCGACGGAGATGAAGGAGATGAAGGCGCCGACCAGAGAGCTTCGGCGGTGACGAAGGGACCCGAAGGCAACGCGCTGAAGATGAAGGAGGAGGGAGAGGGATCGAGGATGAAACAGAGACCAGGAGAATGGGGGCAGTGCGAGCGAATGAAAAATTAGGGCTCGAGGTTGGGTATAAGAGGGTGAATTTTTCGATGCTTATAACCATCAGCAGGTGGCGGAGCTTCCTGATGCCTGCTTAAAAATCCGGCGATGCTTAAAAGCATCGGGAAATAACTAAACTTACCGACTCTTATAAGCATCGAAAGATAGTGACGCTTTCTAAAAGTGTCGGTGGGTTTGCGATTTCTCCCGACGCTCAATCAAAGCGTCGGGAGAAAAGCATTGCATTTTCTTATTTTTGCTGTAGTGTTAATTTGTAATTCAATGGATGTTACTCCTTCAATATTAATGAAAAGAGTAATTATGTACAATTTTTTCAAATTGAAATATTATAACTTTATTTATTTCAATTCATGTAATTTTTTTGAATATAAGATATTATTTTCTATACTAGGATGTCATAAGTTTCTAAAGGGATGTTATAATGTTATACAGGGATATCATAACATCATCTATCAATTTTTTAGGATATTTTTCTACAAGAGTGGTGCGGACACCAGGACTAGAAAAGATCGACAGGTCAAACCCATATCCCTATGGATCACCTGTGAATAAAATCCTGAATCCAAACCCCTTTTTTCTGTAAATATTTTATTTTAAATTATGTTATTTAGGTTTAGTTGGGTTTAATCCTAAACCCTAATTGAGTCAAACTCTATTTATCAGTTGTGTCAAACCCTACTTATCCAATTGAGTTGTAAATGGTCCAGTGTTAGTCAGCACTTTTTACCAACTGTAATTAGGATTTTTTATTTTTTTTAGCCTTTTGGACCAAACCCCTTTTACCAAGTTGAACCACTTGTTTACATGTCTTGCCTTTTGATCAAATTGGGCTCCAATTGATCAAGTGGGCTTTAGTTATTTGGTTGGTTTAATTAGTTTTAAGTATTGTAATTATTAGTTAATTTAGTTATTGAGTCCTGTAATACAAGGGGAACCTAATTGAAGACCCATGTGACTTCATGTGCACTCAAATCAAGACTCATGTGCACCTAAATCAAGATTCCATATGACTCTATGTGCTAAGTCAAGCCTTGTGCTAGCCTAACCAAGTCTTGGCGCCACCTTTTCAAGGTTTTTGGACATCACTCACCACATCACCCAGGGAATTATCACATGGCATGTCACTTATGTTTGAACATCCCACATGCCATGTCTTTTATCTTTGGTCAGCCAAATGAAAGCAAGAATTGGCGCCACTTAATTTTAAGATAAGTAAATGAGAAGGAGTCTCCAAATTGACGCCCTCCCACCCAAATTCTTCATGCCAAAATTCCAAGGAGTCGGCCAAGCTTTTCTTCCTCTCTTTGATGCCAACTTCCAAGAGTTTCAAGCCAAGTTGATCGCCCAAAGTGAAGGAAATTCAGTGGCTTTCTACCTCCAGTGTTTCGATCAAACAGGTTCCAAGTTGCTCAAGATTAGATAACTCAAGAATCCTATAAGAACTCCTGAGTTTTCTTCTATCCAAACTGAAGAGTCCACCATCCTGCAGGAGCTCATATCATCCAAACTCCAGAGCCCAGCAATCAGGGCAATCCATGAAGCAATCTTGGCCCTTCACCATGACACCTTACCAATCCATATCTTAGCGCCCAACTTGGATGGAGAATTCTATGATGTCGTCCATCTTGGAGAGAGTCCTAGATTAGCCCAAGAGCAGGAGTCCAAGATGCCTAGAGCAAGGTCTCTAGGAGTTGTTGCCTAAGAAAAACAAATACTAGTCTTTGTAACCCTTACATCTCTGGTTGTTGGTCTATAAATACTCCATCAACCTCCCTTGTATTATTAATGAATTATTGGTGAAATAAAGCCAACATTATGTTAAATTTTCTTTGCTATGTGCATCACGGGGTGTGAGGCCCTTTTCTTTTGTTCTTCGGAGTATCGCGGGATGTGAGGTCCTTTTCTTTTGTTCATCAAAACATCGTGAGGTGTGAGGCCCTAGTTATCCTACTTATCCAGACACCGGAAAACCCTAGCCGCCCTCTTCATTCCCTCTTCTCTTTCACTTTTCCATCCTTTTTCTTCTTTGTTTCTTTCTAACTGATCAATCTTCCTTTGTTGAGTGATTGCAGGTGATCAAGGATTAAAGTCAGGTGTTCTTGCCTTGGAACCGATATCATGAAAGATCGAAGCCCGAAAATCGAAATCTTGAAGCCCTGCCATGAGATCCTGAGAGTTCCAACAGATCTACTTCAGAGAAAAAACTCTTCGTTGGTAAAATTCAAAAAACCCTTCCCTACTCTTTAGTTTCTGATCTTTTAAAAGTAAATCCTAGTTTATAATGATTTCTTAGCCACCATATCCTGATTTTTTTAGTTACTTTGTTAGATCTACTTGTGCAGGTGTAAACTAGTTGACTAGTTCCTTAATTGCATACTTTGAATCTCTAAAAATCTAAAAATTATAAAAAATCTTAATTGCTATTTTTCACTTTTAATTAGGTTAATAATCAATAGATTAGGTTTTCATAATTATCCCACATCATTTTGGTATCAGAGCGAAGGTTAAACTAGGGTTTAACTACTAGTTCTGAAATTTTTGCATACCTGTTTTTCACTGTTAATTAGGTTAATAATCAGTAGATTAGGTTTTCATAATTATCCCGTATCAATTTTGGTATCAGAGCGAAGGTTAAACTAGGGTTTAACTACTAATTCTGAAATTTCTGCATACCTAGAACTAGGCTTAAATTAAATTACATAAAACCACCATTTAAAAAATTCAAAAGAATTGGTAATAAATTTTTTGTTAATCCTCTGTTAATCCTTTTTTAATCTCAGAAAAAATCAGATAAAAAAACTTATTATTTGCTATTTTTTGGTGGAAGAAAATCACGCCTCCTGAGTAGGTATACGCAAGTATACTGTCATGACCCATAGGAGTAATGAGCTACAGCCGGACATGATATCCCGAGATCGAATTAGATCTAAAATTTAATTTTGAGATAAAAAAAATAATTTTAAATTTTTTACTATTTTTAATTATTTTATAGCTTCATTGCATATTAGGGTTTCATCTTGTGTGTGCATCATCAAGTAACCAAATCTTAAGGGCACTTGAGCATCTCAGATTAGGGCAGGATCTCATCACCTGTCCTGGGCCCACAATAACCTTTTTTTGCATCCAAGCCCTACCAAATTAAAATCAATGAGACTTAATTTACTCTAGTGAGCTAGGGACACCAACAGGTCAGGTTTCAAGTATTGTGTGAAAGCTAGTGCACCCAATCCTTTGATTATCACTTGAATCTGGTGTCTAAGGCTAGAGGTCCAGAGGCAAACGTCCTAAGCGATTTCGTGGTTCTTAATTAGGACCCTACGAGAGCAGGAGGAGCCTCCCATGACCCCATCTCTTACCTGGCCAGTGGACAGGGTAATTGCTGAATTGGTTATAAATTAAGCTAACCCATTCTACTTGAGCTCTAGGTCTAGGAAACTCTAGTTCGATTTTCTTGTGTGATTGCATTGCATGTCTACTAGATCAGGTACACCATATTAACCCCAACCCCAACCTAGTCTAACCATGGATTATAACCTTGAAACCTTTCTGAGGTTCATGACTGAACAATTTGCCGTGGTGAATAATAAGTTTGATCGAATTAATAGATGACCGATTAGGTAACCTAGAGAAAACCCATAAGACCCGTGCTAAACCTAAACTTGAGACACCCTTACCCACACCATCCAACCCTAGGATAGCCCCTCACCATGACCCAATCTAGGATCTTAGTTCGAAGAGACCTTTAGAACAATGGCAAAGGCCCAGTTACGGACCCAAGCCTGTATCTGAGCACATACCCCTGTCTTATGAACCTAGCTCCTACGAACCCAGATCCATGATACCTATAGATCTGATTTCATATCCTATGAACCTAAGGAACCCATAATCCCTAGGTATCATCCTAGTACTAGTCAGGTTTCTCTTAGTCAACCGAAATCCCATAGGATTAGCACCTCTGAGTGCAAGCTAAGTCTTAGTCAGGTACCCCTTAGTCAACCCACCCCTGCTATCCCAGATATTCGTCAATTTTTTCTTAGTCGACCCACTCTTACTATCCCATTGATTCACAAGGATGACATTGAAGTAAAAGTGTATGAAGTTGAGGTGAACTTAGTGGATGAGTATGAAGGAGAAGAGGAGATATCTATGGTTGACCTAAAATTAGCTGACCCGATAAACACCCAGACTGAAGCCAGCCCAGAGTTAGTTGACCCTGACCGTACCCTGACTGAAACTATATTGGTAGGATCCTTAGAAATAGAGATCCATGAAGAACCTAACCCTACTGCTGAGACTTTACTTGAGGAAATACTAGAAGAGACTCAAGTCATAGAAATTAGTCCTAAAGTAATTAGTGAGGACATGATTTCCTTAGTCCAGTACCCTCAGGAAGACTTCACCCCTGTGGTCCCAATTGAAGATCTATTTCCTGAAATTGCTAACCCATTCTTTCATAAAGTGGACCCTTTATTCCCTTTAGGTGTGAATCAATGTCCAGCCCTTAAGGTCAACTCCGTTAGTTTAAAACTAATCCATGAGCCCTTTTCTTATTTCCTACCCTACCAAGTCACCCCCGAATCCACTTCTTACTCTTTACCTTTTTCTGAAGCTTTCCACATTTCAAGGACCATTAGTTTAGATTTTGTAAAGGTTAGCATGTTGCATACATTCATTGAGCATGTTAGGTTTGCATCATATTTCTGAAAAACACTATGACATCTATTAGGAATTCATGCCAAGTTTTCATCAGCATGTCACCCACCAACCAAGGGTCAAACCCAGTTGTAGTTTAGGGTTTTCATGCATGTCAATAAGAAAAAGAAAAAAGAAAAAAAAGAAAAAAAATTCAAAGAATACAATGAATGAGACTTTGTCATGGTTAGACTAGGACCTGAACGGTTCCCACTTAGAACCATGAAAAAGTTCCATGCCCGTAGTAGTGGACTATACAAAGTAATTAGAAAAATTGGACCTAATGCCTACATGCTTAAGTTGCCACCTAA
This sequence comes from Areca catechu, assembly GCA_021397845.1. Lineage (NCBI taxonomy): Eukaryota > Viridiplantae > Streptophyta > Magnoliopsida > Arecales > Arecaceae > Areca > Areca catechu. The sequence continues at coordinate 181,978,863 of CM038050.1, forward strand.
ACTAGGCATTAGTCCTACTTTCAACGTTTCAGACCTTATTGAGTATAGGAAGCCAACATTGATTCCTAGTGAGCCATTTAGGCCTGATCCAATCCTTGAGAGTGAGCCAACCCATGTGTGTCCACCTACTATACCACCAGCTCGGAGAGATAGGATCGAGCGGATCTTGGATGACAAGATTATCGCTACTCGGGGCAAAGATTATCAATGATATTTGGTTCGTTGGCAAGGACAACCCAAGACTGATGATTCTTGGATCATCAGAGAGGACTTGCAGAGAGTTGACTCAGACTTACTAGAGTGCTATCGTAGCGAAGTTGACCCATACTCGACAGGGTCAAGTTTCTCCCACCCGGGGAGAATTGGTGCAGACACCAGGGCCAGAAAAGATCGACAGGTCGAACCCACATCGCTGTGGATCACTTATGAATAAAGCCCTAAATCCAAACCCCTTTTCTTCTATAAATATTTTATTTTAAATTATGTTATTTAGGTTTAGTTGGGTTTAATCCTAAACCCTAATTGAGTCAAATCCTATTTATCAGTTGTGTCAAACCTATTTATCCAATTGAGTTGTAAATGGTCCAGTGTTAGTCAGCTCTTTTTACCAACTGTAATTAGGATTTTTATTTTTTAAGCCTTTTGGACCAAACCCTTTATACCAAGTTGAACCACATATTTACATGTCTTGCCTTTTGATCAAATTGGGTTCCAATTGATCAAGTGGGCCTTTAGTTATTTAGTTGGTTTAATTAGTTTTGAGTCTTGTAATTATTAATTAATTTAGTTATTGAGTCCTATAATACAAGGAGGATCCAATTGAAGACCCATGTGACTTCATGTGCACTCAAATCAAGATCCATGTACACCTAAATCAAGATTTCATGTAACTTCATGTGCTAAGTCAAGCCTTGTGCTAGCCTAACCAAGTCTTGGCACCACCTTTTCAAGGTTTTTGGACATCACTTGCTACATCACCCAGGACATTATCAGATGGCATGTCACTTATGTTTGGACATCCCACATGCCATGTCTTTTGTCTTTGGTCGGCCAAATGAAAGCAAGAATTGGTGCCACTTAATTTTAAGATAAGTAAATGAGGAGTCTCCAAATTGACGCCCTCCCGCTCAAATGCTTCACGCCAAAATTCCAAGGAGTCGGCCAAGCTTCTCTTCATCTCTTTGAAGCCAACTTCCAAGAGTTTCAAGCCAAGTTGATTGCCCAAAGTGAAGGAAATTCAGTGGCTTTCTACCTCCAGTGTTTTGATCAAACATGTTCCAAGTTGCTTAAGATTAGAGAACTCAAGAATCCTATAAGAACTCCTAAGTTTTCTTCTATCCAGACTGAAGAGTCCACCATCCTGTAGGAGCCCACATCATCCAGACTCCAGAGTTCAGCAATCAGGGCAATCCATGAAGCAATCTTGGCCCTTCATCATGACACCTCACCAATCCACATCTTGGCGCCCAACTTGGATGGAGAATTCTATGATGTCACCCATCTTGGAGAGAGTCCCAGATTAGCCCAAGAGCAGGAGTCCAAGATGCCCAAAGCAAGATCTCCAGGAGTTGTTGCCTAAGGGAAACAAACACTAGTCTTTGTAACCCTTACATCTTTGGTTATTAGTCTATAAATACTTCATCAACCCCCCTGTATTATTAATAAATTATTGATGAAATAAAGCCGATATTCTATCGAATTTTGTTTACTATGTGCATCGCAGGGTGTGAGGCCCTTTTCCTTTGTTCTTCGAAGCATCGCGGGGTGTGAGGCCCTTTTCCTTTATTCTTTGAAACATCGCGGGGTGTGAGGCTCTAGCTATCCTACTTATCCAAACACTGAAAAACCCTAGCCGACATCTTCATTCCCTCTTCTCTTTCACTTTTCCATCCTTTTCCTTCTTTGTTTCTTTCTAACTAATCAATCTTCCTTTATTGAGTGATTGTAGGTGATCATGGATTAAAGTCAAGTGTTCTTGCCTTGGAACTGATATCGTGGAACATTGGAGCCTGAAGATCAAAATCTTGAAGCCCTGCCGTGAGATCCTGAGAGTTCCAATAGATCTACTTCAGAGAAAAAATTCTTCGTTGGTAAAATTCAAAAATACTTCCCTACTCTTTAGTTTCTGATCTTTTGAAAGTAGATCCTAGTTTACGGTAGTTTCTTAGCCACCAAATTCTAATTTTTTTAGTTACTTTGTTAGATCTACTTGTGTGGGTGCAAACTAGTTGACTAGTTCCTTAATTGCATACTTTGAGTCTCTAAAAATCTGAAAATTATAAAAAATTTTAATTATTGTTTTTCACTATAATTAGATTAATAATCAGTAGATTAGGTTTTCATAATTGTTTCGCATAAAAGGGTATAATAATTCCATAAAAATATATCATAATTGTTATGAAGGGGAGTAATAATTCTATGAAGGATATATCTAGGTCATTTTTATCTCCGTGCTATATTATGATATCTTAAGAGTCATAATATAAGCAAAGGATGATAGCAAGACGTGGAAGGATGGGTTAAAAATTTTAGTTTAACATTTTCTACTGGGATATCATAATTTTTATGAAGGGTTGCTATAATTTTTAAGAAGGGATCGGATGTCATAATTCTGTTTCCGTATATATTCAATTTTTTTTTTTCTAGGTAATATATTATGGCATTCTGGAAGTCATAATTCAGGTCATGAATGATTAAAAGTTCTAATAGTAGGGGTTAATGCATTCAATTTTTTGTTTCATGTTAGAGTATCATAATTTTTGTAAAGGTATGTTATAATTTTTAAGAAAGGGTGTCATAATTTTATTATCATATATATTCATTATCTTTTTTCTCTATAGTATATTATGATATATTGGAAGTTATAATTTAGGCCATGAATGATAAAATATCTTGATAGGATGAGTTAACGCTTTTGGTTTCTTATTTTGTATTGGGGTGTCATCAATTTTGTGAAAGATTATCATAATTTTTAAGAAGGGAAGTCATAATTATATTTTTGCACATCTTTATCATCTTTTTTTCTCTATGATATACTATAATATTTTAGGAGTCATAATTTAGACCTTTGATGATAGAAATCCTGGTAGGAAAGGGTAATACCTTCAATTTCTTGTTTTATGCTGAAGTGTCATAATTTTTATGAAAGGATATCATATTTCTATTTATATATATATATATCATCTTTTTTTCTTGATGACATATTATGACATTCTTAGAGTCTTAATTTGGACCATAGGTGACAAAAAGTATTGGTAGGAGGGATTAGTGTCTTCAGTTTTTTATTTTATATCGGGATATCATAATTTTTGTGAAGGGTTATTATAATTCTATTTCTATATATATTCATCATCTTTTTTTCTTTGTGGCATATTATGATATTTTGATAGTCATAATTCAAGTCACGGATGATAGAAAGTTCTAATAAGATCGGTTACTACTTTCAGTTTCTTGTTTTATACTGGGATGTCATAATTTTTATGAAGGGATGTCATATTTCTATTTCTATATATATTAATTATCTTTTTTTTCTCTTGATATATTATAATATTTTGGAAGTCATAATTCAGATCATAGATGACAGGAAATATTGGTAGGAGGGGTTAATATCTTTAGTTTTTTTTATTTTGTATCAGGATGTCATAATTTTTATAAAAGGTGTCATAATTTTTAAGAAGTGATCATAATTCTATTTTTGCATATATATTCATCATCTTTTTTCTTTCATGGCATATTATAACATTCTAGAAGTCATAATTCAGGCCACAGATAATAGGAAGTCCTAGTATGAGGGGTTAATGCCTTCAATTTCTTATTTTGTATTGAGGTGTAATAACTTTTGTGAAGGGATATCATATTTTTGTTTCTATATATATTCATCTTTTTTCTTCTATGACATATTACGATATTTTGGGAGTCATTATTTAGACCAAGGATGACAAGAAGTCTTGGTAGGCAAGGTTAATACCTTTAATTTTATAGTTTATTCCAGGATATTATAATTTTTATGAATAGATGTCACAATTCTATGAATATGTGTCATAATTATGTTTCCCTATTTTGGTGACATAAATTAATTCCTGAAATCATATGCTAAAATAGCATATCATAATATTACCAAAGTAAATCATATATCGAATATATGATGTTGCCGCCAAGACCGTCGTGGCTCGTAGCTGTTGCGTCGAAGTGTGCTCCTCTCGTTGCCTGGCGATCCTCTGCTACTAGACCTGCGAAACAGGGATTAGTGATCCAGGTCGAGGTTTCCGGCGGGGGCACTCCGACGGTCAAGTCAATGACGATCCAGGAAAATAGATCCTCCTGGTCGGGCCCCTCTTGATGGACTCCACACTAGGAGGAGTGAAAGATGTGTCAGTGAAGGAGAAAAGCAGCAGGGGGAGAGTGATAGCGGGGACAGAGGGGTTTCCTGTTCCTTCGCTTCTCCTTGTTTCCCGGCGACTTTCCTTCTACTGCGGTGTTGGTGGTGGTGCTTCACTCTCTTGGCTAAGCTTGCGTTTGTGTTAGTGGTGACTGTAGTTCTTTTCCACTGGTATGTTTTTTTGTTGTTACCTCCCTCCTTCTGGGGGTGCCGATCATTCTTTGTAGTTGAAAACTGGCCGTTGGGAGTCTACCTCAGGATCCTCGCTGGGTTGGCAGGCGCATGGGGCAGGATTCCGTGTCGTGGACGGGATGCCTTTCCTGACAGGTGGTAGGGGGAGCTTCCATTCCTTCTGACATCCTTTCTGGTTGCTCCATTTCGAAAAGTTTGGCAGAGCCTCGATCTGAGGGCCATCGTCCTAGGGGTGCGTGCTCGCTGGCTGGCCCATCCCTTGATAGTACGGCTGGATAGGTAGTTATGGCGGCATGGGGGGTGCCGTTCCGTGGTCCTCGGGCGGCTTGCTGGTGTCCTGGGATGACAAGGCCTGCTCCGGTCTGGACGCTCCGAGCTCGTGCGGTCACCTTGGTGGAGGAGGGGAGAGTGCGGGCCTGGTCTAGAGGGCGCGCGCTCGGAGAGGCTCCACATCGGCGGGCGAGCTCCTTACTTGACCTCGACCGCAGGGCTCAAACCTCTGAGGGTCATGCTCTGGAGGGCGGAGGATGGACTCGGTCCAGAGGGCACGCACTCGGAGAGGCTCCACATCGACGGACGAGCTCTTGGCTCGACCTCGACCGCAGGGCTCAAACCTTCGAGGGTCTCGCTCTGGAGGGCGGAGGACGGACCCGGTCCAGAGGACGCACGCTCGGAGAGGCTCCACATCAGCGAGCGAGCTCTTGGCTCGACCTCGACTGCAGGGTTCAAACCTCTGAGGGTCTCGCTCTGGAGGGCAGAGGACAGACCCGGCCCAGAGGGCGTGCCTCGGAGAGGCTCCACATCGACGGGCAAGCTCTTGGCTTGACCTCGACCGCAGGGCTCAAACCTCCGAGGGTCTCACTCTGGAGGGCGGAGGATGGCTCCGACCTAGGCGTCAAGCTCATGAGCTCGACCTGGCGGAGGACTGAGCTCGATTTGCTGTCCTGGGGAAGCTCGGCTCAACTCGGCAAGGTGCTCTGAACCGAGGAGTCATCTTGGTGTCCGCCGTGGCGGCCTCTCTTAACATGGCGCCCGTCAGCTACCCACGTCAGCGGCCTCGCCACATCATTTGACCCCACTCCCGAGGCTCGTTAATGCACGGCGCTCGGGACGAAGGGAGTAACTGTAATGCTGACGTAGAGAGGCGAAAATTCGGTGCAATGATGGCCGCGGTTGCTGGCGCTTCAAGGGATGGCCCCGCAGGCCAGTGCAGGGGTGCCGCGTGGCCATGTCCAAGGAGCAATTAATGCTGGCACAGAATTCTGAGCGGCTAAGACTCCTTTTTCACTGATGGGCAGCACGTGGCACAGATCCGTTGGCGAGGGGGTCACAACAGTGCAGATTTGACATGCCTTTTCGAAGTGAAAGGAAAATTTTCTCACCCAAAACTCCCTTTCTTTCGAATCCTTCACGCTCATTGCCGTGTTCAGGCCTTTCTTCCCCCGCGATCTGCATCCGTTCTTCTCTCCTCTAGGGGTAGGCTCCTTCCTTCTCGATTTAGTATGTCTTGCCCTAAGTCTTTTGCCCGAAGGGTGGTGCTCTCCTCCTCCGATGAGGAGTCGAAGGGGGAGCAGTTTAGAATTAGTATGAGACCAACCCTTCTTGCCCCTCCAGTATCCGTTGGGGAGCTAGAGGTCGATCCTCCCCCTCCTATCAGTCCTCCTATTTTGCTTGAACCAGCCCCCGAGTCTGTCCGGTCAATAAGTCTGGGTGGGGTTGCGTCAACGATTTTCGCCACGGAGCTGGAGGCCATCCGGGACACCTATGGGATCCCGACTTCCATTTGACTCATGGTTCCCCGACCCGGGGAACGGGTCACTTCTAGTGGCCCAGGGCGTCTCGCCTTCTATGAGGGGACTTTTTCCGAGGGTCTCTGATTCCCCTTCCATCCTTTCTTTTTGTCTGCTCTAAGCAATTATCGTCTGGTCCCCGCCTAGTTGGTGCCGAACGCCATCAGGGTGATCTTCTCTTTCATTGTACTTTGCCACGTCCACGGGTTCGTTGCCCGGTTCTCCCTGTTCAGGGCATTCTTCATCCTGAAACACCACCTGACCGAGGACGGGTGGTGGTCTTTGTCTTCTCGCCCGAAGGGTATTAAGTTCGAGCTTTCCTCTTCCATCAAGGGATGGAAGAGCAAGTTCTTCTTTGCGGACATCGAGGGGGTCGACTGGGTCTGGAACGAGCCGGACCGGTCCCCAAACCGGATCTCCACAGTCAAAGCAGCCGACCAGGACGACTACGATCAGTTTCGCACTGCCCAGATCCCTTCCTTGGAGGTCCTGCTATCAGAGCAGAACCTTCTCGATGCCAAGGTTGACTCGTCGGCGGGGCCAGGTAAGTTCAGCTTCCTCATTCACATGCATCTTCCCTTTTCTCTATTTTAGGCTAACCTTCCAAGCTCTTGTGTGCAAGGTTGATTCTTCCGGAGGGCGAGCCGTCGTCGGTCTTCAGGAAGAGGCCGCCCACTGGGGTGGTCGCCGAGCCCCCTTCGAGGCGGGCCCAGGTTGAGGGAGTGCCGGTGTTTGCACCTACTGTGCCAACTGCCTCGAAAGGAAAGGGGGTTGTGGGAGCCCCTGTGCGACGGGCAGAGCCGCAGGCAGAACCCCCTGTCCTGGAGCCAGTGGTAGCCACCTAGCTGATGCCGTTGCTGCTGCTGTTCCGCCCCACTCTCCGGGTTCGGTGATGACCGAAGTTGAGAGAGGAGAGCTCCGCCCCAGAGACCCTCCGACAATGGGGATTCCGGTTATGATGGTGCCAGGTCCTCGACCGGTCTTCGGGAGTCCTGCCGCTGGAGTGGCAGGCGCATCTACACCTCGGGAGAGCAGGACGGACGAGGCGAGGCACCGCCTCCCATTCAAACTGGGGCCGGAGAGCTCCTTGGCTGACAACTGCGCGCTGGCCTACCGCATGATGGACTTCTCCATCCAGCAGTGCGACCGGGAGGAGATGGATGGGTTGCCGATTGGAGCCTTGATTGACAGCATTTTTCCCCATCTCTATACGGTAAGCAACCTCGCCCCCTCTTTCTCTTCTCTTTTTCTTCTCTCTCCTTCTTCTTCTTTTTTTGTTTTGACCTTCCATGTAATGCAGATGGGTGTTGAGGCCCTCTTCATCAGGAGCTACTACCGAAACTGGGAGCAATCTGCAGCAGGTGGCCAAGATCGCACCGTTAAAGACCGATCTGAAGGGGAAGGTCGATTCCGAGGAGGTGCTTGACCGGCGGGTCAAGGACCTTGAGAAGCAGCTCGTCGACTCCGAGGGATGAGCAGAGGAGCTCCAGGAGAAACTTGACCACAAGCAGGGGGAGTCGAGGAAGAAGGCTAAGGATCTTGTCGACTCTAGGCAGAGGTTGGACGTGGTCATCGCCGAGGCGGCCCGGCAGAAGAGGACCGCCCAGCCTCTCTAGGCTCGACTGATGGCAGAGGAGGAGAAGTCAGTCGCGGCTCAGAGGGCAGCGGATGAGGCGGCCAAGTCGGTCACGGATGCCAGGCACGAGGTGGTCGCAGCAAAGAAAGAAGCCGAGGAGGCGGTTGAAAGGTACAGGGCCTCGAAGGAGTTCCTCACCGAGATCCAGCAGACGACGTCGGACTCCTTCTTCAAAGGCTTCATGTACCTGCATCGCCTGGTCGAGGAGTTCATTTTGGCCAAAGGCCGTGGCTACCTTGACTACCCCGGCACTTCAGGCCAAGAGGCGGGCGATGAGGAGGCCGCACCAGCTGAGTCTGGGGCTGCGCGATCAGAAGCTCCTGCTGATGGAGACTCCCAGCCCAGCGACCCGGCTAGCGAATAGTCACTTTTTGTTTCTTCTTCTGTATTTAGCTGGACCACTCGGCATGTCGGGGGCCCATAGGATGCTTGTAATTGATACTTAATCAATGGAATGCAATGATTTTTTGCAATTGTTTCTCTTGTTTGGCTCCTCCCCTCCTTCACTCCCTTTCCACTTTCGTCTTTCTTTTTAATGTATGGGGAGATCAGAGAGGGTGCCTAAGAGCTGCTGAGCTCGGCGGTCTCTAGGCCGAAGATCTGAGCTCCGGTCCCGAGCTGGTTCCCGGAGCTGGGCTCGAGGACAGTGGTCGCTGAGAGCTACTTGGCTCGAAGTTCTCTTGGCCGGAGGTCTGAGCTCCGGTCTTGAGAAGGTGTCCTGGAGCTGGGCTCGGGGACGATGGTTGCTGAGAGCTGCTTGGCTCGAAGTTCTCTTGGTCGGAGGTCTGATCTCCGGTCTTGAGAAGGTGTCGTGGAGCTGGGCTCGGGGACGATGGTTGCTGAGAGCTGCTTGGCTCAAAGTTCTCTTTGCCAGAGGTCTGAACTATGATTTTGAGAAGGTGTCCTAGAGTTGGGCTCGGGGATGATGGTTGCTGAGAGTGGTAGCTTCGATGGTGTCGTATTTTCTTCTTGTTCCCTCTTTCTTTCCTTCCCCACTCTTCTCTCGTTCATTTTTCATTCATCTTTCATTTTTCTCTTTTCATTCATTTTCATTTTTCATTTTTTATTTCATTTTTTTTTTAGAGTGGGGAGATCAGAGGAGAAGAGGTTGGTTGGACCCCCGTTTTGTTCTCTTTCTTTCCTTCCCCTCTCGCCTTCTTTTCGAGTGGGGAGATCAGAGAAGGGGGTTGCCGGGCTTCCCCCCTTTGTTCTCTTTCTTTCCTTCTCCTCTCGTTTTCTTTTCGAGTGGGGAGATCAAGGAAGGGGAGTTACCGGTCTGATTGCCTTGGAGCTAGGCTCGAGGCCTTCCTGGATGTGGAGCTAGGCTCGGGCCCAGGGATTGCCTGAGATCTTGGCTCAGGTCTTTGGCGCCTTGGAGCTAGGCTCGAGGCATTGATGGGGGCTACGTGGCTCCATGATCTCTCGGCGCCCTGGAGCTGGGCTCGGAGATGTTTGAGATGGAGAGCTGCTTGGCTCGAGATTCTCTTGGCCGGAGGTCTGAGCTCCGGTCTTCAGTTGGCATCCTGGAGCTGGGCTCAGGGACGTGGATAGTTAAGAGCTGCGTGGCTCGATAGTTCTTTGACGCCCTAGAGCTAGGCTCGAAGGCGTCATCAATCGGGAGTAGCGTGGCTCCTTGACCCCTTTGGCATCCTAGAGGTGGGCTCGAGGATGCCATTGGCATTCTCCTGCAAGACAGACAGACACTTGCACAGGAAAAAACCATTGTTATTTGTTGTTGGGAAACCTTACATCATTGATAGTATTTTCGCAAGTTGCAGGCATTCCATGTCCTGGAAAACCTGACACCGTCGAGATCATCGAGGTAGTAGGCCCATTGTGAGAGGGCTTCAGCCACTTTGTAGGGGCCCTCCCAGTTTGGGGAGAGCTTGCCGCACTCCCTAGGCTGGGACGCCTCCGCCCGCCACAGCACCAGGTCTCCGAGCTTGAAAGCTTTCGTCCGGATACGGGCATTGTAGTATCAGGCCACTCTTTGTCGGTAGGCTGCCATCCATAGGCGGGCTTTGTCCCTCACTTCTTCAAGGAGGTCTAGGTTGAGAAGAAGGTGCACCAAGTTCCACGCTTCGTCATACTGCTGCACCCGCAACGTAGGCACACCGAGCTCGACGGGGATGACTGCTTCGGCACCGAAGACGAGGCTGAAGGGTGTTTCATTGGTCGCCATCCTGGATATTGTGTGGTAGGCCCACAGGATGCTAGGGAGCTCTTCTGCCCACAGGCCCTTAGCTTGATCCAACCTGGTTCGGAGCCCTTGGAGGATGGTCCGGTTGGTCACCTCGGCCTCCCCGTTTGTTTGGGGGTAAGCTACTGAGGTGAACTGGTGTTGGATGCCATGGGCTATGCAGAACCCTTCGAACTCGCAGTTGTCGAACTGTCGCCCGTTGTCGATGATGATACAACAGGGGAGTCCGAAGCGGCAGATGATCGACTTCCAAAAGAACTGGCGGACATTGGCTTCCGTGATCCGAGCTAGTGGCTCTGCCTTGACCCACATGGTGAAGTAGTCGATCGCCACTAGCAGGAACTTTCGATGCCCTGATGCTGGGGGGAACGGTCCCAAGATGTCCATTCCCCACTGGGCAAAGGGCCAAGAGGCTGAGAGCTAGGAGATCGGTGTGGCTGACTGACACTGGATGTTGGCGTGGCGCTGGTACTTGTCGCACCTTTTGACGAAGTCGGCTGCATCCTCACTTATGGTCTCTCAGAAGTACCCCTGGCAGAAAGCTTTGTAGGCCAGTGTCCTCCCTCCCATGTGATTCCTGCAGAGGCCTTCGTGTATCTCTTGGAGCACAAAGGTTGCCTCGGCGGGCCTGAGGCATCTCAGGATTGGGTAGGAGTAAGATCGCCGGTAGAGTTGGCCCTCCATCAGGACGAACCGAGAGACCTTCTTCCTAATGAGGACGGCTTCCGCGCAGTCTTCTGGCAGGGTGCCGTCAGTGATGTATCGGATGTACTTATCCATCCAGCTCAGCTCGGGGGTGACTTGATGCACCTCCGTCGGGTTGTCGTAACTGGGGTTTTCAAGGTGCTCGTTATAGGCACGTCCCAGCGACGAGTCTGGCAGGGTCGCGAGTCTGGACAGCGCATCCGCGCGAGCATTCTCTCCTCAAGGGATGTGGAAAATGCTGAAGCACCGGAGGCTTGCCGTGCTCGCGCGGACTTGCTCCAGATACTTCATCATCTGGGCGTCCCTTGCTTCATACTCCTCGAATACTTGTCCGGCAACCAGCTGGGAGTCAATGAAGACTTTCAAGTCCTGCACACCCAGTTCATGAGAGACTCTTAGGCCCGCGATGAGTGCCTCGTACTCCACCTGGTTATTGGTTGCGGCGAACTTGAAATGGAGGGTGCATTCCGCCACAACCCCATCAGCATTGGTCAGGATGAGGCCAGCTCCACTCCCACCGGAATTAGATGCTCCATCTACATGAAGAATCCATGGCTCTTCTCCTGGCCTGGGCTCCGTTGCTATCTGCTCCGGCTCATCGGCAAACCCGGTGCTAGGACTTGGACCTTTTGTGATGACCTCAGTCGATACGCTATGTCGAATTTGCTGAGCAGCAGGAACCACTTAGCCAACCTCCCGGATGTCTCGGGTCGGGAGAGGATGGTCCTCAGTGGCTGGTCTATCACCACCACTATCGGGTGTGCTTGGAAGTAGGGCCTGAGACACTTAGCAGACATTATTAGTGCAAAAATAAGTTTTTCGGAGCAGGTGTACCTGATCTCCGCATCATGAAGGATTTTACTGGTATAGTACACCGGCTTCTGAGATTTATCCTCGTCTGTACGGACGAGAACTGAGCTGATAGCTTTCGGTGTCACCACCAAGTACAGTAAGAGTTTCTCTCCCTCTTCCGGCCTAGAGAGCAGCGGAGGGGAGGCGAGGAAGTTCTTCAGCTCCTTGAAGGCTGTCTGGCACTCCTCGGTCCAGGTGAAGTCGTGCATCTTGCGCAGCATCTTGAAGAATGGCTGGCAACGGTCGGCCAATCTCGAGATGAATCTGCTGAGGGCAGCGATGTGTCCCGTCAGGCGCTGGACCTGCTTCTTGGAGGTTGGGTGTTCCATGTCGATGATGGCCTGCACCTTTTTGGGGTTCGCTTCAATGCCTCTTTGGGTGACCATAAAGCCGAGAAATTTTTTGCTACCACCTCGAAAGCGCACTTCGTCGGGTTCAGCTTCATCTGATGCTGCCCAAGCTGTGGAAGGACTCGACGAGGTCAGCTACGTGGCTCGAGTCTGGCTTGCTCATGACGAGCATGTCGTCCACATACACCTGCATGTTGCGGCCAATTTGGTCCTTGAAGACCTTGCTGACTAGGCACTGGTAGGTGTTCCCCGTATTCTTCAAACCAAAGGGCATCATCTTGTAGCAGTATGTCCCCTGGTCGATGACGAAGGCAGTGTGCTCCTCGTCCTCCAGATGCATGCAGATTTGATTGTATCCTGAGAACGCATCCATGAAGGAGAGCAGCCGGTGGCCCGAGGTGGCATCCACCAGCTGGTCGATCTTCGAGAGAGAAAAGCTATCCTTCGGGCAAACTTTATTGAGGTCAGTGTAGTCTACACAGATCCTCCATTTGCCAATATTCTTCTTGATCATCACCACATTCGCCAGCCAGCTCGGATACCAGACCTCTCGAACGAAACCGGCAGCCAGGAGTTTATCTACCTCTTCTTTGATGGCTGCCTGTCTCTCCGGGACAAAACTTCTTTTCTTCTGCCGAATAGGCTTGTGCTTTGGGTCGATACTCAGTTTGTGAGTAATGATGTCAGGGGGGATACTTGGCATGTCTGCCACCATCCAGGCGAACACAACCACGTTCGCCTGCAGGAATCCCAGCAATTGGGCCCTCTCCTCCTCGGGTAGCTGGGCTCCGATCTGCACCGTCTTTGCAGGATCATCTCCAAGCGGATAGGAAAGTAGACTCTCGACTAGGCCCCCTCGGGGGTCTTGTGCCCTTTGGTCGAGGTCGTTCGTGCTAGGGTGGTCCTAGGGGACCTTGGCCCCAGGGAGAGTCTGGAAGCAATGCTGCACCGGCTGAGGCGCTCCTCTGATCTCCCCGACACCATAGGGAGTTGGAAATTGTATAAGTAGCCTCTTGGTGGAGACAACGGCATCAAGTTGAGCCCGGGTCGACCCAATATTACGTTGTAGGCGGAAGGAAGCCTCACAACCGTGAAAGTCATCATGACGGTGCTCTACCGAGGTGGGGTTCCAGCAGTGACCGGGAGAGTGATTTCTCCTTCTATTCTCACAGAGTCACCCGTGAAACCGACAAGGGGTGTGTGCATGGGCCTAAGCTGATCGGGGGAAAGATTCATTCTAGAGAAGGCATCGTAAAAAAGCACGTCTGTGGAGCTTCTACTATCAACCATGATACGCTTTACAGGGTGCTTCACGATCGTCATTTCGACGACCATGACATCATTATTTACATTTTTCCCCCCGTCTTCCTCCTCCCTCATAAAGAGGAGTACATTTTCAAAGTCCCCTGCCCCCCGGGCCTTCTTGGACGCACGCGCTGCTCCCCAGGAGATCATACCCACCGGCTTCTCGGTGGGATGGTTGTCGATGGCCGGAGCTGGCGGGAGAGCGACGAGTGCCTGGGACTCCACTTGAGGTCTGCCCCCCACGAACCTCTTGAGGTAGCCTCTCTTGATGAGTTCCTCGATCTCCCACTTCAGGTTACGACATTCCTCGGTGTCGTGGTCGTGGTCGCGGAGGAAGCAGCAGTACTTCATCTTGTCACGGCTAGCGAAAGGCTTCAATGGAGGTGGGTGCCTTAAGTAGTCCTCATCCTCGATCTCCATAAGGATTTTTGTCTTTGGGACGAGGAGAGGGGTGTAGCCCTCCTCAGGAACAGGAGTTCCCCTCAGTCTTGGCCGGTCCCTCCGGGAGCTCTGAGCCTGGGGTGCTGGCTTCCAGGTCCCGGACACTTCAGCAGGGCCCGTCTTCTTCAGGGGTCCTCCGTCAAGCTCCCGCCTCGTACGGTCCACCTTCTCGGCGCGGATGTACTTTTGGGCTCGGAGAAGGAGCTCAGCATAGGACTTAGGGGGCTTCTTATCCAGCGAGTAGGTCAGGTGGGAGGTCCTGAGCCCTCGCTTCAGTACCAGCATGGCCACTGGCTCTTCAAGATTGTAGATCTCCAATGCAGCAATCTTAAAGCAGGCCACGTAGTCCTGTAGGGGCTCGCGGTCCTACTGCCGGATGGAGAAGAGGCTATCTGCCTCTCGTGGTAACTTCCTACAAGCACCGAAGTGAGCCATGAACTTCTGCCCTAGCTGGGCAAAGGAGGTGATGCTCTCCGACTCCAGACGGGTGAACCACACCCGGGCTGCCTTCCGGAGGGTAGTAGAGAAAGCGATGCAGAGGAGAGCGTCGGTGGCCCCCTGGACCCTCATGAGAGTCCGTAGCTTTCCAGGTGGTCCAGGGGGTCGGTGGTCCTATCGTAAGGATCCACTTGCGGCATCCGGAACTGGTTCGGGATCAACTTCGCTTGGATTTCTTAGGAGAATGGGGGACGGGTGTCGTAGCCCGCTGGCTCACTAGCGGAGCCAATCATGCTGGCAAACTGGCGAGCAAACTCTGCCAGCTTGCGCTCATGTTCCTCTAGGTGCCTGCCCGTCGCGCGCCTGGCGGCTTCATCGGTGGACCCCTCCGTTGAAAGAGACGGAGAAGGTGACATGGGTGCATGGCACCCATGGCCGGGGGTCTTACTTTTCTTGCCTCGGTGGGGTCTGAGCACCTCCCGCCCGAGGTTTGGTGAGCGGCTCTCTCCATCAGCAGAGCTGACTCGTTGTCTTTTCGCCGGAGCTTGATGGCTGCCCCAGTTGTCGGTGGTGGCCCGCGGCTGCGACGGTCTTCCTTGGAAGGAGCGCAGGCTGTCATGGGGAGCTACGGCATGGGCCACCGGGGTCCCTGGCTATTGGTGGGTAGCCACGGACTGATGCTGGTGCTGAAGCTGGCGCACTGCCGTGGCAAGAACTTGCATCTGCTAGGCCAGCTGGGCTTCTGGTGGAGGTGGCTGGACCGGAGCGAAGGCTCCACTTCTTGGCGGTGCGGGTTTCCCTGAGATGGGGAGTCCCCCGCCTGACTGGTGCAAGCCTCCCTTTCTCTTGTCGTTACCATCCTTCCGCCTGGCCTGCTTGTAGAGAAATGGAGGGCTTACCCGAACTCCCCCCTTCCTGGCATGCCAATCTGTTGCCGCCAAGACTGTCGTGGCCCGTAGCTGTTGCATCAAAGTGCGCTCCTCTCGTCGCCTGGCGATCCTCTGCTCCTGGACCTGCAAAACAGGGGTTAGTGACCCAGGCTGGGGTTTCCGGCGGGGGCACTCCAACGGTCATGTCAGTAACGATCCAGGGGAACAGATCCTCCTGGTCGGGCCCCTTTTGATGGACTCTGCACTAGGAGGAGTGAAAGATGTGTCGATGAAGGAGAAAAGCAGCAGGGGGAGAGTGATAGCGGGGACAGAGGGGTTCCCTGTTCCTCCGCTTCTCCTTGTTTCCCGGCGACTTTCCTTCTACCGCAGTGTTGGTGGTGGTGCTTCACTCTCTTGGCTGAGCTTGCGCTTGTGTTAGTGGTGACTGTAGTTCTTTTCTACTGGTGTGTTTTTCTGTTGTTACCTCCCTCCTTCTAGGGGTGCCGATCGTTCTTTGTAGTTGAAAACTGGCCGTTGGGAGTCTGCCTCGAGATTCTCGTTGGGTTGGCAGGAGCATGGGGCAGGATTTCGTGTCGTGGACGGGTCGTCTTTCTTAACAGGTGGTAGGGGGAGCTTCCATTCCTTCTGACATCCTTTCTGGTTGCTCCATTTTGGAAAGTTTGGCAGAGTCTCGATCCGGGAGCCACCGTCCTAGGGGTGCGTGCTCGCTGGCTGGCCCATCCCGTGGTAGTACGGCCGGACATGTAGTTATGGTAGCATGGGGGCGTCATTCCGTGGTCCTCGGGCGGCTAGCCGGTATCCTGGGATGACAGGGCCTGTTCTGGTCTGAGCGCTCCGAGCTCGTGCGGTCACCTTGGTGGAGGAGGGAAGAGTGCAGGCCCGGTCCAGAGGGCGCACGCTCGGAGAGGCTCCACATCAGCGAGCGAGCTCTTGGCTCGACCTCGACCGCAGGGCTCAAACCTTCGAGGGTCTCGCTCTGGAGGGCGGAGGACAGACCCGGTCCAGAGGGCGCGCGCTCGGAGAGGCTCCATATCGGCGGGCGAGCTCTTGGCTTGACCTCGACTGCAGGGCTCAAACCTTCGAGGGTCTCGCTCTGGAGGGCGAAGGATGGACCCGGTCCAGAGGGCGCACGCTCAGAGAGGCTCTACATCGGGGGCGAGCTCTTGGCTCGACCTCGACCGCAGGGCTCAAACCTCCAAGGGTCTCGCTCTGGAGGGTGGAGGACGGACCCGGCCCAGAGGGTGCGCACTCAGAGAGGCTCCACATCGGCGGGCGAGCTCTTGGCTCGACCTCGACCACAGGCTCAAACCTCTGAGGGTCTCGCTCTGGAAGGCGGAGGACAGCTCCGACCTAGGCATCGAGCTCGACCTAGTGGAGGACTGAGCTCGATTTGCTGTCCTGAGGGAGCTCAGCTCAGCTCGGCAAGGTGCTCCGATCTGAGGCGTCGCCTTGGCGTCCGCCGTGGCCGCCTCTCTTAACGTGGCACCCGTCAGCTACCCACGTCAGCGGCCTCGCCACATCATATGATATTATAAATCTCAACGGATATCACAAAATTATACAAGATTGTAGGGAAATTAAACTAATTATGCTCTCTTCTATGTTAGTTGACTGCATACATAACATCAAACTCCTCCAAAAATAGATCAAAAGATGATATGGTGGTTTCAATTATTTGTCGGACTACTTTCACTACTCGATGAAAAGTGTTCCTCTATCTTTTAACTGGTCTTTTTTTTTGTTTTATTCAGAAAATGTATCAACAGAAGTTTTGTTCTCTTTTTTTTTTGACTTCTTTGACTTCTTCTCGAGTCTATTCTTAATTCTATTCTCTCTTGGATGGCCTTTCATGATAATTTGATTAGGATCTTGGATAAGAAGTTGTGTACTTGGTCGAGCTGTACAATTAGCATTCATTACTCTTCTGAATAATGGTGTTAGATCATTCATCACTAAATTAAATGCTTCTTCGGATATGAAGGCTACCTTTGCAAGCTTCATTATCCAATAACTTATCAAAACATATCTACAATCAATAAGATGTCATATTTGTAATACGATTTTATTACATATAACAAATTTTCATAAAAATAAAATAAGACATCTCAATCTAAATAATTTGACTGCATATCAGGATTTTATGATATTTTTATCATAAAATTAAATATTGCAACCAAAATCATTGAATTGGTATTTCTTATCCATGCACCATCTCTTCAAGAAGTACTTCTCTTGAAATACTTCGCTTTGATGAATGACCAAAAGGCATACCTATATAAGTATCCCCTGAACTGAAAGGATTGGCATTGGTATTTGACCTTCTCCAAATGGTTACATATGAAATGATATAATTTTTTTATAATCTCCTTACTTATTTCATCAACTTTAATTCTCTTAAATAATTTTATGGAATTATATAGCATAGTTGCCAACTTCTTTAGTTAATTTTGTATTTGATGCAGTCATTTCAAAGATTTCAATCTAAAATTTTTTGAATATGCATCTTATATATTTGGTTGTTGCTTGCCGATCAAAAAATAAGGATGTCTTTAAAAAGGCATATGTTTATAATAATTTATTATCTTGTTCATGTTTTACTTCATATCTTTTTTCAAGACATCTTCATACTTATCGATGAATTTCATAAGTATAGTTCATAAATTTATAAACCCATCAAAGAAGTGATTAATGCTCTAGCTCCTCTATCAAAATGGCATGCCTATACAAGATTATAAAAAAAAGAAGCAATAAATATCCCCATATGTTATAACTTTATAAACATGCACATAAATCAAACATAATATCACAGGAACCTACAAAAAATATATTCTTAAAAGAAATTGGAATCTATTTATCCCAACATTCATAAAGGTCATTTAGCCAATTTATAGCCTTACATTCTTCATATTTTTTCATGAGTTGTACACACCTTTTCTCGAAAGCCTATATCATAACTATGCATATATTGACTCATCAAACTCAACTATAATTTGAAATTTGTGGTGAATATGTAGCCGATCATTTTAGGGATGTTCTTCAATATATGCCAAAAACAAAACTAATATCATACATTGAAGAAAATCTCCCTAACAGTAGTCTCGATTGCCTTATCTTGGTCGGTTATGATACTATTGGATGGTTGAACTCCATTTGCATATAGCCATGATTAAAATATCTATTTAAATATCTCAGTCCTCTCATCTGACAACAATGCACAATTAAATAAGGTAGACTGTCCATGATGGTTAACTTCAATAAATGGATAGAATAGCATTTGATATGTATTTATCAGATAAGTTAAGTCAAAAGTCAGAAACATTATCAAAGTAAGTACTTATTATTCTTTGGATGTACCTGAAGACAGTCCTAAACTATCTATTATCATTCAGGTCTGTCAGAAACATTATCAAAGTACTTATTATTCTTTGGATGTACCAGAAGACAGTCATAAACTATCTATTATCATTCAGGTCTAAAGTATAAAAAAAATTATATTTTTAACTTGTATTTATGTGAAATGGATTATCATTGATCGTGCATCTCCTTCTTTCAGCTGACTCTGACATTCCTAACAGAGAAAATTATGAGCATCCTTCTCTATGAAATCTAATTACCTTCTATCCCCTTCATTTTGGCGATAATAGAGTATATTTGAGTTATGGGTATATTCACAGCATGCATATTGCTAATCTCTATTTTTTTCAATGTGCCGATCCTTTTATGGGACCATAGATAACCAATAGTTAATATAGACAGCTCATGATTATGTTCTAGAAAAATATCATTCGATGTTCACTTACCATTCTTAGAATTTAGTCTTACTTTTATTGATATTTTATAATCAATTTTACTAGTATCCTTAGGATTCATGGAAATATTTACTTTTCTAGATTTTCTTTGCCTCTAACATGCTAGATGCTTGATGCATATTTTTTTGTTGTTGTTGGATCTATTACACATGGTTATGATTCCAAGATTAACTCTTCTTGCATATCCATTTTAGAAATTGTATACATCATTTGCTAAATTAAACTTCATTCCAATGTAAAGATCAACATAATCATTGTCTGCATTCAGGATTATAGGAGAATGTGCATTCTTTTGAACAACATCAAAAATCTCATCCAACTGATCATGTTGGATATTTTTTAGATTTATAATTTCAACATCATCTATAAAGATTTCTGTACAAGATCAATAACGTTGATGTCAATAGTTTTAGGTGACATTTTATCTAGAATATATTAATAATCACACTATCCATTAGCTAAAATATATCGCCCATAGTATAATAATATGGCCCGAAGATAATTTCTAAAAATATGAGTTTTAAATTTATGACATCCCTTTATAAAATTATAATACTCCTTCAAAAATTTATGACACCCTAATACAAAAAAAAAACTAAATGTTTTGATTCTCCTACCAAGACTTTTTATTTTCTGTTAGCTAAAATATAACTCTTAGGATATCATAATACGACACAAAGACAAGTTAACTTGAAAATATGAGAATTAAATTTATAACACCTCTTCACAAAATTTATAATATTTATTTATAAAAATTATGATACCCTAATATAAAATTAAAAAATAAATATTTTGATCCTCTATATCAGAATTTTTTTACTATTTATTGTCTAAAATATGATATTCAAAGTATAATAACATGGTTCTGAGACCACTTGAGCTGAAAATATTAGAAATATAACATACCAGTATACAATAAAAAAATAAAGATTTTGATCCTCTGTACTAGGGTTTTTTAACTGTCCATTAGCTAAAATATGATATCCAGAATATAATAATATAATTCAGAGATAAAAAATTTTTGAAAATATAAGATTTGAACTTATAATACCCCTTTATAAAATTATGACACCTTTTTAAAAATTTATAACACCCCAGCACAAAAAAAAAATTAAAGATTTTGATTCTCCTACCATGACTTTTCATCATCCATTAGCTAAAATATAATTTTCTGGATATCATAATATGATACAGAGTCAAGTTGACCTGAAAATATGAGAATTAGATTTTTGATATCTCGTCAAAAAATTTATAACACTCATTTACAAAAATTATGGCACTCCGGCACAAAATCTAAAATTGAATATTTTGATCCTTCGTAATGCGACTTTTCTACTGTCCATTGTCTAAAATATGGCATCTAAAGTATAATAATATGGCTCTGAGATAACTTAAACTAAAAATATTAGAAATATGATTATCCTAGTATAAAATAAAAAATAAAAGTTTTGATTCTCCGTACCAGGACTTTTTAACTATTTATTAGCTAAAATTTGACACAGAGTGTAAGAATATAGCCCAAAGATAAAAAAATTTTGAAAATATTAGATTTGAACTTATGACAATCCTTCATAAAATTATGATATCCCAGTACAAAATAAAAAACTAAAAATTTTGATTCTCCTACCAAGACTTCCCATCATCCATTAGCTAAAATATAATTCTCAAGATATCATAATATGGCATGGAGATAAGTTGACCTGAATATATCAGAATTAAAATTATGACACTCCTTTACAAAATTTATAATACTCATTCACAGAAATTATGATATCAAAGCATAAAACCGTAAACTAGTTATTTTGATCCTCCGTACCATAACTTTTTCACTATCCATTACCTAAAATATAACACCTAGAGTGTAATAATATAACCCTTAGATAACTTAAGCTAAAATATTAGAACTATAACTATCCTGATACAAAATAGAAAAAATGAAGATTTTGATCCTCTACACTATAACCTTTCAATTATCCATTGCTATAAATATAATACCTAGTATGTCATAATACACCATGGAGTCAACTTGACCTGAAAATATAATATTTAAACTTTTGACATCCCTTCACAGAACTATGATATCCCTTCAAAAATTTATGACATCCCTGTACAAAATGAAAAACTAAAGGTTTTGATTCTCTTACCAGGATTTTTCATCATCCATTAGCTAAAATATAACTTTCAAGATATCATAATACGGCACGAAGATAAGTTAACCTGAAAATATGAGAGTTAAAATTATGACACTTCTTCACAAAATTTATGATACCCATTTATAAAAATTATAATATCCTGATACAAAACTGCAAACTGAATATTTTGATCCTCCGTACTAGGATTTTGAACTATATATTATCTAAAATATGACTAATTGAAGAAGTTTGGCACTTTTGATATTCATGATATGACTTGGTTAAATTATTTATGATATCTTAGAGTATTATATAACTTTTTAATACATCAAATTCATCTAATTACCAAAACAATTGATATAATAAATGATATGTGAAAAAAATTTTAAAAAATAATCTATAAATAATTTTTTACTTTCTATTTGGGATTTGACATTTTACTCTGAAGTAATAAAGCAAGCCTTTAATTGTTTACTTCAACCTTGGACGTTACTTAATTTCTTAAACCCGATACCTAGAGCACTTCTCAAAGTGAGGAAGAATACCAAAAAAAATAACTTTCGAATGTTTTAGAATGTGCAAAATCCAATATAACATACTCTCTAAATATTTTATTGGAAAAGGATATTTTTGTCTACTTAAAATTTTTTAAAAAAGATTGATTGAATATTAATGCACGTCACATTAATAACGTCACATTAATAACAGACTATGCTCTTCCAATATTCAATGCAGGTCACTTCCTCTCCAAGATCAAGATCCAAAGACAGAATAAGAGGAGGTCCAGATCGCTTTACGGAGTACGATGGAAGAAGGCAAAGTGATATCAATCAACTTGCCAATGAAACTGCAGCAAATCAAATTCAGATGCTTTGTTACCATTTTTCTTTATAAATTTAGTTATTATTTTTTATAATTAAATTTTAATTAATATAAAATTTATTTTTATATAATTTAAATTCTTGTCTTTTATTTTTTTTACAAGTAAATGCTTAGAACTGACTGACAAAACATACCCGAGTTTAAATTCCTGTTCTTTTATATTTTTTAATTTTATTTTTCGATTTAAAATATTATTCTTTTCTTTTTATAAAAAGTCAAAGATTTCAAATCATTAAAATATACTATTTTTTCTATAGATTCGACATGACTTGTACTTTTTTTTAATTTATTAGAAATCGAATATTTAAATTGATAATCATAATGTCTTAATAATAACATTACGATCCTATTAAATTTTTAGCACCATTACTAAAAATTAACAACAATGTTCCATCCCATCACCCCAGCATGAACCTGTATTAATCACTAAAAGAGGATAGATCGATCCATTTAAATTTTCTATATCGCTTGAGGTGTATAAAGAATTTCACTATTGTCCATTTCTACAACACAAGCCGTGGGCCAGGATGCAGCGACCAAACTTCCCTGGTACGTGCCACGCCCTGCGCCACTCCTGCCGACGTAATCCCATTGCTCCCCTCCAAAGGAGGTGTCCTCCTCATGCTCCAATCTCGCAAACAGAAGAGAGCGAAGCTACAGGAAAGTGGTGTGATAGGGGGAATAACTCGCCGGCATCCGGCCGGGGTTGTTGAGCTCCCCGTTGACATGCGTGTGGAATTTATCTTGATATTCCCTGCATCATTCCAGTTATTCCATTCCACCATGTGAGAAAGGCCGGAATAAAGTAACGATGCCAATTCCAGGGCGCTGCGCCGCAGGAGAAACAGTGCGCTCCAAAAGGCATCAAATGAGTCTCATACGCTTCCTCGCGCTGCTTTGGATTCAAAATGCTATTTTGGCTCCTAACAAAAAATTATATCCCACGTAGCACGCACTTGATTGCTGTTCACATTGTCAATCACAATCATCCTTCTTTTTTCTTTTTTTTTTCTTTTCTTTTTTTTTTCTTTTTTTTATTTATTTTTTGACTCCATCCAATGAATGTTTATTCCATGAACCACCATAAAAATAAATAATCGTGATTGATGACTTTCACAACCATACGATGCATCTCATGGCAGATATAATTTCTTCCTGATAGCACCAACCTATTCCAAACCAGGTAGTCAACAATAACGTACTGCAAAGAACCCAAGGTGGCAACTCCACGTCCATGAATTTAATAATTGCAACACGTGGCTCATAATTAGTGAGAAAGGTACAAGGGAGAATATTTTTTTTATAAAACAAAAAAGGGATGGAGGGTGTTGACGCTGATCTCCATGGACCGGACAGAATATCTGGATCGCCGATTCATCTTCTTAGATTCCTTCAAAACAAATTTCTAACCGAAAATTTTTTGGTGGGGAACATTTCGATGCCTAAGCCAGTAAAGTTTGGACAACAGAATGGAGATTTCAAAAAAGCATAGATAAAAAAAGGAAGTAATCAAATTGACTTGACTTAAGGTAGTCTTAGACTTGCTTACCTAGGAGATCTCCTCTTACCTCCTTTTATAGTTATTGATTCAACTGAAAGTGGTTAATACTTTCTTGTAACTGATTGATTGCTGTTGGAGAAGTTAACTAGGATAACTTTTTCTTAGCTAATTATAGTTACTGTTGGTGGTTACTCATCTTGATCTTTATTAATGCCATGGCTATCAGTTATATGATTTGTTGGTTATAACAACCAGGCTGTTCTTGGTGGGCTTAAAGCTGATGGGCCTTAAGTCGAGGTGGATTAGCCGAATGCAGGTCGACCAGTTGCTTCAGAGTATGCTGATGGCCGACTGCCAGTCATATATTATCATCGACCGAAGTGCTATGCCGATTCGTTCTCATGTTGGACCGGTCCTCTTGCTACTGGGTCGATC
The DNA here is from genome assembly GCA_021397845.1 of Areca catechu. NCBI lineage: Eukaryota > Viridiplantae > Streptophyta > Magnoliopsida > Arecales > Arecaceae > Areca > Areca catechu. Next base: position 182,002,799 of record CM038050.1, read on the forward strand.
GGTCCAGATAAATTAATTAAATTTTTGATCCGGTAATTAAATCTCCGATCTGGTTTATCGTAACACTTGTCCCCCACTCCCAATTTTAAAGTAATTTTTGCTTTGAAAGATGGGAGTATTAATTTTTGTCTTCTTCCAATAAAAAAAAAAATTGCTAATAATGATAAATATCAGGCCTGGCTGGCCATAATAACTATTTCTCATTTTGAGTGTCATGCTCTGGATAGATGTCAGGCTCTCATTGGCTTCGAGAGAGTGGCATGGATTTAAGGGTCACGCCGACTCTTTTGATTTTGGTGCTTGGGATGACTCTTCGCCTTCGACCCGAATTATGGAACGTGGCATCATCACAACCATCCATCATCGTGTGAAGACTTTATCTTGGCTGTTAATCAGATTCTCGTGGATCAAGGCTAACAGGTTGGTTTTTCTCCCATCAAGTCGGTTTCCGTCTCTTAGTAGTTTATACCCATGATCGGCACAATTTGTACGTGGTGCGATTGGAGGCACTTCACATCTTATGAGGGAGATATCAAGGCCGTTGCTATCGTCTATATAAAGGGTATCCATCCCACAGAAAGAATCTTCTTGCCTTCATCTTCCTCACAGAGATCTCCATTTTTGCTTTGACTCTAGGTCCTTGTTCCTTCAAATTCTCCCATACCTCTCAGGTTAGAGATTTCTTCTTTTTCCTACCATGGTTAGGTCTCTAAAGGTTCCCACCACCGGTGAGCTTCCAACCGGTAGGAAAGAATGTGACTCTTTCGGCCTCGTAGGTCCTTCTAGAAAAAGGGGCACCATTGAGTTAAGACCTAAGTCCATTAGTAGTTTTGTGTCTTTCTCTAGGTTGGCCTCTTTGCGGGATTGTTAGAAAATCCCTGAGACCCTTCCACTGATGGTTCCTTACCCTAAGGAAAGAGTAAACCATCCTCCTCCTGGAACCATCTCGGTGTATGAAGACCATATGAAAGCTGGTCTTCGATTTTCCTTGCACTCTTTCGTCAGAGTTTTTAATATGTACTATATAATCCCGGCACAGCTGACTCCGAACAGTATTTGGGTCATCTATGCCTTCTTGATCCTTTGCCAACAGTTGAGTATAGAGCCTAGGACATCGCTGTTCAGTTCCTTCTTCATGCTGAAGAAGGATTTCCATGGCCAGGGGTGGTGGGTCATCAACCCTCGTCCAGGTCGGAAGTTTGTCACAAGGCTGCCATCCACTATTCACGAATGGAAGCCTTGTTTCTTTTTTCTATTTTTTGCATATCCCTAGGGTTTCAATATTAAGTGGAGAGAATCTTGTCTGACTGCCAATGATGGAAAGAAGGTCCTAAAGGCCGACTAGGAGGACTTCGAAAAGCTCTCGGGAGTTGAAGTTCCTCCGATAAGGGAGTTGCTGAGCAAGCATAACTTACATCTCACTCAGATCAGTATATTTCTGTCTTTAGGTATACTTCATAATATATGACTTCCGCTTTGCTTTCAATTACTTGTCAGCTGACCACCATTATCTTTTTGTTTTACAGGTAAAAAGTTGAAATCAGACTTCGGCAAGCTTCGTTAAGCTGCCCGCAAAAGGCCTATGCCAACTCTCTCAGTAGAGTCGAAGGGCAGGAAGAAAGCTCGGGCTGAAGAGGTCACAAGAAGTACTCCTGCAGAACCAAGGATGACGTCCAATGACGATGACATCTCGCTAACAGAGCTCCATTCCAAGGCTGCTACTCCGGCTCAAGCTCTAGAGTAGCCAATGCCAGCTTTGGCCGCTGATACGCCGCCACTTCAGCCTTCTCATCAAGATAGAGGCAAAGCCCCTTAGGCGGAGGAGGGGTCAAAGAGAGATAATCCTCCCGAGGGGGAGTACGAAGTGGACTTCACAATCTATTTTGACAGGAGGGGGCTGAAAAATCCTGACTTAGCCAAGAAGTTGATTAAGGCCACGCTCCTCCCAAAAGACTGGGAAGTAACCAAGAATCGTCAATTGGAACAGATTGCTGACTCACTGTACCCCAACATTTTAAAGGTAAGTGGTCCCCTTTCTTTCATTTTCCTTGAAATTGTAAGAGATATAACTAACTCTTTTGTTGTCTGATGTAGCTCATTCACAAAGTGACTCTGATAGAAGAAGGTATATAGGGTTCACAGATCTCAGCATGGGTCTTCAACATGAGTTGGAGACAACGAAAGTTGAGAATGAGGTGACCGAAGAATTGAGATTGATCATGCAAAAGAAATGGAATAAGAGTGTCACCATTGTTCAGTCCCTGGAGGCCAACCTGAAGAAGGCTCAAGCCAAGGTGGCAGAATAGGAGGTAAAATTAAGGAAGAAGAAAAAGAAGATCCACTCCTTGAAACATACAGCCAAGGACAGCCAGAAGAAAGTCGAAGAAGCTTTATAGAGGGCCAATCTAGCTACCAAGGAGATGGAGTCGGCAAAGGAGGGGTCGGCAAAGGAGCAAGCCATCCGAGCTGTTAAAGATTATAAGAAGTCTTCAAGCTTTAAGGATGAGATGACTGAGACCGGGATACTCAGCTACCGACTGGGTTTCAATGACTACCTCAAAGATATTCTCAAGCTTCATCCAGGTCTGGACATCTCGAGCATACAATTGTACAAAATCGAAGAAGAGCCCATGATGCAGGTCGAGGATGAAGAGGTCCCAAGGTAGCCGGAAGAGACTCTCGCGGCCGACCCTGATACTGCTCCAACTGTTGATAACTGATCTTTGCATTTTTTTCTTTTCTTTTGCAATGAAATAGAAATGTAAGAAAAACTTTTGGAAATGAATGAATAATCTTCTTCAACTTGTGTCTTCTATGATGAACTTCTCTAAAATTTTTCTAAGTATAAAGTAGTCGAATGTTCTTTGATTTTTGCTCGAGAAGAAAATTTTTCTAAGTATAGAGTCGTCAGATCTTTTTCAACTTTCACTTGAGAAGAGGGTTTTTTTAAGTGTAGAGTCATCGATATGATAACTTGATAATATAGGAAAGCTTCTTTCTACAAAGTAATATAGTTTTGGAGTAGCAGCATAGTTCAACTTCCTTATTAATAATGGTCAATTCTATTAATATGATAAACTGATGATCCTAGTTTTGCTGGTATAGTAGGTGGGTTGGGTCCACTTGTACATTTATCAGATATACCGATAAAGTAAGCTAGTTAGGCCCTTTCTTGTGCTTGTTAGCTATATTGATAAGGTAGGCTGGTTAGACCCATCTTTGTGCTTGTCAATTATATTGATAAGGTAAGCTGATTAGGCCTGCCTTTGCACTCGTTGAACATATCGATAAAGTAGGCTAGTGAGGTCCATCTTTGTGCATTTGTCAATTATATTGATAAGGTAGGCTAATTAGACCTGCCTTTGTTGGAGCACTTCGATGAGAATATCAAAAGAAGAGCTTTATTGATAATATTTGTGAAAGTTCTCTACATTCCAAGACCGAGACATTAGGGAACCCTCCAAGGTCTTAAGTCAGTAGGTTCCGGGGCATACAACCTCAATGATTCAATAAGGTCCTTCCCAATTAGGGAAAAGATTTTCTTGTTCTGTTGACCTAGATACTTCGGATCTTCGCAATACCAAGCCTCCGGGTTGGAAGGTCCCGTTCCTTAACCCTGGAGTTGTAGTATTTAGAAACCTTCTATTGGTACATAACCATCTTCATTTGAGCTCGAAGTCTGGTACTCTGGAGTAGATCTAGGTCGGCTCTGTGGCACTCTAAATTTTCAGGCTCCGTGAAGTGATCAATCCTTAAGGATTGTAATGTGACTTCCACTGGAAGGACTGCCTCGCTATCATATGCCAGATTAAATGGGAATTCTCCCGTAGCCATTCTGGGGGTCGTCCAGTATGCCCAAAGGACTAAGTTCAGTTCTTCGGCCCAGAGCTCCTTGGCATTATTTAGCCTGATCTTTAGACCATGAAGAATTATCCGATTGATCACTTCGGCTTCTCTGTTAGATTGAGGATGATCAATGGAGGTCAACTTGTGGAGAATTACCTTCTATTATCGATAATGATGGTATGAGAGATTCCGAATATAAAGATGATGAAATTCCTAACGAAGTTCTCAACCTTCCCTTCGTTATGTGTGCCAAGGGTTTAGCCTCGACCCACTTGGTGAAATAATCAATGGACACAATGAAAAGCTTCCGTTGACCTGAAGCTAGAGGGAACGGGCCAAGAATATCATTCCCCACTGGGCGAATGGCTAGGGGGCCATCAATTGAGTCAGCTGACTTGCGGGGCATCTTTAGATATTATAGTATCTCTAGCATTGGTCACATCTTCTAATATTGTCAGCTGCATCTTTCTGGATGGTTAGCCAGTAATAACCTTGGTGTATAATTTTGTAGGCTAAAGATCTGCCCCTTAGATGATCTCCATATATGCCCTCATGTACTTTTCTTAGGGCGTAATCGACGTTCGAAGGTCCTAAGCATTTCAGTAGGGGCTGGGTGAAAGATCTCTTGTAGAGTATTCCATCCAAGATGCTATACAGAGAGGCCATCCAGCGTATTTGTTTGGCTTCAGCCTTATCTTCTGGCAGTATTCTTTCATTCAAAAATTTGAAGATAGGGTCCATCCAACAGGGTTCGTGCTCAATTTGATGCACCTCTAAAGCTTTCTCTGATATACTGGGATCTTCCAAGTATTCTATGAATGTCCGGCCAAGGGGGTCCGAAGTAGTGGTCACCAGTCGAGAATGGGCATTGGCCCAGAAATTTTCGGCCCATGGCACATAAGATATTTCAAAGAATTCCAGTTAGGTTACTAAATCCCGTATCTTTTTCAAGTACTTGACCATAATTGAGTCTCGGGCTTCAAACTCGCCTTTCACTTGATTCACCACTAGCTGAGAATCCGAAAAGACCTTGATCTTCTGAATTCCTAGCTCTTTGAAAATTCTAAGCCTTATCAAGAGGGCTTTGTATTCTACTTGTTTGTTTGAAGCTTGGAAAGAGAAATAGAGGGCGTACTCCATAGTTTGTCCTTGGATGTTAGCTAGTATGAGTCCGGCTCCACAACCAGCAGAATTGGATGCTCCATCCACATGGAGTACCCAAGTGGACTTCGAACCATCTTCGGCTGTCTCTCCTTCGTTAGTCAAATGTAGGCCATTTTTCTGGCTCCATGTATATTTAGCAAGGAAATTAGCTAATACCTGGGCCCTCATGGCTGATCTAGGTTGGAATGTGATATCGAGTTTGCCTAGCTTGATAGCCCACTTAGCTATCCATCCTAAAGTGTCGGGGCATTGGAGGATGGCCTTCAATATCTAATCCATCAAGACCACAATGGCATGGGATTGGAAGTAAGGTCGTAGGCATTTTGCCGCGATAACCAATGAATATATGAGCTTCTGCACTTTTGGATACCTTACTTCGACTTCATGTAATACTTTACTAGTATAGTAGATCGGCTTCTGTATGTTGTTGGCTCATTTTTTGACAAGCACTGAGTTGATGGCCTTATCCGAAGCAGAGAGATATAAGTAGAGAGTTTCACCTTCTTGAGGTTTTGAAAGCAAATGAGGACTCCTCAAGTATTTCTTTAACTCTTCAAAGATGAGTCGGCGGTCGTATGCCCATTCGAAATCTCTTGTTTGGCGTAGGGCTTTGAAGAAGGGAAGACATCTTTCGGTCGATCAAGAAATGAATCAGCTCAATGAGGCAATCCTCCTAGTCAATTATTGTATCTCTTTTTTGTTAGAGGGATGCCTCATATCTTGGATAGCTTTGATTTTCTTCAGATTGGCCTCTATCTCTCATTTAGTGACGAGGAGTCCCAGGAATTTTCCTGATGTTACTCCAAAGGTGTACTTGGTTGGGTTTAGCTTCATCTGATGATGTCACAGGATGTCAAAGGATTCTTCCAGATCTTTGATGTGGTCAATCTTTTAAAGGCTCTTCACGATCATGTCATTGGCGTATGCCTCCATATTTCTTCCAAGTTGATTTTTGAAAACTTTATTGATTAGCTTTTGGAAAGTTGCTCTAGCATTTTTCAGGCCGAATGGCATCACCTTATAGCAATATAATCCTTTCTCTGTTATGAATGCCATTTTCTCTTCATACTTAGGGTCCATTCAGATCTGATCATATCCGAAGAAGGCATCCATGAAGCTTAACAACCGGTGTCCAATAGTGGCATCAACTAGCTGATCTATTTTTGGCAGAAGAAAGCTATCTTTTGGGCAAGCTTTATTGAGGTCGGTATAGTCGATGCAGATCCCTCACTTGCCATTGGCTTTCTTCTCCATCATAACATTGGCTAGCTAGTCAGGGAATGGACCCCCCTTATGAATCTAGCGTTGATAAGTTTATTCACCTCTTCATCAATCACCTTTTATCTTTTTGGAGTGAAGTTTTTTTTCTTTTGTCAGCCTGGCCTGTGATCGAGGCCGACCTCCAGTCGATGTGTGATGACTTCAGCTGGGATCCCTGGCATATCAGTGGCCGACCTGGCAAAGACGTCAACGTTGTTTCGTAGGAAGTTGGTCAGCCTTGTCTTCATCTCTTCATCAAGTAGACTTCCAATCTGCATGACTTTTGTCGGATCGTCCTCCCTTAGCGATATGGAAATGGTCTTTTCAATTGGCTTCCCACAATCTTCCACTTGATCTCTTGGGTCTAATTGCTCTAGAGTCATGTGATCGGCCAATTGTTTGTCCTATATCATCAAGCACTATCGGGCAACTTTTTGGTCTCCTCTCATTTCTCCGATCCCATTTCTAGTTGGGAATCGTACTAGAAGGTGATATTCGACACTATAGCATGAAACTTATTCAAAGTAGGTTGTCCAAATATGGCATTATACACCGATGGTGTTTGTACGACCACAAAGTTAATGGAAAGTATTCTTTGAAATGGTTCCATACCAAGAGTCACTGGGAGTATTATTTTTCCTTCTATTTCGACCTAACTACCTTCAAATCCTGTCAGGGGAATGTGAGACCTTTGCAACTTATTTTTAGGTAGATTCATTCTGAGGAAAGCATCGTAGAATAAGACCTTTATGGAACTTCTATTATCTACTAGAATTCTTCTTACATCATAATTGGATATAACAATCGATACAACTACAGGATCATCATGAGGGATCTGGATTCCTTGTAGATCATCATTTGAGAAGCATATGGCATTGTTGCTCCTGTATCTTTTATGAGCACCTTCTTCAGCTCCATTTCTTCAGTCGGACTGATTATGCAGCATGCCTACTCTTCCATCCATAGGCCATTGGTTGGGTAGTTCTGCCTCTTCAGCAACCCTCTTAGGGGCGGCGACTTTGGATCAGGGTTCTTGGTTGTTAACATACTTTCCCATGCATCCTCGCTTGATTAGGTCTTCAATCGCATTCTTGAGCTAGATGCATTCTTTAGTGTTATGCCCATGATCACGATGGAACCGGCAATATTTATTTTTATTTCTTGATGCTGGGGGTGCCTTCATTGGGCAAGGCCTTTGTAGATAACTTTTCTTTTCTATCTCCATTAAGATTTTTTCCCTGGGGAGAGAGAGAGGAGTGTATGCATCAAATTTGCCAGAGAAGGTGAACCTAGACGATCGGAGGCCCTTCTTCATGGCGGACATGGCCACATGTTCATTAAGATCAGGGATCTCAGGTTGGTGGAGTTGATCTGGCCATGTAGTCCCATAGGCTTTCTCCTTCACTTTATTATAGAAGGAAGAGGTCGTCCGAATTATGGGGCATCCTTCGACAGGTCCTAAAATGTGGTACAAACAATTTTTCTAATTCATTAAAAGAATGAATGATACCTGGACGAATGCTCAAATACCACATTCGAGCTGCTTTTTTTAAGGTGGTAGGGAAAGCGAGGCAGTGCAGGGCATCGGAAGCTCCCTGTATCATCATGTATGCTTTGAAGCTTCTCAAGTGATTAAAAGGATCAGTGGTACCATCATACAGCTCCAACCGTGGAACCTTGAAGTGGTGTGGAATCACTTCCTCCATTATTCTTTGGAAGAAAGGAGGCCGTGAGTCAAATGCCACAGTTTCATCATTTCTCTGCTGATCATCTAATCTTGTGATCTGCATCTCCAATTTCTTAAACTTTCTTTCATAGTCATCATGTATTCCCCCTCGTTAGGTGTTCACTGGAGTGGAGTCTTCAGAAGATACTAAGAAAGATCTTCTAGCTCTTTTCCTTTCGAGTCAACTTTCAACATGCCTTCAGTGTCAAGAGCTTTGGGGTTTGAGAGATCGCCGATCTTGAGATGACCATCGGGTGAATTTTTATTATTGGCCTTCTCTCCTTAAGGACCAGTAGCTAAGTTTTGAGGCCACTGGCTGGTATTGTCCATTGAGGGCAGTTTCTTGAAGATTCTGTACCATAGTCGTCAGTGCATCTACTCGATTCAAGAGGGCCTCTGTCTATTATTGTCCTACACTTAATATGGGAGGTGCCATATTATTTTCTACCAGGGGGTCGTTCCTCTTGGAAGCAGGGCATCCCCTACTTGCTGAGATATTTTGTATTTTTCCTTTTACCATCTTGTCTTTTCTTGAAAACTCTCCTTTCCAAGAGGGATAATTCACACAACTAAGTAACCTTGCCCCTACCTGGCATACCAATCTGTTGATACTGATCTCCACGGACCGGATGGAATGCTTGGATCGTCGATTCTCCTCCTTGGGTACCTGCAAAACAAATTCCTGACCAAAATTTCTTCGGTAGGGGATACTCCGATGTCTAAGTCAATAGAGTTCGGGCAACAGAATGGAGAGTTCAAAGAGAGCATAGATAGAACAGGAAGTAACCTAATTGACTTGGCTTAAGGTAGCCTTAGACTTACTTACCTCGAAGATCTCTCTTACCTCTTTTTATAGATATTGATTCAACTGAAAGTGGTTAATACTTTCTTGTAACTGATTGTTGTTAGGAAAGTTAACTAGGATAACTTCCCCTCAGCTAATTGTAGTTACTGTCGGTGGTTATTCATCTTGATCTTTACTAATGACGTAGCTATCAGTTATATGATTGGTTGGTTATAACAACCATGCTCGTTCTTGGTGGGCTTAAAACATACGGGCCTTAAGTCAAAGTGGGTTAGCTGATTGCAAGTCGGCCAGTTGCTTCGAAGTATGCCGATGGCTGACTGCAGCTTGTATGTTGTCGTCGGTTGAAGTGCTGTGCCGATCTATTCTCATGTCGGACCGATCCTTTTGCTGCTAGGTCGACCGGTCCAAATAAATTAATTAAATTTTTGGTCCTGTAATTAAATCTCTAGTCCGGTTTATCATAACAGATGGATAAATCTCGATGTAGCTACTCCCGCAGGCCCCCACCCCGCTAGGTAATGTTTGATTCAAGATGCTCAGGTTTTCTGAGTCTAAAGGTGAGTAGCAGGTCCCCGCCCTACCAGGTAATGTTTGATTCAAGATGCTCAGATTTTCGCAGTTTAAAGATGAGTAGCGGGTCCCCGCCCTGCCAGGTAATGTTTGATTCAAGATGCTCAGATTTTCACAGTCTTTCTCCATCTAAAGGTGAGTAGGTGATGGGGACAGGATCAGGAGAGGATCGTCGATGAGCTGAGAAGTTACCGAAGATTAAGGTATCCTTTTTTTTTATTTTATTTTTTTTCTATGATGGTGGCGAAGGAAAAATAGAGATGAGGGTAGGAAAATTGGACACTCTAGGACTTGGAACTTACATTCACGAAAAGACCTTTCACCTTTAGGGCATCTCACCCACCCAAGTACATGTAGCCTAGGGCATCCCACCCATCTCACTACATGCGGAGCCTAGGGCATCCCACCCAAATCGCTACCTGGGGTCGTAAAGAAAAATTTCTAAGACCATAGAGGGGACTCGATGGGGAAGGGATAACTAGGGCCTCACACCCCTCGATGCTTAAAAGCGAAGGAATAGGGTCTCACACCCTTCGACACCCGAAGGTGAAGGAAAGATGGGCCTCTCACCCTCCCCATGCGGGGCGAACGAAAAGAAGCACTCTTTTCTAAAAACTCAACTCCATTAACCAATATTTTACAAAGTAATGAGAGTGGTATTTATAGACCTTTCTAACCCTCATTTGAATTTGAATACAAGATAAAAAGATAAGGATGGTTCAAATTCAAATACAAGATAGGATAAGATAAGGCATATTCATATTTCAATCCTAACCAACCAAATCCTAAATCAAATTTCAAGCCAATCAATCTTAGCCAACTAGTTTTTTTGAATTTAAATTTATTAATATCCATGCTGCTCCAAGATCCGTGCTACTCTGGGATCAGTGTTACTCCCGGATCAGCACTGCTCCGGGAGTAGCACTGCTCTGAGATTAGTGCTGCTCCGAGATCAGTGCTGCGATGTCCCCATCAGTAGGTCAACCTAATATCATTAAGACAAAGAGGGAGACCTGACCTCTCACTCACACCAGCGATCGTGGATCCCAGAAAAATTTCTGAATTTAATCGAGTCATCCATGGGATCATGCCTCGAACCCGCAACCGGTTAGTAATGAGACAAGATCTTTACCAATCGGACTACCGCCTTAGCGATCGGGAGGAGGGGGGGGAGGAATACATTTGCCATCAGCTGATGCCACCCTAAACTCATCTCGACCGAATTAGGCGACCATACATTACGGTTCAAAGGACAAACCCCATCCCAATTCACCTTCCGAGTACCAAGCTAGTTTGGGTTCGACTTTTTGGCCGCCTTTATCAGGGTACAGAAGAAATGCGAAACTACATGCTACGGGGCACATTCTATGCCAAGGCAGAATGTAGTAGCTTTGACATGGATGAAACGGAGGCTAGTATTCACAATTGCCCTCCCAGCGCACCGATATGCTCATGGGTGTACGTAGTTTTATGGGAGAAGTTTTATGTTGTCCGGCTGCCCTGTAATAACTTGTTAGTTTTATCATTATTTAAAAAAAGCAAAATATATTTTTGGTTAACGAAGTTCAGTACAATTTTTTAAATGTCCTATTGAGTTCGACAAATTTAAATTCGGTTCCTCTCTATTCTGAACCATTTTAATGTATAATTTTTTTCTAAATATGTCCATCATTTTCTTTTACTGAAAATCCGAGCAATAACCAATACTTGCATGACGTAAACTTATGTTTATATGGCAAAAATTATTTAAACAAAGATGATATAGCAATAATTGCTGTGGCATATTATTAAGTAGAAGGGTTGTAACGATTGAAACTTATAGAGATGGCAATTTAATCCGATCCATGCATTGAGTATCCGGTCTTGATCTAATCCAAATGGGACAGGTTTTCACCGGGTTCTTTAAAAAAAAAAAAAAAAAACTGTAGCAACTTCGGATCGGATATAAATAATTGTATGCCCTATCCCAAACCCAACCCAATATAACCTTAATATAAATATTCCTCTTAAAATTATAGCTATTTTATAGTTTTTACATAATAAGCTCCTTACCATCCTAACCCAACCCGATCTGACCTTTCGTATCTACCCGATCCGTACCGAAGGGGATGGCTTGGCAAAACCCAAACAACAAGATCACCACCACCATCAATGAACCAATGAATTGGATATAAATCATCCATGACCAAAATATGTAAAAATATAAAAAAATAAGAAAATCAAAGCGAAAGCCATAAGCACAACAATACAATGCAAGAAATTAAGTGGTTCATCCACGACACAAGAGAAGGCTCACCACATTATTCTACTTGGTAAGACTTTTGGATGATGATCCACATTACCTTGGCAATCTAGATTACCTTCCAATAGGTCATGTGGATTGCTTTGAAAATGGGTGGCTATCCAAATTACCACATTTTGATAATTTTACAATTAAAATCTTAGACTAAATTATCCTTTCAAAAAATTTGATATAAGCCCTCTAAGCTACCATTTCTTCTCCTCTCAACCAATAAATCCGAGCCACAAGAGACTGCCTCTCACATCGATCATTCTCGCCGCCATTTTAGTCGTCGCCAATGATCTCTTTGTGATAGTTAACATTATTTTATTTAATGATATAAATTATGTATTGATATTTTTTTATGAGTATATAAGTTTTTAATAGATTTGATTTAGAAATATTTTAAAATTTTGATTTCATATTACCAGTAATCTGATTGTCGTACCAAACAGGTCGATCAAAATTTTCAGTTATTTTATTGTAATATTACTTGCATGTACCAAACATGGTGATCAATATTTTTGACAATCTATATTACTAACAATCCAGGATTTCTCGGTGATCACCAAATGCAACCTAAATTATCGGTGACTCTGGTATCATGTTAAAATATTTATAAAAAAAAAAAAAAAGAGAGTGAAAAATAAAAGATAACTTTATTATCTTTATTTCAATTACTTTTGATATATCTCAGAGATTATTTATACCAGTACATAAATTCTATACAAAAAAATAATAACAACTAATACAAAGCCATGTTAATAAAGAAAAATAATACATAATCATACTAATAAGAAAAAATGATATAAAATCATACTAATAAAAAAATGATATAGAATCATACTAATAAAAAATATTTTAATAATGATTATTTAAACTAGTATACATACTCCATACAAAGAATATAATAACGATTAAAACAGAATCATACTTGTTATGGCAACTATTCCTTTCCTGTCCCGAGATGCCCATTGGATTGTCAACTGTGGTATCGATAGCTGTCGAGCGAATAGGTAGCTCTCTCATCACTGACCACCTCCCATAGAAGCTTCGAACGATCCCATGGCCACAATGGACTTCCATGATCGTCGGATTCTTAATCGGCCATGATCTAGATTTCTATTTGGTTGGGCGAACCTAAGACTCGGTGCCAGATACCCTCTCTTGGCTCCTGATCAATACTCGGTATCTAGCCCTCATTTTCTTGAGACTCACTCTCGATGCTTAGCCACATCTTGGCATCAAGGCTGTTGCGGTCGATCCCATATGCTCTAACTAAATCAACCTTTTCACGTGTCTGTCGACAACGGGATACGGCCGACATGACTGGCAAGCGAGTTCATAGGAGATAGCCTTAATAGAATTGGCGGCCTTCACAGAAAGGATGCAAGCATAAGAAATTCTAGGGGACATAATTCTAACAACCTGTTAGAGTCCGTTACGCTTATCAAAGGCCACTCTTCGGCAACTTCCTCATGACCCCGCACAATGCTACAAATAGATGAGATGGACACCAGGCGAGATAAGGCCATTCTGAGGGCTCATTACTCTTACGCTCAAATGGTCACTATAGCACCTGGCTCTTGTAGCTGTTGCGTATTCCATCATCCCTTTTTAACTTGATCGTCGGAGTATCTCCACCAATAATCCTAACCCCAGGACCTTTTTGTGGGATCTGTCGGTGAGCCACTAGGAGCCGTGCCTAAACTTGCTAGAAGGGACCGAAGGATCTCTTGGTGCCACCGCTATCACTCATAGGATAATCTGGTAGCAACAATACTAATAAAGAAAAATGATGGAGAATCGTACTAACAAAAAAAAATGATACATAATTATATTAATAAAAATATATATTATGAGATTATATTTTAAAAAATTATTATAAATTGATATATGATTTCTAAAATTGTGCTGACAAGTTTTGACTCGATTCTAAGTCAAGATTGAAACAAATTAAGTTCACGAATAATACAATTCTACATTGTTTTGTCCAAATCCCAACCGAGTTGTTCCATTGCCGCCCTTTTCGCATGTAGTCATTCATCTCTTTCATCATAGGTACACATCCAGCTCGTAAACGATATTATTCTAATTTGTTTGATAAAATGCAACCCAAGTTGTCCTATAGCCACTCCACCAACGTCAATACGTAAATATTGATCTCCTTTCATCGGCATCATAGTCAGCATAGGAATAAATCAAGCTCATAAATGAAAGTTTTAATTTGTTTTGTCCAAATCCAATCTAAGTTATCTCGTTGCCACTTATCATCATCATTGTTGCGGCATCTTCTCTCGGACCGGGCTCGATCGACTGTGCTGGAGCGCTCCTCTCCCGGTACCTGCAACAAAGTCCCCAAGGGCCGGTGGTGCTCCGACGGGGGACACTCTGATGCTTAAGTTAGCGGGAGCTTGAAGGCAACAGAATGAAGGAATCGAATAGAAAAGGAAGAGAGTACTTAGCCCAAATGGAGGTCTTCCGGTCACTTTATATAAGTGTAGAATACTGCCAAATTCTGTTAAGGGACAGGTGGAGAATTCCCGATTTGCCCCGAAGAGAATCAGGATGATGGCCAGGTGGCACGAGACGTGGCCACGAGGTGGTGCCCGTTGTAACAGAATTCTGGTACCAGCTGGAGAGGGCTTCTAAAGCCTTCGAGCTACTTCTGGAGTGAGAATGAGTCGGTCGGACCTAACAGAGGTGAGTCGTCCGGCCAAGGGAGAATGTCCGTCAAGTTTTCAGGGGGAGCAGACCGGTCGGACCTCAACGGAAGTGGGTCGTTCGGACCTACACTTCGGTGGGTCGGCTAGTCGGCATTCTGATGGGATGGATCAGCCGAACCTCTACCTCAGTGGGTCGTTCGGACCTCTACTTTGGTGGGTCGGCCGGTCAGACTTCTGATAGAGTGGGTCATCCGGATCAATTGGAAGCCTACCCACACTAGTTCGATTCAGGAAAAGCCGGTTGAGTACAACAGTTGCCCCCTTGATCCTAGCCTTTGAGGGGACACGTGGCTTTGAAGGACAGGAGCACCATCTTTGCACAGGTCATGCCCGTCCTCGAGACAACCATAAACCTGATCAGAAATCATCGTATCGGATCGCTTCGAATCTCCCACGACCGGCATCGGGGATAGGTGTCGTCCCCGCATTGGGGGTGCAGGGACCGCAGTTAATGCAAAGGAGGCGTCATGATGAGGGGCCAGGCTGGCCCGCACGACGATTGGAATGCAGGGATGCATCGTGCCACGTGGCAGCATCCAAGCAGCCGACGTCACTCCTGGAGCCATCTTCTTACCATTAATTCGACGTCACGTGGATCGCCGCCTGCCAGTTCCCAACAGCCGATCACTTCGACTTCTGCGGCATGGAGAGTCGCGTCTGCCGATGGGATGGTTACAATGCCCATGATGCAAAGGCAAGCGCCCCTCCGGAGACCTATAAAAGGGGGGGCGAGGCACTCAGGAAGGATTTTCTGCTGCGACTGCGCTCCACGAGAGAAAAAGAGCTTCTTCCTCCTTCTCTGCAAGACTAGTCTTCTAGGATTCCGGCCCCAGGTCAGTCCCCCGGTCCTTCTCCTTTAGAGTTAATGGCGTCTGGTAGTCAAGGTCAAATCCATAGACGTAAGGAGCCCGGTCCGAGTGAAATACAGTCGGTGATGACCCGGGAACGGGTCGAGAACCTTAGGGCGGTATACAATATTCCTTCGACCTTACATCTTTCTATTCCGGACCGAGAGGGGAGAGCAAACAATCCTTTAGGACCAGGGAACCTTCCCATGTACGAGGCCCATATCAAGGCCAGACTTAGGTTTCTCTTACACCCTTTTTTCGTAGAAGTCTTTAACTTCTACAGAGTGACCCCAACGCAGCTGACCCCGAATAGCATTCGGGCGATCTACTGCTTCATAGTACTGTGTCACAAGGTCGAGACCGAACCCAGGTTGTCCCTTTTTGGTAATTTCTTCTTTCTAAAGAAGGACTTCAGGAGCCAAAAATGGTGGATGTTCTATCCCATCCTGACCGAAGGATCCTGAAGTGCCTTCTGTCGGCCATCCATGATTGGAAGGCCAAATTCTTCTTCATGGATAGTCTTCATCCTTGGGGCTTCGAGCCACTATTGAGAGAGCCGAGGCCGAGGCTTCACGAGGGAAGGGCGATTCTGATGGCCGACTATGCCAGCTTTGCCAAAATAAAGGGGACTGGTCCAACCATGGTGTATGAACTGCTCGAGGAAGACGTCCTTCACCAGGCAGGGGTCAACCGCCAAAGATTTCTAGGCAGGGGCCGACCTTCTCTCTTGTACCTTACTTCATTAACTTTATTGCTTTCCTTCTTCTTGCTTACCTTGATCTTTCTTTGCAACAGGAAGGAGGATGAAGATTGATAGGGCCAAGGTGGTCCAGCGGGCAGTAAGAAAGATGGCCGCCCAGGTAACTGAGCCGACTGCCCAAGGGACCGTGGTGCGGGCACCAGACTCAGAAGAAGACTTCAAGGCTCCATCTGGATCTCTGATTGACCTTGCCCGAAGAATTAGAGTTTTTTGGTTTTGTAATAAGGGTTGACTTGGTCAACTCAATTTTTTTGAGTCTGTATTTTCCTGTAATTTAAATTTTGTTGAGTCATGTTGACTCAGTACAAGTCCTAGTAAGTGGTCTAGGTCTTCTCCAGGGTGCCACATTTTCTCCCAAGCACAAGCAAGTGGGCGCCACACTCCCAGCCACACGCCAGAGTCCAGGAGGCGCCACATCTCCATCCCAGTGTCTTGGTCCCCACATCCAAGGGAGCAAAAAGTTTTCTTGAAGCCAAAATCAAGGAGGTGCCCCATATATACCTTAAAAGGCCAAGATAAAGGAGGAAAGAGGCATTTCTTGGGGAGCACTTCAAGGGAGCGCCCAATCCATGCCTAAAAAAACCAAAGCAAAGTTGGGAAGAGCCATGACTTGGGGAGAAAGAAAAAGAGGTGTCCAAAAGAGTTGAGCCATGGAAGGAAAAAAAATTTTCTTGAAGAGCAAGGCTAGGAGGCGCCACCTACTTACCATTTGGAGCCACCAATCAACACTTATGGAAGCTCTTGGCCGGCCATATGAGAAGGATTTGATTCTACAAGCCTAATTTGAAGATCCATCCTATTAGTCCCACATGGGAAGATATAAAACCCTGACCTCTTGTAAATACCTATAAAATAAACCCCTCTTGTAAGTTTTAGAGAACAACTGATGAATGAATTCAAATTTTGTGTGAGCAACTTCGTATTTCTCTCTTCCGCACTTGCATCCAGGTGTTGAGCTCTGTGAGGAAGTAAATCCGGGTTCCCTAGGAACCTTGAGGAGGTGTGAGATCTCCAACCCCAAAACCCTAGGTTAGCCACTTCCATTCCAAACCCTAGCCGCCCTTCATCCTCTTCATTCCACCAAAACCTAGCCTACCCTATCTCTCACGGCCCCTCTCTCCAAGTAGAGGCCGACCACCAGTATCCAGGTCCAGTTCGGATACTTCGAAGACAGAGCAAATCCCAAAGGAAGTCAGATCAGCATTCCAGGAGAATCAGGATTTTAGCAACATCAGCTTTCAAGTTCTTCTATCTGGTAAATCCTTCCTTGAGTATCTGGTTCCATAACTTGTTCTTCTTCTTTCCCAGATCTTGAGTTCAGAAGAAGCCAACTCTGCCAAAGGGCCAGTATTGGAGGATCCATTGCGAAGATATCTGAATCCGGGGATCCAACAATCTGCTCAAGAGAGTCCTTCCACTAAACTCTGTGAAGATCACTGCCTGGTCTATAACCCTTCTCTTCTCTTTACTTCTGTCCTGTTGAAAGTTCAGAGCGAAACCCTAGGTCTGGGAGTTTCTTAACCCCCAGCGATCCTTTACTTCTGAACTACTCTGATAACCTAGTTTCTTTAAATTGTGCTTTCAATTATTACATAGTTTCTTTCAATTTAGTTTAACTTTCCTTTGAGTCAAAGCCGACTTCTGAAAATATATATATAAAAAAAATACATTAATTTTAATTTGCTTCTGCATTCCACATTTTCGTTCTGCATCATTTTTGGTATCAGAGCTTCCGTTCTGCATCATTTTTGGTATCAGAGCTTTCGTTCTGCATCAGACCGAGCCGACTGCCGAGAGGCAAAAGAAAAGGCGGGCGAAGGAACAGCCCAAGCCCGTTGTAGATGTAGACTCCGACGAGGACGCTGTCCCCCTGATGGAGGTACTGACAAGGAAGGTGCCAGGGTCTTCAACCCCTGTCGAGCGGTCGGCCGCCCGAGCATAGCAAGTACAGCCAAAGCTGTCAGACACGGCGGCAGCTTCAGCCCTAGCACTAGTCGAACCGATAGAGGCGGTCTCCCCTGCAGACAAAGGAAAGGAGACAACTGAGGGGGAGGCAGCCAAAGGGGAGGAAACCGAAGGAGTCCGTCGAGAGGTGCACCAGCGTTGGCATGCTCTGAATAACGCGAGGAGGGCGCGAAGCCTACTTAGGGGGGCGATGACGGACGCTGACTGGGAGCTCTCCATCTAGAGGAACTTGAGCGACGTGGTGAAAGACTCCTACCACAACCTTATGAGGGTAAGATATTTACTTCGCGCCCTTGTGCCTTTCCATTTACTTATCTTGCACGAGATTAACCTGGTGATTTCCCTGCAGCTTCTTCATGGCATTTCCCTGATGGACGATGGCTTAGGTCAGCTACTTTTTGCAGCCAAAACCATAGCCAAGGAGATCCAAGAGTCAGGGATGGCCCGAGCGGCAGCAGAGGCATCTTTGAAGGCCATGGAGGCAAGGCTGTCGTTGCTCTGGCTGAAGCTGAGTCATCGAAGGAGGCATCAAAGGACCTCCAAAATCAGCTAGTCGACCGGGAGGCTAAGCTAAAGAAGAAGAAGGCAAAAGTAAACTCCCTTCTCCATCGGTTGAAGGAGGAAGAGGAACGATTCGCCGAGGTCGACAAGAGGGCCCAGGCTGAGAAGGCATCAGCAGGAAAATGGGTGAGCCAGCTGAGCAAGGCCAAGAAGCTGGCGGCGGAACAGGCTCATGGCGCCATAGCTGCATACAAGGCCTCCATGGACTTCACTGAGGAAGTGGAAGAGGTGGCGTCGAAGTTCTACTCAGCGGGCTACGATGACTGCCTGAAGAAGGTGGCCGAACTCTTCCCGGAACTCGACTTGTCTGGCACCCAGCTAAGTGGACCAGCCGAGGGAGAAAAGCACCTGACTGATGGTGGGGCCGAGCCCCAGATTGAGGACAGCATGGCTGAAGCCCCAGTTTAGGCTGACGTAGGGACAGTAGGCATCCCAGTTGAAGCTCTGGCTGTATCGGGCAGGGTCGAAGTTACGGCCCTTGCTGCACCTTCGATGGGTTAGACCTAAGGGGTTTGTAAAGGTCTGACCTACTTTTGTAAAGAACCTTCTTTGACTTAATAGAAGAACCTTTTTGTTATTTCTTGTGTATGTTGATGTATGCAAAGTGAAACACTTTATTTTTGAAATTTTTCTAAGTATTTTCGATTGGCTTTTTAGGACCGCAAGTTTTTCGAAATAGCTGCTAGATAGTAGCTCAATCTGAACTTGAACACTTAGAAAAATTCCTAAGTGTTAGTCTGTTGGCTCGTTTGAGCTCGAAACCTGAAGAACGGCTGCTAGACAGTGACTCAGTCTGAACCTAGACACTTAGAAATTTTTCTGAGTGTTGATCCGTCGGCTAGTCCAAACTCAAAGCCAAATTTCCATGGAATTGTTTTGAAGTTATTGCCGACCGGGGTCGGACTTTCGGAGGTGGGCTACCCTAAAGCCTTCGTCGACTGGGATCGGACTTTTGAAAGTGGGCTGTCCTAGAGCCTTCGTCGACCGGGGTCGGACTTTTGAAAGTGGGTTGCCCTAAAGCCTTCGCCGACCGAGGTCGAACTTTTGAAAGTTGGCTACCCTAGAGCCTTCGCCGACAGGGTCGGACATTCGAAAGTGGGCTGCCCTAGAGCCTTCATGGACCGGGTCGGACTTTCGGAAGTGGGCTGCCCTAGAGCCTTTGTCGAACGGGATTGGACTTTCGGAAGTTGGCTACCTTAGAGCCTTTGCCGACTCAGGTCGAACTTTTGGAAGTGGGCTGTCCTAGAGCCTTTGCCGACTGGGATTGGACTTTCGGAAGTGGGCTGCCCTAGAGCCTTTGCCGACCGGGGTCGGACTTTTGGAAGTGGGCTGCCCTAGAAGAAGTTGTAGACTTTATTGATAATACTTGCAAAGGTTGTCTGCATTCCATAGACGTGCTATTTATCGTCTGTCCAAATATTCGAGTCGGTAGGTTCCGGCTCGAATCACTTCAATGACTCGATAAGGGCCTTCCCAATTGGGGGATAGCTTTCCTTGCTCGATCGATCTTGAAATCTCTGCCCTTCTCAAGACCAGATCTTCGATCCGAAAAGTTCGTGCCTTGACCCGCGAGTTATAGTATTTGGCCATCTTCTGGTGGTAGGTCACCATCTTCAAGTTTGTTCGGAGTTTGGTTTCTTCAAATAAATCTAGGTCAGCCCTTCTCCGCTCCGAGTTGGTTGGTTCGGCTAAATGATCAATCCGTAAGAATTGCAAGGATACTTCAACAGGCATGACTACTTCGCTTCCGTAAATTAGGTTGAATGGAGTCTCCCCGGTCACCGTTCCAATGGTTGTTCGGTAAGCCCAGAGTACTGAGTGAAGTTCTTCTATCCAAAGTCCTTTGGCATCATTCAGTCGGGTCTTCAGTCCATGCAGGATCGTCTGATTGGTGACCTCATCTTCTCCGTTGGACTGAGGGTAGCCGATCGACGTAAGCCGATGGGAGATGTGATATTGCTGGCAGAAGTCTCGGAATTTAGGGTTGTCAAACTGTCTTCCGTTGTTAGTGATGATCGCATGTGGAATACCGAATCGAAAGATAATATAGTTCCGGACAAAGTTGTCCACTTTGGCCTCTGTTATCTGTGCCAGTATGTCAGCCTCCATCCATTTGGTGAAGTAATCAATGGCTACAATAAGAGATTTGCGCTGACCGGATGCCGAAGGGAAGGGTCCCAAGATGTCCATCCCCCATTGTGCGAATGGCCAAGGTGCAGCGAGTGGAGTCAGCTGGCTGGCGGGCCTTCTCTAAATATTAGAATACCTTTGACATGCGTCGCACCTTCGGACGAAGTCCAACACGTCCTTCTGAATTGTAGGCTAATAGTATCCCTACCGGATGATCTTGTAAGCCAGGGATCTTTCTCCAAGGTGATCATCGCAGATGCCTTCATGTACTTCTCTGAGTGCATAGTCCGCATCGGTCGGCCCCAAACACTTTAGCAGTGGCTCTTTCATAATTCTTGGGCGCTGCAGGTGCTCCACAAAGGTTCGATCGGAGGTACTGGTGGTAGCCATAGCCAGTCTTGATAAAGCATCCATCCGGGAGTTCTGCAGTTGAGGTATATGGAGAATTTAGAAGAATTTAATCCGAGATACGAGGCTTTGTACCTTATCCAAGTATTTAGCCAAGGTCGGCTCTCTTGCTTCGAATTCATCCCTTACTTGATTTACTACCAGCTTTGAGTTTAAGAAGGCCCTGATTCGGCCAATGCCCAGTTCATTAGCGATTCTCAGTCCCACGAGAAGGGCTTCGTACTCCTCTTGGTTATTTGACATCTGAAATGAAAAATGCAGAGCATACTCCAAGCTTTCTCCATCTAGGTTGGCTAAGATCGGGCTGGCCCCGCAGCCAGCGAGGTTGGATGCTCCATCCACATGAAGGGTCCAAGCAGGCTCGGCTTTGTCGACGGTGTCGGCTTCAGGTGCTCCAGCTGTTTGAGAGGACGCTCCCTGCTTCTAGGTTTTCTATGCAATGAAGTCAACAATTACCTGGGCCTTCAAAGCAGACCGATATTGGAGGGAGATATCGAACTTGCCAAGTTTGACGGCCCATTTGGCGAGTCGACCGAAGATGTCCGAGCTCCCGAGGATCATCTTGAGGGGTTGATCAGTCAGCACGATGATCGGGTGTACCTGGAAGTACAGTCGGAGTCGCTTGGCCGCTATGACCAAGGAATAGACTAGCTTCTACATTTTGGAATACCTTGTTTCAGCATCATGGAGAACCTTGCTTATGTAGTAGACAGGTTTTTGCTGACCATTTTCTCCTACTCGCACGAGAACGGAGCTAATCGCCTCGTCCGAGGACGACAGGTAGAGATACAAAGGCTCCCTTTTCATTGGTTTGGCTAGCAACGGAGGATTCTTCAAATATTCTTTTAAAGCTTCAAAAGTCGACCAACAATCGTCGGTCCAGTGGAAGCGGTCGGACCGGCCAATGTCTTAAAAAATGGCAGGGACTTCTCGGCCGACTGAGAGATGACATGCCTGAGAGAAGCTATCCGGCCTGTAAGCTCTTGCACCGGCTTTTTACTGGTCGGATGTTCCATTTCGATAACAGCTCTGATCTTATCAGGGTTGACTTCAATTCCTCTTTGGGTGACCAAGAAGCCAAAGAACTTGCCTGAAGTCACTCCGAAAGTACACTTGGCATGATTCAGCTTTATCCGATGGCGTCTCAATGCGTCAAAGGATTCCTATAAGTCCTTGATGTGGTCGACCTTATGGAGGCTCTTGACTATCATATCATCTACATACGCCTCCATGTTTCTCCCGAGCTGTCCTTGGAAGACCCGGTTGATCAGCCTTTGGAAAGTCACGTTGGCATTCTTCAAGCCGAAGGGCATCATCCTGTAACAATACAGTCCTTTGTCGATGACAAAGGTGGTCTTCTCATCATCCTCCGGGTGCATCTTGATTTGGTTATAACCGAAGAAGGCATCCATAAAGCTAAGAAGCTGATCGCCGGCTGTAGCATCCACTAGCTGATCAATCTTTGACAGGGAAAAGCTGTCCTTCGGACAAGCCTTGTTGAGGTCGGTGTAGTCCACACATATCCTCCACTTCTCGTTAGCTTTTTTCACCATAACAACGTTTGCCAGCTACTCAGGATAATTGGCTTCCCTGATGAAGCCAGCGTCAGAAAGCTTCTTTACCTCTTCGTCAATGCCCCTTTGTCTTTCAGCGACGAAGCTCCTCTTTTTCTGTCGAACAAGCCTGTAGGTCGGATCCACCTTAAGCTGGTGAGTGATGACCTCTGATGGAATGCCCGGCATGTCCAACACCGACCAAGCGAAGACATTGGCATTATTCCTCAGGAAGTTGATTAGTTCTAACTTTACGTCCTCGCTGAGGGTGCTTCCAATTTGGAGGACTTTGGTGGGGTCATCCTCTCGGAGGGGAACAAATAGAATTCTTTCATCCGACTGACCGTAGCCGCTAGCCTCGACCCTTGGGTCAATTTGTTCTAAAGTAGGACAGTCGTCTAACTGTCAGTCTTGAATAGTTAGGCACTGCCTGGCCATCCTGCGGTCTCCCCTCATATCTCCGACTCCATTACCGGTTGGGAACTTCGCCAGCAGATGGTAGGTGGATACGATGGCCCGAAACTTGTTGAGGACCGGTCGGCCTAGAATGGCATTATACGCCGAGGTCGTACGGACGACCATAAAGTTGATGGAGTGAGTTTTCTGGTAAGGCTCCACCCCGATAGTCACAGGCAGTGTTATTTCTCCCTCAACTCCGACAGAGTTTCCCCCAAAGCTTGTCAATGGCATGGGAGTTCTTGCAGATCTGGATAAGTTTATTCTGACAAAGGCATCATACAACAAAACTTCCATACAGCTTCCATTATCTATAAGTATCCTTTTTACATCGTAGTTGGCAATCACTGCCGACACGACTACAAGATCATTTCTAGAAACATGAGATTCTAGGAGGTCTTCATCGAAGAAGATGATTGCATTGGAGCCCCTTAACCTCTTGATAATGTCTGGGTCATCTTCATATCTCCAGTCAGACCGTCGATGCAGCATGCCAATGTCCCCACCGATCGGACGTTGGTTGGGAAGCTCCACCTCCTCTAGAGGGTCTCCAGCAGTTGAGGCTTCGACCCGATCCTAGTGGGGTCGGACGTACTTGTACAGATACCCCCTCCTGATGAGGTCTTCAATGGCATCCTGTAGCTAGATGCACTCTTCAATGTTGTGTCCATGGTCCCGGTGGAACTGATAGTATTTGTCTTTATTTCTGGATGCAGAGGGGTCCCTCATCGGACGAGACCTTTGCAGGAAGGTCTCATTCTCGATTTCCAGGAGGATCTTCTCCCTCGGAAGGGAGAGGGGCGCATAGGTCTCGAACCTCCTGGGGAAGTCCTTTGGCTTCAGACTTCGGCACTGGATCAACCAGTTGCCATCGTTGGGAGGTCAGACTTCGGGAGCCTTGTCGCACCGCTTCTTTGGGACCGGCCTCCCCTCAGCTTGGCATCGGCTCACCGCCTGCTCCTCCGCCAGGGCATACTTCTGCGCCCGGACCAGCAACTCGGTATAGCTCGTCGGAAACCTCTTGTCCAGGGAGAAGGTGAGCCTGGACGAGAGGAGCCCTCTTTTGAAGGCCGACATAGCTACATCTTCGTTCAGGTCCGGGATCTTCATGGCTGCTGAGTTGAAACAAGCCATGTAGTCCCGGAGAGTTTCCCCCTCCTTTTGTAGTATGAGGAAGAGGCAGTCGATGTTCCTCGGAGTCCGACTGCAGATCCTGAAATGGGAAAGAAAAAGGTTTTCAAGTTGAGGGATAGAGTAGATCGTACCTAGTCGAATGGCGGAGAACCACATCCGAGCGACCTTCTTCAGGGTTGCTGGGAAGGCAATGTAATGAAAGGCATCGGTGGCACTCTGTACTATCATATGGGCCTTATAAGTGCCCAGATGGTCTAGTGGGTCGGTGGTACCATCGTAAGGGTCCACCTGTGGAAATTTGAAGTGACGGGGGATCGTCTCTCCCAGGATTTTGACAGAGAAAGGCGGGCGTGAGTCATACGGCTACCCCCCTTCGGCTTTCTGCCGATCGACAATTTCAGAGATGTGCTCTTCCATGCGCAAAATCTTGCTGGCATAGTCTCTCGGGGCTTTAGCTGGGTGCCGAACGTCGCGAGGGACAGAGTCGGCGAAAGAAGGCGAGGCGGACCTTGCCCTTTTGCCATCGGCACGTATCCCCATGGACCTTCGGGGCTCTGGAAGGACGTGGGGGAGAGGCAGAGGGACCTCCTGAGGTCAGCTACCCTCCGTGATCGACTGGTGGTTGGTGCAGGACGCAGCAGGCAGCTGCTGCCAGTTATGGACCGCCTCTTGGAGGTGATGGACTGCGGTAGTGAGCATGTCAATGCGATTCAAGAGCATCTAGAATTGTAGTCCCAGAATGATGGTGGGCTCAGCGGCAGCAGCGGTGGTGGCGACGTCATTCTCCCTGAGAGGTCCTTCAGACCTGGACAGTGAGTAGCCACTCCTGGTAGAGGTGTTCTGGGCTCTTCCTTTTGCCATTATCAAACTTAGTAAACGGATTTTTCCTTTTAGAGAAGGGAAGAGATGGACCTGAATCGAAGGTTCAACCCCTTTCTCTAGCGCCAATCTGTTGCGGCGTCTTCTCCCGGACCGGGCTCAGTCGGCTATGCTGGAGCGCTCCTCTCCCGATACCTGCAACAAAGTCCCCAAGGACCGGTGGTGCTCCGGTGGGGGACACTCCGATGCTTAAGTTAGCAGGAGCTTGAAGGCAACAGAATGAAGAAATCGAATAGAAAAGGAAGAGAGTACTTAGCCCAAATGGAGGTCTCCC
This sequence comes from Areca catechu, assembly GCA_021397845.1. Taxonomy (NCBI): domain Eukaryota; kingdom Viridiplantae; phylum Streptophyta; class Magnoliopsida; order Arecales; family Arecaceae; genus Areca; species Areca catechu. The sequence goes on from CM038050.1 coordinate 182,028,148, forward strand.
GGTCACCTTATATAAGTATAGAATACTGTCAAATTCTATTAAGGAACAGGTGGAGAATGCCCGATTTGCCCCGAAGAGAATCAGGATGATGGCCAGGTGGCACGAGACGTGGCCACGAGGTGGTGCCCATTGTAACAGAATTCTGGTACCAACTGGAGAGGGCTTCTATAGCCTTCGAGCTACTTCCGAGATGAGAATGAGTCGGTCGGACCTGATAGAGGTGAGTCGTCCGGCCAAGGGAGAATCTTTGTCAAGCTTTCAGGGGGAGCAGACCGGTCGGACCTCAACGAAAGTGGATCGTTCGGACCTACACTTCAGTGGATCGTTCGGACCTACACTTCGATGGATCGGGTGGTCGGCCTTTGATGGGATGGATCAGCCGGACCTCTACCTCAGTGGATCGTTCGGACCTCTACTTTGATGGATCGACCGGTCAAACTTCTGACAAAGTGGGTCAGCCGGACTAATTAGAAACCTATCCGCACCGGTTTGATTCAGAAAAAGTCGGTTGAGTACAACAATCATTATTCTATAAGTGCAATCCTTTCATCATCATCATAGTCACGATAGGTACAAAATTAGCTCGTACATGATAGTTTTAATTTGTTCCATTCAAATCCAATTGACTTGTCCCATTGCCACTCATATAGCACACAAAACTCCTTAGAGTTGGGGTTATCATCATCATCAATATCATCCACGACCAATCCATCAGTCTTGAGAATTTCACTCGGTAATCCAACTCAGCTATGCAATATTCAACTATTTGTCAACAAATCGAACACGACACTCTTTTCTGTCTTAACCAACCCTAAAATAGGTACGGTTGAAAGAAAGAATACTTATGGAGGAAAGACATCAAAATTCATGGAAAATCTAAACCCTGCAGTCTCTTTCGAGCAGTGTAGGTGTACTCTGATGGTCTATCTCACGGTCACAAAATTAAAACAGCAAATCAGTTTTGACCTACATCTCAGCTAGAACCATAGACATCATGCATTTTGTCATGCTAAAAACATCATCCAAAGCATTTGCCAAAGAAGATACTGAATCCCATCACAAGCTTTACTTTTGGCAAATTTAGTCAAAACACCAGGCAGGAACTTGGATATCATAAAGCATCCTAGCAAAACCCAGATGCGAACGTGGTTTTTAAAGTGACCAGAAGTTCAAATCTTATCCCTGTTGACAGCCTACAAGACTACGGGTTTCAGCATGCAGAGTCGGGAGCTTGTAATCTCCGATCTGGATACCGCTTTCTGCCTTAAAGGTCAGTTAATCATGCTACACAAGTTGAGTTGAGTTGAGCTACCGGAATTCTGTTGAAACATGTCTTGCAATTGAATCCGGTCGGTCAGAGATCCAACATTCGTCGAACCTTCTTGAAAACAGATGCTGGAAACGTAAAAAGAGATAAGAGTCAAAACCGGTTCAAATAGAAGTATATATCATACAAGCATATGCTGCATACGATTAACTTCAGCTGTTTCGGTGCTCTAATCATCAACTACAGCCTCAAACCTGCAAACAGCAACCATAAAAACCTCTACACAAAAAACCTGACATCCTTCTCATCGATTTTACTTCATCTTCCAACTTCTAGTAAGACAACCAAAATATTATTGTAATCACTATTAAAACTACTTTATACATATACCGGGGGAAGAATCTTTCTTTTTCTTTCACAAAAAAAAAAAAAACCAGATGCGTACACCTGGTAATCACATAAATTGCACCAAATTTAACTGAAAATCCACATTCACATCTCCGCACTGTTAAATGGATACCAAGTTTCCATTTTGACGTTCATATGACACAGCCCCCCTTTTCAATTTTGTTTTTTCTTATGTTGGGCTGGTGGACTGATACTTACCAAGTAAACTTTAGCTTTGCTCGCTACCTAGAAACAGGGCAGTGCTTTATGTTTTTCTTACTGCTTATGCTTTTCATGGCCACATTTCCTTTGTGCTTTCCCACCACAGCCTGCTACAGAATTCCATCACCCTTTAATTCTTGTCCAGAAGACCACCAACACCGAGTGAAATGTTTGGCATATATGCAACCATCAAGCAGGTTTGAGACAAACATGCCTGTTACATCCATCATGTTCACTGAGATATCTACAGAACACAAACATCCTTTAAGAGAACCGAGAACTTCTGAAGCAGAAGTACTCGAGGACAGAATTAAATACAGAGACAGTATTTAACCATGTCTTTTATTCTCTTGTCCCAACACAAGCACCTAGAAATTGAAAGAGATCCTTCTATAGAACGATCCTATGTTGCTATAGCTTATATCATGATGCAGTATAACCACTATAACATTATAATAACAAGCAACCCTTAACCCCCTAACATACTACCATCGATCAGAACATCATCTCAACAGCTTAAGAAGTCAGTATACAAGGACACGATAATCAGTTACTGCCTTCCTCTCTTGGAACTGCAACTGGGGCATTTGTACTGCTTTATGTTCTCGGCTTTAGCAGGTGTTATCTTCACACACTTCCCATGGAACCACCTCTCGCATACATCACATGCAATCCAGAACTCATTTGAACTGTAGTTGCTGCCACAAATTCCACAGAGGGTTTCACTGTGTTCATCATCGTCTTCACCATACCCCTCATCAACTGTTTTCGAATTGTTTTTTGACTGCCCATCACTTGATCGCTGAACAAAAAGAGAATTGATCAAGAGAAGTGAATAAAAGCAATAAATATTAATTTTAAAATATCTTACCTTGGTTGAGTGTCTAGATTTACTTCCACTATCTACACCAGATTTGTCTTTTGCTGGCTTCCTATCAGTCACCACTTCGAATACAGTGGGTAGCTCATTTATCATGCTGAACAGACGTTTTCTGTCAGTTTCGAAGAGTAATAGAATCAGCTCCAATAATTCTTGCAGACATGTGAATTAAGGTGCAGCTTAGGTCAGATAGGCTAAGCACAATAACAGCAATAACAACATCAATTAAATTAGAATGCTTAGTTTACAAATATATTTGTTATGCGAATACCTAAATTAACTTGATAATGGACTAGCAACAATTGAGGCAATTTTGACATCCAACCATCTATAAGCTCAAAAGGTTAGTCCAGCATGCTTTTAGCATTCACCAGCAAATATTTTGCTGCCCAACACTTTTAGTCTCTTCACACTCACGATAAATCTAAAATCCATTACATATGAACCAGAAGCTAAAATATTTGAACGATCAGGTACCATATGTATGCACTGCAGTTGATCATTGCAGATTAGCTTAAGCTTTCAATAAAAACTTGGGACCAAGCTGAACAGACTCTGCTTCATCAGCTGCACGTGCTCCAAGTCACAAAAATTCTTGTAGAAAATAAACTATTGAATTGACATCCAGTTCTTTATTTAGGGATAACCTATTTCCATGTTAAACTAATATTATTTAATCTTAAGAAAGGTCAACTACATAACACAAACAAGCTATAGCTTCATGTTTAGCACCAATTCCTATGAATTAGAGTCAACCCCTCCAGACACTCTGAAGTCAATTCTTTTTACAATGTAAATCTCACATAAATAACCAGGATGCAACTCTGACCTTTTTATATATTTAAATCCAGGTACAACTAAAAAACAAATATTTTATAACAAATCTTAAGGATCAAGAAAAACTCGAAAATTCTATTAACAAATATATGAGGGCCATGTTATCGGGGCTGGCAGGCAAGGAAAAGAAAGAAACAAAGAGTACACAGTAACCAGACCGTCCAGTGAAATTATACTGGAACAGGGAAAATTCTGATCCAAACATATTTTATCCCAGTATTGTAGTTAATAACACCTTACTTCTGGAACTACGTAGAGATCAGGCAACAAATTTACATTAATAAAATAGTCATTGGGCCCTTTTATATAGAAATAAATAATCATTGAATAATGATGACCTCAGTCCTATTGTTTTAATACAAATGCTAAGAACTAGTATGGGCTTAGACACATGATCCTGAAAAATCAGGGTTAGTGCCTGTTTAGGGGTTGCTGGGGTGACAGGTGTCCATACAAAAGCAAAAGTTTTTGTTGCTTATTCTGATTCTTCAGGGTTATTGTCTGGACCTGCAGTAGTTTAGCATAACTCTTGTTCAATTGGTCCAAAATTTCATTGTCTATTCACACTGGAACAATACTGACACTTAATCCCAAGAACATGCTTGTGGCCATATTCAACTATTCATCTTGGTTGTGTTTGATGTCATGTAGTGTAGCTAGCATAGAACATTCAAGGAGGTTTGGCATCAAGACAGCTAGTTATAAAAGCTCAATCCTTTTCTAGAGCTTTCCTGATTTAAATTTGAGCTCTATAGCTGACTCCATCATGAAGTAACAAGGTTGAATCATATTACATCAAACACACACAATGCAATATTCAGTAAAGAGGCCTCCAACTGGTCGAAGATTATGCAAGTAGTATGAGTGCGAGGGTTTTTGCTAGACCACCTTAACTATGGTAGACTTGGAAACGTGAATGAAATTAGTGCTAAATGTGCATAACACTGTCCGAAAAGTATTATGATACAACAACCTGCTGAGTATCTGTCACATAATAAACACTAAATTGGTGTTAGTTTATATCGAATAATTGATATAAAAAAAATGGCAATCTGAATCATTGAAGGGGGGAAAAGGCATACTTAGAGTAAATACGTGCCCAAACAAAAGCAGACACAGCAGCTTAAATATCATTAAATTACTGAAATAGGTGAGCATGTTACATGCAAAGATACCCTCTTGAAGGCATGCTTGGGATCACATTACAGAGGAGGATATATGTCTTTCAATAGACATGCAATTTTACATGCAAAACACACAACAAAGTTAAATAATATACTAGCACTGGGACAAAGAAAGCAGACATGGCTGGCAATCTGATCTTTCAGAAAAGACAGTCTGCATTAGATCCTGATGGTCAAGTACATGGCATCAGTTTTTTGTGAGATTTCTAAATGCACTCATGGTCACAACTATGATACGTACATAGCTGCAACTTTAGCTGGAAGTAAGCAAGTATGTGGATGCCAAACTTATTTGAGAGATAGCACTTAATGTTTTAGCTCATCAATAACTTAGTAGAATTTTGACTGGAAAGCTGTGAACTTTTCTTTCATTTTCTTTACCCCTCAAAATCCTGTAATTTCTTCTGTGACTTCTAAAAAAAATCATATTTTTATGTGGCAATCCAAAATAACAAATGACTAACCGAGTATGTGCTCAAGTTTTACTCATCTTTTTGATGTGCTATACAGATTTCTAGCAAAAAACAAGAAAAAGAAAATTAGCTTCAAAGCACAATAAAAGTATAAAACAGAATGCAGGCAGCCAGTTGACTGCTAAGATCAATAGAATGTCCAATCCATCATGTCTTTTCCATGTCAATATGTATCTAAACAAAGTTCTATCTATAGTTTCTCACCAAAAAGCAGCGATCTAGTACTATAATGGTAAGGATATGATAACTCAGTAATAAGGGTATAGATACCTGATTTAAACTCAATTTTGAGAGGGTTTGTTAAACTCAGCAGAAGTTTCATCCCTTCTACTACTAAAAGCAAAACTCGAGAAGCAACTGAAGCTCCACACGATCTGTTTCCACCGCATGCCTCACACAAAGTTCTACTCAAACTAGAAACAAACTGGAATCCACCATCGTGTACTGGAGTTCATAATCCAAATGTCACATTCTAAATTCTAATTCCAGATGTTTTCACAAGTCTTCTATTGTCCCAACCATCAGCTATTACCACATAGCTCTCTCAAGAGCAACTACAATCCATCATGTTAAATTATTGCATAGTTGTAATCATTGTCGAAAATCCAATAACTGTTTAATTGAAACAAGAAAACTATTATTTATCATTTCATAACATCTAGTATTACTCTGTCCCCATACTTAGCTATTTCAGCTTCCAACTTGTATAACTCTATAGGGTACACCAGTTCAAATAAATCAGATAAATATATAAGTAAATAAACAAATATTAAGTTTTGCTTTCATACATTCACTCTTGAAATTACATGGGCTGCACAATTCCATAACTTACAATATTTTCTTAAAATTCTTTCCTCTCAAACCAGCTTCCCTTCTGAAATTCTATCTGAAGTAATTAATTGACTAATTCATCTTAGCCTTGGAATCACCAAATATTACTGCTATACAAGGCAAGCATTCCTTTACTTATCTATGAAAACCCAGATATTGCCCCAAAATGTGGCATGATTTTTTGCATCTAGGAAATGATCAACTCATCAATATTGTTTTGAAAATCAAAACTTTTCCATATGTATTTTCTTTAATCCTATTACCTAAATCAAGTAAAAGAAATTCGACACTTTTTCCCTCTCAATTTCTTTTCTCATACTCTAGCATTTTCCTGCTTTCCACACGTCTTCATTCTATACTCTTTCCACCAAACCCCTCCACCTCTTGCTCCAACCCTACCAACACTGAGGCTGCAACTATATTTTCACCAATTCAATCACATTTTTTTTGTTGTAACAACTGCTTTACAAAGCCCTAGCATGAATATGACCTCTCACATCAATCACTATAATGTCCCGAAATCGTCTTGGCAAAGTTGAAGAAGCCTCTAATAGTGCAAAGCCACTGTGGTTGGCCATATAAGTAGTGACCCAGTTAGCAACACTGTTGGCCTTCCTATAGGCATGTCTAGCCACACATGAGGTGATGCTTGACATATACATCCAAAATATCCACCAACAAAGGATGACCAATGCCTAGATGTTCTATCCCTATATTAATTCATGAGATGACCATTTGGAGTCCCCTTCCAAGATTATGTTGTCAGCACATAAGATGGATCCCTCCCATATGGCTCTTAATTCAGTCAGTAGTACCATTGTCTCATAAAGTGAGGACCCACTTGCAGCCATGAAAAATGACCTAGAGTCATGAATAACGAAACCTGCTCCACCAATCTACTCTCGATTCTTCGCATTACTATCAAAGTTTATCTTGAGAAAGATAGGGGATGGGGGCTCCTGTAACAGATAACCAATTTGAAAATGAATGATAATCATGGGAGCATATGACTTGGTATCTTTGGATTGAAGGACCAGAAGCATGAACTTCAGCTGTTATTTGTTTTGTAGCCATGTGCAAGTTGTGCGAGGTGTAATGTCTGTTAGGAGAGTTAGTTACAGATGTTAGAATTAGTTGTGTTGGATGGAAAATTGAGTGAGTTAATCAATTGTAACTGCTTATAAACCAACTGTTTTCATTGATTGATTCTTGAGGAACAAAGTTGATATTCTCTCTCTCAGTAACAGACTCAGGTCTGTTACAATTTGGTTTCCAAGCTCGATCTAGGGCTTAAATTCTCAATCAAGCTAGCTCGAAAGCAGGGAAAAGCTTCTATGACTGAAGGTTCTTCAATTGCAATGGAGGATCGCAATTCAATGCAGCAACAAATGGAATCCAATGTACAACAGCAGATACAAGTTTAAAGATTAGATACACCAATTCAAGCCATGGATGCCAATTGCAAGGAGATACACCAACTCTTTGACATGTTTAAAGATTAGATGAATCAAAAACTGGGTGCTTTAAGCCTTTAGGAGAATCAAGAAAAAACAATCTGGTACTAAAGGGGATAAAGCAGATAAAGGTATACTCACTCCACCTCTGTTAATCATGTTGATTGCTAGTTGGGTAAAGCCAATAACCTGCCAATGAATGTTGAATCTGAGAATAAGAATCCAAATGTGGTTCAATGGGAAGTGGGGAACAAGAATCAAGGTTCCTTTGTCAAACCCAACTGGATTTTCCCTTCTTTGATGCCTCCAACCCTAGGAGTTGGATTAGAAGGTGTGAAAAATACTACAAGATCTATCACATACCATAAAACTAGAAGTTGGAGTATGCTGGTATGTACCTTGATCATAAGGTGGATGTGTGGTTTAATAGACTAATGATGCAAAGGAATAAAATTTCATGGGTGGAGTTCTGTGAAGAAGTTTGCAAGAGGTTTGGTGATAGGGAATTTACTGATGAGGTAGAAGAGTTTAAGAATTTATTCCGGACTGCTCTGATGCTCCAAAGAAACCCCCTACTACCTGAACATTATTTTGTTTCTATCTTCATATCTGGTTTAAAGGATGAGTTAAGACCCATGGTAAAGATGTTCAAAGCTATGACCCTAGCCAAAGCCATAGAACAAGCTAAACTTCAAGAACTACCCTGTGAAACTTTATTCAAGAAAACCAAATCCTTGTCCAGAACAAATACCAATACCACCTTCCAGCACCTTTCCTCTTCTGCTACTACTTCTGCTCATACAAAACCCCAAAATAACTAGCCTAAATCCAACAACCCTAAAACCCTTACATTGGAACAAAAGAGAGCTCAAAGGTTATGCTATAGATGTGGTGATAAATACTTTCCTGGATATCAATGCAATACTAAGTCTAGAACCAATGGTAAGGTGTTACACTCCTCGGGTGGTGAAGAAATAGAAGAACAGACTGGAGAATTGGAAGAAATGGGGACTAGAAGTGGTGACGAACCAGATGAGGAGGAGGTGTCAGTACATGCTTTGAGTGGAAGCACAATGCACAAAACTATTAAAATCAAGGGAGCTGTGGGATCCAAAGCCATTACTATTCTAATAGATAGTGGCAGCACCCATAATTTCCTAGATGCAAGGGTGGCAAAGGAAATTGGAGTGAGGATTGTGCAAGGGCAGGCTATATCTGTCACAGTGGCCAATGGCAACACGATGTTAAGCAGCTCAAAACGCCTGGGTTTCTGCTAGACAATGCAAGGGCATAGCTTCACTGCAGATTTGAGGTTGTTGAGGCTAAGTGATTGTAACATGGTGTTTGGGGTTGATTGGATGAGACAATACAGCCCAATCACTTATGATTTTAATTCATTGAAGCCAAGTTTTGCAAAGGATGGGAAGCAAGTAGAGTTGCATGGAGCGCTAGAAGGGGATGGATCATTAAGGATGATGACCACAAGAAGGTTTGCAAAACTTCTCTCTCTTCATACTACAGAACCAGAATTCTTATTAATAGCCACAGTGCAAGAAAGCCCATCTAACACATTTGTGCTATCATACACTCAACCTGAGGACCACATTTATTAAGACCATCATTTAATAAAAGAACTCCTGGAATTCCAAGACATATTTCAAGAACCTTCTAAACTGCCATCTTTCAAATCACATAATCATTGCATTCCCTTAAAGCCAAACTCTCAAACTGTGAATTTGAGACCCTATAGGTACTGCCATGATCAAAAGGATGAAATAGAGAAACAAGTACAAGACATGCTTAAAACCTCAATATTTCAACCTAATAGACGCCCTTTTGCTGCACCCGCACTTTTGGTAAAGAAGAAAGATGGATCCTACAGGTTGTGTTGATAATAGAAAGTTAAATGATCTAACTGTGAAGGACAGATTTCCTATTCCCATGCTTGATGATTTGCTGGATGAGTTAAAAGGTGCAAAGATATTTTTAAAAGTAAACTTGAGGTCAGGGTTCTTTCAAATCAGAATGTAACCTGGTGAGGAGTATAAAACTGCGTTTAGAACCCATGATGGCCACTTTGAATGCAAGGTGATGCCTTTTGGGAACCAATGCTCTTGCAACATTTCAGGCCCAGATGAATGAGGTCTTTGGTTTTTATTTGAGAAAGTTTGTGTTAATCTTTTTTGATGATATCCTTATATATGATAAGACCATGGAAGAGCATGAGCAAAATGCTCTTCTGCTCAGGATAGTTTTTCAGCCATTGAGATAGAACCAGCTATTTGCAAAGAAATCAAAATGCTCTTCTGCCCAGTCTAAGATTGAATATCTTGGGCATATTGTATCTAGTGAGAGGGTAATAACTGACCCATCTAAGAAAGAAGCCATGGTGAAATGGCCAAAGCCATAGTCACTCAAGGCCTTGAGGGGTTTTCTAGGACTCACTGGATATTATAGAAAGTTCATAGCAAGATATAAGCATATCCGTAGACCATTGACAGATATGTTGAAGGAGAATTTTAAGTGGACTCCTAAGGCTAGGGCTGGAAATGGGTCGGGCCGGACCGGCCACACCCTTACCCGAGCCCAACCCGAAAAAATATTTCGGGCTTCAGGCCGAGCTTAGGCCCGAAATTTTTTTAAAACATTAGGCTCGAGCCCGACCCAAGCCCGATTGGGCCGGCCCAAATACAAGCCCAAATGAACAAAAAAAAAAACATGTATAGTTCACCGACTCACCATAAGATCTGGCAAGAGCACGAGGGACATGAGGGTGCTGGAACCATGAGATCAAAGCCGGGAAGGGGGGTCGCGAGGTCGTGCAGGAGGCAAGGGGCGTCATGTGGGGTGCCGGGGCCGGGGAAGGGAGATCAGAGCCCCAAAGGGGCCGTGGGGTCGCACGGGGGGCGGGATAATCAGATGCGGACGCCAGGGCCAAAGGAGATAGATCGAAGCCGGAGAGGGTCCGCAGGGTCGCACAAGGGGGCAGGGACATTGGGGACGAGCATTGAGGCCAGGGAAGGAATATCGGAGCCAAATGAGCGAGATCGGAGGCTCGAAGCCAAGGGGGGCCGTGAGGTCGCACAGGGGGCCAGGGCGTCAGGTGTGACCATGCAAGCGCTGATCGAGGGAGGAGATCGGAGCCGGGGTAACATCGTCGTCGAGTGGCAGGGAGCGTCAGGGTGGGCAGACTTGGAAACGAAGAAGGAGAACAGAGAACAAGAGAAGAAATGGAAAGAGAAGGAAAAAAAATGAGAACTTAGGGGGGAGCATCGGGCTTAGTCTGGGCCGGGGTTCGAGCCGGGCCAAAGGGGTGCCCGAGCTCGGCCCGAAGCCCGGCCCGATTTATATAAAACTCGACCTGAAGCCCGACCCGATTTCGGACCGGCTCGAAGCCCATCAGGTCGGCCCAGCCCAATTCCAGTCTTACCTAAGACAGAAAAGGCATTTGAGTGTCTCAAGACTCCCATGACTAAAGCTCCAGTTCTAGCTCTACCTGATCCTCTAAACCTTTTATTATTGAAGTTGATGCATGTGACAAAGGGATAGGGGCAGTGTTGATGCAAGACAATAGACCCCTAGCTTTCATTAGTAAATCTCTGGGACCAAAGGCTTCTGGTTTATAAAAATATGAGGAATTCTTAGCCATATTATTGGTAGTTTCTAAATGGAAACATGATTTTCAGAACTCCCCATTCATAATCAAGATAGATCATGAAAACCTCAAGCATCTCTTAACTCAGAAGATCACATCAGCAGTACAACAAAAAGGAATGAGCAGACTGATACGATATGATTACACCATACAGTACAAGAAGGGCCATAAAAACAAAGTTGCTGATACCCTTCCAGAAGGGATGAAAAACCAGCTGCATGCCAAGCTATTTCTGCCATACATTCAGCTTGGATACAAGAGTTAATCTTTAGTTATGAAAATGATGCAGCTGCTCAAGATTTGATTGCTGCTGTCTTACTTTCGCCAGAAACTATACCTAATTACTCCTATCAACATGCGGTTCTTAGGTATAAAGGCAGGTTGCATGTGGGAACAGCAGGAAATTTGAAGGCAAAACTGTTAAAAGAGATGCATGACTCATGCTGGGGAGGACATTCAGGAGTGATGGGCACCTATGCTAAAGCGAAACAGCTGTTTCACTGGCCACACATGAAGTAGGATGTATAGAAGCAAGTCCAAGAGTGTTCAGTGTGCCAACAGAATAAGGATGAGAATTGCCCCTACCCAGGTTTGCTGCAACCTCTCCCTATTCCCTCTCAAGCCTGGTGTCATATCTCCATGGATTTTATTGAAAAACTCCCTAAATCTGCTGGGAAAGATACAATTTGGGTTGTAGTGGATAGATTCACCAAGTTTGCTCACTTTATAGCTCGAACTCATCCTTTCACTGCTATGCAATTAGCTCAGTTGTTCTTGGATCAGATATACAGGCTTCATGGTTTACCAACTAGGATAGTCACTGACAGAGATAAATTGTTCACTGACCTGTTTTGGAGGGCACTGTTTAGGTTGCTTGGAACTGAGCTGGATTTAAGCACCTCTTATCATCCCCAATCAGATGGGCCAACTGAGACGGTAAATAGGTGTCTCAAAACCTATCTTAGGTGTATGTGTTTTCAAAAACCACACAAGTGGTGTTCATGGTCACCTATGGCTGAATGGTGGTACAATTCCACCTATCACCACTCTATTAAAATGTCACCCTTTCAAGCTTTATATGGCTTCGCTCCACCATATCATGCTTTGGATGTTAACATTCCAAAACCAGTTGCTACCTTAGAAGAGTTCTGGAACAACAGAATGCATATGATTTCACTGTTGAAGAACAATTTGGCCCAAGCTCAAGAGAGGTACAAGTATTATGCAGACAAAAAGAGGTCAAAGAGGATATTGGAGGTGGGGGATGCTGTGTACCTTAAATTGCAACCATATACATAGAGTTCTTTGGCTCAGGAAGAACTTGAAGCTAGCCTCCAAGTATTATGGGCCATTTACTGTCATCGATAGGGTAGGACCAGTTGCCTATAAGTTACAATTACGACTTGGATCTAGTATACATCCAGTCTTTCACAAGTCTTTGCTCAAAAAGAAATTTGGTTCTACTTCACAAGCCTCTCCTACCTTGCCATTGGTGAAGGATGATGGGCAGTTGCTTATAGAACCAATGGCAGTGCTCAATCGAAGAATGGTCAAAAGAGGAAATGTTGCTGGTGTTTAGCTCCTTGTTTAGTGGTCAAATCTAAGTCCAGAGGAGGCTATTTGGGAAGATTTTGACTTCATCACTAGTCAATTTCCCAATTTCCATCCTTAAGGCCAAGGATGTTTCTTTAAGGGGAGGGGATTGTAACAGACAACCAATTTAAAAATGAATGATGCTCATGGGAGGGTATGACTTCGTACCCTTGGATTGAATGACCAAAAGCATAAACTTTAGCTGTTATTTGTTTTGCAGACACATGCGAGTTGCGTGACATGCGATGTGTCTGTTAGGAAAGTTAGTTACAGCTATTAGAGTTAGTTGTGTTGGTTGGAGAATTGAGTTAGTTGATTGTAAGTATAAACCAACTGTTTTCATTGATTGATTCTTGAGGAATAAAGTTGATACTCTCTCTCTCTCTCTCTCTCTCTCTCTCAATAACAGACTCAGATTTATTACAGCTCCCAAGTGAAATGAACCACATAAGGCACAATACTTGCAAGTAAAGGATCCTATAATTCCATAGCTGTCAATGACCCCTTCGAATTTCTAGCTTAAATGAAGTCCAAGGCATGGAGAGAAACTCTTGTAGCAATCACCAGAGGGGCTCTATCAGTGTTCTCAAATAGTCTATCATTCTTGGCCAACCAAATGTAATAGGCTACATAGCACAAGGTGATCTGGTTACTTTCAAATTCGATTATCTTAATCATCCACTAGAAAAAGCAAAGTTGCCCAAATCATGGGTTTTCCCAAAACCCCCTCCAAACCCCACATAATAAAGGGGGGAGAAAAAAATATTGGTTAGTGTTATGTTATGCACCAAATTTCATATATAGTTGAGAAAATATTAAAATTGATTGCTTCTTGTTAAAAGTACTCTTGTCCAAGGATTCAGGTCCCGGCGGAACATCCCACGGGACACCGGGACGAGGTATTATCCCATGTGTCGGGACAGGACATCCCGCTAGCGTCCCAGTGTCCCAATCGAGACACCTTGGGACATCCCCTGTCCCGAGTGTCGGGACGGGGCGGGACGCCGACGCGTCCCATTCCAGGAAAAACCGAGACAGCCCTGTCCCACGGGATTTAAAACCTTGCTCTTATCAACAATAAATTATCAAGTTCTGCTATTAAAATCTCAATTAAGACCTTAGGGATTTATTTTAAAGATTTTGTTAGATTTTGTTAACATGATGATGCAGCCATAACTGTATATTCTTCCAAGTTTAAGCCTTCTCAAGACTGAATGAGCAGTAACATGAAATAGCAACAAACATGACATATGATTGGTGAAAAATGTTTCAAATCCATAAACAGCACATTCAATAACAACTCAAGAATGCAATACCATTAGGATAAAAAGTAAAAATTTAGTAGAAACTATAACACCATAGTTGATTAGAGAAATCATTCATCAATGGCTAAATCCTCTATTTAAAAAAAAAGGCTCATCAAATTCTTTCCACAACTCACACTTAAGTTTTCTCATGTCTTGTCCATTGGTAACAACTTGACACATATGAATGGTCTCCAAATAGAAACATATCATAACAACTAAATTTATCCAACCAATCTCAGTCAACTCTTTATCACATCAGACAATATTACTTCATCATTCCAGTATCGAGAGTGGGGCAACTCTACAATGAAGGTTATGTTAGTTATCACTGCATGAGATAAGAACATAATTCATATTAGGGAATAAAGAAAAAGAAGAATTATGTTAGTTATCAGGCAAGAACTAAAGCATGAAATGAAGGTTCCATATTGAGGTAATCTGGAAATAGTACTTCCCCCAAGAAAAAAAAGGAACAAAAATTCCAAAATGGTTGTTCAAATCCTTACCATAAAGCACAAAAGTGAAAAAGGATGCAATAGAAAGTCAAGATACATCCTGATCAAGCATGAAATATTCAAATTTTTACCACCACCCATCCTTCAACGCTTCTACTGACAGGCATTTCTTACTTGTAACATCTAATCTCCAAACTACAAGTCAATATTGCATGTTCCATGCCATGGGAAATGAGGGTTTGGATCCTTGGAGAATCAAATACATTGGAAAAACAGATTGTCCAAAGAATATGGGAACAAGCACAATAATTCAAGTAATTCACTTGTTGTCCACCTTGTTACTTTCATTGCCAAGTATGACTAAGCAAAAGCTTGGAACTTGGCATATGAAGAACAATAAATACCATCTATCATAATCATATAAAGGTCCCAATTGACCGGTAAAGCAATATCCTGGAAGTAAATAGCCGCCACAAACCATTGTAAAAAAATGCTTTATGACCTTGAGGATCGCCTAAGATTAACCATCACTGGAAAAATATTAGATGATCTGAATTACAGTCATAGACCCCTGTCAGAAAATATCAAACAGCCTCAAGGGCCACCACAAACCATCATTGGAAGACATATCATATGAACTCAAGGATTGGCATTGAAATATCTCCTTAGACCCCAGCATTTACCTCAAGGATCAAGATTCATATGCCACAAAAAAAAAAAAAGTCAACCTAAAGGATCATCATGGATCATTAAAAACTTTCTGAATTCAACTAGCAACAACTTCAACATGTTTAACTTTCCATAAGGATGCTCTAAGTACCACCGTCTTGGTTTTATTTATGAAGTTGTGTTTACATTCATTACAATGTTTTACATCTACTCTAGTCTATTCTAAAATTGCATTCGAGAAAAAAAATAATAAGAACAAAAAAATGAATGTACACAGATAACCCTTTCCAATTGCCAACTCTACATGCTAGTATTTATAATTATAACTTAACAAATGATTTGATAAGACAAACAGGGTATAAATCCAAAAAGGAGCAACAGAAATGTGCAACATCAGCTATGCGATTCTTTCATGGGAGATCTTGGCATGATGCTAGAATTGATCTAAATAGAAATTTATTAGTGTTAAAAGTTTGTAAATTTTTAGCTTCAGTAATTTCAACAATTTACAACCTTCCTAAGCATGCAACAGGCATACATTATTGGGATTAAATGAACAGCTGACTGCCAACACCTATGTGTAGTTAATGGTCAGTGACATGAGAATTTGTGTGCCAACTACAAAGAACTTCAAATAAGTCATGTGAAAACCAATAATAGGAGTATCTTTTTGATGTTGACTTTCATAATGCATGAAAGACAATTCTTGGAGAATATAATAATCAGCAAACAATGATCAAGAGGCATAATCCCCAAAACACTTTCCTCATGGAACATAATCCTTATAAGCAAATGCTCAAACATATATTCCATGAAAATCAATTATTTGCAAAGCAAAATCCTTCATAGAGACAATGCTCATTTCCACTAATCTTCCACTTACATCAATTATTCGGAGACATTCCTTCAAAAAAAAAAATCCTTAAGAAACATAATACTTGGTATAACCTCCAAGATGCATAATCCAAGGTAAAAAAAACAATCACATATCTCCACTTAATCTCCAATCACCATCAGATTTCAACTCTTTTAAGATGGTCCATTTATTTTTCTAGACATCTGGAGGTGAGAAGGCATAGTAGATGCAAGTTTATTCAAGAAAGTAGCTTTTCTCTTTTTTGGAGAAGGGATTGCATGTAAAACCATCTGCAAACAATGCCCTCTATTATTCAAATAAAGCACCCTTTCTATTAGCTCTATTTCTAAATTAAATGCAATTTTAATTGCAGACACTGGTTTAAGTGATTATGGGTGGAAAGACATATGGTAAGGCTAAGGTTAGAGCTGCAGCAAAGAAGGGATGGAAGGCATCAGACGTGAGAGAGAGATTAAGGACTATTCAGTGAAGTGAGATGCCTGGATCTATTACACTTTGTAGAAGGAAAATAATCAAATGATTTTGATGGGAGCTTCAGTCAACAAGGTCTCCTACTTCCCTTTCAACTAAGCTTCATGTGTAAGTGGTCACAACTCTCAGATAGCATTGAAATTTGGAAGAGGGTCAACTAGGCCCTATTTGATCAAGAAATTTGTGCCACTTTATGTTCCGAAAGTTTCTTTTCTTCCTTCTCTCTTTTATATCCAGTGCTCGAATCTAAAAAACCTATCTTCGTCTGACAGCCTTAATCGCTTGTCTTGGATCATCCCCTTCTCCCATCTCATTGCTCATCAAATATACCATTTTCCTGTCCATGATCTCATGTTTTAACACACTAATATAGAAGTATGTTTGATAAGTTAAAACAGAAGTGGTTTTCAGTGTTCACTATCTTTTGTTTCGATTGTTAAAAATAAAAAAAAATGACTGCCTTACATTTTTCTTTTCTCAACAAACTTCGACATTATGTTTTATAAACAGAAAAAAATGAAAAAATTGCCAAACACATCTCTACCACATATTTCCCCTTTCAAAAATCTGTGAAGACCTTCTCAAGGTCATTGAGAATTTGACAAAAATATTACCACCAACATCAAGTTTTGCCTATTGATTGGAGAGATGCAGGTAGCACAAAACCAAAGAGAAATTATACAACGGAATAATCTAAGATTTTACAACTAGTTGTCAGCCAAATTTCAACCCTCTACAGATTAATGTTGATCTCCAAATCAATTAATTGAGTTCCTAGACTTTTTCTTATTTCACATCATCCTTATCACTTCCTGCTTATTCAATCTTGTGCTAGTTATAGTAACAGCTTTTAAGCTTCATATATTTTGTGAAAGACAAGTCTTAAGCAAAGTATGTCATCCTTTTCTGTCAAAAACATGTTTCATTTACAAATTTCCTTTGGATTTTCAATTGCTATCATTGACCAATAAATTGTCTTGTCATTTACCATCCAACTTGTGAAAGAATGTAACATTATAATTGTCAAAGTCTTTCAGCTGTAACATCTTGTATCTCTCTATTTGTGATCTCTTTTTCCTTTTCTCCTTAGACGAATACTAATAATTTACGTACAGGCCATAATTTTATACCCTAGAATCCCCAAACATACTTTTCATCTCCTCTAAAGTATGAATATCCTTTATGCTCTCAAAGATTTAATATTCCATAGTATGGCACTATGGTTTTTAATGCTATGGACCTTTCTAATCAAACAACCATGAAATTAGACCTTTCTTTACATAATCATATTCAAATGTCTCTTAACAAGAAGAACCACTAGTGTGGACAATTTAGAAAAGCAAGTGATCTAAGAGGATTGCCGGACTTGATGTGGACTACTTTAGTTATTATAAATAGGACTGGATAGAATCTAGAGCAAGATCCACCATGTCAGAATGTCGAATCGCATGTCAAACTTCCAAAGACCATAACTTAGTCATACGATACTCAATTGAAATGTTATTTTTTTCGCTTCAATTAACTTTTCAAGGTCTACAACATAGAGCTAATCCTTAAGAGATTGAAATAGAACAAGATTCCATCATTTATGCTTCAAAATAGACTGATTAAAATAAAAAATCAAGAAAGACTTTGACCAAACATCTCTTAATCCGAGAAGAATCAAGCAAAACAACAGAAGACAAAATTGATATAGAGGTTGAGATCCACCCCTTGGAGGATTTTAGTTTTTTTAAGTTTATTTTTACTAGTCATGTCTATTTTAGAAAAATAAGTCCTAGTAGATTTAGGAGAGAAATCAAATCCAAATTGTACAAGGACAGATGTCACTATTATAAATAGAGGCTATGTATCTTGGTTTTATCAAGATCAATGAAAGAAAAGGAAATGTAAACCCTACTTTCATCATTTTTTTTCTCTAAATTTCTTTTAAGAGATTTGGGTTAAATGGGTTAAGAAAAAATTTCCTTCTTTCTAATCAAATCAGCAAGTTAGAATCACCTCAAGAAAATAGAATACTAAATCAACAAGAAATTACTAAGGACCCCATACTCATTACATGAAATTCTTATCATCTCTGGTGGAACAATATACACTCCCAAGAAAGCTATAGATTTTTTTTTTTTTCAAAGAATGGATAAAGCATCCTTTTCAAACAGCGAAGGAATTTTAAGCCTCTCCCTGGATACAACACAAGCTAATAGTTTTGTGTGCAATCATCACTTGGCATGCATTTTCACTAAGGAAAGCATACTCCCTACAAACTGATAGTCTTGCATAATGATGGTATTCAACAAGTCAAAATTAACAAAAAGATCTAAATTCTAACTTATATTCTTGGATGAGAACTTGTGGTCCAAGGGATTATTAGTCTACATATTTCCATTCAGATCAGATCTAACACAAAAATTATAACTCGCCTAAACCTAATCCAGTAGTCAGAGTCTCTGCATCCCTCATTCTAAAGCCAAAGTTGCACATGTTTTCTTCCTTCTTTCTCTGTTTGACATGCAATAACACATATTTTATAAATATCCAAGAAATTACTTTTCACAGATATAAGACGAAAGAAAGAAAAGCATTAAATTATTCGACTTATCTTGAAGTTATAACATCGAACCCCTAGAGCCCCCAGTCAAAACATAAGAGGAAAGTCAAAGAGCCCATGGCTTACCTTTCGTTGCCATTAAAGCGGGCTCCGAAGAAGAAGGCGACAGAGAGGAGCCACGAGTCGCTGTGCACCGCCACCAGCGAGAGCCAGTCCTTCCGGTTCATCCCGTCCCTCGCGAAGTTGATTCCGAGCGCCGGCTCCGGAAGCTCCGGCGGCACCTCCTCCGCCGGCAACGTCACCTCCCACATCCCTCCAGGATGCCCATACAAGCACAAGTTCTCCTTCTCTGCATCAAATCAACCGACACCCAAATCCCTCGATTCCAAGAACCAGATCCAGCACCAAAACAATCCCGATCTCAACTTATATCGATTTTATGAAAAAAAAAAAAAAAACTCACCCGGATCGCACAGCGCATAGAACTCATCGACATCTGAGAGTATAATAGATCCCAAGAAAAAATCACAAAACAACAACAACAACAACAGCAGCAACAAAAAATCCAAAAAATCGAGGGAAAGATGGATTAGACAAGGAGGACGCGAAGGAGAGGACCAGTGGTGAGGGCGCGGACGATGGCAGCGCGGCGGCCGCTGTAGTCTTTGTAGATCTCCTCGACAGTCCGGGGGGCCGACGAGACCTGAACCACGTCCATGGTAGGCGAGCTCGATCCAGATCCAACCCGTGGGAGGCCGATCCCGAGGTTTTTAAAGAAGAGAACAAGAATCTGTCGACGGCGCAGTGCCGAGATAAGTAACCACACTACTTTCCAAATGAAACTGTGAAAAACGCCCCTCCTCGCACCGCCGGGATAAAACAGGACAGGGATGCGCTCATCAAGAATTTATAAACACACACTACTTTCCGAATGAACACACTCCGCCTCCCTCTAGGTACGTTGTTGATAGAGAGGGTAACATATATTCTGCAAATGTGGAGTGTCTTTATCAATTAAATTTTATTTCTTTCCTTCTCTTGGCATTTTATTACTCGCTTTTTTCTTTGCTCCAGGTCTTCGATATCCTTCAAATCAGGGGATACACTGTAATCAAATGTTGTAACGAAAGCGGTAGCTCAGATAGCAAAGGTCTTGCCTTATTATTAGTTGGTCACATGTCTAAAATATATTTTATTTAATTAAATTTTAAAAAAAATTTTGGAATTCACAGCTGTTGATGTGAATTAAAGAACAGGATCTCTTTCTTTGATTTAATGATTGCATGAGTATTATGATTATATGTTGTTTCATTAATAGTTTATTAATTATGACAGATCGAGAGCCATCCTGATTGAGTAACCCATTTATAAAAAGTTTACCTGAAAAATGTTTTTAATATTTAGGTATTTTGTTTTCGAAAAACAAAGAATTCTACGTATTCATGAATGGTTCTGACGATGGATCGTTAAAAATCTCGTCACCATCTAGTATAACTTGGGTGCATGAAATGGTAGAAACATCGCATAAAGGAATAATTTAGATGTAAGGTACGAATAAAGAAATTTCTTACGGCACTTTTTCTTTTTTTTTTTTTTTCTTATCAACTATGTATTACTGGACCTTGCAACATCTAGAAACCCATACTAAGCCATGAGTTAAATGGTAACTTAAAGTTTAATGATACCGATATTTCAAGTTACGAAATAGTGTGGATAAATAGGTCTCATGTAGGACTAGTTTACCTATTTAATTAGGAACCATGTTTTAGACGAGCATGGCACAGACTTGTGGACCCTTCACCGCATGCGAGGATATTTTTTTTGTTTCCGTAGGACTTATAAAAACAAACTTGCATTGGAAAATAAAAAATTGATGATTTGGATTAAAGAAACGGTTAAGTAATATTGTAAGCAAAACTTGAAGAGAATTTGAACCGGTCAAAATTATGTAATAGCGAAGGATAGTAAGGAAAACTTGTACTTACATAATTATACGAGTTGCTCATTTTTCAATTTTATATATAAAAAATAATATATTGATATATTATTAAAAAATTTAAGAATCGAATCAGTCATCCAGTTATTTTTTGCGAATATCTAGCAATCCAAGAAGGTTGATCATTTCAAAATTTTGTGTAGATGATTTATAAAGGCTGAATCATTATGCGATTGCAAAGCGACTTGAAAAATCTTTACCATGTATCATTATCCATGAAGTTCAACAATCCATGATCAAATATGAAATTTAATCTCATAATAAAAAAAGATTTGATCGGTATCGACGAAATCGATCATAGTGATTTTAATTTCAGCATTTATTATTTTATCTATCGTTTTCAAGATTCTAGATAGTAATTTTTAGAATAGTTTGTATATTTTTTTAATCAAAAATAATTTTAATTTGATTTGTTTCTGCTGATAAAAAAATTAAATATATGCATAAAATTTTATCATAATTTTTAACATTATTGGCTGTATCTCTGGTTGGTCTCCTTGACCACCCTTTATATTGGGGCGAAAAATAACTGGTATATAACATATCAATAGTCCGAACTACAGTGTTTTGCGGATACCCAGATTAGTAAATTAATTTATTTAAAAAAAATACCCTCACATGTAGAAAATACGTTTGGCGGCCAACCAGGAGCATTGTGCTATACCCTGCTCATCTCTACAAACTAAGTGTCAAGTCACATTTGTGGAAACACAACCATCAGAATAGTACATCAGAAAGTTTCATCCGTTGCTTTCCAAACTTTCTAATTAGGACAGAAAATGGACCGGCTCAATGGAGACATTAGAAAGTTTCATCCATTGCTTTCCAAACTTTCTAATTATGATTGAAAATGGTCCGGCTCAAAGTCCATTAAACCGGTCCAAAATCTATATTTTAAAATTTTTTGGATCGAATCCGGATGTCCTTTTGATTTAAAAATTAAATGGATTCTATTTGACAGCCCGAAGACTAGTCCGACATACTTAAAATTTGGTCCGAAGCTTGAACCAATTTTAGGTCGACCCGAAGTTTATTGAGCTGGCCCAGCCCAATTTCAGACAATGGACTTTTAGGTCAACCCATTTTCAGCCCTATTTCTAATTGAAAGTTCGGCTAAAAATGCTGCTACTCTCTTACCCCTAGAGTTTGCAAAAGGAAAACAAAGAAGTACTGGCGGGTTAAGACAGCTATTTTCTTTTGCCTTAGTACTTATTTATTTTTGCATTGCACTTGGTAATAGCGCTACTCAAGTTATCTATGGTTTATTCCTTTAACAGAATATATATATATATATATAATTTTTTTATTTGGATATGTAAGAAAAAAATTATTTTCTCTCTACCTCAAAAAAAATAATAATAATAAATTTATCATTATATCCTTAATATATAAATACCAAAAATTTAATTTAAAAATATAATTAATTTTAATAATAAAATATCACAAACAAAGAAGAACAAAGAAAGTACATAAAGAAAAATATATTTTAGAATAAATGAACCAAAAAATAGAAGAACAATATACTGTATATTTCACAACTACAGGGAATGGTCAAGAAGAAGAACAGGAGCGACCAAGAAAAAAACCAAAGGAGCTTGGAAGGTTGGATGGTGAGGGAAAAAAAACAAAATGAAAAATATGATTTCTTATTTTATTTTTTAAAAAAATATTTTAGTCAATTGAAAAAAAAATACTTATAAGATTTTTCTTTTCCTCCTTGTATCTCCATTTATGGAGAGAAAGAAATCGAGAAAAATCTATCACTTTCCCTTTTTCCTTTATTTCTCTTCTCATCTCTCCATCATTTACTATCCAAACAGGAGATTTTTAAAATTTTCTTTCCGCTTCTTTTCCATTCTCTTCTCTTTTCTCGATCCAAACAAAGTATTAGTTTCTTCTTTGTATTTCTTTAGGATAGATCACACCTTGAACCTAGCATCGAGATTAGCCACACAATCACCCATACAAACC
The DNA here is from genome assembly GCA_021397845.1 of Areca catechu. Lineage (NCBI taxonomy): Eukaryota > Viridiplantae > Streptophyta > Magnoliopsida > Arecales > Arecaceae > Areca > Areca catechu. The sequence continues at coordinate 182,051,225 of CM038050.1, forward strand.
CTAGGCATTGCTCTAGAGATCATGCAAGGCCTAAAATATACAATGATCTCATTTTTTAAAAAATTTTAATTTAAATAACCAAATACCATCCAAACAAATTCATGACAACTAAATGATCAACTTATTCATTAAATTGATATCAGAAAGAGAACTAACTAATCAATCTAAAAATGTTGGAACTCAAATCCCATGCTTGACCCGACCCACACTACATATCCTGCAACTCTGAAAGAAAAGAAAAATGAAAAATGAGCTTTATAGCTCAGTAAAATTCCCGCACACTCACACTATCATAATAAAAATAATTAAAAAGTAATATATAATATCACCAAAATACTACGATCATATATAAGAACATTAAACATATGCCATACAACGTAAAGTATCATGTCATATAACTCTCGTGATTATTATAAATTAAATTTAATCATCTTAGGATGCTCAGCTCTGGACTACTATAATCATGTTTTCGGTTCATAGCGGAGTATCAATAGTTTCACATTTTTGACCTATGATATGGCATCAATGGTTTCACATTTTCAGTCTATGATGGGCATCAACAGTACTACATTTACGGCCTATAGTGGGGTATTAATACATGGCTAGTCCAGTGCACCACCACCCATTATGCAATCTTTAAATCAATTCATACTTGTTAATAAATTTTATACCAAAACATACTTTTGTATCCAATTGAATACATATGAATACTGTAATTTATCCAATTAAGATTAACAATATAATTTATATAAAATTGTATATACTTAACAGGTGAGTATATTATAGATAGCTATCAAATACCACATATACTTAATAAATAAGTATACAACATACCAATATCAAATCACATGGAGCAAAATCATCAATATATAAAATAATTTTTGTATAAATAGGTGATTGATGTCCAAAAATTCTTATCTCTATCGGTGATAGACTTAACATGTTAGATACCAATCTACCCTCGGATCATGGTCTAGGTGCTAGAAAACTTGCTCGACATTTTTTTATCCAAAATATTGTGCTCCTACAATAATAATCTTAATATTAATAAATAATTCTATTGTATAGCAATTATAAATCCAAAACCTTCAACCCGGATTTCATTAATGGTCTACTTACTTATCCGTAACTTCATAAATTTCCTAAAAGAGAAACTTCTAGATCTCCTTTCCAAATATTTATTTATTTATCTTACTATTTCTTTTCTCTTTTTCTTCCTCTCTCTCATCTTGCTCTCTCTTCTCTTTCTCTCTCATCTTTCTTATTTTATTTTTTTATTTTTTTCTTCTTTTTTCTTTTTCTCCTTTTCTTTTTCTTTCCCTTTCCTTTTCTTTTCTTCTCCTCTCCTCTTTTCTTCTCTTCATTTCCCTTACTTTTTCTCCTTTTCTTTTTCTCCTCTTCTTGTCTCCAATGATTCGGAAACTTGGGTTTTCATGGCAGTGCTCGACGGAGCATAGCTAGACGGAGAGGGATCGGGCAGCACTACCGGCGGTAATGATTTTTAGTAAGGCCACAAAGCACCTTAGTTTTCAAAATCAAGGGCCAAGGGATTTGCGAGAAAAGAAAAAACATCCTGGAATAGTGAGACTAAGCTCCATCGGTCCGATCATTGCCGGAGATGAGGAAGAGGGTGGTGGAAACCTTGGTTCTTTGATGGCGATGAGGGGATGCGATTTAAAGGATATTTTTGGAGAAGATAATCTCCCTCTTGATTAGGGATGGAAATGGGCCGGCCCAAAAGCCCATTGTTTGAAACTGGGCTGGGCCAGCTCAATAAACTTCGGGCCGACCTGAAGTTGGTTCAGGCTGCGGACGAAATTTTAAGCATATTCGACTAGTCTTAGGGCTGTAAAATAAAGTCCATTTAATTTTTGGGCCAAAGGAATGCCCGGATTCGATCAAAAAAAAATTAAAGTATAGTATTTGGGCCAGCCCATTTCCAGCCCTACTCTTGATGGATAAACTTCGCCGTTCGAGAGTCCCAACCAATCTTGTCATATCTTCAGCCTTCTCCCACTCCCCTTGGCATTTACCTCCGACTCCTCTAGCAAGCATCGCTCGGTCAAGCAAGGACTCCTATTCCAGTAAGTCATCTTCTATTTTTTTTCATTTTAAATTAAAGTCAACTTGAATTACCGACTTCAGCCCAGGGAACCAGTTCTCACATGAAGTCTTTTGCTGTAACTGATATTGTTACTTTTTTTTGGAATTCCATCGGCCTCCCTTCTTACCACCCCCCGACCCCCACCCCCACAAGAAAAAAGAAAAAAGAAAAAAATAGCAGTGTTATTAAACTCGGCCCGAACATTTACTCGGACAAGAACTAGGTCACCGGATCACTGGTTCAACCGCTGGGTCAATGGTTGAACCGAAGGGTCAATGCATAGAATAAAAAATTAACATTCATTAATTTATTTATGTTTAGTAATGTAATAATAATCCTGATAATATATATTTCAATATTATAAACATCAAAATATCAGTAAAATATAACTATAATCCCATAAATATAAATAATTAAATTAAAACATTCATGAATATAAAGATTTAATTACATAAAGTCACAAACTAATAATAACAAATAAACTTAAACTTTAAAATATAACATTCCATATCTGCTAGCAAAATAAAAAGTTTTAATAAATAAGTACCTATTTAATATCCATGTCCAACAACCAAAATCAATGTCTATTATAAAATTCTGAAGTGACAAACAAGTAAACAATATAAAGATTTAAGCTCATGGACTAAAATTGATGTCAATATTTGAAAAAATATCTTCTTGAGTAGCAATATTTTCATCTCTTCCATCTTCCCTTGTATTGAAATCATTTCCATCACTTTCACCATCATCACCCTCTAAATCTTTCAAGTTTAATATATCTGCAAAGTTAAAAAGATAAATCGTATCTTTTGAAATTGTAATAACATTTTATTCATAAACTATATAATAAAATTTTCTCACCTTCATTATCATTTTCTTGAATAGAACATGATATCAATTCATGATGAAAAGTCTCCAATTCCTCGTTACTTAACTATGATGGCTTATCAACTAACACCCATGCATTATTGTCACCAAACAATTCAAAGTCAATAGGATCATAGTTCCGACCCTTGAAATAAAACCTGCATTTAATATTTATTAGTTTGAAAATTATAAATAATAAATAAATAAAAATAATTGTATATCATTTATAATAAAATTATCTTTGTTGTAGTCTTAAATTATAGTGCACAAATACTAGATCATTAAGCCTTTGATGCTCTAACATATTTCTCTTTTTAGAATGAATATGTTCAAAAATACTCCAATTTCTCTCGCACCCAGATGCACTACAAGTTTGGCTTAAGACACGAATAGCCAACTTTTGTAAATTAGGTGCACAACTTCCATAGATAACCCACCATTCATTTGAATATAAAATATTATATTTGTTAAAATAGAATGCAATTGAATAAAGTCAATAAACTTTATATAAATAAAAGCATAAAAATAAAACTAATGAAAAAGCATACCTGGAGCCAAGCGATTTCGATCATTTATAGCTAATGAGTGTCCAAAGTCATACTCTATGTTGCCGCTAGGACTGCTTCGGCCTGTAGCTGAAGATGACCTCGGACTGCACCCTCGTCGTTTAGGATCCTACTCGAGCACCCGGACCTACAAAACAGAGAAGACCCGGGTCGGTGATCCCGGCGGGGACACTCTGACGCTCAAGTCAGTGGCGATACAGGGGAACAGATCCTCCTGGTCGAGTCCAGTAGATGGACTCCATGCTGGGAGGAGAAATTTATGAACTGAAAGAGTGTATATGGATCGAGAGCGGAGCATGGGGGATGGCAGTGGAAGAGAGCTCGAGATGAATGACTGTGTCCGTTAAGGCCCTTCCTGCGGGTCTCCGATAGCATGGGTAACTTAGCTTCTTGGTTGCTCTCTTGTATGCTGCCCCCTTCTTGCCTGTGTATTTTCTCGCTTGTGACTTGACTTACCTTGTTTGAACCTTGGAGAACTCTTTTTGACTAGGGTCATTGCACGCCACTTACCTCGGGATCTTCTCCCACTTGCAGGCGCGTGCGGCGATGTCCAGTACCATGTGCGAGGTGCTTTTTCCCATCCGTGATAGGGAAAGCACCGTGCGCACTCACATTCCTTCTGGTCGCTCCATTCTGGGAAGCATGGTAGGGCCTCGATCGGCAGGCAGCCACCCCCTTAGATTCTAATCATCTGGGTTGACTTCCTCTTTCGGATGGCGTAGACGATCGACCGGGAGTGCAACACCTCAATCGGGGGACCCCTCCTCTTTCGGTGAAAGTGGTAGTTGGGGTAGTTATTGCAACCTAGCGGGCGTCCCTTTGTGATCCTCGGGCGGCTCGCCGCCATCCAAGGAAGCGGTGACATCCTTTGGCTACAGGTCTCTTCATCCGAGGTGGGGCAAGCTTAGGAAGGTGGAGCTCGACTTCTACCACGGCGTCTTGACCTCTAGAGGAGCCAGCCAAGCGAAGGAGTCCAGGCAGAGGCGAAGCTTGACTTCGGCCACAGCATCTCAACCTCAAGAGGAGCCAGCCAGCAAAGGAGTCCGGGCAGAGGCGGAGCTCATCTTCGACCACGACGTCTCGACCTCAAGAGGAGCCAGTCAGGCAAAGGAGTCCGGGTAAAGGCGGAGCTCGACTTCGACCACGGCGTCTTGACCTCGAGGGGAGCCAGCCGGGTGAAGGAGTCCAGGCAGAGGCGAAGCTCGACTTCAGCCACGGCATCTCAACCTCGAGGGGAGCCAGCCGGGCGAATGAGTCCGGGCAGAGGTGGAGCTCGACTTTGGCCACGGCGTCTCGACCTCGAGAGGAGCCAGCCGGGCGAAGGAGCCAGGCAAAGATGTCTGACATGGCAGCTTCATCCATCGTGGCATCTAACAAGGTCTGACATGGTTTCCATATCAGCAATTCTGCCACATCACTCTGCATTTCTAAATAATCTTATCTCATCCATTAATTTTCCTTGCAAAGTTGGATTACCAAATGAATACCTCTCTACAACATCTAAAAGTCCAGAAATACTACAAGGATGTTTCTCCATAAGCTCTGAATCATATTGAAAACATTGATTCAACCAAAATCCAGCTACATGAAGATTTTGATGTAATTACAAATCCTACCAGGAATCAATTATCCCTAAATAAGGTTCCACTGTAGCCTTTCTCCTTCTAAATCTCTTGATCATTTCATTTCTAGCTTGATGCATAGTGATGCGTGTCGCAATGCACCGATTTAGAACCTTAATTCCACTACTCTAAAGGGTAGAATAGCGGGAGTAAGGGTCGATCTCACAGAGACTTTGGGGTTATCTTGAAAAATGATTTTCTTTTGATTTAAAATAAACTAGAACTAATGCAAGAAATATATGCAAATAATAAATTCATGAAAATAATTCAGATATGACCTATCTCAAGAGTACGGCCCATACCCATGGATCACGGCCCGTCCCTTAGGTATAGGTCAGTCAAAATTAATTCACTTCGACTTACCTTAAACGCTAATCCAACATGACTCCAGCATTACTTCAAAATAAAAATGAACAATCATGGATTAATGTGAAGCAAATAAATATTTATTGCATAAAAAATTGGGGTACAGAGAAAATAAAAGAAAAGTAAGGGAACAAGGGTCCCTTTCTCCCTTTTTATCCGACTCTGACTCTCTGTGACAGTAACAGGAACTGGAACTACGGACAACAAGTGGAACCTCCCCAAAAATTCCTCTCTTCCCCCAGAAGAGAATCACCGAGGTATTTATAGATGAAACATACCGTGTCGGGTCCGTGTGGGAAGCGCGGTGATTTCCTCATCTCAATCTGATTTTCAAACTCTGCGCTATCTCCTTATCTGATTTTTTTACGATCATCTCCATCTCAAAAATCAAACACAAAAATTCTATCGCACAATCCCGCGTCCATCCAGCATCGTCCGACATCTCTTCTCGTTCTGATGCTTCCTTTTTTTCGGACATCCCGGTCTGAACAACAGGGGCGGTGACAAGCAGCTCCAGGAGCTTGGGAACGGAGGTGACGACGGGGATGGGGCGGACATGACGGCAGCGGGCACGGCAGCAGGCGCTAGGCATCTTGCAGCGACTTGGGCGGACAGCTGGGAACAGCAGACGGTGGCTCTGTGGTGGCTCGTGGCGAAGCCGGAACGGTAGCAGGCGGTGGCAGTGGACGGCGACGATGGTGCGGAAGACGACTTCGAGCTGGGCGGCGGCGTGGGCATGGCGCGCGGGAGAAGAGGCAGCAGTGGGTACGGCGGTGGCTGAGATTCCGGCCGACGTCTTCACGGCGGCAGCTCGCACGGCGACGGGGGTGCTGTGGTGGCCGGCAGGTGCTCTCCGGCAACTGCGGGACTGGGAGCGGTGGTCGGCGGTAGCGGGGAGGGGGAAGAAAATGAAGCACAACAGCTCTATCGCCGGCGTTTTTCCGGCCATTGGCGGCTCTTCGACCGGCAACGAGGTCAGCGGTAGCTTGGGCGGCGACGGGGGAAGCTCTCCGACGAATTTCGGAGCAAACGACGCACGGTGGTCCACGGCTCTGCCCGTGGACCGGCAGCAATGGCTGCCGTGGACCAAGAGGTCGTGCGGTGGACCATTGAGCTGGTCCACCGTGAACCAGCAAAAAGCTTTAGGGCCGCTCCAAAAATCGTGCAGCTTTGAAATCTGTGCTAAAATCTTCTAAATTTCATTTCGGGTCCGTTCAAAGTCCGAATTACATTCTGTTTGCTTCATATTAATCCATTTCGTTATTCCTTCCATGCCATTTCATTATTAATATTCTCTTCCATTGGGGACAATGGAAATTAAGTTGGGGGGTATAATCTAATTAATTAAATATAATCCTCGAGTAAAATTTTAATCAGTTTTTGTGTACAAAAATTTGTCTAGAATTGAAAAAAATCAAGCTCACTAAATGAGGAGTGATTAATGGTTTAGAAAATTTTAGAGATACTGAGGGATGATTTATCAAGAAAACCCTATAAGTGGTAGAGTGTAGTCCAGAAAATTTTAGAAGAGTAATTCCAGACCCTTGGGCCTATTGATCTTAATAATTAATCTTACTTATTTTGGTATAGGCATTATAAAAAGTTCTCAGTTAAAAAAAAATTCCTGAGGTTAATAAAGATTTTTAGCATCTCTCACTGAGTAACCGGATCCCTTCGCCTAAGTAAGCATTGTTGTTCGTGTCAAAAGGTGGGGATGTAACAAAATCTTTTGTAGAGTTAGTCTTGACTTAGCCTTTTTGACTCGAGTCAGTAAGCCCGAGGGGTGTTTTACACCTAATGCCCTAAAGCCAGTTGGGAGTCATTGGCTTAAAGCTCGCTACAAGGGTTAATTAGAAAGCAAGGTGTCAGGACATTGCACTGACTTTACATAAAAAAAAAAAAAAAAAGAAAAGAAAAAGTGGGGACTAAATAAATATTATACCAAAACCAAAGTAAGTTGGAAGATTTAGATAGTAAGATAGAAAGTTGGGAAAGAAAAAAACTCTTAAACCTTCTATGGACTTTATTCTACTACTAAATGGGTGGAATTGGTAATCCAATGAAGTACCTTTTAATAGTCTAACCATGTATCCTCTGATTTTAGGGTTAGTACGATAATTTTCATTTCATTGACCATCTTAGTACACAAGACTCATCCATTTCCATTACTCGAGGACGAGCAAAGTTTAAGTTGGGGGGTGTGTTAAACATTAGAATAATGAAAATTAATCCAACTTTATTTAATTAAAATTGATATTTTTTATAATATTTTGTAGGAATTGACTCCATAAATGTGTAGATCTTGATTTTAGGAGTCCAACGTCGCAAACGGAAAGTAATTCGGACTTCGAACGGGCCTGAAATGGATTTTAGAAGATTTTAGCACGGATTTCAGAGCTACACGATTTTTGGAGCATTACATTAAAAACCTTTTAATGGCTCACGGTGGACCGGCTCAATGGTCCACTGCACGACCTCTTGGTCCACGGCAGCCATTGCTGCCATCCACGGGCAGAGCCGTGGACCACCGTGCTCCGATCGCGCCGAAACTCGCCAGAGAGCTTTCCCCGGCACCGCCGAAGCCGCCGCCAACCTTCCCGCCGGCCGGAGAGTCGCCGTTCGGCCAAAAAAATGGCTGGAATCCCTGCGACTATGCATCGTCACCTGCCACCGTGCCCGCTGCTGCCTCCTCTCCCGTGAGCCGCCGTCCGCACGCCCACCTCCCGCCGGTGAAGCCGTGTCCGCCCCTCCGCCGTGTCCGCTAAGTTGATCTTCACAGCAACACTGGGTGTTTAAGATCAAGAGTTTCAACAACTTCTCCATCACTGATTCCTTCAATATACGGTTTCAAACGCTGGCCATTCACCTTAAAAACATTCCCTTGCTTAGGATCCTTAAGTTCAACAGCTCCATGGGAAAATACTTGAGTTACTACAAAAGGTCCATCCCATCGTGCGCGGAGTTTTCCGGCAAAAAGACGTAACCTAGAGTTGTAGAGCCATACTTTTTGATTAGGCTCAAATGATTTTCTATTAATGAATTTGTCATGATACGCCTTTGTTCGAGCCTTATAAATTTTCAAACTCTCATAAGCCTCATTTCGTAACTCTTCCAACTCACTTAACTGAAGTTTTCTATGGGAACCTGCATTCTTCATGTCAAAATTAAATTGCTTGATAGCCTAAAATGCACGGTGTTCCAATTCAACAGGTAGGTGACAAGCCTTTCCAAAAACTAACCGGTATGGAGACATTCCTAGAGGGGTCTTGAAAGCAATTTGGTAAGCCCATAAAGCGTCATCCAAACGTTCTGACCAATCTTTCCTATCGGGTCTTACCGTTTTCTCAAGAATGTGCTTGATCTCTCTATTCGAAACTTCAACCTGACCACTAGTCTGGGGATGATATGGTATGGCTACTTTATGGGTAATTCCATATGTTGCCGCTCTCGTCGCCGCGCCCGTGCCTCGGATCAGCCGATCCTTCCTGACCGCCTGGCGAGGGAGCCTCCCTTCCTGCGGAGAACCTGCAACAAAGGAGTTAGAAGTCCCTGGCCGGGGATCCCGGTGAGGGGGCTCCGACGGTCAAGTCAGTAGACGACGAGAAGGAACAGACTCTCCCACCCGGGCCCTCGAAAGGGTCCCAGATTTAGAGAGTTAATTGGTGAAGGAAGCGCTCTGGGGACCGGAATTTCGGCTGGGCTTGCTTGCCGAACTCACGCCCAGTGTTCCCCTCTCGGGATCCCTGGTTTCTCTCTCGACGCAAGGCCTTGTGCCGGTGCTCCTTCCTTGTCCCCAGGCTAGTTTGGCTTACCTTGTCGTCCCCAGATTCTTCCTTCTTTATCCCCTACCTGGCGCGCCAATCTGTCTCTTTCTGCCTCGGGAACCCTCCTCCCCCGTCCTCTTCTCTTTTCCCTTTTTGGTGAAGGGTGCCAGGCGGCTTTCCGACCTCGTCCGCCGGGCCCAGTAGGGAAAAGGCAAAGACGGGAGAGAAAAAGAGGGAGGGCGGCACTGGCAGAGCGGCCGGTCGTCAGGCCTCAGGTTCTGTGAGAGCGCTCCCTTCCCCGAGCGTGGGCGCCAACCGTTTATGGGGCCTGTTCCGTCAGGATCGGGTCTCTCGGCTGCGGGACCTGTCGGGCCGATGCAAGTGACGTTCCGCGTGCCGCCGCCCTCCGTACGGGACGCCGTCTGGGGTCGGTACGGCCCGAGGGATGGCCTCGGGATCCGTCACTTTCCCCGGGGGCCTCTCCGTACGAGCGGTCTGACCTCGGCTGAGTTGGACCCGTCTCCGGGGGCCAACTGGCGAGGGGCGAAGGATCTGCCGACCTCGGCTTAGGTGGACCCCTCCTGGGTGGACACCCGGCGAGGTGGCAGGAGGTCGCCTGGCTTCGGCCGAGGTGGGCCCGTCTCCGGGTGGCCACCTGGCGAAGGGCGAAGGATCTGCCGACCTCGGCTTAGGTGGACCCCTCCTGGGTGGACACCTGGCGAGGTGGCAGGAGGTCGCCCGGCTTCGGCCGAGGTGGGCCCGTCTCCGGGTGGCCACCTGGCGAAGGGCGAAGGATCTGCCGACCTCGGCTTAGGTGGACCCCTCCTGGGTGGACACCTGGCGAGGTGGCAGGAGGTCGCCCGGCTTCGGCCGTGGTGGGCCCGTCCCCGGGTGGCCACCTGGCGAAGGGCGAAGGATCTGCCGACCTCGGCTTGGGTGGACCCCTCCTGGGTGGACGCTTGGCGAGGCGGCAGGGGGCCGCCCGACCTCGGCCGACCTCACTCGGACGGACCCCTCCGGGCCCGGACGCCAATGAGGTGGTAGAGGAACTCCGGGCCGAGCTCGACCTCGGCGAGGGCGGTTTGTTTCAAACAGTCGTCGGGTGGTGCGGTACGCCAATCCTAGCTTTGCGGACGTGGCGCTGACTAGGCCAGGGAAACTTACACGTGGCTCGCTCGTATTCGACGATACCTGAGCCTGGCCACGTCACTTCACGGCTGTAACAGTTGCCCCCCAGCCCGCCGTTCTGCTGGGGCATCGCAGAACGGAACGTCGGGATTAAATGCGGACATGACGTGGAGAGGCGAAGATCTTGTATCATAATTGCCACGATCCTCATTCGTCGTGGCTCGATGCGGCTGGAGACCTATGGGGAACCGCCACGCGTCGCCCACTTGCCCGTAATCAATGCGTCGCTTCGGGGCAGAGGCCGTTACTCTGCTAACGAGGCGTCGGTGTCGGGCGTGCGCCCACGTGGCGACCATCCAGTGGTCGGAGGCGGAATGATGGGTACGGCTGCTGTCGGCTGAGTTTGAAAGGGAGGGGACTTTCCAGAACGAGGCCTTTTCCCTTGCTTCGTGGGCGGTTCGCTGCAGGCTAACAACTTCTGCTGCTTGCGCTCGTCTGTGCATTTTGGTGAGTGCCTTCTTCTCCTTCTTCGGCCCCCCCTCCTTCTTTCGCATTCTCTGTCCGATTTCTTTGTCCTTTCCTTTTCCATGGCGCGCCGTCGCCATGTCTCCTCAAATCCGGACGAGGCCGGTCCATCCCGGCCGAGGACTCCATCTTCTTCCTCCTCGGATGAGGAGGTAATCCCAGAGGAGGTCCGCCGGCGTCTGCAACCCGGGGGTGTCACTATTGGCATCCCCAGGGGGATCCGGCCCCCTCCGGTTGCGCCTGCCGTGCCTCTCCGCTCTCTTCCTGCCTTGCCTTCTCTTCCTACTCCGCCATCTCTTCCCGCCGGTCCCTCCGGTCATGCTTCTACCATGACCGAAGGTGACCTTTCTCTGCTCCGGGATGCCTATGGCATCCCGGGGTCTATCCGTCTCTTCGCTCCGCGGTCCGGGGAGCGCGTCACCATGAGTGGCCCCGGCCGCATTGCTTTCTACGAAGACTTCCTCCTCGGGGGTCTTCGTTTTCCTCTGCACCCTTTCTTTCTTTCCTTCCTCAGCCACTTCCGGCTCGTCCCGGCCCAGCTAGCTCCTAATGCCATCCAGGTCATTTTCTCCTTTATTGTCTTCTGCCACTTTCACGGGTTCGTTGCCCGTTTTTCTCTCTTCAGGGCCCTGTTCATCCTGAAGAAGTGCTCCACCGATGACGGCTGGTGGTACATCTCGCCCCGGCCTAGGTGTCTTCGGTTCGACCTCCCTTCCTCGGTCAAGGGATGGAAGAGCCGGTTTTTCTTCGCTTCGGTCGACGACGTCGATTGGGCCTGGAGCGAACCGGACCGGTCGCCGAATCGGAATTCCCGAGTGGAGTCTACGGACCAGGAGTCCTACGCCCAGCTCCTGAGTGACGTGGTCCCGGCGCTCGAGGTTCTGCTCTCTGAGCAGAACCTTTATGAGGCCGGCATCAGTCCCATCCGTGAGACCGGTGAGATTTGGCCCCGCATTGATTTCTGCCTCCCCTCTTTCTTTAAGATCGAGCTGTCTGACCTTCTGTCTTTTTCATTTTGCAGGGATGAAGTTTTCTTTGGAGAACCTCCTGGAGGGGGCGGCCCAGCGGGACGTCGTGGAGGTGGATGAGCCCGCAGCGAAGAGGGCTCGTACAGAGACGAGCCGGGAGGTCGTGGCGGCGACCGTGCCCGACCCAGCTGCTGCCATTTCCCCGCCCAGGCCACCTCAGGGTGGGGTTCCTGGTACTTCGGCCATGCGGCCCGGCGGCGCCGCAGAGAGAGCTCCAGCGCCCGCCGCTCCGCCTGTCTCCGGGCCTGTCATCGCCGCCAGCCCGACAGCGCCGTCTGTGGCGACCGCGGCCCGTCGTTGCGGCTCCGTCTGAGGGGGCAGCTGCCGCAGGGGCCGGCCCGAAGGGTCCGGCACCGGTGATCTCCCATCGGGACTCGGTCATCCTCGACAGGGGACTGGCGGAAAAGATGATGGAGTACGCCTCCACCGCCCGGGACCGCCGAGCTCGGGGCGGCCGAGACTATGCGGACGCTCTGCTCGGCATCCTTCCTCAGCTTTTCACGGTAAGTGCGAGCTTCCTCTTCTTTCTTTTCTCTTTTTTTTTTTTTTTTTTTTCTTTTTTTTTTCTCGAGGCTTTTCTGCCTCTGCTCTGACAGGTGTTGCCTTTGTATTGCAGATCGGGAACGACGTCCTCTTGCTGAGGAATTACCTCGTAGGGAATGCCAAGAGGGACTCCGATCGGGAGCTGAAGCTCGGCAAGCTCGCGGCCGACGTGAAGGACCTGATGGAGAAGGGGGCCGAGCTGCGAGCCGAGAAGCAAGCCCTCCAGTCCGACCTGACGCGTTCCGAGGAGCGGAACAAGGAGTTGGAGGCCTCATTGTCGGAGGAGCGGGCCTCCAACCAGCGTCGAACCGAGGAGGAGGCAGCGGAGAAGGCCCGCCTGCAGGCCCACTCCCAATGGCTGGAGCGCCAGCTGGAGGAGGCCCGGCGAGAGGTGGCCGCTGCGAAGGACCGGAGCGCCTACGTCAACGGGCTCCTAGAGGCGGCCAAGCGAGAAGCGCAGGAGGCCGTCCCCAAGTTCCGGGCCTCCGACGAGTTCACGTCGGAGGTCCGGGAGGCCACCGTGGACTCCTTCCTGAAGGGGTTCCGGATGTGCCGGGAGAAGGTGGGGGCCTTCTTCCCCCACCTGGACCTGAGCGGGGTCGTCGTCGGCGGCCGGAAGCCAGGGGGCGAGAGCAGGGTTCCCGGCGCGGCCGGAGCGACGCCTGCGGCACCGTCGACCAGCGATGCCGCGGCCCCGGAACAGCCCCAGGAGCCGGCAACTGCAGAGGTTGAGGAAGCAGCGCCCGCGCCTCCGGCAGATGGTTCCGAACCCGCGCCCCAGTGACCCGGCACCATCTTTTTGTTCTATCTTTGTAGTTTTTGTTTTTTTGGGGAGTCCCGGCCTGTCGGGGCTCCCAGCTTGTAGCAACTACTTATATTAATGAAGATCCAAGCTTTATCGAAACCTTGTTCGTCGTCTCGTTATACTTTTTCTCTTCTTTTCTTTCTGAGATGTCGGTCTGGAACACCTGAAGTAACTGCAAGCCTGGTCCTTCCATTGCTCAAATCGAAGGATGGGGCCCGCTGAGCCACGTCGCAGCGAGGCAAACCTTGAGCAGGTCCGGTTTTGGGCTGCCTTCATGCTTGGGCGAACAACACGGTTTCTGCACCGTCTTCCAGACCGAAACTCGGGATCTCCGGACTAAGCTTGGTGCTGCAGGCTTTCTCAAGCCTTGCGCGGCTCACTGAGCTGTGCCCCGGGCTCGCATGGGCGAACTGGGTTCGGCGCCACCTTCCAGGCCGAAGCCCAGGATCTCCGGACTGAGCTCCATGCCGCAGGCTTTCTCAAACCTTGCGTGGCTTGCTGAGCTATGCTCCGGGCTCGCGTGGGCGAATTGGGTTCGGCGCCACCTTCCAGGCCGAAGCCCAGGATCTTCCGGACTGAGCTCCATGCGCAGGCTTTCTCAAACCTTGCGCGGCTTGCTGAGCTGTGCTCCGGGCTTGCGTGGGAGAACTGGGTTCGGCGCCACCTTCCAGGCCGAAGCCCAGGATCTTCCGGACTGAGCTCCATGCCGCAGGCTTTCTCAAACCTTGCGCGGCTTGCTGAGCTGTGCTCCGGGCTTGCGTGGGCGAACTGGGTTCGGCGCCACCTTCCAGGCCGAAGCCCAGGATCTTCCGGACTGAGCTCCATGCCGCAGGCTTTCTCAAACCTTGCGCGGCTTGCTGAGCTGTGCTCCGGGCTTGCGTGGGCGAACTGGGTTCGGCGCCACCTTCCAGGCCGAAGCCCAGGATCTTCCGGACTGAGCTCCATGCCGCAGGCTTTCTCAAACCTTGCGCGGCTTGCTGAGCTGTGCTCCGGGCTTGCGTGGGCGAACTGGGTTCGGCGCCACCTTCCAGGCCGAAGCCCAGGATCTTCCGGACTGAGCTCCATGCCGCAGGCTTTCTCAAACCTTGCGCGGCTTGCTGAGCTGTGCTCCGGGCTTGCGTGGGCGAACTGGGTTCGGCGCCACCTTCCAGGCCGAAGCCCAGGATCTTCCGGACTGAGCTCCATGCCGCAGGCTTTCTCAAACCTTGCGCGGCTTGCTGAGCTGTGCTCCGGGCTTGCGTGGGCGAACTGGGTTCGGCGCCACCTTCCAGGCCGAAGCCCAGGATCTTCCGGACTGAGCTCGATGCCTCAGGCCTTCTTGTCGAAGTTTTGGAGGGAGTGTGCGAACTGGGGAAGCTTTGTTATAGAAACTGGGAGCCTTACATCACTGGTAGTACATTCTCAGGTTCGAGGAGTTCCAAGTCCGGGAGAACCTGGCACCTCCCAATTCTTCCAAGTAATATGCTCCATGAGGGAGGGCTTCCGCCACCCGATATGGGCCTTCCCAGTTGGGTGAAAGCTTGCCGCATTCCCGTGGCTGGGAGGCTTCTGCGCGTCGGAGGACCAGGTCCCCGGGACGAAAAACCTTCGGCCGCACTCGGGAGTTGTAATATCTGGCTACTCGTTGCCGGTATGCCGCCATTCGGATTCGGGCCTTGTCCCTCGTTTCCTCGAGTAGGTCTAGGTTGAGCATCATCCTGGCCGGGTTTTCTGTCTCGTCGTATTGCTCCACGCGCAGCGTGGGTAGGCTGAGCTCGATCGGGATGACTGCCTCGGCTCCGAAGACGAGGTTGAATGGAGTCTCGTCGGTAGCCGTCCTCGGGGTGGTGTGATATGCCCAAAGGACGCTGGGAAGTTCATCGGCCCACCTGCCCTTGGCCTGGTCCAGCCGCGTGCGGAGGCCCTGGAGAATGGTCCTGTTCGTGACTTCGGCTTCCCCGTTGGTCTGAGGGTGCGCCACCGAGGTGAAGCGATGTTTGATGCCGAGGTCGCTGCAGAAATCTTCGAACTCCCGACAGTCGAACTGGCGTCCGTTGTCGGTGACCACGGTGTGGGGGAGGCCGAAGCGGCAGACGATGGACTTCCAGAAGAACTTGGCGACGTTTGCTTCGGTGATTCTTGCCAAGGGCTCGGCCTCGACCCACTTTGTGAAGTAGTCGATAGCCACTATCAAAAACTTCCGCTGGCCGGACGCCGGCGGGAATGGGCCCAGGAGGTCCATCCCCCACTGGGCGAACGGCCAGGGGGCTGAGAGCTGAGAGATCGGGTTGGAGGGTTGCCGCTGCACCGTGGCGTGGCGCTGGCACCGGTCGCACTTCTTCACGAAGTCGGCGGCGTCTTCCTTCATTGTCTCCCAGAAGTAGCCTTGACGAAGGGCCTTGTACGCCAATGCCCTGCCCCCCACGTGGTTCCCGCAGATGCCTTCGTGAATCTCCTGGAGCACAAACTTGGCTTCTGTGGGTCCGATGCACTTGAGGAGGGGATAAGAGTAGGATCTTCGATACAGCTGTCCGTCCATCAGGACGAACCGCACGGCTTTCTTTCTGATGAGGCGAGCCGCCTCTCGGTCCTCCGGCAGGGTGCCGCTGGTGATATACGCAGCGTACTTGTCCATCCAGCCGGGCTCCTGGCCGACCTGATGGACCTCCACCGGTGCTTCGAGGCTTGGGACCTCAAGTCGCTCCACATGAGCGCGTTCCAGCATCGTGTCCGGCAGGGTCGCCAGCCGAGAGAGGGCATCCGCGCGAGCGTTCTCCCCGCGGGGGATATGGAAGACGCTGAAGCGCCGGAACTTGGAAGCGCCCGCCTTGACGAGCTCCAAGTACTTCGCCATCTGGGGGTCGTGTGCGACGTACTCCCCGGATACCTGCCCCGCCACGAGCTGGGAGTCAGTAAAAGCTCTGAGGTTGGTCACGCCCAGCTCGCGGGAGACTCTCAGTCCGGCAAGAAGTGCCTCGTACTCCGCCTGGTTGTTTGTCGCGGGGAACTGGAAACGGAGTGCGCACTCAGCGACAACCCCGTCGCCGTTGGCAAGGATGAGCCCGGCTCCGCTTCCGCCGGAGTTTGAGGCTCCGTCTACATGGAGGATCCAGGCGTCCTCTCCGGGCTCATCGGCGCCAACCTCCATCGGCCGGGCCGGGGGGCCCTCCCCGGGCCCCTTGCCCAAGCCTGCGCACTCGACCAAGAAATCGGCCAGCACCTGCGCCTTCATGGCCGACCTCGGTCGGTATGTAATGTCGAACTCGCTGAGTTTTAGTGCCCACTTGGCCAATCGTCCCGAGGTATCGGGTCGGCTGAGCACCGCTTTCAGCGGTTGGTCCGTCAAGACAGCGATGGGGTGCGCTTGGAAATAGGGCCTGAGACGCTGGGCAGACACTATTAGCGCAAAAACAAGTTTCTCGGGCCGGGAATACCTGAGCTCCGCGTCTCGGAGGAGTTTACTGGTATAGTACACCGGCCGCTGGAGCCCGTGGTCGTCGGTTCGGACCAAGACAGAGCTGACGGCCTCCGGGGTAACCGCCAAGTAGAGGGTTAGCTCCTCTCCCTCCTCGGGCCTGGACAGCAAAGGTGGGGACGCGAGCGTCTTCTTCAGCTCCTCGAAGGCCTGCTGGCACTCCTCGGTCCAAGCAAAGCCATTCATCTTCCTCAGCACCTTGAAGAAGGGACGGCAGCGGTCCGCCGACCTGGAAATAAAATGGCTAAGGGCCGCAACTCGGCCGGTTAGTTGTTGCACCTGCTTCTTGGAGGCGGGCTGCTCCATGTCCAGGATGGCCTGGACCTTCTCCGGGTTGGCCTCGATTCCTCTTTGGGTCACCATAAACCCTAGGAACTTCCCGGCGGAGACGCCGAAGGCGCACTTCGCCGGGTTCAGCTTCATCTGATGGCGCCGGAGGTTGCCGAACGCCTCCGTCAAGTCAGCCACGTGGTCCGAATCAAGTTTGCTCATTACCAGCATGTCGTCCACGTACACCTGCATGTTGCGGCCTATCTGGTCTTTGAAGATTTTACTGACCAGACGTTGATACGTCGCCCCCGCGTTCTTGAGGCCGAAGGGCATCATCCTATAACAGAAAGTCCCGCGGTCAGTAATGAAGGCGGTGTGCTCTTCGTCCTCCGGGTTCATCCGGATCTGGTTATATCCGGAGAAGGCGTCCATGAATGACAGGAGGCGATGCCCCGAGGTGGTGTCGACCAGCTGGTCGATCTTCGGCAGAGGGAAGCTGTCCTTCGGGCAAGCTCGATTGAGGTCGGTGTAGTCCACGCAGATCCTCCACTTACCACTACTCTTCTTTACCATGACCACGTTTGCTAACCAGCTGGGGTATTGGACTTCTCGGACAAAACCGGCGGCGAGGAGCTTTTCTACCTCCTCGTTGATCGCCTTCTGTCTCTCCATGGCGAAGCTTCTCTTCTTCTGGCGGACCGGGCGGCAACCTGGGTCCACGTTCAGGCTATGCATGATGATCTCGGGCGGGATGCCCGGCATGTCGGCCGCCGACCAGGCGAACACGTCAGCGTTGGCACGGAGAAACTCCAGCAGGCGGGTTCGCTCTTCCTCGGGGAGCTGGGCCCCGACTTGCACCGTCTTCAGGGGGTCCGAACCGAGGGGGAAAGTTAGCAGGCGCTCCACGGGCCCTCCCCTGGGTTCCTTCTCTCTCAGATCGAGATCTTCAATATCGTGGGCGAGCTCTGCACTCCTGGTGCCTGGGACCGTCTGGAGGCAGAGCGGAACCGGTTGGATTGTCCCCTTCATTTCCCCGGGCCGGAAGGCGTGGGGAACTGCACCAACAGCCTCCTCGTGGAGATGGTGGCGTCCAGTTGGTTGAGCCCGGGACGCCCGAGAATGGCGTTGTAAGGTGAAGGGAGCTTGACGACAGTGAATGTTATCATGACGGTCGCCTGCCGGGGCGGGGATCCGGCGGTGACCGGGAGAGTGATCTCTCCTTCGACCCCCACGGAGTCTCCTGTAAAACCTACCAGCGGGATGTGTACTGGTTTCAGCCGATCGGGAGATAAGTTCATTCGAGAGAAAGCATCGTAAAAAAGTACGTCGGCCGAGCTTCCACTATCCACCATGATTCGATGTACAGGATGCTTCGCGATGGTCATCTCGACCACCACGGCATCGTTGTTTACATTGTCATTGATTTCCCCTCCCTCGGGAGGGATTACATTCTCCGGGACTTCCCGGGCTCTCTTCTCTGCTCGGCCGGACCCGCGTGAGATCATGCCCACGGGCTTCTCCGTTGGGCGGTTATCGATCGCGGGGACATGCGGTAAGGCCGCGAGCGGCTGCCCTTCAGAGGGGACCCCGTTCTTGACGAACTTCCTGAGGTAACCCCTCCCGATCAGCTCCTCAATCTCCCGCTTCAGATGGCGACACTCCTCCGTGTCGTGCCCGTGTTCGCGATGGAACTGGCAGTACTTCGATTTATCTCGGGCGGCTCTCGGGTTCTGAGGAGGAGGTCGGCGGAGGTAGCGCTCGCCCTCGATTTCCATGAGGATCTTCGTTCGAGGTGCGAGGAGAGGGGTGTACCTCCGCTCTGGAGCGGCTTCGCCTCTCGGCTTTGGATTTGGGCGGAGCTCGGCAGATGGCCCGGGCCTCCGAGCTCCCGGGATGTCCCTCGGGAGCGGCTTCTTTGGAGTCTTCCCGTCCAGCTCTCGACGGGTGCGGTCGGCCTCCTCCGCTCGGATGTACTTGTGGGCGCGGAGGAGGAGCTCAGAATACGTCCTGGGCGGCTTCTTGTCCAGGGAATAGGTTAGGCGGGACGTCTTGAGTCCGCGCTTCAAGGCCAGCATGGCGACGGGCTCGTCCAAGCTGTAGATCTCCAGTGCTGCGGTCTTGAACCGGGAGATGTAGTCCCGGAGCAGCTCCTGGTCCTGCTGGCGGATGGAGAAGAGGCTGTCCACCTCTCTTGGCACCTTTCGACAGGCGTCGAAGTGCGCCACGAACTTTCCTTCCAACTGCTGGAAGGAGCAAATGGATCCGGGCTCGAGACGGGTGAACCAGACTCGAGCGGCCTTCCGAAGGGTCGCAGGGAAGGCGATGCACAGGAGGGCGTCGGTGGCGCCCTGGACCCTCATGAGAGCTTTATAGCTCTCCAAATGGTCCAGGGGGTCGGTGGTCCCGTCGTAGGGGTCCACCTGCGGCATGCGGAACCGTTTCGGGATCGGTTCCGCCTGGATTTCCTCAGAGAAGGGGGGCGGGAGTCGTAGCCCGCCGGGCCAGCCGACGAGTTCTGCAGGTCGGCGAACCGTCGGGCGAACTCCGCCAACTTGCGCTCATGCTCTTCTAGGCGCCTCTCGGCCTGGCGCCTGATGGCCTCGTCGGTGGAGTCTTCCACCGAGACTGCAGGTGAAGGGGGCGCCGATCGGTCTCGGCGCGAGGTCTGGCCTCGGCGTCGCTTGCTGCGATGCGCCGTTTCGGCCCCATCGGCCGGGGATCGACTCTCGTGATCCTCCGAACCGGAATAGTTTCTCTTCGCGGGAGCTTGGTGGCTCCCCCGAGGGTTGGAGATAGCCCGCGGATGGGATGGCCTGCCTTGGATTGAGCGCAGGCTCCCATGCTGCCCCGCGGCTCGGGCCGCGGGAGTCCCTGGCTGAGGCTGAGTGGCCAGGGACCGCTGCTGATGCTGAAGCTGTCGGACCGCTGAGGTCAAGGTCTGCAGCTGCTGGACGATGGCCGCAAGGGATCCGTCCACCGGGACAGGCTGCTGCGAAAGAGGAGGAGGAGCCGGAAGCTCCCGTTCGGGGGTGTGGCCCCTGGAGGGGAGTGGGCTTCTCCCACACGGCTGGTGGACGCCTCGCGACCACGAGTGACCACCATTGCTGGAGAGCGCGACACCTGCAGAAAGCTGGTTCCCACTAGGGGTTAGTGTCCTGCCCCCCTACCTGGCGCGCCAATCTGTTGCCGCTCTCGTCGCCGCGCCCGTGCCTCGGATCAGCCGATCCTTCCTGACCGCCTGGCGAGGGAGCCTCCCTTCCTGCGGAGAACCTGCAACAAAGGAGTTAGAAGTCCCTGGCCGGGGATCCCGGCGAGGGGGCTCCGACGGTCAAGTCAGTAGACGACGAGAAGGAACAGACTCTCCCACCCGGGCCCTCGAAAGGGTCCCAGATTTAGAGAGTTAATTGGTGAAGGAAGCGCTCTGGGGACCGAAATTTCGGCTGGGCTTGCTTGCCGAACTCACGCCCAGTGTTCCCCTCTCGGGATCCCTGGTTTCTCTCTTGACGCAAGGCCTTGTGCCGGTGCTCCCCCTTGTCCCCAGGCTAGTTTGGCTTACCTTGTCGTCCCCAGATTCTTCCTTCTTTATCCCCTACCTGGCGCGCCAATCTGTCTCTTTCTGCCTCGGGAACCCTCCTCCCCCGTCCTCTTCTCTTTTCCCTTTTTGGTGAAGGGTGCCAGGCGGCTTTCCGACCTCGTCCGCCGGGCCCAGTAGGGAAAAGGCAAAGACAGGAGAGAAAAAGAGGGAGGGCGGCGCTGGCAGAGCGGCCGGTCGTCAGGCCTCGGGCTCTGTGAGAGCGCTCCCTTCCCCGAGCGTGGGCGCCAACCGTTTATGGGGCCTGTTCCGTCAGGATCGGGTCTCTCGGCTGCGGGACCTGTCGGGCCGATGCAAGTGACGTTCCGCGTGCCGCCGCCCTCCGTACGGGACGCCGTCTGGGGTCGGTACGGCCCGAGGGATGGCCTCGGGACCCGTCACTTTCCCCGGGGGCCTCTCCGTACGAGCGGTCTGACCTCGGCTGAGTTGGACCCGTCTCCGGGGGCCAACTGGCGAGGGGCGAAGGATCTGCCGACCTCGGCTTAGGTGGACCCCTCCTGGGTGGACACCCGGCGAGGTGGCAGGAGGTCGCCTGGCTTCGGTCGAGGTGGGCCCGTCTCCGGGTGGCCACCTGGCGAAGGGCGAAGGATCTGCCGACCTCGGCTTAGGTGGACCCCTCCTGGGTGGACACCTGGCGAGGTGGCAGGAGGTCGCCCGGCTTCGGCCGAGGTGGGCCCATCTCCGGGTGGCCACCTGGCGAAGGGTGAAGGATCTGCCGACCTCGGCTTAGGTGGACCCCTCCTGGGTGGACACCTGGCGAGGTGGCAGGAGGTCGCCCGGCTTCGGCCGAGGTGGGCCCGTCCCGGGTGGCCACCTGGCGAAGGGCGAAGGATCTGCCGACCTCGGCTTGGGTGGACCCCTCCTGGGTGGACGCCTGGCGAGGCGGCAGGGGGCCGCCCGACCTCGGCCGACCTCACTCGGGCGGACCCCTCCGGGCCCGGGCGCCAATGAGGTGGTAGAGGAACTCCGGGCCGAGCTCGACCTCGGCGAGGGCGGTTTGTTTCAAACAGTCATCGGGTGGTGCGGTACGCCGATCCTAGCTTTGCGGACGTGGCGCTGACTAGGCCAGGGAAACTTACACGTGGCTCGCTCGTATTCGATGATACCTGAGCCTGGCCGCGTCACTTCACGGCTGTAACACCATACTTTTTCATCAGTCCTTCAAAGTGTCTATTTGTAAAATGCGCACCCCCATCACTAATAATGGCCCTTGGGCACCCAAACCGACTAAAGATGTTATGCTGAATGAACTTGATTACAACTTTGTGATCATTAGTTCGAGTAGCCACAGCTTCAATCCATTTCGAAACATAATCCACTGCTACCAAAATGTACTCAAATCCAAAGGAAAGAGGAAATGGTCCCATAAAGTCAATACCCCATACATAAAAAATTTTAACAACTAAAATGGGGTTTAGGGGCATCATATCTTTTCGTGAACGGAATGTAATTCGGACTTCAGAGCCGCACGGTTTTTGGAGCATTACATTAAAAACCTTTTGATGGCTCACGGTGGACCGGCTCAATGGTCCACCGCACGACCTCTTGGTCCACGGCAGCCATTGCTGCCATCCACGGGCAGAGCCGTGGACCACCGTGCTCCGATCGCGCCGAAACTCGCCAGAGAGCTTTCCCTGGCACCGCCGAAGCCGCCGCCAACCTTCCCGCCGGCCGGAGAGTCGCCATTCGGCCGAAAAAAATGGCTGGAATCCCTGTGACTGTGCGTCGTCACCCGCCACCGTGCCCGCTGCTGCCTCCTCTCCCGTGAGCCGCCGTCCGCACGCCCACCTCCCGCCGGTGAAGCCGTGTCCGCCCCTCCGCCATGTCTGCTAAGTTGATCTTCACAGCAACACTGGGTGTTTAAGATCAAGAGTTTCAACAACTTCTCCATCACTGATTCCTTCAATATACGGTTTCAAATGCTGGCCATTCACCTTAAAAACATTCCCTTGCTTAGGATCCTTAAGTTCAACAGCTCCATGGGAAAATACTTGAGTTACTACAAGTTGGGCGGCGACGTGGGCGTGGTGCGTGGGAGAAGAGGCAGCAGCGAGTATGGCGGTGGCTGAGATTCCGGCCGACGTCTTCAAGGCGGCAGCTCGCACGGTGACGGGGGTGCTATGGTGGCCGGCAGGTGCTCTCCGGCAACTGCTGGACTGGGAGCGGTGGTCGGTGGCAGCGGGGATGGGGAAGAAAATGAAGCACAGCAGCTCTATCGCCGGTGTTTTTCCAGCCATTGGCGGCTCTTCGACCGGCAACGAGGTCGGCGGTAGCTTGGGCGGCGACGGGAGAAGCTCTCCGGCGAATTTCGGAGCAAACGGTGCACGGTGGTCCACGGCTCTGCCAGTGGACCGGCAGCAATGGCTGCCGTGGACCAAGAGGTCGTGCGGTGGACCATTGAGCCGGTCCACCGTGAGCTAGCAAAAAGCTTTAGGGCGGCTCCAAAAATCTTGCAGCTTTGAAATTTGTGCTAAAATCTTCGAAATTCTATTTCGGGCCCGTTCGAAGTCCGAATTACATTCTGTTTGCATCGTTGGACTCCTAAAATCAAGATCTACACGTTTATGGAGTCAATTCCTGCAAAGTATCATAAAAAGTATCAATTTTAATCAAATAAAGTTGGATTAATTTTCATTATTCTAATGTCTAACACATAGCATAATATAAGTAACCCATTGAAGGTCTATCATCACTATCAACAATCCTTAAAACCCGAATTAAAGGCTCTGTTAATTTAACAATAGTTACACATTTATTCCAAAAAATGGAATTAAGTACATCAACAAATATTTTCCTTTACTATCCTTAGCATAAGCTAAACTTGCCTACTCTCTAGAAGTCACCATTGCTCTTAATGCATATTTGTAGCCTGATATATTTTGTAAGGTAATAAAGTTTGTAGCAAAAATTGTAGGTGCTGAGCGAATTATCTCCTTTCCACCAGTAAATTTTCTCATCAAATACAAAGGATAACATTGGTTATAAATATATTTTGTAATACCTGCAGCATGGACTATTATATCCTTGACTGAAGCTAATTTTCCAATATCTTGCATAATGAGATTAAGGCAATGAACAGCACAAGGTGACCAAAATAATATAGGAAAGTCTTGTTCTAACTTTTTACCAGCAGTAACATAATTTGAAGTATTATCAGTCGCTATATGAACCACATTTTCCTGACCAACAGATATGATAATTTCTTTGAATAACTTATATAACATATCAGCTATCTTCGAGGTATCTGAAGCATCCACACTCTTTAAAAATACGGTCCCTCAAGGACAATAAACTTAAAAATTAATCAAAGTTCTCCTACACTGATCTGTCCATCCATCAGTCATAATTGTGCATTCGATTCTCTTCCATGTGGCACGAAAACTTTCAACATACTTTTTCATCCATCAACATTCTTGGTTAACAAATAACCACGAATAAAGTGAAAATTTGGAGCTTTGTAACCAGGGCCCATACTAGCTATGGCATCTATTATGGATTGATAATACTTAGAGTTTACACATTAAATGGTATACATGCATCTATCATCTATTTTGCCACTGCAAGATCACACTTTTCAATTGCTTCTTTATTTTGTAATAAGCTTTTTATAGTTAGTTGAGCACCAAGTATTGTTCTTGGCATGAAATAATTCCCAATTGTCATTGGTTGTTTTTCTTTTCCACTTGTATTTGTCACTTGACCTCTACTACTTCTACCAACTATATTTTTTGCATTACTTGTACACTTGTTTGATGAGATTGGACATGGAATTTCTTGTATGTCATTGTCATCATCTTCTCCTACTTGCCTATATACTTGCTTCTCATATTCCCTATGTCTTGTACTAAAGGGATTGTAATCTTCATCCATTTCCTTTGCTCTTTTTTTCTTCTCATTAACTGTTTGAATATTTTGTATCATTTGATGATGAATATCCGTCGGTACCTCACGGCATGGCTCTACTTCTCCTTTTATTCCAGCAAGATATTGCTTGAAGCGATTGATCCCACCACCAGCAAATACCTTTGCACAATATAAATATGTTAACTTCATCTTTTTATTATTACCACTAAGTTCGGGAGCTTCTCTATAATGATTCCATGCATGATCACTTTTTCCTCTAACTCCGGTTATTTGAGGAGTTGAATCATCCATGAATGGTGTATTTTCTTGAGAGGCCATTTTCATAATCTATGAGAGAACAAAATATAAAGTACAAGATGAAAGTATAAATAATTAAATAACAAAATTTAGTATAATAAAAAATACAAACAATAATCAATACTTCAATTATTATTTATTTATTATAAATTAATATAATAAAAATTACATACATAAAACATGGTCAATATTTTAATTATTATTTATTTATTATAAATTATTTATTTATTTTTTTTGGTTTTTCCTATTTCAGTCATTCAGATTGATTCAGTGTTTTTCATTAAATAAACTAAAAAACTAAAAAAAATTAAATATTATAATTTAATTATTTTATTGGTTTCATTTTTTTCTTTTTCAACTCTCGGTCATTTGTGTTCCCATTAAATAAACTAAAATACTGAAAATGGTTAAATACTTAATTATTTTATTGGTTCCACTTTTTTCGTTTTGACTCTTTTGCAAGTGATTTCTCTCACCCTTTCTTTTCTAATAAATGAGATAAATCAATCACTTCACTTCACTAGTTCACTTCCTTCCCCTATTCGGCATTTTGGCTATTGAGCTATTCCCTTCTTCCCCACTTCCCAGAGTTCCTAGTTCGATTCCGGAGATCTTCCCACTTCCTAGATTCGGGATCCTAGCTGCCTCCGACCCTCCGTCGGCACTCGGTAGTCGGGTATTGAGTCAAGATCAGGAGCTCAAGCGGTCGAGCTCCAGGTACGGTTTAATCCTCTAATTTCTTTTTTTTTTTTTTGATCGGAGATGGAAGAAGGCCAGAAGGGGGGTGAGAGGGAGGTCGGGAGGGAGTGGGGGAGGCCGGGAGGGGATGGGGTGGAGGAGCCGAGCATGTCGGTGGAAACAAAAAAAAAAATCTTACCTGAACGACGAAGTGGAGGAACTGAGAGCTGTGGAGTTGCCGTTGCTGCCGCCTGCCACCGCCGTCAGCATCGTTCCTGCCGGTCGCTGCTTGATCACCAGTTTGACTCCAAGAGGAAGAGGCAGCTGATGAGGGATTAACGCCAAGGGGGAGCTAGAACGACGGGACTCGGGAGAAAACTCAAAGGAAAGATCCGGATTTTGGGAGTTTGGGTTGGTTTGGATTATGGACTCTTTGGGGTGGGGGTTTTTGATTTTCATTTTCTGGTTAGTTTCCTTCATCGGGTTTTTGTCGGGTTTGATCCGGGTGCGCTGGTCTACAGTTGAATCGATCGGGTCGCCGGTTCTCTGCCGGTTTGTAGGCACAGGCGCGTTAAATCTAAACCCGAACCGGTTTCTTGTCCGGGCCATCAGGTTTCCGGTCCAACTGGCTGTGACGGGCCGAGTTTGATAACACTGAAAAAGAGAGAGTACTGCTGGGTTAGGACAAGAAGAGAGAGAACCACCAAATTTGCCAAGCAAGGGAAATCCAATTTACAAACACTGCCCTGATTATAAATTTAGGAAATATAATCGAATTGCCACTATTATAATCATTTCAGAGCAAAAGAAAATAAAAGACGGGGTCCTGCTGACATGAGACATCAAATGGAACCACCAGATTTGCACACTGGAAATGATACCATATACAAGCACTAGACTGAAAAAAACCAGGGAGAAATAAGGAGATTATCAGGACTACAATTATTTCACAGAGGAATGCTAGATACTACATTATGCATATAATTACAGCAATCTTTAAATTGTTAATTTAGACAAATTCTTGAGGGAAGGAGGATTCCAGGTGCATGCTCCTCAACAAACACATCCTCACAAGCAACAAATCTAAGAACAGTTCGATTCAAGAGCTTGCACCTTTCCCTCAACTCAATGAAGCTCCTGCCGAGTACTTGTTCAAACCAAACATCTAGAGCTCCCTTATCTTCCAATAGCCATGCGGCTGCAAGTATCTGCTCCATTACCTTCACATCAATCTCCAGCACACATTCAGAGCCAATTTTGTTATGGAAGCTCTTACTGATTTCCCTCAATATGTTATCAGCAAGAGCATCAAAACCGTAAGGCTTAAAGTTCACGGTGGCATCCACTGAGTTAAAGATATCTTCTGGCCATGCCTCTATATTATCCGATGTAGAGCTATTCTCATGGCTGTTGCTGCTATTATCCATGTCATTTACCTCAACCTCTTCTACAGGCAGATTCAAGTCTAGGAATGTATTTGATGTCATATGTGCCCGTTTTGCAGTCCCCAATGATTCATGGTGCTCCTTGATGTTATCAGAAACATCCAGCTTGCGTTTACTTACAAAAACTGAGAATAAAGATGCTTGCTTACTCCTAGACTTTTGCCTTGAAGCAATCAGCACATTAACATTTGGATTGCTGCTGGCGGCATCTGAAACAGGCTGTATCAAAATCTTCATCTGCCATCCCTGAGCTGCAAGAATCCTTTCTTCTGAGAATTTAATTGGATCTGTCCTTGGGGGAAAGGCCTTACCTCGAGCCTTTGTTGCAGTTATCACAAAAATGGTGTTGCTGATGCCAACTTCCCTTCCATGAGAATCAGGAAATTTGCCAGTTAGAATAGCCTGAGATAAGCTCCTCTGAACTAGCAAATCAGCTTTATCCACATTTTCGAGGAAAACAATGGACCATGGCTTCTTGCTTAACTCCCCAGCAATATGATCCACGATTGTCTTGCCTCTGAACATCTCGTTGTACCCATTGACCTCTTGCTGGCTGCAGATAGTAGTTGGACAATTAATTCCAACTTGGCTTAGATCAATGCAGATCAAGTTTTCCTTGCTGCCATACATCAATTCTGCAAGAGCTACTGCTACCTTCTTCTTTCCAACCTTATCAGGACCAAGAAAAGTGAGCCAGATATCTCCTTTTAGGCTTGCACCACGCCGCCTTTGATCACCTGTTCTGCAATGTATTATAGTTTGACTGATAGCACTCAAGGCTTCTTCCTGTCGGCCAACTTTATTGATGAGACTAGTACAGAATGATTTGTAATTACTTTGATCAAACTTTTGACACAAATTGGATGGACCCAGGCATCGTTGATCAAAGGCAGGTACACCACCGGTCTTTGAAACTGACGGAATGTGCATGAGTGGAAATGTACTGTTTGCTGGTAGATCAGGACAAGGAGAGCAAGAATGAGATTGAATGAGAACTTCTGGAATATTTTGGCTAAAAGCATCAACCTTCTTGGATGGCAAACGCCTAGCGCAATCTTCCAAATAATTTGTGTGTTTTTGAGTGGCAGAGTGTTCATCCTTGCAAGCTGGCTCATGAAGGGTTCCTAAAACCAAATCTGTCCTAACAGATGTTACAGAGGAAGGCGAAGCATGAACATCATGATCGCCTGAATCTGATTGTGCACCTTGATCAGACTGGAAGCCCTCTCTCTGAAGCTGTTCACTTTTTGATAGTCTGACCTGAAGTTTTGATATTAAGTCCCTGTTTCTGGATTCAGGAATAATAGGAAGTGATAAACTCTGGCTAGCTGTGGTGATCTTCTGTAAATCCACTACCACAGGAAATGAATTTTCATACCCTTTCTGGCTTCGAGTTAAATCAAGATTCTTGCTGTTCTGGTTACTGGCTCTCTCCTTATCAGAAATGCTGGGAAGACCGACAATGTTTGGAAGCATCTGGAAACTGTCAGTCTCAATCCTCTGGCAACCCCGGTGAAGGTGCTGACAATAATCATTCCACTTCTTTTGCAAATCCATTATTTTTACATTCAACAATGTTTTATCATCTTTAGCCTGCACTGAAGAAAAATGAAAGATTTTTACACAAAAAAAAGGAGCAAAGACGCTGAAGATACCTATCTGATAGTTCATTCATTGGAAGAAAATGAAACCACAATATGCCGCATGATTCAACAAACAGAAATTTCCAAGCCAAGATTTTAAAAGTATTATAAATATATAATGTCTTCGACTCTCCAAACTAAAGGAAAAGACATGAAAAATTTCAACAGCAAACACACCTTTGATGCATCTAATCCATCATTCATACTAAAAACATTAGCTCTCTGCATCCAAGAAGGCACATCCACAGAGTGCTGATCTTCAGCTGAAGATGAATGTCCCTTCAGAATAGCAGAAACTTCTTGTTCGCATTTGTCATTACAATGCTGGCAGCGGAGTCCTGATGGGTAATGGCAACTTGGCAGACCCTTTGACTCATATATTGTAGGGAAAAAGCCTCCAAATGGAACAAACGAATCCATTAAACTGGGAACATTTCACAGGCAGCAAAAGGTTAGAATTAACTCCAACTACAAAAGGATGCAACAAATATCGTACGTACAAAGATAGCAGAAAGAAAAAGCAAATTATCAACTAAATAATCAATAATCATGTTTAGTGCTTTACAAACAAACTCTCATGTCATTTTTTTGCATCATGCAATAACCTGCAAGTTGCAGCCTACTAGTTAGTCTGCTTATCAGCAATAGCAACTTAATTTCTATATGCTGTGCAAATGCCATCTCAAATGGTTATAAAAGTTGAAACTTGTCAGAAAGGCTTGAGGACGGTTTTGTTCGATGAATTACATGCTTTAGTCTTTATACAGGAAGATATAAAATACAAAAATGAAAAGGGAAATGGGGTTCAAAGATTGATCCCATCTAAATAGTAGTTCTTTTTTTAAAAAAAAAAAATCAAGAGCATTGTTTGATAAGTCAAGCCAATGAAAAGAACTAAACCCCCTAATACGTTGACATCAAAACGAAGTATTTTCTCTAACCCATAATTATTATATTGTCCACACAGATTTTCCTTTAAGAATGCTTCAGCATCATTATTATTTCTTTGTAAACTTATCCATACAAAGAAAAGCCCATCGCTTCTTACATAAAACAACCATGTTTACTTTGTGTGATCGGTAGCCTAAAAGCATAGTTTACCGCACCAGACCTTATAGCACAATACCAAGAATACTATACCATACCGGTAGCAAAACAATATTTAGAATGCGAATTTACCGAGTGTCTGAACCAAGAACAGACCCATGCCAATACCATTTTAGCATGGTGTCCATACAGGTACCGAAACCAGTACTGCAAATCATAATGCAAGGTAAAAACAGATTTAAGGGAGAGGGGAAAAGGAGTAGAGGTGACAAAATCCAGAAAGTAGAAGAAGGAAATTAAGAAATGGTATAATTACAAGCAAGAAAATCAATTCCTTAGTAAGATGAGCCCCTCTTATAGTAGTCAGACTATAATTAATCTACATAATTTTGAAACACAAAAAAGATCTTCAATCAACAACATATGATATTGGTTGTTCCCAGAGCAGCTTAAGGATGCTGCTTCGAAAAAAAGGTTCCTTTAT
Source organism: Areca catechu (assembly GCA_021397845.1). Taxonomy (NCBI): domain Eukaryota; kingdom Viridiplantae; phylum Streptophyta; class Magnoliopsida; order Arecales; family Arecaceae; genus Areca; species Areca catechu. The sequence continues at coordinate 182,081,317 of CM038050.1, forward strand.
CCATCTTGTAATTAAAATCCCAGCTATAATTTTTCTTTCTTAATTGGTATAACCAGTTTGACTTTTGAATACCCTGCCCCTCCAAATGAAGTGAACCATGGTCAGGTAAAATTCATTTGGCATGTCCATAGGTGCCACAGAAACGCACAACTCAGAAGGATATGCAGAGACATCCATACCATGACTCACGACCAGTTTTTCTTAAAATTCATGAGCCTCCATAATCTGTAAGATGATCAACCCACCTCCAAGTACAAAGAATAAGGTTGGATCAAGAAATAGGAAAAATCAAATATTTCCTGCTTCATGTATCTATCAATGCATTGCTAAAAAAATGTATACCATGCAAGAGTAAAGTCCAAACAATCTGCAAAGTAAGACTCGATATCTCCATCTCTTTTGTTCCAGTTATACCACGACATTACAGTCTGCTGTTTCAGTGCTGAAGACAAAGCAGAGTCAACCTGTTATCACTTCTGATAGTTTTGTCGAACAATGTGAGCCCAAGTGGTCTAGCTCAAATTGGAATTTCTAGCATTAGATGATGACTACACTCAATTAGAGAGCTAATGTCTCCATCTTTTGCATAATGTTATTGAACTGGCATCTTGCATAATGTTTCTTTTACTGGAAGAAGATTAATATCAGAAAAAGTTATGATGTAAGATGCTAGAGAAACACTCTGACAGAGTTCAATATAGTATTTTCCAGAAAATGGAAAATGATTGAATGAAATGGAAATTATATACAATGAAACTTTCCAGACAGCCTTTCTAGTAACCGTGGCTCCTCTGCTGACTTGAAATAATCCACTGCAGTTCCAACTTCTTCTCGAGAAACAAGATATGAAAACAATGAAGGAATGAGCTGGCCATAAACAGCATTTGTGCAAATGAAGGAATATCTTGGTACAGAATATGAGAAGAAAATTATGTAGCAATAACAAGATGAGGACTTAATGTGGCCTAGATGAAGGAGCTTGAAAGGAAGTATTAACTATTTAGCTTCTTTGAATTAACAATTGTCAACATTAAACTTAAATCACACCTTGTCACTGGCCTTTATCCTGTCCTTTTATTAATATGCTAACTGACATTAGCTTTTGTTATATCCCTATTCTGATTTCAAATGCCAAGATTGCCCAATGCATTGGCTGATGTAAACTTAAGGGCTACATTAATCTGGACAAGTATTCTGTTTACACTGGAGCCAATCCCTAAATTGCTAGCCGAATAAAGGACCTCAAAAGGACAGGAATTGACTGAGTATTTAAAAAAAACATAGTACATATTGAGCTACAAAACACTTAAAGATGAATAACTGAGATGAATATGATTAGGCATAGAGGCCATATCATGGGAAGAGAACTGTCAACAAAGAACAAATAGAAGTATTGATCATCTATCTCAACCTTTTCGATGCCATTATATTGGTAATTGAAGAAATCAAGCTTCTAATGCACGAATTGGCTAGCTTTATCAGCAAGAACATAAAAGGGCTTAGCTTCATAAATTAATTGGAACATATTATCAAATTATTAAAAACCATTAATAACTAATGCAACTTTTGCAGCAGAAGATCCAACAGAAAGCATAAACATATTAATACAATGAGGCTCAGAGGAAAGCTTTAAAAGATGACCTGTCTCACAGAAATAGGTACTTGACAGCTATAAAATATGCCTGGTTAGAAAATTAGAGATGGAATGGAGATAAGGCATGAACAAGCGGAAAGAAGGTGAAACTGTAACCAACTTAGAAAGAGAAAAGCAAAACTAAATGAATTGAATCTTGCATGTAGCAAACAAATATGAGAAATAATTAACTTACTCACCTCTGGTGATGGATGATTGAAAGTTGTTTGATTAATAAACCAAGAGGTTCAAGCATGGGATATAATTTTAAGCTCCATTAAGTGAGTTGACAACTTAGACAATCAAAGTCCACCAGAGTATTTTCAGTTGTGTCTTATAGATTACAATTTAGAAAAATAAGAAAGGCACAGGATAGAATAAAGTGGATTTAGCATAGTGAAAAAGAATTTCTGACATAATTTATGCAATTGTTTGCAAAATGCCACGGAAATTATAACGGAAGAACTCTCACTTTTCCATCAGCCATGGTATGTATTAGAGAAATACTGCTAGCGAGGAGGAATTTTCTGGCTATGCTCCAAAGTATGTTAGAAAAGTCACAACTAGACATGACATATGAATGGCTTGAGTTTCAAAGTAAGAGAATCAATCAAGCACCACAACTATTTCTGTTCAAATATAACACAGTCAAGTGCATTAATCCTAGAATATCATACTTGAAAAACATCTTCATAGCCACTAGAGAGCATAACTTTAATCGAAGTTCGTCCTAGTTCACCACTGATAACAATGGTACATCTCTTTATAGCATATGGAAAGAGGGTGAATGGAAGTGACAAAAATGGTGGAGGCAACAGAAAGCCATAGAAAACCTCAAGGTAGCAGGATGTGAGGTGAGAGCTTGGAGTAGGATAGTGAGACCAGGGATCATGTAGTTTGAGTGTTATATAACTAGATTCATGATTGATCAAAAAACTAGATTTGGTTGCTCAGTTTCTAGATTCATTAATATTGTATTATACAATTTTGATATCATATCACATTTTATTGTTGAAATTAAAATGTTTTCTTTAATAGGAGAAACAACACATGATTAAACACATAATAATATTTTATAAACCTCCTAACCCATTATTTCTATTCTAACCCCAACCACTCATCCTACACCCCACCACCCTATGGCTTCCAATGTGTCTGTGACATGATTTTTTCATCATTCTCATTTTCACCCTCTTTTCATGCACCACAAAAAGTGAAAATGAGAACTTTTTTGTCATTCTCATTTTTCCCGGTTGCTCTCCATAGTCAGACATGGTGTTCAAGAGTAATTTAACAAGGTTGAGAAATTCAGGGTTTGGAAAAATCGGGCATATTCAAAGAAAATTTAAGAAAAAAATGGAACATTTAAAAAATAACAAAAAAACTATACTTAACCTTGGAAGTCACAAGGGATAAGATAGAGATAGCCACCATGGCTGAGGAAGTGGGTGTGGGCTTTGTTGAAGAGGTGAGAAGATAGGCTGAGAGATTAATGCATGTAAGGGTAGCCAACATGGATCTAAGTTGAGATAGAATCTAGAAGAGGAGAGAAAAGGTGGAGGGTGGAAGAACAGGTGAGAGGAGACATGGCTTCCTCTAAAATCCCAACTCACAAGTCTTAGATTTCTCTTGCAAAAAGAATGGTAACTTTTTTAACATAAATTAATGATCAAGACCTCTACACCCACTGGCCACCTCAGTGCCTTGAGCCATGAGCATGAAATACAACTTCTATATGGAAACTAACAGCAAATAGTTCTCTGTTTTGTGATTTATCCATATATTTCATGTATTCCATTTGCAATTAGATTGCAAATGAACTAATTACTCGTAAAATATTTCCAGAGGTTATCAACTGCATATAATTCACAAATTCTTCAGAAATTTGGCAAGTCTTATTACTATGTTATTCTCCTTAATACCAACCTGAGATGGAAAGTTGGCGTAAATTATTCCCTACATGGCCAAGAAAAGATTCTCTAGCACCAATTTTAAGCCATTCAATTTTCTTTTTCCTTAAATTTGGGAGATGGTATCTTTTCTTTATTATCATGCACCTTTGGCTTGGTTCTCCTTTCACAACCTTCCACTGTACAGAGCCAAAGTAGGTGATGGAGATAAGCTGCAAATCATTCAATAAATATTCCATGGTAGTGCTTTCCATCGCCGTCCCCCAACTTAGGTAGGATCATCAAAGTGTGCCTCACGCACCATGGGTTGCATTTCTTCAGTTCCCAGCAGAAATTTTGCCTTTTATGGGTGAAGATCATAATTGATGTGGAGATGTCACTTGAAGATAGTCCAATGTTATCAGGTCCTCTTGGCATTCTTCTCCTTTGTTCAGTTATCTAGCATACCTTGTTATAAGTCTGATTTCTTTGAGAAATCAATTATGCCATATGGTTAAATTTGAACAGTGCTACAAGCCTAGAACATGGTTTTGTGTACTGCTCACCTAGGTATTAGGCTTCTTTACCTTACGAGGGTTTTTTTTTCCTGGTGTTTTCCGTTAAAAATTATGCCCTAACCTAATCATAAGAAATGTTTCAAAACCATTGGCTTAGCTCAAACCATCTTGGTCACTAGATCATTGTCAACCATTTTGATTGCAGGTCAATCATAGCTAGTTTCATCCTACTTCATTGCCCTTTACCTTTTGAGGTCTCCTCTGATTACCTTAAATCAAAAGAGGTGAGTAACAAAAGGACCACAGAGATGCTTTGCTCCCCTCCCCCTCCGTAGAACTATAGATGGCAACTGGAGATGAACAATGATTGATGTCACCTACATCCTCCTAGCAAACATGGACTGGTAGAATGTCCAAAGACCGTACCATATTCTACATTTAAAGGCTCGCATAGCTCTAGTCCAATGGAGACCGACATCCTTGCAAAGGGGAAGGGAGGAAATTGAGGCAGGCATGATCAACACAGATGTCTCAAGAGCGAGAGAGGTATGGGGTTCAACAAGAAGGGCTCTTGTGCATGGAAGATTTGGCATCTAAGGCTGGAAGTTGGGGGTCTTCTTTTTGCCTCCAACATATGATTATATAAATAACTGACCCAAACATTTGTTGAATTGAAACAATCAAATGGCTAGAGTTGTTAAGCCAATCAATTGGATGGTTCAACTTGGGTTTTCTACAAATCTAGGTCACCACTTAATCCAACCTTTATTAGTTAGTGTGTGACAATTGTCAAGCAGGTAAAAAATTGTGAGTACAGGTATGCATTTTCCACGCCTTTCAATCTCCTTGCTTCTAATGCTACAAAAACAAGCAGATTCCAAGAACTGCAGTGTTATTGTTAACTGGCCTTCAGCCCACAAAATTTGGACATAAACAATTAGTATGAAAGTAAGTCATTATTTTGCTCAAGTAATCCAAACGACGAAGCATGATATCATGAGGCCTGCCTCCAAAAAGGATTCCAATCTCTACCTAAAAACAAACCTTTCAAACAAGACCATAAAGTCATCAATACTCAAGGAAATTCAAGAATGACGAGCACAGCTTTAATTTCTAAGAAAAATCTTCTGAAGAGACAGTTAAAAATCCTAAATTAAATCAAATAGCAAGTCATATTAATGATTTAAGTAAAGATCAAAGTGTAAGGGCCCAAGGCACTGATCTACCCACCTGGAAGGCCTGGGGAGTGATCCACCAATCCCCGGCCGTTCCGCGGTAATCGGCAGCAGCTGCATATCCCAGTCTTTGTCCAGCAGAGGATACCGCGACAAGAACTTCATGTAGGTCTCGTATGTGGCCGACCAACCCATCACCCACAGCCTTCCCCGGAGAAGCTCGAGCACCCTGGTCAGCTCTAGAACCAAAGAGCTTAGTCTTCCGGCATCATCACCCCCTTCCACCATCCCCTTCAAATCCCCGATGCTCAAAACCACCCCCGGCTCCTCCGCCTGCCGACCCAGCTCTTCCAACCAGGCGCCGATCCACGACTGGTCGTCACCGCTCTTCCCAAGCTCCGACACCTCCCTCTCGATGCTAACGAGCCTCAAACCGCGCAGCTCCGGAGGTAGAACAGACCAGTTCTTCCGTTCCACAGCTCGGGCGAAGTCCCGGGCGGCGTCCCCGGCAGTGACGCCGACCAACATCGGATTCCGGCAGCTCCTCCGGGCGAGGACCTCTCCAATCCTCCGGCAATTGCCGTCGCTGTCATCGGAGCAGAACTGGGCGGAGAAGGGGAAAGTGAAGCCCCGTGGCATGAACGCATCCAAGTCGTCCGCAGCCGAGAAGTTGCACAGGAAGAGCGGCGGGCAGCGGGCGGCTCGGGGAAAGCGGAGGACGGGCGGCGGGGGACGGAGGACAGCGAGCTTGATGTCGCTGCTCCGGAATCCGGCCTCGCCGAAGACCCGGCTGACGACCGGGTCGTCGAGGATGGCGAGCACCAGCTGCTGGAGCTCCACTTTGACGCCGGAAAACGACGACGACCCCTGTTGCTGCTGCTGCTGCTGCTGCTGCTGGTAGAGATGGAACGTGTCCGGATTCCTTCGCTGGTTGGCCTGCGACCGCTTGATGGCCGCCATCAGCGAGTTCGACACCGGCGGCTCCTCCGCCGGCGCCGTCTGCTGGTGGTGGTGGTGCGACGACGACGATGGCTGCCTATCCAGAGCAACCCCGAAACAGAGCTCCAGCGCTTTAAACTGCACGCGCGAGGGGTACGCGGAGCTCCGGGCGCGGGAGAGTGCGTCTCGGAGGATGGACGGAGCAGCGGCGGCGCCGGGGGAGGAGGAGGAACAGGAAGACGAGGAGGAGGAGGAGAGGAGGGCATAAACAACGTGGAGGGATGTGGTCTGGGCGTGGGCGCGCCGGCGGGCGACGGCGACGGCGTCGTCGAGGGTGGCGGCGGCCTCGGCCGCCAGGCACTGCCGCGCGCTGCTAACCGGCGTCGGCATCCCGGAATACCATATACAGCAATTAAAAATAACCAAAATTCGCCGCCACCGATATTATTAAAAGGAAAAAAATATCTCCAACCTTATTATATAATAAACAGAGCAACGGGATTGGGAGACGCGGTTCTTGTTCTTGGCCACCAAAGGAAAGCTGGGAGAAATATAAAAACCGGGGGAAGTAGTAGAGTCCATCCTCCCCTTTTGATTATATTTATTTGGAGGGGAGAGTAGAGAGAGAGAGAGAGAGAGAGGAGGAGGAGGAGGAGGAGGACGGGTTCGTTTCTGCACCCAGCTATCGCTATCCAGGGGAGGTCTTCCAGGGGAGAGGAGATGCCAAGGGAATTGTCCACTTGTTACAGCAATGGGGCCCAACACCAAAAGTGATGGTGGAGCAGGGAAGAATTAGAAAAATATTTCACCGCACCACCCCACTTCCCACTGACGGCACCAACGCCTGACGAGTGGCGAGTTGGGATGACCGCAGTCCATATTTTGCACCATATATTATATCATTCTGGATAGATAGTCATGGTATCATTAATCTCATGGTTGTTATATCTTCGGAGACAGATGGCATCGAATATGATCGTTTGAATTTTCACAATAATACATCAATGAGTGATGGGATTGTACATATATCATCCATCCATGTCATCCTCATATATCACAATATATTTTGACTGCCTTGGAGGACTCATACCATGAGTCTAAAAAGAAGCAGTACCAAAAAAAAAAAAGAAAGGGGTAGGCTGAGATTATTGTCATTGCTTCTAAGCCTACTTATTTGGCCACAAGATTGGTTAACCGTCAGAGGGGCATGATAGGGGAATGATAGGTCACTATCGATTCTCCATTTCAAGTGGTCCTGATCGAATATTCGTTTGCTATTTGCATTATATTGTGGGGATCTATATTTGCATATAGATGAATTGAGAAATCAGGATGCTTGTTTATCTCTCAATTTTTGATTATAGTAAAAGATCTATTTATAAATTATGATTGACCGCGTATAATATAATAAATATGATTACATAAAGTCCATGTAATACTCGAGGAGCAGCATGTGGTAGATGCCACATCGATCCTATACAATGACAACTAAGGTAGGAGAAATTATTTTCTCCATCATACACGCTATTTCTATAACGGTGCACCAAGATACGTGCTCTCGTTGGAGTTTTTAAATCCATGTGATAGACTAACCAGCCCTCTCCAATTCAACTCTCGATGGCGAAGATTCCGGTTATCATATCTCGCTGCATGGATCCATGGATGAGATGAATCATGCATATGTTGGATATACCAAGCATGATTGATACTTAAAAGGTATTGAGCTATATTTTTTTGGGATATGTGATCGGGATAGTGAGAAAGCGCACTACTCTGACGTCTTAGTGATGTTAGGCTGATGTACTCACCGGTGGTGAGGAAGGTACGTGAAAAATTTACGGTCCGAATCGAACATAGCCTGACAGTATTGGGATACCGTGAAAATAACTATATCCGGATTTATCCTCCTTTTCTTTTATTTATTAAAAAAAAAAAAATGTTGAGAGATATTTGATTTATAAGAGGTTTTGAATGAATTGGGCTTGGATTGGGACGAGTTTTAAAATCTTTTATAGTTGTTTCACCAACATTGGCACGTGTGGATAAGGATGGCTCTTCACCTATCTATTCCTCATGCAAATGTCCTTTGCCCTTTCGCTAACATGTAGGTGCCGGCAATGACACGGGCTAAAAGTATGGAGTGGTGGCGCCCGTTAGTTGCACAGCGTGCGAATCTTTCCGGAAACACTATAGTATGGTTAACGTTATGTGGAAGCCGGTAAGTTCAAACGTCATGTTACAAAAAAAGTTGTTTCGGATTATCCTGTGATTAGATATTAAAAATTGCATGGGACAAGATTAAATGAATCTAATAGCTACATGATTGCAATCAAAATTTTTCCCAGCAATCCTAAGCGTGACATTTGCACCAGGTTTAGATTTCCATTTTTTGCTTGGTCATTAGCATATGTGAGATTTCTATAATTGGTTGTTTTTTTTTTTCGGGTACAAGTATTATTAGGTGCGGTTGTCCAACAAATACAAAAAGCAATATTTGAGGGCCTTGTTGTGCATTTATGATCAAGACTCCAGCTTGGGAAGATCGGTTGTCATTTTCCTTTAAAGTTGTAAGGTATAGAGAAAAGGAAATGAAAAGGAAAAGTCTTTATCCTAGAAATGGAAATTTTAATTTTTCATCTTGTGGTTCTTCCAAAAAAAAAAAAAAAAAAAAAAAAAAAAAAAAAAAAACCCAATAAGTAGAAACAACATTTGCATTATTGAAAGTTTTTTTTTTTTTTTTTCCGAAGACAAAAGTGAACGGATTTCATTGAGGACTATAAAAATAGGTTGGACTGGGGATTCTCTTCGATGGTAACTGTTTATCTTTGAAAATTGACGAGATCTCCGCTCCTCCACTCGATCGTTGCCGATTTTGCTTCAAAAGGTGGTCATGGTAATTGAAAAAGTTTGAGGCTTGACCGTGTTGAGTGAGAGTGGTGGACGGCCTTGGTACCCTCGAAGATTGTGTGCTTGGCGAGCTCGCTAGGGAGGACGAGACAGATGGAAGTCTACATGTGTGACGGTGCTATTTCGAAAAGCAACGGTGGGCATGCCCTAAACCATTGATGGTGCCATCGTCTCCACTAACGGAGGCTTGAAGGAGAATAAAAAGCAAGGATTAGTGCAAGGAACAAGGGCGACTTAGAGGTTTGTTTGTACTCTTCCTCTTCATTCATCTCCTTTAGTATCTTGCCCTTGATCTCTTCTGCAATCGAAAGAGACCTAACAGTAGCTGTTGGAAGCATTTCTGTGCATTGAGATTCATGTTTTGCTTTCTTTGCCTTGTGATCGCCGGCGATCATCGGGGTATCTGTGGTCATCGTGGCTGATGGTGATGACGAACAAGACATGTAGTTCCCTGGGAGACCGGAATCCAGAGGATGGAGCATAAATGGAGGGAAGATGCAGTTGAGCGAGCAGCTAAAATGGGTTTCGGCAGATCTCACGTCGGATGAGGTGGCCGAGCTGGTGTGCCGGTTCCCAAAGGTGGTCGTGCTGTCGAAGGAATAGGTGACGAAGGAAATATAGGATTGGCTGGCCAGGGACTCGTGGGCAGGAGCCTTAACCGGAGAGTTCAGGCAAAGGCAGCGGCTTGGGAGTTCTGGTTGCATGCCGGAATCAAGGGAGAGATTGCGGCATTTGATCTCGAGCAAGGATGCTTGCTATTCTGGTTCCAGGAGGCAGGAGAGCGGGATGCCATTTGTTCTCAGTCATGGGTGGTTCCTAGCCAACTGTTAGCGCTGGAGCCGTGGCGATAGAGGTTTGTCCCTTCTCCCTCCTCTATCATGTCGGCACTGGTTTGGATGAGGCTTCCTCACCTACCGGTGGAGATATGGGGGCTGGCGATACTCTAGAGTATCACTGGCCTGGCGAGAAGTTGTTGTTGTAGACGAATATACTATGGAATGGAGGAGGGTCGGCTTTGCAAGGGTTTACATCTACTTGGATCTCTCTCGGCCACTGCATCCCAAAGTTTTGATTGGTGGCTTAGGGGGGAATCAATGGTAGTGGTTTGTTTACAAGCACCTCGCCGAAGTCTGCTTCTACTATGGTTTATTTCATGGAACTGGGGAAGCCTACAAGGAGAAGGAACTAGAGCTCAGGAGATGGGTCCATCCAATGTGACTGGGGGTGAAGAGGGGATGGCGGTGGAGGGCTCTGGCGGGAACTTGCTGGGGCCTTGGATTATGGCGGTTCGGCATTAGCTGCCTGAGCCGGAGAAGATGGTGGAGGGCAGAAGGAAGGAGTTTCCCCAAGGCTGGGTGAATCTGCTCTCCAGGTGGCTAAGGAAGGAGCCTATTATTTTAGCTGCTGGTCGAGATGACGTCGCACCGAAAGGTGACGGGTGGGCCAAACCAACGAAGGTGGCTCGCCAACGATCCCCCATTCGGCCTACTATTTTTTCTGGTAAGGATGGCTCAGCTACTGATCAGGAGTTGGTGGGCCGATTTAGGCTGCTGAGACAGGGGTTGTGATGCGAGACGGCAATCGATGGAACCCTGGATTATTTGGGAAAGGGAGGAAACACCTAAACAAACTAGGACCGTGGGAGGGCTAAGAAGCCTCCCGAGACTAGGGTGAACTAACACTAAAACCTAAAACAACCAAACTCTTTTGGTTTTCAATTTTTCCGGGTGGAGGAACATGGGATGGAGGATAGGAAACATGAACACTCTAGAACAGGAACTCACCTTCATGGAGAGACATCGTACCTCTAGGGGATCTCACCCACCCCACTACATGTGTCTAGGGTGTCCCATCCATCACACTACATGCGGAGCCTAGGGCATTCCACCCAAATCGCTACCTGGGGCCGTAAAGAAAAATCCCTAGACCTAGAGGGGACTCGATGGAAAAGGGGGATGACTAGGGCCTCGCGCCCCTCGACGCTCGCATGCGAGCGAAGGAAGTGGGGTCTCACACCCCTCGACACCCGCAGGTGAAGGAAAGACGGGCCTCAGCCCAGAACCAGAACCCAGGGAAAACCCAAAAATTTATATCAAAACTTCTGATTATTATAAGGGAAGAGGGGGCCTTTATATAGAAAAACCAAAACCCTCAGTTTTTAGCCTCTATGAAAACTAAAAAAGGAAAATAAATTATATCAAAAACTGTGCTGCATCAATATTGGTGCTGATATGCTCTGAGAAGCGTGTCGGCTTGATGATCTGCTCCAGAAAGCGTGCTGCTCTGAATATTGGGATGCTCTGAAATCCATGCAAATCATCTCACGATCGTGGATAGGGAGGGAACCACTCCGGCGGAGCACTAGCGGATGGCCGGGAAGCGGGTGGCGGACGACGAGTGGCGGAGGGCTGGCGGCGGGCTGCAAGCGAGGTGGCACAGGGGGGCACGGCACACTGGGCGTGCCGTTTGGTCTCCCACAACCGTGGGAGACCTCCAGGGCACTGGTGTGGCCGGTGGACGGAGGGGGAGGCCGGGGATGGCAGGGAGGTGGCCGGGGACAGGCGGGCGGTGTCGGCGGTGTCAGGCGGTGGGCGGCGGCGTCACACGGCCGCATGCGGGCGGACGGACGCCTCCCGCATCCGTTCGTCTTCCCACGGGCATGGGCGGTGGCGGACCCCACCGGCGGCCGAGCGAGAGCCGGCGGGCTGTGGGAACGGCGGCGGGCAGCAGGCCGATGGCGGCGGCGATAGCCGTGGGCCGTGGCGGGTGGATATCTCCATGTCCGTTCGTCTTCCCACGGGCTTGGGCGGCGGCTTCTCTGGCGAGGGCGAGGGCTGGCGAGCATCGGCAGCGGTCTGGCGGGGGCGGCCGGGGGTCGAGTGGCCCGGATCTGGGGCTGGAGGGGGTGGCGGCTAGGGTTCGAAAGTTTAAAAAAAACACGGGAGAAGGATGCAGGAGATGGAATAAGGCTGGGATAACTCGGGGATAAACCAAGAATAAAACCAGAATAGCAGGAATAGGTGGAATAGCGAGAATAGGAAAATAAAAAAATACGAGAAAAATTAAAAAAATGAAAAAAATACCCAGACGATGACTGGATCCCCATCATTCTCCTCGATCGCGAAGAACTCAACTCCGTCGAGTTTGAAAAATGGAGCACACCCTAATCCACAACTCGCTCTGATACCAAACTGATGCGGGACGGCAATCGATGTAACCTTGGATTATTTGGGAAAGGGGGGAAACACTTAAACAAACTAGGACCGTGGGAGGGCTAAGAATCCTCCCGGGACTAGGACGAACTGACACTAAAACCTAAAACAGCCGAACTCTTTTGGTTTTCAATTTTTTCGAGTGGAGAAACATAGGATGGAGGATAGGAAACATGAACACTCTAGAACCAGGGACTCACCTTCACGGAGAGACGTCGCACCTTTAGGGCATCTAACTGATGCGGGATGGCAATCGATGTAACCCTGGATTATTTGGAAAAGGGGGGAAACATCTAAACAAATTAGGACCGTGGGAGGGCTAAGAAGCCTCCCGGGACTAGGGCGAACTGACACTAAAACCTAAAACAGCCGAACTCTTTTGGTTTTCAATTTTTCCGAGTGGAGGAACATGGGACGGAGGATAGGAAACATGAACACTTTAGAACCAGGGACTCACCTTCACGGAGAGATGTCGCACCTCTAGGGCATCTCACCCACCCCACTACATGTAGTCTAGGGCGTCCCACCCATCTCACTACACGCAGAGCCTAGGGCATCCCACCCAAATCGCTACCTGGGTCATAAAGAAAAACTCCTAGACCTAGAGGGGGACTCGATGGAAAAGGAGGATAACTAGGGCCTCGCATCCCTCGACGCTCGCATGCGAGCGAAGGAAGTGGGGTCTCACACCCCTCGACACCCGCAGGTGAAGGAAAGACGCGCCTCAGCCCAAACCAGAATCCAGGAAAAATCCAAAAACTTATATCAAAACTTCTGATTATTACAGGGGGAGAGAGGGCCTTTATATAGAAAAACCAAAACCCTCAGTTTCTTAGCCTCTAAGAAAACTAAAAAAGAAAAATAAATTACATCAAAAACTGTGCTGCATCAATATTGGTGCTGATCTGCTCTGAGAAGCGTGTCGACTTGATGATCTGCTCCAGAAAGCATGCTGCTCTGAATACTGGGATGCTCTGAAAGCCATGCAACTCATCTCACGACCGTGGATGGCGGATGGCCGGGAAGCGGGTGGCGGACGGGGCTGGCGGACGGCGAGCGACGGAGGGCTGGCGGCGGGCTGCAGGCGAGGCGGCACAGGAGGGGCATGGCATGCTGGGCATGCTGTTTGGTCTCCCATGGCCGTGGGAGACCTCCAGGGCACTGGTGTGGCCGGTGGACGGCGGGGGAGGTCGGGGACGGCGGGAAGTGGCCGACGGACAGACGAGCGGCGGTGGCAGCGTCAGGCGATGGCGTCACACGGCCGCACGCAGGCGGACGGACGCCTTTTGCATTCGTTCGTCTTCCCATGGGCGTGGGCGGTGGTGGACCCCACCGGCAGCCGACCGAGAGCTGGCGGGCGGCGGGAACGGTGACGGGCAGTAGGCCGACGCCGGAGACGGCAGTGGCGACCGTGGGCCATGGCTGGCGGATGCCTCCGTGTCCGTTCGCCTTCCCACGGGCGTGGGCGGCGGCGGCGGCTTCTCCGGTGAGGGCGGGGGCCGGCGAGCATCGGCGGCGGTCTGGCGGGGGCGGCCGGGGGTCGGGCAGCCCGAATCTAGGGCCGGAGGGGGTGGCGGCTAGGGTTCGAAAGTTTTAAAAAAAACACTGGAGAAGGATGCAAGAGATGGAATAAGGCTGGGATAACTCGGGGATAAACCAAGAATAAAACTAGAATAATGGGAATAGGTGGAATAGCGAGAATAGGAAAATAAAAAAATACGAGAAAAATTAAAAAAAATGAAAAAAATATCCGGACGATGACTGGATCCCCATCAGGTTGCTGGAATTGGGATTGAATGTGGAAGAAGAAGATCCCAGAAAAGAGGGGACCACGAGGTTGGGCTAGCCCAAGCACTCTAGGTCTCCTAATCCATCACCAGCTCCAGGGGGCAACATGCCTTAAACAAGTAAATCTGAAAAGGTGGGACCCAACAAAAGGCTAGGCAGGAAGAATAGAGTAGAAGCACGGAGTCGAGCTCCACTACGGTCAGGGACTCCATGCCTGTTGACAGAGTTCATCAGGGGACCTTTGTTTTCACTGCCGGTGGCCTAGGGGTGGAGGGTTTTGTACTGTTTCATGAGGCACCATGGGACATCGACACCCTAGAAGAGAGGGGACCACCATCGCAAGAGCTAGTGTTGATGGGAGAGGCTCAGGACTTGAGCCATGAGGATGCTGTTGGCCGGCTCAGAGAGGCTCTCCAAGGAGGAGGAGACCAGCCTCCAGCGATGGTTGTTTCATCGGAGGAGACTGTTGTGGATCAAGTTGAGGGTATTCCAGGAGTGGACACCCCTCCCTTCCAGATGTCATCATGAGGGTTTTGATTTGGAATTCCCAGGGAGTGGGGAAACCTATCTTCCGGACTTCCTTCAGTAGATTGGTCCAGCAGTAGTGTCCAGATGTTTGCATCCTACTTGAGACTCGACTTTTGGGGAGGAGTATGGACCAGGTTACAAGATATTTTTAGCATGTATGGAGCACCTATACCATTGAGTCTAGAGGATTGTCGGGAGGCATCTTGGTGATGTGGAGACGGGACTCGATGAGGGTGGATGCTTTTCACAGGTATGAGCAGCAAGTGGCCATGGTTATCTCTGAGCAGACGGGTGGCCCGTGACTTCTATTCAGTGCGTATGCAAGTATCGGGTACAGGAAGAGGTAGAGACGTGGCATGAGATATCCAGACTCTTGACTCGGTGCATTCCCTCTCTTGTTGCTGGTGATTTCAATTGTATTGCTAGGTCCTATGAAAAGATAGGAGGTAGGCAGTTTGTGGATAGTATTGACTCTAGGAAGTTTAGAAAGTTTATGGGGGATACTGGTCTGATCGATCTTGGCTACTCAGGCTCCCACCTCACCTGGCGTAATAACTGGTCCGGATTGCTAGAGTTTGGGAGAGGATTGATCGGGCTCTAGCTATGGTGGGTTGGATGCAACAATTTTTGGGGTACCAAGTTCAGCACCTTTCCACGATAGCGTCGAATCACCGTCCAATTCTAATCACTACGGATGGCACTTTCTACATGGACCTCCTTCCCGCTTTGAAAAATTCTGGACCTTCTATCTGAGGCTTGGGATCTTATTACAGGAGTTTGGACGATACCTATTCATGGGGATGTAAGATACCGGATCACCCGGAGATTGGAGCTAGCTAGGCGTAGGCTCATTCACTGAAACTGGACTGAGGTTGGTGATATTGTCAAGTGAGTTGAGGAGGTGTAGGCTGACATTGCCCATCTTCATAGGCGTGAGGATCAGGAGGGGGGCTTTCAGGAGGTTGACCTTGGGAGGCTTCATTGTAGCCTCTCGCTCCATCATTCCCTACTGAGGCAAAATAAGACTATGTGGAGGAAGAAGTCTAAAATTCAGTAGATTATGGAGGGTGATCGTAATACTGGATTTTTTTATCAGTCCATTATGATCCGAAGGTCAGCCAACCATATCAGGTAGCCGAGAGAGGATGATGGTATGCTGGTGACGGACAGTGATCAGATTGGGAGATAGATTCCTCAGTTCTTCAGATCAAGATGGACTCTTGCACTGGGGGATGATGCTTCTATCCAGCGGTGCCAGATGGTGGTTCATGTATCCAACCAGGATAATTCATTTCTGTCTCAATATGTGTCTCCTTTGGAGGTCCAAGAAGCCCTATAGGCTCTTGGAGAGGATAAAGCCCCGGGCCCTGATGGTTTCCCTCCATTATTTTTCTATTATTACTGGTATATTATTGAGAGAGAGGTGATGAAGGTGGTGTAGGTAGCTTTCACTTATGGCATCCCTTCTAATTGGAAGAAGACCTTCATTACTCTTATCCCTAAGAGACTGGATGCCTCTGTGCCTAGCTATTTCAGATCGATCAGTCTTTGTGCCACTTTATATAAAATCTGTGCCAGGGTTTTGGTCAGGTGACAGAGCTGATTGTGCCTCGTCTTATCTATCCTGAGCAAGGAGCATTTATCAGTGGACGATGCATTACTGATAATGTCCTCCTAGCCCAGGAGTCATGCATGACCTTAGATGGGCTCCTACGAGGCAGAGTCTCATGGCGATCAAGTTGGACATGGAGCGAGCTTATGACCGGGTGAGTTGGCCTTTCTTTCAGAGGACTCTTCATGATTTTGGCTTTTAAGATAGGTGAATTATGTGGATTATGGACTGCATCGAAGGCCCCAGTTTTGCCATCCTTATTAATGGTGCTCTGACTAAGTACTTTTATTTGATGGTTGGTCTTCATAAGGTTATCCTCTGTCTCACTATCTATTTATTTTATGTGCTGATGCTCTCTCCTATGCTCTAAGGAGTGCGATCCAGGGATTGTTACTCGAGCCCTACAGGCCGGCTCCAGAGTTGTGGCTCTTTTTTATATTTTTTTTGCAGATGATTATCTTTTTTGGAATTGGCTACTGTCTAGAATGCGAGTTGCTTCACCACTATTGTTGAGATATATTATCATCTTTCTGGCCAGTCGCTGAATCAGTAGAAGTCTACTATTCTGTTCAGTCCTAGAACGAACATCCGGACAAAACAGGATATCCTCTCTATCCTAAAAGTTTTGGAGTAGACTGGTATCCTTGTCTACCTTGGAGTTCCTATGACTGGTGGGAGGCTTCTAAGATCTCAATGTAGACCGCTTGTTCAACAGGCTAGGATCATCTTCAGGGTTGCCGAGATTCTTCTCTTTCTATAGTGGGTAGGATCATGCTCATTAGATCTATCTTGAGTTCCATCCTAGTGTACATATTGTCGAATATTATGCTGCCTACTTCGTGCCTAAGGGAGCTGGAGCATCTTTTTTAGAATTTTTTGTGGAGTTCCAGACAGCATGGGAATGGGATTCACTTGATGTTCTGGGAGACGGTTTGCCAGTCGGTCTGGGATGGTGGCTTGGGGATCCAATCACATCTGCTCAGGAGGGAGGTGTTGATTGCCAGGCATACAGTGAGATATCTCCTTCAACCTGACTGTTTGTGGAGTAGGGTGATGAGAGCTCGTTATGGTTCTTAGAGTCAGGGAGCTTAGATTTTTATCTCGAGAGACTGCTCTTCTGTTTGGAAAGAGATATGTGCCCGAGCTCCTGATGTGTTAGCTCAGATCAGGTGCTTGATTGGAGAAAGGTCCATGGTTTTGATGTGAGCTAGGATGCGTGGATCTCTTGCTTACCTCTTTCTAGGTGGCCCACCTTTATAAGCATTGACCTTGCCAATAATCTTCGGGTCTCTCAGCTACTGGCAGATGATGGTAAGAGCTAAGAGCTCAGGAGGTTACCAAATTGTTCGGGAACCAGCTGGCTGGTCGCATCCTTGCCATGTTGATTCCGACTCATGGTTGCTAGGATCTAAGAGTGTGGGGCCACTCTTGCCTCTCAAGATCCTTTCAAGTACCCTTTCCGACTTATACAAGACTCCATCTGAGACGAGGATTTCTATTGCTTGGATCTGGAGATTGCTTGTTCACCCGTTAGTGCACCTTTTTCTTTGGAAGGTGGCTTGGGATCGCCTTCTCATGAGGGAGTTGCTCGGGCATAGAGGCATGGACTTATCAATGACTTCCAGGTCTATGTTTTTAAGGTGGAGTCTACTAAGCATGCGATCTTGTACTACCCTCAGACAAGGTCGATTTGGATTTTGACTGGGAAATGGCCTTGGGCTCAGGATCGGGGATCCTGGTTGTGCTCCTTCCTTCATATGCTCTAGCACTGTTCGGCTGAGACGGGTGGTATCTCTGCCAACATTGCTTACTAGATCTGGCTGTCTAGGAATAGCTTTGTCTTTGAGACTATTCTCACTCAAGCTTAGCGGGTTCTTTGTAGCACCATGTTCATGCTATGGAATATCATCACCTTGACACTACAACTATTGCCCTTGCGGCCCTGGATTTCTGAAACTCCAGTGCTGCTTCGGCAGTGGCCTGGAGGGCTATCTATATTTCTTGGAAGCTCCCTCCTCTAGATTTCGTCAAGGTGAATTTTGATGGTAGCATTAGAGGTGCCTCGCGAGGTGCAGATTTTGTCATTCGTGATGTTGAGATTGGCTGCTGGAGGCTCTTTTCTATATGAGCTATCAGTTCCTGAAGTTGAGCTCAGAGCAGTATGGGCAGGCATCACCTGGGCTATTCAGGAGCTGCGCACCGCGAGGATTATATTGAGAGGGATTCATCCATTATCATCGAATGGATTCAGGATAGGATAAGTAGCATCATGTCCATCCCCTTCTCCATGATATTTGATGATCTCTTAGCTCGTTGATGATTGCATCGTTCGGCATGTCTACAGAGAGGCAAACAGTACGGTCGACTGGGTTGCCTCATTTGTGGTCGAGCACTCGAATGACTGGTCATGGCGCTAGGATGACTGTATTCCTCTGCCCCTTCTGGGCTTACTATCTCTTGATCTTCAAGGCTACCATCACATCAAAGTGTGATCGCCCGTCTGTATAAAAAAAAGTTTATATTTTTTTGCCATTTTTTTGAAATAAAAATTTTAAAAATTCCATCAATTTTTTTTTCATTGGTTAAGCTTTTTTTAGCTAAAAAAAGTATTTGAATAAAATTTACATAAAAGTATTAGTTAATTATCTATTTTACTAAGATAGGATTGTCAAAGGCACAATTACTAAAAATCAAAATTAAGAAGAAAAAAAAAATTTCTCGAATATTTAAAAAAAGGCAATGGAGGACAATATGAGATTCTCTATACCATCAACCATGAACGAGCAAATGAGAAATGAACCTTGGTCACTTACATAATTTCCTTTCAGCCAACATTTGGTCTAATCAATGAACAATTCTTGATACATCCATGATCATCTCTAGTTTTAGTAAGAAACAGAGATATCTAATTCATATCATTCATCTTCCGTATATCATACGATGGCTGGTGATGGGGCTTCATGAAGATGTACGTATCTTTCCGTGTCCAATTACATGATGTTGCAAACAACTAAGTGATTAAGTTGGATATCTGGAGTTCTTGGAAAAGTTATGAGTGCAACACCTAAGTGGATGTATAATAGACCTCCCAACATAGACACATAGTCAACTAGTTGGGGAAAGACATGACAAGGTTAGTGCCTCATTATCCTAAATAATAGTCATGAATATCTCTTTTATCTCAACTCGCCTTCCCCTCATCACCAATCTCCACTACCTTAGCACAAAAAGCTTAATCGATCTCACCTTTGCTTCTCCTACATCCCCTTTGCAATAGCTCCTCCATCCTCCATCGACCCGACACAATTTATCTATTGTGGCATCCAAATCTTATGGATTATTTTAGCTTTTTGTCAAGTAGGATGCTATCATCATGCATGCAGAATGTTCTATATATTTATAATTATAGAGAAATCATAATTTAAGCCTCATCCTCTTTGAGTTTATGCTTAAGAAACATAGTACATTAGCACTATTATTGTCAACATTGCTAGCCGGTGCCCTTCAGAACCATCAATTATTATTTTTACCTAATATTTTATCTATTCAAACCATCTATTAAGGTATCTCTCATTATCCCCTTTCCGACCTATTTTACTAAAATCAGAATCCGATGATAGTAAGGGTTGCACTTGATGTGGCTGCAACCTCATTTCCGGTCTTTCTTTGTTCGACTGCTATCAGCAAAAAAACTACATTGCATCTAGCTCTAATACTATTTCAAAGCTTCAAGCACAAAAATGAGGTTGAATTGCCTTTTTTTTTTTTTTTTTTTTTTTTAATTTAATTTTAACTTTTATGTATAAGGTAGGCGAGCATGAAAATAAAAAACTATAATCTACCAAAGTAAATCCATAGGCATCAATAATAATAATAATAAAGAAGTAAATAGAGAATGGAAGTCTATCCTCCAAATTCAAAAAGAGATTAAAGTCTCAATTAGCTAGCTAATTAGTCCGTTGGTCCCATTCTCCAAAAATATCCGAAGCCTTCAAGTAGGGATGCAAATGGGTCGGGTTGGACGAGGCCATGAGTGACCTCAATACGGCCCGGTTCTTTGATCGGGTCCTAATATTAGACCCAGATCCAACCCACTAAAAATTGGATCGGGTCGGGTTAGGTCCACTATCAGAATTTTCAACCCAACGGATCATTCGAGTTGGATCGGATTCATAAATAATCCAATTCTAATATAAAAAATTTGGATCTAAATATGATCAGGATAAAATATAAATAACTATATTTTAATTATTACATAGCTAACTATTATTAACCATAAAATAGATAACAAACTATTGCCGCCAAGATCGCGTGGCTCGTAGCTGCTGTCGGCGCCGGAGTGCGCTTCCTCCGCTGCCTGGCGATCCTGTGGTTCTGAATCTGCAAAACAGGGGTTAGTAACCTGGGCTAATAATTCCGGCGGGGGCACTTCGACGGTCAAGTCAGTGACGATCTAGGAAACAGATCCTCCTGGTCGAGCCCCTCTTGAAGGACTCCACACTAGGAGGAGTGAGTAGTGTGAGAGTGGGGTGCAAGTGCGTCAGGAGAATGGTGGCCGTAGCCGTCTCAGTTGCCCTCAAGCCTCAGACATGGAGTCGGGCCCGGAGGTGGATGTCGAGGAAGCGGCTGCTCCCGAAACTTCTCCACCAGCCGAAGCCAGAGCTGGGCCACCTGAGGCTAGAGCTGCCCAATCGGAGGTCCCCGAGAACGAGACCTCGTAGCCTCACGACCCTACTGGAGGGCCGGCCAGAGTGGAGTAGCCTTCCATCTTATTTTTCCCTTTCTGTATTTGATTTGGGTCGCCTGGTATGTCAGGGGCCCAAAAATGCTTGTAAACAACTTTTATTAATGAAGTGAGAATTTTCTTGCTATTTGTTCCCGAGCATTACTTGACTCTTCCTCTTCTCTCTTTTCCTTCTTTTTTTTTTTATGGGAGTACGCAGCAAGATCAGAGAGAAGGGTTCTGCCTTGTCTGGGGCTTGGTCTTCAAGCTCCAATGTTGGTGAAGCAAGCTCAGGACTTTGGCAGTTTAGGAGCACCTGGGCTCCAAGATTTGCTGGCTGGAGAGCTGGGCCCCGGTCCAGGTTACCTGAGAGATGGGCTCAGGTCTTTGTGTCTTAGAGCTAGGCTCGAAGACTTTTGGCCGGAGAGCTGGGCCCCGGTCTAAGAGTTGCCTGAGAGCTGGGCTCAGGTCTTGGTATCTTGGAGCTAGCTCGAAGACTTCTTGGTCGGAGAGCTGGGCCGGTCCAAGGGTTGCCTGAGAGCTGGGATTAGGTCTTGTCTTGGAGCTGGGCTCGAAGACTTGCCATCCGGAGAGCTGGGCCCGGGTCTTGTTCTCTGAGAGCTGGGCTTAGGTCTTGGTGTCTTGGAGCTAGGCTCGAAGACTTCTTGACCAGAGAGCTGGGCTCCGGGATTGATGGTGTCTCGGAGCTGGGCTCGAAGACTTCTTGGCCGGAGAGCTGGGCCCCAATCCAAGAGTTGATGGTGTCTCGGAGCTGGGCTCGAAGACATCTTGGCCGAAGAGCTGGGCTCCGGAGTTGATGGTGTCTCGGAGCTGGGCTCGAAGACATATTGGCCGGAGAGCTGGGCTCCAAAGTTGATGGTGTCTCGGAGCTGGGCTTGAAGACTTCTTGGTCAGAGAGCTAGGCTCCGGAGTTGATGGTGTCTCGGAGCTGGGCTCGAAGACTTGTTGGCCGGAGAGCTAGGCTTCGGAGTTGATGTCTTGGAGCTGGGCTCAAAGACTTGTTGACCGGAGAGCTGGGCTCCGGAGTTGGTGTCTTGGAGCTGGGCTCGAAGACTTGTTGGCCGGATAGCTGGGCTCCGGAGTTGGTGTCTTGGAGCTGGGCTCGAAGACTTGTTAGCCAGAGAGCTGGGCTCCGAAGTTGATGATGTCTCGGAGCTGGGCTCGGAGACTTATTGGCCGGAGAGCTGGGCTTCGGAGTTGATGATGTCTCGGAGCTGGGCTTGGAGACTTGTTGGCCAGAGAGCTGGGCTCCAGAGTTGGTATCTTGGAGCCTGGCTCGAAGACTAGTTGGCCGGAGAGCTGGGCTCCGGAGTCGGTGTCTTGGAGCTGGGCTCGAAGACTTGTTGGCCGGAGAGCTGGGCTCCGGAGTTGGTGTCTTGGAGCTGGACTCGAAGACTTGTTGGCCGGAGAGCTGGGTTCCGGAGTTGATGGTGTCTCGGAGCTAGGCTCGAAGACTCCTTGACCGAAGAGCTGGGCTCCGGGGTTGATGTCTTGGAGCTGGGCTCGAAGATTTATTGGTCGGAGAGCTGGGCTACGGAGTTGATGGTATTTCAGAGCTGGGCTCGAAGACTTGTTGGCTGAAGAGTTGGGTTTTGGAGTTGATGTCTTGGAGCTAGGCTCGAAGACTCCTTGACCGGAGAGCTGGGCTCCGAAGTTGATGGTGTCTCGGAGCTGGGCTCGAAGACTCCTTGACCGGAGAGCTGGGCTCCGGGGTTGATGTCTTGGAGCTGGGCTCGAAGACTCCTTGACTGGAGAGCTGGGCTCCGGGGTTAATATCTTGGAGCTGGGCTCGAAGACTTGTTGGCCGGAGAGCTGGGCTCCGGAGTTGGTGTCTTGGAGCTGGGCTCGAAGACTTGTTGGAGATTTTCCTGCAAGGTAGATAGCTACTTGTGCAAAAGAGAATCTTTATTATTACTGGAAGAAAGCCTTACATTATTGATAGTATCTTCTCAGATTGCAGGCATTCAATGTTCGAGGGAACCTGATGCTGTCGATATCCTCGAGGTGGTAGGCCCCATGTGAGAGGGCCTCAGCTACTCTGTAGGGGCCCTCTCAGTTCGACGAGAGCTTGCCGCACTCTCGAGGTTGAGATGCTTCGGCTCGGCATAGCACCAAGTCCCCTAGCCTGAAGACTTTCGACCTCACCCGCGCGTCGTAGTACCGGGCCACCCGTTGCCGATATGCCGTCATTCAGAGCCGGGCTTTGTCCCTTGTTTCTTCGAAGAGATCTAAGTTGAGCAGCAAGTGTGCCGAGTTTCATGCATCGTCGTACTGTTGTACTCATAGCGTAGGCACGCCGAGCTCAACTGGGATGACTGCCTCAGTCCCGAAGACAAGGTTGAAGGACATCTCATCAGTTGCAATTTGGTGTTGTGTGGTAGGCCCACAGAATGCTCAGAAGTTCTTCTGCCCATCTGCCTTTGGCTTGATCCAACATGGTTCTGAGCCCTTGGAGGATGGTCCGATTAGTCACCTCGGCCTCCCTATTTGTCTGGGATGAGCTACCGAGGTGAAGCGGTGTTGAATGACGTGCTCCGTGCAGAAACCTTCAAACTCCCAGTTGTTGAATTGTCGCCCGTTATCGGTGATGATACAGTGAGGGAGTCCGAAATGGCAGATAACGGACTTCCAGAAGAATTGGCAGACATTGGCTTCGGTGATCCGAGCTAGCAGTTCCGCTTCGACCCACTTGGTGAAGTAGTCGATCGCCACTAGCAGGAATCTTCGTTGTCCAGGTGCAGGGGAAATGGTCCTAGGATGTCCATTCCTTACTGAGCAAAGGGCCAAGGAGATGAGAGTTGGGAGATCGGCGCTGCCGGCTAGCGCTATATGTGGGCGTGGTGCTGGCATTTGTTGCACTTTCTGACAAAGTCGGTGGTGTCTTCCCTCATAGTCTCCCAGAAGTATCCTTGGCGAAGTGCTTTATAAGCCAGTGTTCTCCCTCCCACATGGTTCCCACAAAGCCTTCCTGTATCTCCTGGAGCACGAAGGTTGCCTCCGCGGGCCTGAGGCATTTCAGGAGCGGGTAGGAATGAGACTGGTGGTAGAGCTGGCCTTCCATCAGAATGAACCGGGAGGCCTTCTTCTTGATGAGACCTGCTTCCACGCATCCTCTAGCAAGGTACCGTCAGTGATGTACCTGTCCATCTAACTCGGCTCAAGGGTGACTTGATGCACCTCCTCTGAGCTTTTGTAGCTTGGATTATCGAGATACTCGATGTAGACATGCCCCAATGATGAGTCCGGAAGGGTCACGAGTCTCGACAGTGCATCTGCGCGCGCGTTCTCCCTTCGAGGGATATGGGAGATGGTAAAGCATCGGAAGCCTGCCATGCTGGAGCGGACTCGATCCAAGTACTTCATCATCTGGGGGTCTCTGGCCTCATATTCCCTGGAGACTTGCCCGGTAACCAGTTGGGAGTCGGTAAAAACTTTTAAGTTCTTCATGCCCAGCTCGCGGGAGACTTTTAGACCCGCGAGGAGCGCCTCGTACTCTGCCTGGTTGTTTGTCACGGTGAACTTGAAGCAGAGAGCTCATTCCGTCACCACCCCATCGTTGTTGGCGAGGATGAGGCCTGCTCCGCTCCCGTCGGAGTTGGATGCGCCATCCACTGGAGGATCCAAGGATCCTCCTCTGGTCCGGGCTCCGTTTAGAGCTCCGTTATTGTCTGCTCTGGCTCCTCCGCAAGCCCGGTGTATTCAACCACGAAGTCGGTCAGGACTTGGGCCTTCTATGAAGATTTCGGTCGATATGCTATGTCGAACTTGCTGAGGAGCAGGGACCACTTTGCCAGTCTCCCAGAGGTCTTAGGGTGGCTAAGTATGGCCCTCAGCGACTAGTCCATCATGACCGCGATCGGGTGTGCTTGGAAATAGGACCTGAGGTGCTTAGCAGATATTATTAATGCAAAAATGAGTTTCTCGGAGTGAGTATACCTGATCTCCGTATACGGAGGATTTTGCTGGTATAGTACACTGGCTTCTGGGATCTGTCCTCATCTACACGGACGAGGACCGAGCTGACGGCTCTAGGTGTAACCATCAAATAGAGTAGGAGCTCCTCCCCTTCTTTTGGTCTGGAAAGCAGCGTGGAGAAGCCAGGAACTCCTTCAGCTCCTCGAAGGCCGTCATGCATTCCTCCATCCAGGTGAAGTCGTGCATCTTGCATAGTGCCTTGAAGAAGGGAAGGCAGCGATCGGTCGACCTCGAGATGAACTAGCTCAAGGTGGCAACACGCCCCGTCAGGCGCTGGACCTGCTTCTTGGACATCGGGTGCTCCATGTTGACGATCGCTTGGACCTTCTCCAGATTCGCTTCAATGCCCCTCTAAGTGATCATGAAGTCGAGGAACTTTTTTGCTGCCACTCCGAAGGCGCACTTCACCGGGTTCAGCTTCATCTGGTATTGTCGAAGGTTGTAGAAAGCTTCGGCGAGGTCGACGATATGATTTGAACTCGGCTTGCTCATAAGAAGCATGTCGTCCTCGTACACCTGCATGTTATGGCCAATCTGTTCTTTGAAGACCTTATTGACCAGGCGCTGGTACGTGGCACCAGCATTCTTCAGATCGAAGGGCATCATCCTATAGCAGTACGTCCCTTGGTCAATGACGAAGGCGGTATGCTCCTCGTCCTCAGGGTGCATCCAGATCTGATTGTATCTGGAAAATGCATCCATAAAGGAGAGCAGCCTATGTCCCGAAGTGGTGTCCACCAGCTGATCGATCTTTGGCAGAGGGAAGCTATCCTTTGGGCATGGCTTGTTGAGGTCGGTGTAGTCAACACAAATCCTTCATTTGCCATTATTCTTTTTCACCATCACCATGTTCGCCAGCCAGCTCGGATATTGCACCTCCCGAACGAAACTGGCGGCGAGAAGTTTGTCTACTTCCTCGTTGATAGCCACCTGTCTCTCTGGGATGAAGTTCCTTTTCTTCTGACGAGCTGGCCTATGCTTCGGGTCAATGCTCAACTTATGGATAATGATGTCAGGGGGAATACCTAGCATGTCCGTCGCTGTCCAGGCGAACACATCTGCATTTGTCTGCAGGAACTTCAATAGCTGAGCCCTCTCCTCCTCGGGTAGCTGGGCTCCAATCTGCACCGTCTTTGCAAGGTCATCCCCGAGCGAGTAAGAGAGTAAGCGCTCGACCGGGCCTCCCCTAGGATCTTAAGCTCTCTAGTCGAGGTCGTCCACCTTGGGGTCACCCTCGGGGGCCTCGACCCCAGGAAGGGTTTGGAAATATGCTGCATCGACTGGGGTGCTCCCCTCATTTTTCGACACCGTAAGGAGTTGGGAACTGTAAAAGTAGCCTCTTGGTGGAGACGACGGCGTCGAGCAGGTTGAGTCCAGGTCAGCCCAGAATCACGTTGTAGGCTGAAGGAAGCCTGACAACCGTGAAAGTCATCATGACGGTAGTCTGCCGAGGTGGGATCCCGGCAGTGACTAGGAGAGTAACTTCTCCCTCCATCCTTATAGAATCACCTGTGAAACCAACAAGGGGTGTGTACACAAGTTTAAGTTGAGCATGAGAAAGATTCATCCTGAAAAAAGCATCGTAGAAAAAGCACATCTATGGAGCTTCCACTATCAACCATGATACGTTTTATAGGATGCTTTGCGATTGTCATCTCGATGACCACGGCATCATTATTTACATTTTTCTTCCCGTCTTCCCCTTCTCTCATAAAGGGGAGTACATTTTCAGAATGCCCTGCCCCCCGGGCCCTCTTGGGCGCACGTCCGACTCCCCAGCATATCATCCCTACAGGCTTCTTGGTAGGGCGGTTGTCAACTGCTGGAACTAGCGGGAGAGCAACAAGTGCCTGGGGTTCTGCTTGAGGTCTGCCCCCCACAGACCTTCCGAGGTAGCCCCTCTTGATGAGATTTTCGATTTTTCACTTGAGATTGCGGCAATTCTCGGTGTCGTGGCCATGGTCACGGTGGAAGCGACAGTACTTTATTTTGTCACGGCTAGAGGACGGCTTCATTGGAGACGGGCACCTCAAATATTTCTCGCCCTCGATTTCCATGAGGATCTTTGTCCTCAGGGCGAGGAGGGGGTGTAGCTCTCCTCAGGGATGAGAGCGCCCCTCGGCCTTGGTCCTTGCCAGGAGCTCGGATCCTAGATGCTTTGACGGGGGTTGGCTTCTTTAGTGGCCTCCTGTCGAGCTCCCGCCCGTATGATTCGCCTCCTCGGCATGGATGAACTTCTGAGCTCAGAGGAGGAGCTCGGAGTAGGTCTTCGAGGGCTTCTTGTCGAGCGAGTAAGTTAGGCAGGAGGTCCTGAGCCCTCGCTTCAGAGCCAGCATTACAACCGGCTTCTTAAGATTGTAGATCTCCAACGCGACAGCCTTGAAACGGGCTACATAGTTTCGCAGTGGCTCGCGATCCTGCTACTTGATGGAGAAGAGGCTATCTGCCTCTCGTGCCATCTTTGACAGGCGTCGAAGTGGGCCACAAACTTCTGCCCTAATTGGGCAAAGGAATTAATGTTCTCTGGCTCCAAACGGGCGAACTACACCCAGGCTACTTTCTGGAGAGTAGTAGGAAAGGTGATGCAAAGGAGTGCGTCGGTGGCCCCTTGGACCCTCGTGAGGGCCCGATAGCTTTCCAGGTGGTCCAGGGGGTCGGTGGTCCAATCGTAAGGATCCACCTGCGGCATACGGAACTGACCTGGGATCAGCTCTTCTTGGATTTCCTGGGAGAAATGAGGGCATGCATCATAGCCCGCTAGCTTGTTGGTGGAGCCCAGTAGATTGGCAAATCGGCGGATAATTCTGCCAGCTTGCGGTCATGCAACTCCATGCACTTTTTTGTCATGCGCCTGATAGCTTCGTCAGTAGACCCCTCCATCGAAGGAGACGGAGAAGGTGACATGGGTGCATGGCACTCATGGCGGGGCGTTCTACATTTTCTACCTCGGCGGGGTTTGGACACTGCCGGCTCAAGGTTCGGTGAGCGGCTCTACCTGTCGGCAGACCCGACTTGTTATCTTTTTGCTAGAGTTTGGTGGCTACCCTGGTTATCAGTAATGGCTCGTGGCTGCAAAGGCCTTTCTTGGAAGGAATGCAGGCTATCGCGGGGTGCTGCAGCATGGGCTGTGGGAGTCCTTGGCTGCTGATGAGTGGCAAGGATCGGTGCTGATGCTGAAGCTAGCGCACTGCTGTAGCAAGGATCTGCATCTGTTGAGTGAGTGCAGCCAGTTGGGATTCCGGCGGAGGTGGTTGAGCTGGAGCGGATGGCTCCACCTCTGGGTTGTGTGGGTTTCCCCGGGAGGGGGAGTCCCCTGCACGATTGGTGGAGACCTCTCTCGCCCTTGTCGTCACCATCCTTCCGTCAGACTGCTTGTAAAGGGGTTAAAGGAGGATCAAAGATCATTTCTCGTCCCCCCTTCCTGGCGCACCAATCTGTTGCCGCCAAGATCGTCGTGGCCCATAGCTGCTATCGACGTCGAAGTGTGCTTCCTTTGCTGCCTGGCGGTCCTGTGGTTCTGAACCTGCAAAACAGGGGTTAGTGACCCGGGCCGGGAATTCTGGCGGGGGTACTCTGACGGTTAAGTCAGTGACGATTCAGGAGAATAGATCCTCCTGGTCGACCCCTCTTGAAGGACTCCACACTAGGAGGAGTGAGTAGTGTGAGAGTGGGGTGCAAGTGCGTCAGGAGAATGGTGGCTGAGCTACAGGGATTCTCTATGTGGCCTTTTCTCCTTCCCTTGCTTGGATTTTTTGGTGATGCATTGCCCTCTGGTTGAGCTTGCACTTGTGTTTGTGTTTTGCATACCTCCCTCCTCCGGGGGTGTCGAACGTTCTTTGTAGCCAAGGTGACCATTGGGCGCCTGCCTTGGGACCTTTGCTAGGCTGCAGGCGCGTGCGACGTAGTCCCGTGCCGTAGACGGGATGTCTTTCCTGATTCATGCTAAGGGAGGCTATCATGTGTTTTGACATTCCTCCTAGTCGCCCCATTCTGGGAAGCCTGGTAGTGCCTCGATTGGGGGGCCGCCGCCCCCAGGATTCGTTCTCCTGGTTGACTTCCTCTTCCGGGTGGTTCAGGTGATTGGTGAAGAGCGTGATGCCTCGATCGGAGGGCTCCTCCCCTTTCTGGTGCAAATGAGAGCTGTGTGCAATTATTGCGGCCTGGTGGGTGTCCTGCTGCAATCTTCGGATGGCTCGCCGGTGTCTTAGGGTGATGGTGCTGTCTCTCTGCTCGCCGGTGTCTTTGCTTGAGCTGGAGGCTGAGCAGAGGAGGTAGGGCTCGATTTGGTGGAGGGCAGAGCGCGGCCCCGGCCCAGAGGGCTCGACCTCGGAGAGACTCCACGTGGCGGAGGAGGGCTGAGCTCGACTTCGAACCATAGGGCTCGATCTCGAGGGGCTCGATCTGGCGGAGGGCAGAGCGCGGCCCTAGCCCAGAGGGCTCGACTTCGGAGAGACTCCATGTGGCAGAGGAGGGTTGACCTCGATTCCGACCACAGGGCTCGATCTGGCGGAAGGCAGAGCATGGCCCCGGCCCAGAGGGCTCAACCTCGGAGAGACTCCACATGATGGAGGAGGGCTGAGCTTGACTCCGGATCGCAGGGCTCGATCTTGAGGGGCTCGATCTAGAGGATGTTGCTCGGCTTCGACCTAAGCATCCCGGGCTCGTGGGCCTGACTTGGCAGAGGATGGGGCTCAGCTTCGGCGGGCGGCCCCGTTATCCTGAAAGAGCTCAGCCCGGCAAAGGAGTCCAAGTAGAGTATCCGACATGGCATCTTTCTCTGATGCAGCATCTGACAGTTACTCCACGTTAGCGATTGTGCCACATTACAAACAATATTATTTTTAAAATAAATTAAGATATAAAAATAATTATAACTCTATCTCTATGTTAAAAATAAATTTCATATAAGTTTTAAATTATAATTTAAAGGTTCAAATAGATATAATTCTAACAGTATTAGTATGTTCGAATAGGGTCTAATCGGGTTGGGTCCAAATTTAGTAAACCCAGACCCAACCTGGAAAATGGAACGGGTCTAATTTTAGGATCCAACCCGGATCTACGGGTCCATAAAAATGGGTTAGATCGGATCTAAATGAATCGGGTCAGGTCGGATTATGGGTCAACCCGATCCATTTATAGCCTTACCTCCAGGATTAGAAGAGCATGTTTCATTGAGCAATTATGATGTAAAGGGATGATGTAACGATGTTCAAAGAGGCGAAATTGTCAACCAAGAATAAACCAATCCTAATCGATCAACTTTAACCAACTCGGACATGGTTGAGGCCATGGCAGGGATGCTGGAAACAATCCCTGGAGCTTGGGGGCATGTCCCAAGTAGATTCCTGGAGGTGTTCCAGGGATGCTCTAAGTTTGAGTATTTTCTCATGTGACTTTGGAGGGAGTTTTTTTGAGAGATTGGAACATAACCTAATTGGGTTATGGGGTTGGGTCCAGGTTTGTTAAATTGGTTAAAAGGTTAGCTTAGTTGATTAGATGGTTAGTTGGTTGGTTGGTTAGCCCAACCATCTAGGATCCTAACCGAATTGGTTGGTTGTAATCAATTGGAAGCCTAACTACCTAGGGAGTTCTAACTAGTTTGTTATTGGCCCAAGAATCCAAGTCCTAATCGCCCATGTGATTGAGTCCTAGCAAACCAAGAAGTTGTTAGCCCATGTGATTCCAAGAAGACCAAGGTTGTTGACACCCAATCCAAGAAGAAGTTCACCGCCCCATGTGCTTATAAATTAAATGGGGGCGTGCATTATCGCGGGTGTCCATAAGGGGGCCGACCCCTTTGGGGTCTCTCAGTTTGGAGAGAGGCCGACCACGTTGCCAAGGCTTGGAGCGTCAAGACTTCCTCATGATCATGGAGTGATCGTGAGGGGATGATCTTGGAGCACCCCCTTTTGGGGCGAGACCACGTGGAGGGATTTATTTGCGTGGGGACATGGTCGTGGGAGATCCTGCATGAGGGAGTCAGCAGGTGGAGCTCTTTCTAGTGAGAGGAGGCATGGTCATAGCTTGGATTGCAGAGAGGTGCACGTGAGGGAGATATTATGTGGAGGGCTTGGTGCCGTGGGATGTTCCACGGGATTTTTGAGAAGAGATGCATGTTGAGGTATTGTCCGTGCATGATGTATGTGGGTTTTTGGGATGTGAGGCCTGCAAGAGAGAAGACGTGCGGGACAATGAGAAACTTCTAGGATTTCAGAAAGGATGTAATCGAGTGTTGTCTTGTTTGTTGTAACAAGGTTCTTCTTCGAGAGAATAAAACAATCTATTTTTTTCTCCTATATATATCTCCGTTGTTGCATGATATTGAATCCGAAGAATAGATTGTTGGACTGTGTTCTTCCACGTTGCATCCGCTACGTAAAGGCGCTAGTCCGGATCTTCCAACAAGTTGAATCAGTACCCTAAAATTTTTCCAACAGGTTGAACAAGCAACTATGCCATCTCTCATATATATATATATATATATATATAGTGCATGCATATAGGTATAGCATTTCTCTTGATCAAAATTTTTCATATAAATAATTTTGTATGTATATATTAAATATAAATTCAACAATTTTGGTATATTTTTTATCTCACAAAGCATATTACATTTCATTTATCTGGGAAAGTCGACAAAGGGATATTTCTTTTTCAAAATTCATAATAACTCCTTGATCTTCATCAACAATTTGAATAGTTTTGATGAAAAAAATGAAAAGAAATAAAAAATTTGGGAAGGTACATAACCTGTAGTTTAAAAACTAAAACTATATATATATATATATATATATATATATATATACAGTATACGTATACTATTAATATATTTACCAAATTTTAATAAAAAAATAATAGTGAAACTTTTGTTAGCATTATTGATAAAGCAACGGATGCAACTTTCTCCTTTAAAAGAAAGATGGAAATATGATAAGATAATTACTAACCATCCGGATTTACAAAATTAAAATGAAGCAAAAGTATCATGAGATTAAGCTTAGTTACACTGAAAACTACGTTGGCGTTCAATCTTAGATATTTGCCATATAGGATTTAATCCAGTCTTCAACTAAATTTAAAAAAAAGAGTCAAGCTCAAGACTGTCGTTACATCCGGAGTGCCACCTTTGTTTTCTCAACATCATGTTGCCCATTTACGCGTTTCTTCCACTTGCCCTGAAAACGATTCCATTAACCCTTTCGGTCTAAAGGATTATTAATCTGAGGTGCTGAAACATACGGCATATATCCACCATCAATCACAGCCGTCATCTAAAAAAACAAAAAAATATCCTGCTCCCAAAGGTAGGGCCCATGTCCCTCATGTTCATCCTTCGGACACTCGTTGCACGCGACTGACGCAGCGTGGCTGCCAAGACCAGAGGATGTAGCATTCCACCCTACGCTATGCGCTAAGCGACATGCATGCCCCCACCTTTCTCTCTACCTCTTTTTTTTTTTTTTTTTTTCTTCTTTCTACTCTCTCTCTCTCCTTTCCGTTCAATAGAACGGGATGCCATATGATGATAAGGATGGTGATGGATGAGGTGGTGGTGGCGGTGGTGGTGGTGGTGGGAAGGGGAATAGAATCCCCCACCAGCGACCACAAACATCCCCTTCACCTCTTCAGAATCTAAAAGCTCATGAGTTGGACCCCGGGCCCCGCCACCCAAGCCACCTTTGCGCACCTCCCCTCCCCTTTTTTTTTTTTTTTAATAATTTTTTTTTTTAATAATTTTTTCAAGTACGTAATCCTCCATGCCCATTTGTCCACGCCCCCACCAACCCTGATGCTTATTTTTTCTTAAAGAGCAAAGCCCGGGTTAAAAGTATAAGAACAAGCAAGAATCCCACTCTTGTCTCATGCTTTCTCTCTCTATCTCTCAATATATATCTTTTTCCCATCCCCGGTCCACGCAAGTGCTTGAATAAAAAAAAAAAGGGGAGACCCTCGGGCCGGACTTGTCGCCCTCGAACCCTTCTATTATTGGGGGCAGATGAGCACTCGGCTTTTGGGTGATGATGAAGTCTAGTGAGAGAGAGAGATAGAGAGATCGGAAAGAAAGAGGGAGACCCTTCGTCTGGTAAAAGGCTTGGAAGCCATATGGTTGGCTTCCTGTGATGGTCCCTCCAACGGCCCATAAGAGGACACGCCATAAAGGCACGCAAGTCCATTCAATAGCTATCGCTTTTCTGTCCGCGTTAACCTCTTGCGTCTTTTTATAAGCTTTTACATATCTATCCTTCGAAAAATGCACTTTTTTATGTGCATATACTGGCAAATTATTCTTTTTGTATATTGGTTGACATGCCATTTATAGATTTACTAGAAGTGATCCTTAAAGCACAAAAGAACTCTAAACACCGCTCTTGATACGTTCGCATGCACTTTTACGTATCAAAATATTGATCCTAAAGGTAGTTATAATAATAAGAATCTCGCATGCCGGCCAAGTTAATTATTCTCTCTACTCTCAAAATATACTAGACCCACCATCATCGAACAATGTTGCATGACACTTACATATATATTCCCAGTCCATTAACATATTACTTGTTGTATAATAAAATAGTTAATTATTTCAAATAATCGAGATAAGACTTGATAGTATTATATATATATATATATATATATATATTATAAAAATGAATTATATTTACTACCAATATAAAAATATCATTTGGTTTAACAAATGATAGGTGATGTTCTTGTTATACAACAATCATTATATTTGACCAGCTATTAGCTAAGTAATGATCACTGCTTCGATTATATATATAAGAGTCTCGAAGACTAGCAGGAGTGTAGTTAATTACAATATCAAAAATTTATAGGAGGGGAGAAACATAATTCAAAGGATATATATGTAATACTGTTTTTATTTTATTTTGTTTTGTTTGCGGTTGAGTGGAGATCGAGCTATCGAATATTGTTGCTTTGTGGAATTATTGGGATGCCTTTCGGAAATGGAGTTCTCCCTTGACACGCACTTTTCATCGTGCGCTGCTTGGCTGCCATTTCGGGGCCAGACCGGGTCACCCCCTATTGCACCAGATATTTTCCGTGTGTTTTGGACCCAACCTTGGTCCTCGCTAGCCACTGAAATAATTAAATGGCAACGACGTCCCATACTATATAGTTTTTTTACCATTGGCTAGTGTTGGAATCGAGTACTTTGCTTGATGTGAGATGGCTTGCTAGCTCGGAATCTGATCCAGTTTCACGACCCTTACGTCGACCTTCCATGGGTCACTTCTTCTCCTTGGCTGGCTCCCAAATTAAGTTGCACCAAAGTCTAAGCAGTCCTCAGGTTCACAAGCTTAGCTTTAGATATCTTTTGATTCTAAAACCCATTGCTAATGCTACTTAATGGGAGTCTAGTCCATCTCCATCGCCATCCCATGGTATCATGCATGTGTCAAAACTTGGTAGTGCTTCTGTCGCATGGAAAGGTTCCCTGCCCACTGCTTTCTATGGGGGTTGGCCGAAGCCTAAAGCTAGGAAACAATTAAAGGTGGGGGTGACTTTTTTCTCCATATTCTTTAGTTGGGGTGCATAGCCATCCCCTGTCTTTTAGCTGCTACAAATATATCTGCCAAGGACTTTATGTATCTTTTGATATCATAAAAGATGTATATATCTTGCCATGATCATCGAGATCAAAGTTCGATCATATTCGGTGCCTCTCCCTGTTCCACGGTCACACCACCTTCTTCTACAGGATTGCTACCGTTTGGCCCTTCTCTTTATTTCTATGGCCCACCTAACTTTATTTATATGGGAGGCCTGATGATTGACCGAAGTGAGTGAAAGATCCATTGCACAATGATTTAAAATATTGTTTTGAGAGCATCAAATGACCATCTTGATATTGGATTTGACTGTTCATGCGGTACTGTTCAATTCTTTGCAAATGGTTTGTATGGAATCAGCTTGTGATCTTGTCTTGTATGATCAAAACTTTATATATATATATATATTCTTGGGGTAGAACTCTTTTAACTTCAGGTATTATGATCGCTTAGAACTCAAGTCCTCTTTCCCTGATATAATTTAGATTGAATCTCAAGTCTCTCTTGGTGGTGCAACTACCTCGAGACTTTCCTGGCAAGTAACAAATAGTGGCAACAACTAAAAGAATAAGAATTGAAAACAAAGTGAAAAGAATATACTATGGTCCTAAGATGCCTTCAATGTTTTCATACTTTCCACACACCATGCTGCTTGAGATTCCAACTAGATAATATGCTCACTAATCCACATGACCGCTGCTTCACTAACCATGCATGCATGCATGGGGCAAGCACATTAGGTACAAAAAGGGAAAATAATCAAAGGCCACATGTATATGCACCAAGCCATTT
Source organism: Areca catechu (assembly GCA_021397845.1). Classification (NCBI taxonomy): domain Eukaryota; kingdom Viridiplantae; phylum Streptophyta; class Magnoliopsida; order Arecales; family Arecaceae; genus Areca; species Areca catechu. The sequence continues at coordinate 182,116,604 of CM038050.1, forward strand.
GATGAATAATGATCACGATGCAATGAATGGTCCTGGTCCTTAGATCGATGGATATGCCATATGCCCCTCTCATGTTAAGGGTGGCATAGATGTGAGAGAAGTGACCCAGAGAGCGATAGTGTGTTTATTAGAGGACCAGTCCCACTCGCAGAAGGGCTGAGTTTGCTTTTGTGATTGATGGCACTTCCACTATCACACAAAGAGAAAGGGAGTGGTGGAGGGAGAGAGAGATTAAGAAAGAAAGAAAGATAGATAGATAGATAGATAGATAGATAGATAGAGAGAAGAGAGAGAGAAAGAGATTCAGGTTGAGTGGTTGTGAGAGCATTCAACGTTCCACTCCGTTGAACATTTGAAATATAGGCCTCAGAAACTTTTCTTTGTAAAGGCGGAGGACCCTTTAATTGTTATTTTTTATGCTTTCTTCTCACCTTTGTCCTCTGCCAGTGGCTTTAGCAAGTCTAGGCCGTGGGAACGCTTTTCCTTCATGCAGGGGTTCCCTTCTTTCCTGTCGCTTGTGGGGTTTGGTCCATTTCATTTAGCCCGTATCAAGGCCAACACTCAAAAGCCTCTAGAAGTAAATTTCCTTGGCTTTCCTAAAACTACTTTGGTTTTCGGATGGTGTATTAATAGCTTCCAGGGAAAGCGATCGAATCATTGGTGTACCTGTCCAATTGCAAGCTACATGCCTTCTAGCTTTCTGGGGATGTGGGAGTGGAGAGAGATCACATCCACTACATGGCAGACAGCTTCCTTGACTTGGCTATGTTGGAAGACAGCTCCCATTCACAACCATGGGGAGGTATATCCATCCGATAACCCAATAACCCAACCAGATAACTGATTGGACTCATACATTTATTATGTTGGATTCGAACACTGTATGAGAGATCTAATTTTTTGTCAACTTGTGCAAGATTTTGGGTCCCTAGGGGCCTAGCTAATATATATGATCATGTTCCAATAGGGTGGTTCATTGCATCTGAAAATAATGCATGGGATGATGTTGGATAGATATTTTCTTCGATTTCTGTACTCTCTTTGGTTTTTTGATGTTTAATTTGAATGAAAGCCGTGTGGCAGAGTTTCTGCTCCATTATTATTCAAAAAGGAAAAAAAAAAAATGGATAGATATTAGGTGCCCATATGTTTCATATATAATGGATGATTGGAGCATTGAGATCGGTGAATGTGAATTTTAGCACCCTGCTGAATGGTAGATGACTAGCTGTGCATTAATACAAAGTCTCATATGTCAACTAAGTTGTCTTCTTTTAAATTGAGCTTAGCCTTAAGTTTTAATATGGGAGACATCAATTATTGATGTTGTGGGACCTGTAGGCCACATTAGGTCATGTCAAGTGGATGCAAGGATGAAGGACATGTGCTCAAAGTAACTAATGACAATTGCTGTTACCCCTATACTTGGCAATGGAAGTCCAAGATATCATACAAACACTATTAGTTGACTTGCTATTAAAATTGTCCATCTGCTTTACCTATTATTATGCATCACATTTGACAAAATTCAACGTATCATTAAAAGGGAAAAAAAAAACTATTTGCATTGATCAGGAATGAGCACAAAATGATACATTTATTTTAATATATATCAAGGCAAAAACATTTTGTATTTCTAATAATATGACAAGGAGTTTGATTGGTTTATGCCAGCATTTTTAATTTGAAGTAGTTGAATGTATGTAATGAAGTTAGCTACGAGATTACTTCACAAATCATGCAAATAAATTGACTTGATAGCGCACTGATGTAGCTATGATTTGAATGAACGAAGATGCAAACTTACTTGATATGCATTGATATATAATTAATACACAAAATTAACATGTATATATTAATCATATGGAAATAAACAAATTAGGATTAATTATTATATGTTAGTAACCACTTATTTCGTCACCGATCTAGGGCTTTAATCAAATCTTGTCAATTGTTTTAAAAGTTATACACTTTGTTTTTTTTCGCGCTATAATGGTTCCTTTTCTCCTCCCATTATGGATCACAAAAGGGCTTGAATGGCATGCGAAAATTAGAATATATATGTCCAATTTTGGTCAATGAAATAACATAGTTCATGGTAATCAGTTGTCAATGGACTCGAGTGCTGGGGCCTACTTATCACCAACTTTCACCGCCATAGAAAAATATGGAGCCCCAACATGTGAGGGACAAGCTGAATTTAAGACCATTTTTCTGAACTACAATCACTTTTTGTTGATGAAGTAGATTGGGCTTAATAGTGTGTCAGGTTAAGGTCATGTCCAAGATAACTTTGGGTAATATAGTTTTAGAAAATAGAGCTTTTTGAAAGTATAAAGCATATTAGATGGGTAGTACCTAAATTAGATAGCTTTCTTTGTGCCCGAGAACATTCTGGAGATTGGAGTTGGCATCAAAATAATGAGTGCCCCCCCCCCTTACATCTTCATGATATTATATATTCTAATATTTTTGGGCTATGCTCAAGTTAAAAGGATGTGACCACCCATTTATATCCAAAAAAAAAAAAAAAAAATTGTAGAGCATATTGGAGGTCAAGTTCTCAGCCGTAATCAAAGAAAATTTGCCTAACTTCTCGTGATGAATGGACAGGCACAGACAGTCACCGTCCATCTCATATTGTAGCCCTTTGGACCGGGTCCACAAGGTTAAGAACCTTAGCCAGGCCATTCTTAAAGGCTAAAGCCAGGAACCCCGCCATGATATAACGTTGACCAACACTCTCATGGTTGGCCGATTAGGACTGAATAGTTTACCGTCAAAGGCTGCAATAGATGTTTTATCTAAAAAGGCTGCAATAGATAAGGCTAGCAGGTACCACGTACCTCATCTTGTAGTTATTACAGGTATGCTATTAACGTTTGAAAGTAACAAGGATGTTTATCTTTACATGCAAAGCTACTTCCACACTTTGATTTTCTTTATGTGGTTTAGATTTTTGATAGTTTGGCATATATAATGCTTCATTAAATCTAGAGAACTTTCCCAGGGTGCTACCAAAGCTCTCGAAAATCTAGACTTGTGACATGCACTCCTCGAATGAAGATTGAACTTAAAATAGATTGACTGCAAATATTGTTGGAATGCGATTATCGTGAAAATGTATCCTATCAAAAATCCGATAATAATTCAAAGAAACAAACAACGATGAAAGTTATAAATCAATATGCAAATTTATAAAACAGAAAGAGTAATTGGCTGGAGGCGTGCGTCGCACTGTTCTAAGACGATTCCCGACCTTCGTGCATGATTATTTTGAGAACTCCATCCCAAGATATAACCGGTTCCTCTCTTGCGAGCACTATCGTAGAGAGGATGGCAGAGCTTCAACCCAGTAGATGAAAAATAAAATCGGAGGAAGAAGAATTGAAAGAGGCTTGAAGAAAGTTGCAAGAAATTTTGTTTGAGAAGAACTCCTTTTGTTTTCGTGGGTAAAGCCCGTTACAATTGGCTCTATTTATAGGCCCAAGAGCTAGCCGTTTGGGCTGCAAACGGCTAGAAAGGTAATTAAAGGGTTAAACAGCTGAGTTAATTAGGTAATGTAGATTTAATTAGGTAACGGCTAATTTGATCAGATAACCCGTGGGTTTAATTAGGTAAGTAACGTATAATTGGTGGATTTAATTAGGCAGATAACGGATAACCGGAGGGTTAATTGATTATTAAGCTCGATAAGAACTAATCACATATTGATTCGGTGATTAACTCATTAAGTAATGGCTTAAAAAAATAAAGAGGAGAGAAAAAAATTACACCATGTCGCAACCGCGGTGCGAGTCAGGCCGAGCCGTGCGCGCATGTGGAATGGGCTAGAAAAAGACAAAACCCAAGAAGAACATTTTCAATATATACGAAGGTCTAGAATTCTTCCTGTTGTCGATCTCGCCGCCGCGGCCTGTAACTTCAGAGCTGGTGGCGGGATCAGACCGTCTCGCCTCGAGGTCTCCGGGCTCCTGATCTTGTAAGACAAGGTCAGAAACCCTGGCCGGGGATCCCGGCGAGGGAGCTCCGATGGTCAAGTTAGAAAATGGCGAGATGGAACAGAGTCTCCAAGGCGGGCCCCCGAAGGAGTCCCAGGCTTAGAGATTGTGTTAGCAAAAAAGGTCTTAGGAAGAATGGAAATCGGGCCAAGTTCCTTCATCGAGCTTGCGCCAAGGGTCCCCTCTCGGGATCTTGGATCCTGCTTCTGATGCCTTCTCGTTTTTTAGCCTTTTTTCCCCCTTGCATGGTCGTCCGCTCTTCCCATCCTTTTATCCCATCACGCTGCCTCCGGCCTCCCGCCCTTGGGAGGCCCCCTCTTCGCTTTCACCTCCTTCTCCCTCTCTCTTTCCCTTTTCCCCTTCGGGTCCGAGAACCCGGCGGCCTCCTTGCCTTGCTTGCCGAGCCCAGCGAGAAAAGGGTAGAGGGAGGACACTGGCCAAACCTTGGGCCGAGCACGAGCGCTCTCCTTCCCAAACCCCGACAACGTCCGTTATCGGGTCTTGTCTTGCCAGGACTTCGCCTCTCGGCTGTGGAACCTGTCGGGTCGATGTAAACGAGGTTTCGCGCGTTGCTGCCGACCGTACTGGCACTCTTCTCAAGGTGCGGTGCGCGCTGCTCAAGGGACGGTCTTAGAACTCGTGCTCCTGCTTCTCGGTGGCCTCACCACGCAGGGTAGCCGGCCTCGGCCAAGGTGGGCCCCTCCTGGGCGGACACCTGGCGGAGTGGCAGAGGAGCGCTCGACTTCGACCGAGGTGGACCCGTGTCCGGGCGCGACCTGGCGAAGGAGCAGGAAAGCTCGGCTCGACCTCGGCCGAGGTGGAACCGTCTCAGGGCGCCACCCGGCGAGGGAGCAAGGGGCCGCCAGCTTTGGCCGAGGTGGACCCCTCCTGGCGGACACCTGGCGGAGCGGCAGAGGGGTGCTCGACTTCGGCCGAGGTGGACCCCTCCTGGGCGGACACCTGGCGAAGGAGCAGTAGAGGGGCGCTCGACTTCGGCCGAGGTGGACCCATGTCCTGGCGCCACTTGGCGAAGGAGCAAGAAGGCCCGGCTCGACCTCGGCCGAGATGGAATCGCCTCAGGGCACCACCCGGCGAGGGAGCAAGGGGCCGCCGGCTTCGACCGAGGTGGACCCCTCTTGGGCGGACACCTGGCGGAGTGGCAGAGGAGCGCTCGACTTCGGCCGAGGTGGACCCCTCCTGGGCGGACACCTGGAGAAGGAGCAGCAGAGGGGCGCTCGACTTCGGTCGAGGTAGACCCATGTCCGGGCGCCACCTGGCGAAGGAGCAAGAAGGCCCGGCTCGACCTCGGCCGAGGTGGAATCGCCTCAGGGCGCCACCTGGCGAGGGAGCAAGGGGCCGCCGGCTTCGACCGAGGTGGACCCCTCCTGGGCGGACACCTGGCGGAGCGGCAGAGGGGCGCTCGACTTCGACCGAGATGGACCCCTCCTGGGCGGACACCTGGCGAAGGAGCAGCAGAGGGGCGCTCGACTTCGACCGAGGTGGACCCGTGTCCGGGCGCTACCTGGCGAAGGAGCAAGAAGGCCCGGCTCGACCTCGGCCCAGGTGGAATCGCCTCAGGGCACCACTCGGCGAGGGAGCAAGGGGCTGCCGGCTTCGGCCGAGGTGGACCCCTCCTGGGCGGACACCTAGCGGAGCGGCAGAGGGGTGCTCGACTTCGACCGAGGTGGACCCCTCCTGGGCGGACACCTGGCGAAAGAGCAGCAGAGGGGCGCTCGACTTCGGCCGAGGTGGACCCGTGTCCGGGCGCCACCTGACGAAGGAGCAAGGAGGCCCGGCTCGACCTCGGTCGAGGTGGAATCACCTCAGGGCACCACCCGGTGAGGGAGCAAGGGGCCGTCGGCTTCGACCGAGGTGGACCCCTCTTGGGCGGACACCTGGCGGAGCAGCAGGGCGCTCGACTTCGACCGAGGTGGACCCCTCCTGGGCGGACACCTGGCGAAGGAGAATCAGAGGGGCGCTCGACTTCGGCCGAGGTGGACCCGTCCTGAGCGGACACCTGGCGAAGGAGCAGGAAGGCCCGACCCGACCTCGACTTCGGCCATGGTGGAGCCATATCTGACCATGCTGGACCATTCCCGTTCTGCCGAAAAATTTCACGTAGTTCAGATCATGCCCGGCGGAATCTAAGTCACGCCACGTCATCATAACGGTTGTAACACTTCCTATCCCATATGGGACTAAAAGGTTTGAGGGGAGAAAGAGGATTGAGGAGGGAATTTTGAGTTTTTCCAAGCATCAACAATCCCCCTCAAAAGTCAAAATTCATGAAATGATCAAGAAATAAAGTAAACTTTTACTAGGTATATTATTGTGCAATAGGTGAAGTGTCTTTCATAACTTAATTTCACTTAGTATCAATAATATTAACCTAAAGAAAGCGAAGTAAATCAGGTTTTGAACTACGTTCCTTTAATTCTATTTTCTACTTCTATACACACAGTATAGAAGCTCATATCACGGTTTGCACATTAATGACCACATGCAAATATCTTGATTTTCATAAAAGTTTCTAGAGATTGCCTATATTTCTAGCCACGGTCATATACGGATACTCTTATATAGGTGAGTCCCTCCAAGGATGTGTATACTGTCACATCTCGAGAAATACCTCTCGGGTCTTATTCAGAGTTAAACTCTTCCTAACCACTATATAAGAGCACTAATCATCATAGGGATGGGATGGAGCCTATAGCTCCCATATCAAAAATCACGTGCTCCTTGACCTACCAATCAGCTTATTATTACCATATTGAATCTCCTTTAAGGGATCTCTTATCACAGAGATTGGGTCCTACTGCCGAAAGGTCATTTATAGGTTAAGTCCCATCTTCCTCGAGATATCAGGACTAGGGATGGCAATAGGCCGGATTCGGACCGGGTGCATAACTATCCAAACCCAAACCTGAATACTCAATAAACTACTCAAACCCAGTCCAAACATTATCGGGACTGGTTGTTTTACCCAAACTCATCTTAATTGGGTATCGGGTAATTCGGGTTTACCTGGTCCGAATCCAATTGAGTCATATTAAATATTTTTTTATTTTTATCAACTTTAAAATCATATACCATTTTATAAATCATATATATATTAAACAAATAAAATTTAACTATATTTTTAGTTCAACAATATTTAGTTTCATATTCAAAATAAAATTTAAATTATCTTAAATAAATAAAATTTAACAAGAATTAATTCAATACTTCTGAAATAAATAAAACATAATATATATTAATTATATATATTTAAATATTAAAATAATTTAGGCCGAGTTCGGGTCGGGTGTATATCTACCCAGTCCCGGTCCAAATCTAAAGTTAAGCATTCAGGTTTGACCCAAACCCTGCCTAAACCCAGTCAAAGCGTTGACTACCCGGTCCAATCGGGTCGGGTCGGGTCAGGTACCCATAGGTTTGGATTTTGTTACCATCCCTAATCAGGATCTTAGTCCTATTTAAATCTTTTGTAAGGTAATCAATAAGATTTAGATATGTGATGATATAATTTATTGAAACAATTTATAATTTTTCTTTTCTTTTTACATACTTTTGTCTTAATTTGATATGTCTACTGATCTTAGTATTCAGTAATTTCTTTTTGGAAAAATCTATTGTAGCTCTTGAATCATAGTAAATTGATATAGAGGGAATAGGAGAAGATATTAATGGAATCTCATATAAAAGTTCTTTCAGTCATTCAACTTCAGAACAAGCAGAGTCAAGAGCAATAAGTTCAACTTTCATAGTACTTCTTGTTAAAATAATTTATTTTGAGGATTATCAAGAAATAGCATTACCTCTAAGAAGAAAGACATAACCAGAAGTAGATTTAATGCCTAGTGTGTTAGAAATCTAATTTGAATCACTATAGCTCTCTAGAATATTTGGATAACCTACAAAGCATAGGACATAATTGGAGGTACCAATAAGGTATCTAAATACTCTCTCCAAAGCAATCCAATAAGTTATGTTTGGATTACTAGTATATCTACTAAGTCTTGAAATGGCATAGGCAATATCTGGTCTTATTCGATTAGAGAGATATATTAACGAACCAATGATCTAGCATATTTCTCTTGATTGAAGGATGTTCTTGTATTTTCAATAGATGGATGGATGGATCATAAGGAGCAGTGACAGGAGAATAATCAAAATATCCAAACTTATCGATAAGTTTTTGAGTATAGTGAGATTGAGATAGGCAAATTAAGTCAGAAGTTCTAATGATTTTCATTCCAAGAATTAGATCAGGTCCACCTAGATCTTTCATGTCAAAATAATGTGATAAGAAATTCTTGATATCGTTGATCAAGTTTAGATATGATGCGAAGATTAAAATGCCATCAACGTAAAGACATAAAAGAATAATTCGATCATCAATTTATTTTTTATAAAGGCAATTATCTAATTTATTAACTTGGAATCCATAAGATAAAATCACTTAATCAAATTTTTCATGCCATTGTTTAAGAGCTTGTTTCAATCCATAAAGAGATCAACTAGTCTACACACTTTATTCTCTTGGCCAGGCACGAAAAATCCTTCGGGTTGATGCATGTAGATCTCTTCTTCAAGATCTTTGTGCAAGGCAGTCTTAACATCCATTTGATGAACCAGAAGTTTATGGATAGAAGCTAAGGCAAAAAGAACTTTGATAATGGTAATGCGGGCTATAGGTGAATAAGTATCGAAAAAGTCGATGCCCGCTTTTTGTCCAAAACCTTGAACAACAAGCCTAGTTTTATATTTTTCTATTATTCCATCAGTCCTTATTTTCTTTTTGAAGATCCACTTGCAGCCTGATGGTTTGTTTCCAGGAGGTAAATCAATAAGAATCTAGGTATTGTTTTTAATAATAGATTTAATTTTACTATTTATTGTCTCTTTCCAGAAAGGAACATCAGGTGAGTTTATAGCTTTTTCATAAGAAATAAGATTATCCTCAATTAAAAAGGTAAAGAAGTCTTCACCAAAATTCTTTTCAAGTCCAGTTTTCTTGCTCCTCCTTAGCTCAGGTTTTGGGGTTAATGCTATTAAAGCAGGATCAGATGAGGAAGGTAAATTTAACGAAGATGGATAATCAAGGGTTGATCCAGAGATCCGATTTTTAAAGGGAAAGATGTTTTCAAAAGAGGTTGCATCTCTAGATTCGATGATGATATTGTTTGATATTGAAAAAATCTCAAAATTAACAACAAGAAATCTATAGACATTACTATCAGGAGAGTAGCTTACAAAAATACCATCCACAGTTTTGGGTCCTATCTTAGTTCTCTTTGGCTCAAGAATTCTAACTTTAGCCAAGCATCCTCATACTCAAAAATAACTAAGCCTACGTGGATGTCCTTTTCAAAGTTCATAAGGAGTCTTATCTTTATCTTTGGCAGGTATTTTATTAAGGACATAGTTAGCAGAGAGAAGAGCTTCTCTCCAAAAATTTTTTGGAACACCCGAATTTATGATCATGGCATTTATCATATCTAATAAAGTTTGATTTTTTTGTTTAGCTATACCATTGGATTGAGGTGAATAGGGAGTAGTGAATTCATGAACTATCCCATTTTTTTTACAAAATAGGGTCATTACATTTGAAGTGTACTGACCTCTTCGATCAGATCTTAGTATTTTATTTTTTTTTTTCAAGTTGGTTTTCTGCTTCTACTTTATAAACCTTAAACTTGTTAAGTACTTCATCTTTAGTCTTCAAAAGATAGATCAAGCAAAATCTAGATAATTTATCAATAAAAGTCACAAAATAATGATTGCCTCCATGGGTTCGTATCCTATTAGAGTCACAGACATCACTATGGATGAGTTCAAGAAGTTGAGTATTTTTAAATACTACTGGTTTGAAAGGCTTTATGGGTTGTTTTGATTGAACATAAATTTCGCATTTAGAATTATGCTCGATATTAATTTTTGAAAGTAAATTAAGATTAGACAACTTCTTGATTGATCTAAGATTAATGTCCCAATCTTCCATGCCATTTGGATCTCTGATCAATGTGTTGGGAAGTTAGTCATTTTTTTACTTGAGTCCTGTAATAAAGTGAGTCATTTGAATTCACTAAGTCAATTGAGTCCTGTAATAAAGTTTAGTCAATTGAGTTGAGTCCATTTGTTTTCAGTCCAGTCACATGAGTTCCATCGAGTCCTGTAATATTGCTTGCTTTCATTCAAGTCAAAACCAAGAGGAGAGTCATCAGACCAGAAGAGTCACCAGACCAGGAGAGTCACCAGGCTCCCACTGAAGCAGGCTTCATGCATGACCCCTGGTCCCCATTCAGGCGCCCCAGCCCATCAACATTGGCACCTCCCAAGTCCACACTCCTGGTCCACACTCATGCCGCCCCATCCCAAGCCCACCAGCATTGGCGCCCCATCCCAAGCCCACAAGTGGCACCCAAATCCAAGCCCAGTCCACCAAGGAGTTGGCGCCCCAGCCCAGTCTAAGCCCATAAGAAAAGTCAAACCTCCCAGCCCAGCAAGGAGTCAAGCAATCCAAGCCCAAGAGGAGTCAAGTTTCCAAGTCCAATAAGGAGTTAATATCCAAGTCCTACAAGGAGTTCAACATCCAAGTGCTACAAGGACTTCAGTCTTCTTATCCCACTTAAATTTTGTACTCCCACTTTGACAAGAATTTGTAGTCCAACTTTGATAGGGAAAGGCCTGGGTAATTCTATAAATATCCCCTCTCCCCCTCTTGTATGAATGATGATGATGAATGAGATTATGAGAGCTTTTTTCTTTATTATCCATGCTTAGGCATTGACGCTCCGTGATGGAAGAGGGTGAGAGGCCCGTTTTCACTCCGCAAGAAGGGCGCGTGAGGTGCAACCCCATCAATCTGCCCAACCTTCATCTTCTAGCCCTAGCCACCCCCTTCCTTCCATCATCTTCAAACCCTAGGCCGTCCACCACCCCTCCTCCAAAACCCTAATCTGCCCCTTCCATCTTCCAACCTAGGACGCCAACTTCAAGCACTCCAAAACCCTAGGCAACCAGGGTTCTCCCTCCTCCAGGCCACCAATCCTGAAGCACCAGGCCCCCTCCAGGTTCTAGGCCGCCAGCCCCAGTCCAAGCACCCCTCAACCTCCAGGCCGCCCCCTCCAATCCAGGCATCCTCCTCATCCAGGCCGCCAATCAACTCCCCGCCCCTCCTACCTTCCCTCTCCTTCCAACTTCTGTTTTCTTATTTTTTCTATCTTCTATATCCCTAACTCTAAGTATTTGCAGGATCCCTCCAGTGCCATGAACCTTGGAGGAAGTCTTCCTTGCTCCCGAAACTAGCTGATAAAAAGTTGGTGCATCCACGGGAATGAGGCTTTGTCATCCAGGCACCGATCCGAGAGGTGTGATCCCTTCTATAATGAAAATAACATCATTGCTAGGTAATTAAAACCAATCTCTTCTCTTTTTGCCTGAGTTATTGAACTTGAGCATGTTCTTAATAGTGGTTTCTTAACCTTAGGATCCTTTTCTCTACTACTTTGTTAGGTTTAGTCTGTGGGTATTTAATTTCTAGTCTTTACTTGAAATCCCTGTTAATTCTTAATCTTTTTTGGGAACAAAACCTGATACAAAAAAATTAAAATCATTGCTCTCTTTAATCTACAATTTTGTTATGATCATCCATAGTATGTTCATCCCGCATCATTTTTGGTATCAAAGCTCGGATTAGGACATGTTCTTGCATAATAGTTAAAATTTCTACATGTTGAAATATGCACACTAGTAAAAAAACCTAGAAATTACTTCCATTAAAATCCTCTATTTTGCATCAATTGTTTGCACCCATTAAACACATAATTCTTCTTCTTTAATCTCTGCAATCTTCTGCTAATTTCATATCTGAAAACAAAAATTTTTTTTGCATAAAAGAAATCCCCCCCCAAAAAAACTCTACTTGCTGAAATTCTGCATACCTAGTTTAAGGCTGAGATTTAGGTTACATTAAAACCTCCAAAACTTAATTTTCTTTGCACTTAATTAACTGAAACTAATCTTCATTAAATATGCCATCGACATAAAACCCCAAAAAAAAAATTCATTTTATTTTTTGCCTATTTGCTGATTTTAGTTTCATATTGTATTAGGGTTTCATGTGTGTGCATGCATGATTAAATCACCTTAAGGGTACTTTTACTCTGTCAGATAAGGAAAGGATTTCATCACCTTTTCTTGGCCCAAAACAACCATCCTACATTGAACCCAAGCTTTAATTAAAATCAAGTAGCAACCTAATTGAGCTAGGGACATCCACAGGTCTAGTTCGTAGTATTGTGAGAAAGCTAGTGCACCTAATCCTCCAGTTATTTCTTGAATCTGGTGTCTAGGCTAGAGATCAAGTGGCAAACATCCTAAGCGAAGCTGTGGTTACTTAATTAAGATCCTGCGAGAGCAGAGAGAGCCTCCCACACTCTCACCTCTTACCTGGCCAATGGAAAGGGTAATTATTGAATTGGTTGTAAGTTGAGCTGATTCATTCTACTTGAGCTGCTAGGTCTAGCTAATTTTAGAATGATGTGTGTGCTTGTTGCATGACTACTAGATTAGGATCTAATCCCAGCGGTCTCAACCCCAACACAGTCTGACCATGGAACCTAACTATGAAACCTATCTTAGGACCATGAGTGAACAAATTATCCAAATGAGCGGCCAACTATGCAATAGGTTTGACCAAATAGAGACACGTATTGGAAACCTAGAAAGGACCAGAAAGACTTGTACTGGGCCTAAACTTGAGATACCATGTCCCACACCTCCCAACCCTAAGAGAGCCCCATGCCATGACTCAATCTGGGAGCTTAATCTAAAAAGACCCAATCATGATTTTATGGATCAAGATAAGAGAGCCTTTAGAAACATTAGATTAGAAGCACATACTTTTGGAGGCGATCATAATCCTAAGGGTTACATTGATTGGAAAAGAGGTATGGACCAGTATTTTGAGATGGATGAAATGACTAAAGAAAGGAAGTTTAAGTTTGCTAAACTCAAGTTAGTTCACTAGGCTAGACTATATTGGGGGGATGTTGAAAGAATGATTAGATAAAGAGGAGACATGCCCATAGCTACCTGGAGAGCCATGAAGAACAAACTTAGGGAAAGGTATATATTCATGTCCTATGAGCCAAATGGACCCATAACCCATAGATCCCTACCCATGTCCTAGAGCCCAATGGACCCATAACCCATCAATCCGAATCCATGTCCTATGAGCCTAAGGGACCCATAACCCATCGATCCCTACCCATGTCCTATGAGCCCAAGGGACCCATAATCCATCGATCTGAACCCATGTCCTATGAGCCCAAGAGACCCCTAACCCATCAATCTGAACCCATATTCTATGAGCCCAAAGAACCCATAACCCATCGACCCAAATCCTATAGGATTAGTATCCCTGGACATAACCCAAGTACTAGTCAAGTTCTCCTTAGCCAACCCATCCCTGCTACCCCATTGGTTCACAAGACTGACATTGAAGAGGAAGTCTGTAAGAACAATCCAGAATTAGTTAACCAGGAAAGTACTCAGACTGAGCCTATATTGGAAACCCAATCAGAAGAGGAGAACTATGAGGAATGTAACATTGCTACTCTGATGACTTTATCTGAGGAAACCCTAGAAGAGAATCAAATTATAGAGCCTAATCCTGAAATTCAAAACCCAAAGAAATTAGTGAGGACTTGGTTTCTTCAATTCAGTACCCTCAGGAGGAATCCATTCCTTTAGTCCTGGTTAAAGATCCTTTGCCTGAAATTACCAATTCATCCTTCCATAAGGTAGACTTTTGTTTCATATAGATCAATGTCTAAACCTTAAGGTCATCCCCAGTATTCAAGAACCAGTCAATGAATCCTCTTCCTATTTCCTACCCTTTTCTGAGGCTTCTGATGTTTCTAGGACCATCAAGTTACATTTTGTTAAGATTAGTAGGTTACATCAGTTCTTAGAGCATGTTAGTTTTGCTACCTACTTCTAGAAATCCTTATGGCATCTGTTAGGAGTCCATGCAAAATTTTCATTTACATGTCACCCACCAACCAAGGGTCTAGCATAGGATTATAGTTGAAGACCTAATAAATTTCTTTTGATAGGAATGCATAGTCGAACCTTAGGTGTTAGTATGAGTCATTTGCCCTACATGTTAGAAATCTGTATTAGGAGATTAGCCATAAGATTAATGTGAGCAATGATATTTATAAAAAACTTGGCTAATTCTCGAAAAAGAGTTAAGAGTTCACTGAGAAATTATGTAATGATTAGGCTTAGGCCTGAGTGGTTTCCTTCAGGGACCATGAAAAGTTACATGCCCGTGGAGCTGGACCCTTCAAAGTGATAAAGAAAGTTGGACCTAATGCCTATGTGCTCAAGTTACCACCCGAATTTGGCATTAGCTCAACCTTCAATATCTTAGACTTAGTTGAGTATAGGGAGCCAGCAATGATACCCAGTGAGCCTTTTGGACCTTACTCTTTTTTTGAGAGCAAACCCATCCTTGAGTGTCCACTACTAAATTGGCCTAGAAATGAAAAAGGATTGAGCGTATCCTGGACGACCAAGCCATTAATACCCAGAACAAAGGCTACTAACGTTACTTGGTTTGTTGGTAAGATCGACCAGAATCTGAGAATTCGTGGATCACTCGAGAGGATTTGCAACACCTCAACCCAAACCTGCTAGAGCAGTACGAGAGCCAGATTGACCCTTGCTCAACAAGGTCGAGTTCTTCCTATCCTGAGAGAATTGGTGAGGATACCAGACCAGACACAGATTGCAAAGCCCCATTTGGATCTCTGATCCGTGTGTTGGGAAGTCAGTCATTTTTTTACTTGAATCTTGTAATAAAGTGAGTCAATTGAATTCACTAAGTCAATTGAGTCCTGTAATAAAGTTTAGTTAATTAAGTTGAGTCCATTTGTTTTCAGTCCAGTCACGTGAGTTCAATCGAGTCCTGTAATCTTGCTTATTTTCATTCAAGTCAAAACTAAGAGGAGAGTCATCAGACCAGAAGAGTCACCAGGCCTCCACTGAAATAGGCTTCATGCATCACCCCTGCTCTCCATTCAGGCACCCTAGCCCATCAACATTGGCACCTCTCAAGTCCACACTCCTGGTCCACACTCATGCCGCCCCATCCCAAGCCCACCAGCATTGGTGCCCCATCCCAAGCCCACAAGGATGTGGCGCCCAAGTCCAAGCCCAATCCACCAAGGAGTTGGCATCCCAGTGTTAACTCCCTTATTGATTTTGATGATAAATAAAATATTTAAGTATAAGTTAAGTACTAACTATTTCTTTAAAGTATATTTTTATAGAAAAATGTACTCATCAATCCAATAATTTTGATTGCTTGTCAAAGAAATGAAGAAGTCCCCTCCATAAATGAAAGATTAGTTTTAAATGGACTTAAGCACTTGAAGATTGCTTGAAATAACACAAAGAGTTTAGCACAAATTGGTTTCAGCAGAGGTTTAGTGATTTTTGAAAAAATCTCAACAAGTGTCGACTCACAACTCAAGTGTCGACTCATGACAGTGGAAGCGTCGACTCAAGCTGGCACGCAAAAAGAGTTTCAGATGGTATGGCTAAAGTGCCGACTCAAGATGTCAACTCAAGGATCAGCTCATCACCTGAGAAAATTTTGATACAGAACTTGCTGAAATTGAAGACTTACCTGAAGTGTCGACTCATGGATGTCAAGTATCGACTCACCAGAAGAATTATTGACTCACCTGAGAATTCCAGAGAGCTTCAATGAAGAAATTTGAATGAGGTGTCGACTCATGGAATGTAAGTGTCGACCCTAAGTATCGACTCACAGCTTGAAATGTCGATATTTGGAGTTCTGGAAACAGTAACGGCTAGTTTTTCAAACATAGAACTCGGCCCTCTTGGCTCCCAACGGCTAGTTTTTCATGTCTAATAGCCATAAACCGACTTTGAGACCTTAGAAAGGTATTTAAGTGATTGAAATCAAATCTAAATACAAGAGGATTAACAATAGAAAAGAAAAAGCAAGTGTATTCACTCCCATTCATTGAAAGCAACTACCTTCAAGCAAAAAGAAGTCTCCAAGCTTTCAAAGTCTTCAAGAGCATTCAAGTCCAATATTCTTGAGCATTAATTGAGGCTTCATCGAGTTGAAGACAAGCGATTCCTCAAAGCTTCAAAGAGATATCTGCTTTTATTTAGAAAGCTTTTATTGTTGCCTTACTTCAAACTTTATATTTGTTGTAAAGCTTATTGGTTAGCCTTGAAAATCAATGAGGTTGTTGATGAGCCTTTAAACTAATTAGGTTCTTGGTTAGCCCGTAAAATCAATGGAGGTTGTTGGTGGTCTTAAAACTAATTAGGTTCTTGGTTAGCCCGCAAAACCAAGGGAGGTTTTGACTTGTGAGCCTTATGAAAGTAAGTTGGGTTTTGATTAGTGAGCTTAGAAAACTAATCGGCTATAATCGATAGAGATTATAGTGAATTTCCAAGTGATCCTTGGGGAATGGATGCAGGTGCATTAGAAAGCACCGAACCACTATACTTGGATTGTGTTTGTGATTATTTGTCTCTCTCTTGCTCTTACTTTTATTATTTTTAAATTTTTCTTTCATACTTATTAAGAGCATATTACACTTGTGTTTCATTGAACTTAGATTGTTTATTGAATTGGTTCACACACTTATAATTAATTTTTAGAAACCCAATTCACCCCCCATCTTGGGTTGCTTACTGGACAACAAGTGGTATTAGAGCTACGTTCTCAGTATATAGGTCTAACCGCCTTGAGTAAAGATCTATAGCAAACCCCCTTGGTACTAGTGTAGTTGAGGAACAAGCCTTAAATAGACTTCCATATTTTAAGGAAACAAATTATACTTATTAAAAAACTAAAATGAGAATTTACATGCATTTAATAGATTATAATTTATGGAAAGTTGTTGATAAGGGTCCACATATTTCTTTGATTGTGGTTAATGGTGTTTCCATCCCAAAGCTCGAAGAGGATTGGGATGAAAATGATATTAAACAATCCAAAATTAATGCGAAAGCAATGAATCTTCTTTATTATGTATTAGATCTTAGTGAATTCAATAGGATTTCTACATGCACATCTGCTAAGAAAATATGGGATACACTTGAAGTTATCCATAAGGGTACTGATCAAGTGAAGAACATAAAAGTAAACATGTTAGTGCATACTTATGAGATGTTTCAAATGGAACCAAATAAATCTATCACTGACATGTACAGTAGATTCACAAACATTATTAATGATATGAGAAGTTTAGGAAAAATCATGTCTAATGCTGATCTTGTCAACAAAATTCTCAAGTCACTTCTAACTTCATGGGATCCAAAGGTGACAGCCATACAAGAAGCCAAAGATGTTGACAAATTATCCTTAGAATAATTAGTGGGATTGCTAATGACTTTGAGCTAAATCTGAAACAAAAATCTATGGACTTGGACAAAAAGAAAAAGGGGATAGCCTTCAAGTCTGCAATTCAAGAAGAATCCTCAAATGAAAAATTAGAAGAAGAAGAGGATGAGAGTAAGGAAGCACTTCTAGCAAGGAAGTTTAGAAGATTTATGAAAAGAAAAAAGTTTCCTTACAAGAAAAGGTTCCAAACAAGTAAAGATAAGAAAAAGAAAAGGAGAAAGAAAAAGGAAAGGAGAAGGAAATACCAACATGCTTCGAATGCAAGAAGCCCAGATATTACAAGTTTGACTGTCCTCTCCTAAAAAATCAAGAAAGAAACTTAAGAAGAAAGCTATGATGGCGACCTGGAGTGACAGCGAGGACTCCAGCTCAGATGAAGAACAAACTGAAGTTGCCAATCTTTGTTTCATGGCACAACAAGAACAAGAAGAGATAATTTCTGACTCTAAAGTAGATTTCACTTTTGATAAATTAAAAAATGCATTTGATGAATTGATGCATGATTATAATTGATTTTATCTAAAATAAAAAATTGAAAAAGCATTCAAATAGTTTTTCACATGAAAACAATTCTCTTTTAAATGAAGTCAGTGAATTGAAATGTAAACTTGATGTTTTAGAAAAGAAAAACAAAGCTTTAACAATGAAAAATAAAGTTTTAAAAAGATCTAAAGTTATTGTTTCAAATGGTGATCTTTTAAAGAAAAACAAAGATCTATAGATAGAAAACAAAAACTATAAAAATGAACTTGATAAAATAAAACCCTTTGTTAAAAAGTTTACTTATAATTCTGAAAAACTAGATCTTCTTTTAAATAATCAAAGAGCTATTTTTAATAAAGTAGGATTAGGACATAAACCTCAAAAATAGCAAAGATATTTTAAAAATTTCTTTGTACTTGTTTCATCAAGTATTACATGTTTTTCATGCAAAAAACTAGGTTATAAAGCTTTTCAATAAAATTTAAAAAAATCAATAATTTTGGAAAGGTTTGGATTCCAAAAGGAACCAATTTAAATACTAATCCTAAAGGACCCAAGTTGGCTTGGGTACCTAAAAACAAAACTTGATTTATTTTACAGGTGTGTCTTGCAACCAAAAAAAATAAAAGGCTATGATATCTTGATAGTGGTTGTTCAAGATACATGATAGGAAATGTGAAGCAATTCATCTCTCTAGAGGTAATAAATAGAGGGAGTGTGACCTTCGGTGATAATGGTAAAAGAAAAATTATTGATATTGGTAAGGTTCACATCTCCCCTTCTACTTGCATTAATAATGTACTTTTAGTTGAAAGTTTAAAACATAATCTTTTAAGTATTAGTTAATTTTGTGATAAAGGTTTTCAAGTTATTTTCAAATCATCCTATTGTATGATTGCTGGTTCTGATAAAAATGGAGTAAAATTCATTGGAAAAAAGCATGGTAATGTTTATCTAGTGGATTTGGACAATCTATCTTTGCCTAATGGAGAATGCTTAGTTGTAATGAATTATACTATAAATGAGACTAGTTGGCTGTGGCATCATAGACTAGGACATGCTAGTATGTATTTACTCTCAAAACTTTGCAAAAAGATTTAGTAAAAGATTTTCCAAAACTTAGTTTTGAAAAAGATAGAGTTTGTGAAGCTTGCCAACTTGAAAAATAAATAAAAACATCTTTCAAACTTAAAGGCTTTATAACTACTAGTAGGCCATTAGACCTACTCCATATGGATCTCTTTGGACCAACTAGAATATCTAGTCTAGGAGGTAAGAGATATGGATTAGTTATAGTGGATGACTTTTTAAGGTTTACTTGAATTTTCTTTCTCGCTCATAAAGATGAATCATTTTCATTATTCACAAAGTTTTACTGAAAGGTATCTAATAAAAAAGGTACTTCAGTTATTTGCATACGTAGTGATCATGGTTCTGAATTTGAAAATCAAGATTTCAAAAACTTTTGCAATGAAAAAGGGATTGAACATAATTTTTCTGCATCCAGGACATCCTAACAGAATGGGGTTGTAGAAAGGAAAAATCATATTTTAGAAGAAATTGCACGCACTATGCTTTGTGAAAATGATTTGCCAAGATAATTTTGGGTTGAAACAATTAATACTGCTTGTTATGTTTTGAATCGCATTTTAATTCATCCTATTTTAAATAAAATTCCTTATGAACTTTGGAATCAAAGAAAACCAACTTTAAAATATTTTTGAATTTTTGGTTGCCAATGTTTCATTTTGAATAATGGTAAAGACAATCTTAGAAAATTTGATGCCAAGTCTTATGAATGTATCTTTCTAGGATATTCCACATCAAGCAGGGCATACAGAATTTTTAACAAAAGAATCCTAGTTATAGAGGAGTCTGTACATGTAGTTTTTGAAGAGTCTGCTAACGAATCCTCTAAAAAAGATGATACTTCTGATGCATGTACAGGTGCTGACAAGTTAGAAAAGCTGATATTAGAAGATCAACCTTCTCAACAAGGTGAAGAAGATCAAGACAAAAATGAAAGAGAAATAAGCCATATAATCCACATCAAAGCATCAAGATCTACCCAAGGAATGGAGGTATGCTCATGAACATCCTAAGGAGTTAATCCTAAGTGATCCATCAAAAGGGGTAAGAACTCGATTTTCAATCAAAAATGAATGTGATTATATTGCTTTTGTTTCTCAAATAGAGCCAAAATGTTTTGCAGATGCTGAAAAAGATCATAACTGGATAAATGCTATTCCAGATAAACTAATTCAGTTTGAAAGAAATAATATTTAGACATTAATAAAAGACCATCTAATATTTCTATTATTAGCACAAAATGGGTTTTTAAGAATAAATTGGATGAAAATGGAATTGTAACTAGAAATAAAGCTAGACTATTTGCCAAAGGTTACAATCAGGAGGAAGGAATTGATTTTAATAAAATATTTGCTCCTGTTGCTAGACTTGAGGTAATTAGACTACTATTAGCATTTGCTTGTTTTATGAACTTCAAACTTTTTCAAATGGATATTAAAAGTGCTTTTCTGAATGGCTATATAGCAGAAGAAGTATTTGTTGAACAACCACCTGGTTTTGAAAATTATGCACATCCTGATCATATTTTTAAATTGTACAAAGTAATTTATAGTTTAAAGCAAGCACCCCGAGCATTGTATGAAAGACTCAACAAGTTTTTGATTAAAAATAATTTCTCTAAAGGACATGTTGACACAACTTCATTTTTAAAGAAAAAAATGATGACTTATTAATAGTACAAATTTATGTTGATGATATTATATTCGGTGTTACTAATGAGATTCTTTGTCAAGAGTTTGCTAAGCTTATGTAGGGAGAGTTCGAAATGAGCATGATGGGAGAACTCAATTTTTTTCTCGGACTCCAAATCAAGCAAACTAACAATGGAATCTTCATCAACCAAGCTAAGTATACAAGAAAAATATTAAAGAAATTTGGGATGGAGACTACTAAGTCAATAGGTACATCTATGAGCCCCTCTTGTAAACTTGATAAAGATGAACATGGTAAATCTATTGATAAAAAATTATATAGAGATATGATTGTCTCTTTATTATATTTGAATACTAGTAGACCAGATATAATGTTTAGTGTATGTATGTGTGCTAGATATCAGTATGATCCTAAAGAGTCTCATATGTTGGCTGTTAAGTGCATATTTAGATACTTATCTGGTTCAATTGATATTGGTTTATGGTATTCTAGAGATTCATCTATTGACTTAATTAAATTTTGTGATGCTGATTTTGCTGGGTATAAACTTGATAGAAAAAGTACTAATGAAACTTGCTAATTTCTTAGAGTTAACTTAATCTCTTAGTTTAGCAAGAAACAAACTTCGGTTGCACTATCCACAACTGAGGCTGAGTCTATTACAGCAGGAAGTTGTGCTCAAATCTTGTAGAATAAACAATAACTTGAAGATTTTAGAATCAAACTAACTAAGACATCCATAAAATATGATAATACTAGTGCAATATGCTTAACTAAAAACCCTGGTCAGCACTCTAGAAGTAAACATATTGAAATCAGGCATCATTTCATTAAAATCATGTTGAAAATAATGATGTTATGCTTGAATTTGTTTATACTGAAATGTAATTAGTTGATATATTGATTAAGCCTCTCCAAGAAGATCGGTTCAGTATGATTAGAAGAGAACTTGGAGTCATCAACCCTTTTGATTGAAAAATTCTCTCTCTTCATATCCTTTGACCCTTGATTAATCAAATTTACTATTAATTTTGTTTAATTTCCTTGAATTCCATTGAAATTCTATTCTTTTTTATCAAGGCTTCATTTTCTTTTTTTTGGTTTTAAGTCGAAGTGTCGACACTTGGAAGTGTTGACACTTCCAGGTGTCGATACTTGACTCAGTGTCGTGAGTCGACACTTGAACGATGACAGACCAAAATAAAATAGGAAAATGAAGTGTTTTATCTTTTTCCTTCTAAATCGAGCCGACCCATCCCTAACATTGTTCCACCCACTTCTTCCCTCTAAATCGCTCCTCCAACCTTCTCAAATTTTTGTTTGGGACGGTTTTAGCTTCGATTTCTACTATTTTGCCCCTTCCTTTTGATTTTGAACCGTAGAAACCCTCGGTTTCTTCCTCTCTTGCAATTCAATCTTGTAACTTTGGAATGGGGCCTAGGAAGCAAGTTGTTTGGCATCCAAGACCATCCAATCAAGAAGAAGAAGGAAGAACCAAGGCTAGGCATGAAGCTAGAGCAGTAGATGCACCCGATGTTCCCATTAGACCTCTCTTTCCTGTGGCTAGTTGGATGGGATCGAAGACCATCGTTGGAGGACATCATGTGGACTTCAAGTTCATTGATTAGCAGCAATTTAGGATAGGTCAGTGACTCAGGAATGCACGCTTGGTGCCATTTTGTTCTTTGACCGAGAGATTCTACTCGGGTTTGATTTGAGAGTTCTATGGTTCACTAGCCCGAGGTAGTGATGGATGGGTTGCTCAGGTGCGAGGCAGAGATGTCCTAGTGACAGCAGAGATTCTGAGTAGAGTATGGGACATACCCATGAGAGGATCTGTCATGGACAGTTTAGCAGACAAATTCAGTAGTCTCTATTGTATTTTTAAGATAGATGACTTACCTGAGGGAGCCATTATGATTGCTTCAAGACTATCAACTGAGATGAGGTTGCTGCATCACATAGTAGCCTGGGTTCTTCTATCGAAGACCGGCCATTTCGACTTCATCACAGAACGGGAGCTGTTGGTGATGGTTTCTCTGGTACAGCACACTCCGTATGCCTATCGATACTTATGGTACATCAGTTGACGGAGGTATCCATCAGCCAGAGATTGTGTTTGCTCTACGGGATGGGCTTGACTTTACTTTTCAGAGCTTATAGTGTAGTGATGGATGATGAGCCCTACCGGCAGCTACTGCACACTGATGTTTATGACATCAGTTCTCTTCACCGGATGGGATACCAGCTTGTCAGAGGCCAGTGGAGACAACGAGTATCTAGTCAGGCCACTGATAGAGATGAGGATATAGTAGAGGAGGAGCGCATCTTTTCGGGTGAGGCAGGACCCTCAAAGCCACCTATTGATATGCCTGAGATACACCCCGAGTCTTCAGTGCAGCCAGAGCCAGCTTCTCAGCCTGAGCCAGTACGGTCTGTATCCCTGGAGTTTTTGAGAGTCTAGAGGACAGGGTCGCTCGCATTGAGACTGAGTTGATGATCATTTGTCAGCGAGTCGACACATCATATGGAGATGAGAGAGAGCCATCGAGGACTGAGAGATGGAATCTTTGCCATTCTGTCCGCTTTGAGTATATCCTCTTCCAGGAGTTCTCTTGATACTTCTGCTATAGCTGATTCAGTTCTAGCACCCCTGCTTTGGGACCAAATTTGGATGAGACTGACTCTGATGAGTTTGACATGGCAGATTTGATGACAAAGCCAGTGCCGGAGATAGCAATTGACCCTCCTAGGAGTCCCACTCATGATCCATCTAGTTCATCTTTCTAGACTCCTATTCTACCCACTCCTCATTCCAGACCAGCTGATTACACTTCCATTCCTGCACCTACACATGTCATACCTTCAGTTACTGATATACCAATCATTGATTCTCCCCCATTGCATACATCTTTCCTTATCAGGGAACTAGGATTTTATACCCTTGGTTTCCATCGTCTTGATTCAGGTCCTATATTCGATCATACACCTTTCCACACAGTTGTTGATACTACCACTCTGATTCATTTTTCTCCTGCTATTGACATAGCTTTTACCTCATCTGCACCATCTAGAAGCAAGACTTATGTTAGATGTAGAGGACGAGGCCATCATGTTCCATCGAGACCGACCAGGACCCGTCTTCGTGATCTTGGATCTATGTGGCCTCGATCTCGTGCTTCTACTGATACAGGACCGATCGAGATTGGATCCTCGAATGATGAGGATAGTGCTTAGGATACTCTTTATATTTAGATAGTTTACATTTATGCACTCCTTGTATGTTGTTTAGATAGTTTTTATGTTTACTTACTCTTTTATATCAAACATGTATCAATGAATGCAATATCTTGAATGATTGGAATGTTCTCTTCATGTTATGACTTTGGATGTTGTCACTTCTAAATGAATGAATGAATGTCAGTTTTTGAATTTCGATGTTTGACCTCTCTCTATTCCTTTTTAGTGTTGACAAAAGGGGGAGAGGTAAGTATAAAAGATATAAGTAAGTATAAATGAGAGATAAAAAATATATATATATTTCTTGTGCAATGAAGATAAATTTTGAAATGAAGATGAAATGAAAACTCTATTTTGTTCCAGAAAAATGTTTTGAGCATTGAGTGAGGGGGAGTAATTCCTCTTTTGAATTGCAAAACCTGTTTTACTAAAATTTCATGCCCAATTCTTAATTTTAGATGTTTAATTTCAGCTTTATGTCATTGAAAGATCTTTGAAAATAAATTTTTCAAATCACCTCTTGAGAGGGAGTATTTATACTCTTTAATCTATTATTCAAAAATCTTTTCATTACTTTCACCTTGTTTCATTGCTGAATTTATTATTCTTGAGCATGTTCTCTTTAAAGTATCATGATACATAATTTTTTTTTTGCTCTGATACTCTTAGTCCAAACTTGATTCAAATGAGCCATCAAACTTTCTTTTTCTATTTGAATATATACTGCAATAAGCCTTATGCATAATTGAAAACTTTTTTTAAAGAGCTTATTATGTGTTTTATACTTAAAGATTTTGTCATCATAAAAAAGGAGGAGATTATTAACTTCGTTATTGATTTTGATGTTAAACAAAATACTTAAATATAAGTTGAGCACTAACTGTTTCTTTAAAGTATATTTTTATAGAAAAATGTATTCATCAATCCAACAATTTTGATTGCTTGTCAAAGAAATGAAGAAGTCTTCTCTATGAATGAAAGATTAGTTTTAAATAAACTTAAGCACTTAAAGATTGCTTGAAATAACACAAAGAGTTCAACACAAATTGGTTTCAGCAGAGGTTCAGTGGTTTTTGAAAAAAATTCAGCAAGTGTCGACTCAAGTGTCGACTCACAACTCAAGTGTCGACTCATGACAGTGGAAGTGTCGACTCAAACTGGCATGCAGAAAGAATTTCAGATGGCACGGCTGAAGTGTCGACTCATACCAGTCAAGTATCGATTCAAGGTGTTGACTCAAAGATCGGCTCATCGCTTGAGAAAATTTTGATACAGAACTTGCTGAAATTGAAGACATGCCTGAAGTATCGACTCATGGATGTCGAGTGTCGACTCACCAGAAGAAGTGTCAACTTACCTTAGAATTCCAAAGAGTTTTAATGAAGAAATTTGACCTAGGTGTTGACTCATGGAATGTAAGTGTCGATCCTAAGTATCGACTCATAGCTTGAAGTATCGACACTTGGAAATCTAGGAACAGTAATGGCTAGTTTTTCAAACACAAAACTTGGCCCTTTTGGCTCCCAATGGCTAGTTTTTCGTGTCTAACGGTCATAAACCAACTTTGAGGCCTTGGAAAGGTATTTAAGTGATTGAAATCAAATCTAAACACAAGAGGATCAATAATAGAAAAGAAAAAGTAAGTGCATTCACTCCCATTCATTGAAAGTAACTATTTTCAAGCAAAAAGAAGTCTCCAAGCTTTCAAAGCCTTCAAAAGCATTCAAGTCCAACATTCTTGAGCATTAATTGAGGCTTCATCAAGTTGAAGACAAGCGATTCCTCAAAGCTTCAAAGAGATATCTGCTTTTATTTAGAAAGCTTTTATTGTTTCCTTACTTCAACCTTTATATTTGTTGTAAATGTTATTGGTTAGCGTTGAAAACCAAGGAGGCTGTTGGTGAGCCTTAAAACCAATTAGGTTCTTGGTTAACCCGCAAAACTAAGGAAGGTTGTTGGTGAGCCTTAAAATCAATTAGGTTCTTGGTTAGCCCGCAAAACCAAGAAAGGTTTTGACTTATGAGCCTTGTAAAAACAAGTCGAATTTTGATTAGTGAGCCTAGAAAACTAATCGGCTATAATCGGTAGAGATTATAGGAATTCCCAAGTGATCATTGGAGAGTGAACGTAGGTGCATTGAAAAGCACCGAACCACTATACTTGGATTGTGTTTGTGATTGTTTGTCTCTCTCTTGCTCTTACTTTTATTGCTTTTAAATTTTTGCTGCATACTCGTTAAGAGAACATTATACTTGTGTTTCATTGTACTTAGATTGTTTATTGAATTGGTTCACACACTTGCAATTAATTGTTAGAAACCCAATTCACCCCCCCTCTTGGGTTGCTTACCGAGCAACACCCAGCCCAATCCAAGCCTACAAGAAAAGTCAAACCTTCGGGCCCAGCAAGGAGTCAAGTAGTCCAAGCCTAAGAGGAGTCAAGTTTTCAAGTCTAATAAGGAGTTGATGTCCAAGTTCTACAAGGAGTTCAACATCCAAGTCCTACAAAGATTCCAATCTCTTTATCCCACTCAAATTTTGTGCTCCCACTTTGACATGAATTTGTACTCCAACTTTGACAGGGAGAGGCCTGGGTAAATCTATAAATATCCCCTCCCCTCCTCTTGTATGAATGATGATGATGAATGAAATTATGAGAGTTTTTTTTTTTATTTTCTATGCTTAGGCATTGATGCTCCGTAAGGGAGAGGGTGAGATGCCCGTTTTCACTCTGCAAGGAGGGAACGTGAGGTGCAACCCCAGCAATCCACCTAACCTTCATCTTCTAGCCCTAGCCGCCCCCTTCCTTCCATCATCTTCAAACCCTAGGCCATCCACCACCCCTCCTCCAAAACCCTAATCCGCCCCTTCAATCTTCTAACCTAGGATGCCAACTTCAAGCACTCCAAAACCCTAGGCTGCCAGGGCTTCTCCCTCCTCCAGGCTGCCAACCTTGAAGCACCAAGCGCCCTCTAGGTTCTAGGCTGCCAGCCCCAGTCCAGGCACCCTCAACCTCCAGGCCGCCCCCTCCAATCCAAACGTCCTCCTCATCTAGGCCGCCAATCAACTCCCCGTGGCCCCTCCTGCCTTCCCTCTCCTTCCAACTTCCATTTTCTTATTTTTCCTATCTTCTGCATCCCTAACCCTAAGTGTTTGCAGGATCCTTCCAGTGCCATGAACCTTGGAGGAATCTTCCTTGCCCCTGAAACTAGTTGATAAAAAGTCAGCTCATCCACGGGAACGAGGCTTCGTCATCCAAGCATCGATCCGAGAGGTGTGATCCCTTCTACAATGAAAATAATATTATTTCTAGGTAATTAAAACCCATATCTTCTCTCTTTGCCTGAGTTATTGAACTTGAGCATGTTCCTAATAGTGGTTTCTTAATCCTAGGATCCTTTTCTCTATCACTTTGTTAGGTTTAGTTTGCGGGTATTTAATTTCTAGTCTTTACTTGAAATCCTTGCTAATTCTTAATCTTTTTCGGGAACAAAACCTGATACAAAAAAAAAAATGAAATCATTGCTCTCTTTAATCTGCAATTTTGTTATGATCATCCCTAGTATGTTCATCCCGCATCATATGTCCCTTCATTATCTCTGGTACAGGTTTCTTCTAAGGTTTGCTAGAACTTTTTAGAAGTTTGAGATTTTCTATATGTTTCATATAATTTATCAGAAAGGCAACTTAGTATTCTAAATCTACAGTGATAATCAATTTTCTCAGGTGATTTAGAGTTTGGCCCTGAATCTGAGGAAGAGGATTTAAAAGGAAGGGATTTTCCTATAGCAGATATTAAACCTAGAAAGATTAATCAGGCTTCTAATTGTTCCTGCCATCTAAGAAATCCTTTTTCATTGAATCGATCAGGTTTGAGACTAAAAGAATCCTCTGAACCCATGGAAAAATATTTTAGAAAAAGATTAAGGAACAAGAGCAAGAAAGATAAGAGCTGCAGAAACAATATATTGAACTCTTTAGAGATTTCATGACTTACAATATATATATATATATATTTATAATTTAAATCTCCTTGATTTGAATTTAAGCAGGAATTTTAAGTATTTAATTCAAGGATGGTTAATCGAACTATAGCAAAAATAAGCTAAGTAGACTAATAGACTGAAATGAGTGCTATAGTTTTACCATGTAATAGCATAAAAAAAAATCTTTATGTTAAATTATGATGTCATAGTTCCATATTATTAGTGTCTCGATCATAATCGGATAAGGCCTCGCCTTAGAATGTTGGAATACGATTATTGTGAAACTGTATCCTATCAAAAATCTGATAATGATTTAAAGAAACTAACAATGATGAAAATTATAAATCAATGTGCAAACTTACAAAATAAAAAGAGTAATTGATCGGAGGCATATGGCGCACTGTCTTAAGATGATTCCCGACCTTCGTGCAGTAGTATTTCGAGTACTCCATCCCAAGATATAACCGGTTTCTCTCTTACAGCACGATCTGGAGAGGATGGCAGAGCTTCAACCTAGTGATGGAAAATAAAATTGGAGAAAGAAGAATTGAAAGAGGCTTGAAGAAAGTTGCAAGAAAGTTTGTTTGTGGGAAACTCCTTTTATTTTCGTGTGTAGAGCCCCTTATAATGGGCTCTATATATAGGCCCAGGAGCTAGCCGTTTGGGCTGCAACGGCTAGAAAGGTAATTAAAGGGTTAAACGACTGAGTTAATTAGGTAGCATAGATTTAATTAGGCAACAGCTAATTCGATCGGATAACTGGTGGGTTTAATTAGGTAAGTAACGTATAATCGATGGATTTAATTAGATAGATAACGGGTAACCGGTGGGTTAATTGGTTATTAAGCTCGATAATAACTAATCACATATTGATTCGGTGATTAACTCATTAAGTAACTGCTTAAAAAATAAAGAGGAGAAAAAAAAATGCACCACGCCGTAGCTACGGTGCGATTGCACGAGCCAGGTCAGGCCACGTGCGCACGTGTGGAATGGGCTAGAAGAAGACAAAGCCCAAGAAGAACATTATCAATATATACCAAGGTCTAGAATTCTTCCTATCCCATGTAGGACTAAAAGGTTTGAGGAGAGGAAGAGGATCGAGGAGGGAAATTTGAATTTTTCCAAAAGCATCAACAAATATATGGATTTTGATGTTTTAAAACTTGAGAACATGCCAACAAAATCCACATTCTAAGAAGTTGTAATCTGAATAAAAATAAAAAGTTGAAAGGAAGAATTGGAATTGTAGTTGAGGAAATAGTGAATATAATTGAGTCCACTCTAGAAATTGTAGAGGATTTTCTCTCAACATGTATGTGAAGATGATAAGGAGCTTGTTGTTTTTGTATGAAAACTGTAGATCGGAGATCAACAGCATGGAGACCTCCTAGCATTATTTTCTTAACCTCTTTCATAAGATAGTTGATAAGCCTTGATTTATGAATCTATTTAAGTATTTTCTTTATGAATCCATATGAGGTCGCATGAATAATTTTTTTTACATCTAAGAAATAATTGGTCATCAACTAATTACTATAATAAGTGGCCGCAAATATAGGAACATCAAGATTTGGTTATATCATATGTGCATGATATTTTAAGGAACAATGTCTAGTCACTTGTTGACAACCCACCCAAATTAACTAGTTATTAAGACAACCACCAAAAGAAGACAGTAATTGTTATAAATAGTTCCAACATGTTCCGTAAAAAAAGAAAAGAATACTTTTCCACTCTCTCATGCACTCTATCTATATGGATTTGGATTGTTGATTATGGTGATATTTGACAAGGCTCATGTGCCTTTCCTATTTGCTAGGATAATTGTCAAGAGGATTCTAAATTCCTGATCCTTGTCTAAAGTTCTCTGATACACATTAACGTCCAAGTTCATCTCGAAGAAAATCGGCAGAGCATCGAGAAGATTCTGCTTCTTAGATGTCTATTAATATATCCAATTCTCTCTGGTGTGACAATCAGTCTACCTCGAAGAACTACTAACATCTACTCAATTATCCTTCGACATGATCAATCTTATTAATTCTTTCTGTCATCCACGAGCCATTATTTTCTTTAATGCTTTTATTCTGAGCCATGAATTTGCTTTCCTCGATCGATCGATGTGGCATGCCCCGTGACCCTTGATCCTTAGATTTGTATTTTTTAAGGAACACATACCGGTGATACCTATATTAAACATCTATATTTAGAATTTTATGAATACACATGATTTTGTCATGGCTTGCATGACAAATTCATATGAAACTTGTATTTAATAAACCGAAAAAGTAACTCATGATAGGTTTAGGAACCCATAATAATTCATGTTATTGATATATATAAAGTCGTCAAGATTTGTCTTCTTAAGGGTTATACATCTCAGAGATTGCAAAATAGATTGATATAAAATTAATTAGGGAACTAGCTAGAAACTTTTATCAAGCTATATGAAGTCATTAGATCCTGCCCATTTCGTGTATAACTTGTATCCTAGGAACTAAAAAAAATAATTTATATATGGTTAGGGAGCTAAAAATATTTATAGTTAAGACATTTTTCAACTTCATATGAAACGTGCTTATAGTCCTTAAGAATGGGAAATGAATCAACTTACATCTGAAGACCTGAAAGGTAAGGATGCATATCAGGCGAGATGAGCTAGCCCATTCATGGTCTCAAGCTCAGCCTAGATTAATGGGCCTGGCCCAAGAGTGGCCCAGCCCATATTGAATCCAACAATTTTGGGGCAAGCTCAGCCCAATATATTTTGGGTATGTTCTAAAAAAGAACTCTCCATCCCCCACTACAATAACATTTATATTTCCAAGATGCAATAATTTACATACAATGCCTAATTAAAACGGTAATTCTTAAAATAGCTATCATCTTATATGAAAAAAAATTTCTGATGTTATATTTTTTCTATGTGCATATAAATATAAATGCCATAATGTACGTGCAATATTTATGACATAAGTATTGGGCTGGGCCTGTTTGGGCTATCACACTCATAAATGAATAGCAAGCTCAGCCGGTTTTTAGACCAGGTCTAAAATATGTGCCCTAACTTAGCCGACCCATAGAATACTGGCCCCAGCCCACTTCCAATGCAGGCTGGGTTAAGTGAGTTGCGGGCTGGCTGGGTTCGTACTACGTAGCACATCGGTTATTAATTCTTAATGTTTTACTTTGTGTTGTCCCAATAATTTCCCATTAACTTCAAGATTCAAAGCTCTGATCTCCGTATCTTCGTCTTCCTCCTCCTCGCTTCTCCTCCATCCACTTATTCTTGAATCGATGCCAATTTGAATCTAGAGAAAAGGTCGATTGTTCGGTTTTTTCTTTCATTATTTTGGTCCCTTTTTGCTTTTTAAACCAGTTGGTCTAGCATGAGCAATGTCCTTTAGAAGCTACGGATAAACCTTCAACATCTTGGAAGAACCCTCTTGTTAAGCATTCTTTAAAGTTGTATATTTAAAGCTACGATAAACAAAATCAACTTTTTTTTTAATATGTCCATTTTTAAAGTTGTATATTTTGTCTATATCGAATTGACGTAATGGATCAAAGGCTATAATAAATTTCCCTCGAGAAAGGCTGTAACAGGTATAGCCAGCCGTAGAAACTCAACAACTTGCATGGTATGCTATGAACATCAATATCCTCCCAAAAAAAAAAAAAAAAAGTTATGTTGGGCAAAGCTTTCAAAATAATCTCTATTGTACAAGCACTCAAACAGGGGCTTTGGTTTGCTCGTATCATTTCTACCTTAACTGTTTCGGATAGGCATTGTGATAGCTATCCTCAACTTTTTCATCTTACTCGATCGCCGCTAGTAGTTTTGTGGTTGCCTCTTCCCTTTAGGAGGCTCAAGATTAACTTTGTTGCTTCTATCTTTCCCAATAAAACTACCGCAAGTGATAAATATAAGGGATCATAATGCAAAATTACTTCAAGCAGCAGGATATTGTCCGTCTATAATTAAGTAATTTTGTCCCTATCCAATGGAAGATGTCTTGTTGGGGAAGGTAATAATCTCTTTACATACAATCGATATATCGATTTGGGACTAAACAAATCTCCAACCTTATACCCATGATATAACCTCTCAGTCATGGAATAAGACTACGGGGGCCCTTATCTGATGCGCCAATGTTGTGATCATGGCTAGCTCATGGTCATGTGCATCCTAAAAGATATCTTGAAGAAAATACGATGCACTGGTTTCTGCATAAGGTATTATCCATCTATAGCTAAGTAATTTTGTCCTCACCTGATAGAGGACATCTCGTTGAGGGGAGATAATGATCTCCTTATATAAATTAGAGTTCTCCTTGACTCATAATCTATGTGAGACTAAAGAAGTCCCTAACCCTATACCTACAATATAAGCTTTTATTATTTATGTCTATTTCTTTTGTTGAATTAATCATTGCTTAAGACTTAAAATTGCAATATTTGGTTTTCATGTATCTTATATTATGAGATCAGAGCGAATTTCTAGTAACTCTCATAAAAATTAAGACAAGCGCAAGGCCTAAAAGCACTATCCCGTATTATGATCAGCTCATTTTTATACTGTATATATTTTATACTAAATATAAATTCAAATCTAAAAGGTACTTGTACTAAGTACAGTAAAAGTTCAAAAATTTTAACTTATTCACTGAGTTTAATAATAATAATAATATTTTTTTGGGGATTGTTGATCGGACATTAAAAAAATAAAAAACCTCCCCTCGCATGCAACGCACGCGATCCACAAGCACGCTGCATGCAGGTCCGCACATTTTTGCATGTTTTACATTATTTTACTATTTTTTATTATTTTTATTAATTACAAAATTTAATTTTTAAATGGTCATTTTTTAATTTAATGCCATAGCGGCTAGTTTGAAGATTTTTTTGAAATTTTTTCTAGAATTTTGAGCCTATAAATAGACCTCTACCCGAGCCCTATAAGATATCCAAGAATCTTAAGCTCTCCCTCTCTTACATTCCTCTCTTCCAAAAATTTTAAAAATTCTTTCTCTCTTCTACTTTTTTTCTACTTTGAAAATTTAGTTTAAAAATAAAATGATCGGCATTCGTTCGAGATCGTACCATTTATATGTATTGAAGTATTGGCTTTCGTGTTATATCTTGAAGGAGAGTGTGTACCCCAATTATTCTTCGTACGAGAATGGAGCCAAATCTTCTTTAGAACAGTGATTTTATCTATCTCCTAAACTAGACTTCCTAAGCTTATTCTGCTGCATTTAAAATTATTATATCACACTAATTATTCTATCACATATACACCATCACAAAAAAATTATTTTTAAATATTTTTAAATTATATATATATTTTTTTTTTGTATATGATAAGCAACAGTATGTCTCAGGGAATATATGTAAGAGTTCTTGCAACTTCTTGAACAATTAAACAGAGGCTGTTGAAGTACATTCACTCGAGTTAGTAATTAGATGTCCACTTATCTTGGACAATCTTAGTTACATAAATTTATGCATTTGTCTCTTCGGGAGTGGCATATTTCTTTACCCTTTTTCTTATCATCTGTTTCTGGCTCAACTTAATATGCTTTATTTCTTTACAATGTTTCTATATCAAATTAGACCTTTATCTACTATCACGCTTCGAATTCGGCACTTGATTCGGCCACATGATCGGTTATACGAGCCCTACAATACATCCTAGAGATCGTGCAACCAAATGATTGGTCATACAAGCCTTATAATACATCCTAGAGATCATGCAAGATCTAAAAATCTACTACAACTTCAACTTCCACTAATACTATAAATCATAATTAATAAGAGAATACTTAATAATATAACTCATATAATTACAAAGCTGGTTATTCTTCAACCATCTAATCAGTATTAATAATTCTCTATCTATACATCATTTCACCACGAATTCAGACCACTGCTAAGTTTGAATATTCTGCACAACTTTGAGAAAGAAGAAAAGTAGGGGTGTGAGTTTTATAGCCCAGTAAAGATTTCATACAATCATACCAATAATAATATGGTTTGAAAATAGTAAGAAAACAATAATAGAATATGGAATCATAAAACATCATGTCATGTAACCAAAGCAATCCAACCATCACATTTGATAAAAGCATGTCATGTTTTTATATTTCACTTTAGTCATCCATCTTCTTTAAGGTTTTGGACTAATCACGATCATTCTTAAGCCCATGACTGACAATCTTAGTGTCATATTTCAGTCTGTGATTGGCAAGCTCATTGTCACGCTTCAGTCTATGATGGGCAATCACATTGTCACACTTTAACTTGTGACTGGTAATCTCATTATCATATTTTAGCTTGTAATTGGCAATCTCATTATCACACTTTAGCCTGTGACTGACAATCTTAGTAACCATGGTCATGTCCATGGCATGGCTAGTCCAAATACCCTTTTTGTTCTTGATTATCACATTATTAAATCTCAAATATATTTTCAAATCACGTTCTTTCAATTTTTTTAATAATCGGTATCATAATCCAAATTATCCAAAATAATCATGCATGATATGATAATATCATATGAAAAATAGTAATACGGGCAATTACAAATATCCATCATGCGAACTTGAAATATATATAATGTATAAACAATTATGGATACCAATGCTCATATTCAAGGATTATGCAATGTAAAATATATTTATAAATCAGTAATTATATACAAAAATCTTTACCTTTATTGGGATAAATTTAACATGCCCGATATCAGTCTGCACCGAATCATTGACCTAGGTTCTACAAAACTCGCTCAATACCCTCTTATCTAGAAAATCATCCTTCTATAATAATAATAATTTTATTTTTAATATGAATAATTTTATGGCGTAACAATTATAAACTTAGAACCTTCTATCCGGATTCTATCCGCGATATATCTGCTAATACTACAACTTCATAATTTTTTTTAAAAAAATTTAGATCTCTATTTTTCAATATTTATTTATTTAACTTGCTCATTTTCTCTCTCTTTCTTTTTCCTTCTCTTCTCTCTCCTCTCTCTCTTCTTTCTCTCTCCTTTTTTCTTTTTCTCTCTTTTTTACTCTTTTCTTTTCTTCTCTCTTCTTCTTTTCTTTTCTTCTTCTTCTCTCCTCTTCTTCCGCTCAATCTAACAGGGAACTCATGCTCCTATTTCTTTCCCCCAATACTGGGAGGTTTCTAGCCTAGAGGAGGGTGGCCGGAGCTGCGTTCCACGATGGTGCAGCCTCCGGTCCAGACTCCGGCATTTAACGATGACAGCGGCATCAAAGAATTAAGGTAGAAGTTTTCTTTATCTTTTTTTTTCACGGATTAACCTCACCATTTGGCCTAAATCCCTGGTAGTGAGAATTCATGGAAAGAAGAGGATGCCTTCTTATAGCCAGAAAAACTTGATTCTGATTCAATTTATAGTTTTTCTCGAAGAAGAAGAAGGAGGAGGAAAAGAATCCTCGATGATGGGAGTCTTCTTTTCAATTTTTTTTTTTTAAATTTTTGGACCGGGTATTACATCTACAACATGTTATGCTTGGGATTTTGGATTATACCGAGAGTTTCGTATTAAGGTCTCAGCAACTGTTCAACAACATTCTATATGACGGCAACTATCAACCACTCCATGCTGTTGGAGGAATCTTGGCTCTTTCTAAATCAGGAATTTAGGATGGTTTAACTATTTTATATGTTTTTTTGCTCGAATTTTTTTAAATAATATTATTTTAATTATTATTTATCAAAATAGGTGTTGAGAAATATATTTACTGAAATAGGTGTTTAGTGGCCACATGGCAAGGACCTAGGATGCGTGGCATTCAGCATTGAACGCATGGCGCTTGGCTGGACGCGTGGGCATTGAAATCGTGTTTAGGAGAGACGATTTCAGAGTGAAATCGTGTCTGGCAGATATGATTTCAGAGTGAAATCCTGTCTGGCATATGTGATTTCACTGAGAAATTGCATTTCTCAAATGCAATTTCTTAGCCGAGGTCTTTATACTTTGGGTTGGGTTTTTTTTCTGTCTTGGTCTTGAGATTCCCTTCCTGGCCCCATCTTTCCCGATTCTCTTGCGCCCCTATCCCACTCCCGGCCCCATCTTCCTGAGTCTTGCTTTCCTCTATCCCACTCCGGTCTCTTCTTTTCGGCTCTTATCTCGGTGCTTCCATATCGAGTCGAAGTGTACTCCGGTCCGGTCCAAATTGATATCCAGCTCGAGTGCAGTCCGGTCTTACTTGATTTGGTCAAAAAAATTGTTCTTTTCCCATCTAGTTAGTGCAGGTATATTTCTTGGTATTTTGCTTGGTTATATTATAAACAAAATTATTATTATAGTTGATTACTTGTTAAAATTTAATTTTGTATTTGTTAATTTATTTTATAAAATTTAATATTCCGGTGTCATGGTCTTTTAATTTTTGTAGCATTGAAAATTTATGTTGTTGTTTGATATTTGCATTTTTTGGTTAAAATATTTATGTTGCTTATGTTATGATTTAATATTTAAAAAAATGATATCTGTTGCCGCCTGGATCATCATGGCTCGTAGCTCCTATGTGGCGTCGGGGTGCACCTTCTTCACCTGGTGTCCGACACGTGTGCGCGGTCCTGCAAAAGAAAGGAGATCCGGGCTGGGAATTCCGGTGAGGGCACTCCGACGATCAAGTCAGTGGGACGATCTAGGAGAATAGATTTTTTGAGGTGGATCCCGAGCTAGTCACCACTCTTAGAGGTTTAGAAAGAAAAGAATAGAGTGAGAATTTTGGTGGAGGAAGAGAGCTCGAGCAATGGCGACTGTATCCGTTAGGACTGTTCCGATGAGTTCTTCAGTAGCCTCAGAGCGCTCTTTCTTGCTACTCATTCCTCTACCTCTTCTTACTTACCTCCTTCGAAGGCCCTCTCTCTTTCTTATAGATAGAAGGCACTGCCCGTTACCAGTCTCAGGTCCGCCCTCTCCCTCCTCCCATCCCTCGGGGATGCTGTGAGGTCAATGATGGGCGATCTTTGGGGATTGCGCCCGAGCCCCTTTTTCCTTCATGGCCGGAAGTTATATCGTGAGCTCTAACACCCTGGTAGGACGTCTTGTTTGGGAAAACTTGGCAGAGCCACGATCCAGGGGTAGACGCTCTAGGACTCGAGCCCTCTAGTGCAACCTTCTTCTTCAAGGTGGTGTAGACAGTCGGTGGAGGGGTGCGGTGTCTCGAGCAGCGCATCCTTCCCCAGCTGGTATAAATGGCAGCCTGAAGGGACTTAGGTATCCTGGCAAGATGGCTCCCCGTAGGTCGGCACGCTCTCCCTTCATAGGCTTTGGGTGGCGTGCCGCTTCCTGCCTGGTGTACCAGCTTCGTGGCCAACCTTGGCCATGGGTCAACCTTGAGCCGAGCACCCTTCTTGGCCAAAGAGCGCGTGGCTCGAGGGAGCTTGACTTCGACCGGGGACTCGACCCTGAGGGAGTCATCCTGGCAAAAGGGCTCAATGCTCGAGGAGGGGGAGCTCGACTTCAACCGGGGGCTCGACCTTGAGGGAGCCACCCCGACGGAAGGGCTCGAAGCTTGAGGAGCGGGAGCTCGACTTCGGCCGGGGGCTCGATCTTGAGGGTGCCACCCTGATGGAAGGGCTTGCGGCTCAAGGAGCAGGAGCTCGACTTCGACCGCGGGCTTGACCCTAAGGGAGCCACCCCGATGGAAGGGCTTGCAGCTCGAGGAGCGCGAGCTTGACTTCGACTAGGGGCTCGACCCTGAGGGAGCCACCCTGACGGAAGGGCTCATAGCTTAAGGAGCGGGAGCTCGACTTCGACCGGGGGATCGACCCTGAGGGAGCCATCCTGGTGGAAGGGCTCAAGGCTTGAGGAGCGGGAGCTCGACTTCGACCGGGGGCTTGACCCTGAGGGAGCCACCCTAGCGGAAGGGCTCAAGGCTTGAGGAACGGGAGCTCGACTTCGGTCGGGGGCTCAACCTTGAGGGAGTCACCCTAGCGGAAGGGCTCAAGGCTCGAGGAGTAGGAGCTCGACTTCGACTGGGGGCTCAATCCCGAGGGAGCCACCCCGACGAAAGGGCTTAAGGCTCGAGGAGCGGGAGCTTGACTTCGACCAGAGGCTCAACCCTGAGGGAGCCACCCCAATGGAAGGGCTCAAAGCTCGAGGAGTGAAGCTGGCATGGAGATCCTTGCCAACTCGACTTCCACCTGGGTTTGAGGAGGACTCCACGTCAGCGATCTTGCCACATCAATATCGTTTAAAGATAAATTAATATTATAATTATAAAAAAAATGTGATATAGTATTAAGATTTGAAGAATGACTAGGTTAATAAATGTTTGTAATAAAGAAAATTAGAAAAGATACCTTATATTCTTCATTTTAGGAATACAAAATAATTTTAATTTTAAAATATAGATGAAATTATTAAGATAAAAAATATAATAAATAAATTTAAAGGTGTATTCAATTATTAAAATTATTGTATTATAAATTAATGATTCAAATTATTTCATAATTGTAGAATTTATATAATTAATTAATTAGTTATAAATGAGTATTTAATGATATGAAAGTAATATATTAATATAGATATAACTAATTAATTTAGGTATATAATTAATTGATTTGTTTAATATAAATAAATTATGATGTTAATAGTAAATATTTAAAAAATATAAATATGTATAGTAGGTAAATTAATAATTAATTAAAAATAAGTTTGTTCAGCTTTATAAATAATTTATTAATTTATCAGTAAAGTTATTAACATACATGCTGTATTAAATATATTATTAAAAAAATTAAGATGAATAATAGTATACTAAAATTTATTTTATAAATAAAAAATATTACAAATATGATATAATTTATTTGATTTAAATAAATTATGGTACGAATACTAAATACTTATAACATATAAATAGTTATAGGTTGTAAATAATTATTTAATTAAATATGAATACATGGTGGTATAAAATTAATATATTAAATTATAAATAAAGTTAGTAATGTATATGCTACGTTAAACTAACTTATAAATTAATGTATTATTTAAAAACATTAATTATCTGATAAAATATACTGTATAAATAGAAGATGTTGGTAATTTTAAATATATTTTACTTTAAATAATAATTAATTAATTTTTTTAAATATTTAAAACATATAAAAAATTAAATAATAAAAAATTGTATGTATGATACATAAATCAAATATTAAATTATGAATGAAATTGTTAACTTTTATACTACATTAATTATATTATATATTTATTTATTAAAGATAAGTTATCATAGTATTAAAAAAATTATTTAATCAAAAATATTAGAAATATGTAGGTTGTGTGTTTGTAATTTTATTTTTTTAATTTTTAGATGTTTTGTATGCATATTTATAGTGTTTAATATGTTGAAATGATTGGTATCGATGAAATTATGTTTTAGAAATAACTTCTTAGATTAATTATCCAATTTTCTATATATATTTCAATAAAATTTGTATTGCATTGAACCGTAGACATGTCAATTAATTAATATGCATATTTTGTAGTATCCGTATGCTATTATTAATTTTGTATGGATCTTAGAATATGCATATTAATCAATTGATTGTCCAATTTGGATAGTTTGAGAATTACAATTAATTTTGCAGATCACTTTACAGTAAACAAATAATATGTAATACAGATCGAATACAATTTTGAGTAGTATTTTTCTTTAGTTCTCTATGTACATAATTATTTGTATGTGGAGACTAAGAAGAATGCTGTCAAAATTTCATTCGGTCTCCATTGCATATCATTTGCTTACTGTAAAATGATCTATAAAATTAATGCAATTCCTGAATGGTATAGAACCTATATTTATCTAGTAGTTGGTAATAAGATATATTTTTTATTTTAGTAATTAAAAATTTCATACGTAGATATTAATTTAAAAATATATTGTAATCTATATTTATGTACTTAATAGAATAATTGCTTTCCTAATTTTAATGGTGGATTATTACTTTTGTTTAATTTTTTTTGTTAGTGATGTCATTAGAAATATTGTGAAAATAATGTCTAAATATATTTTGTTTATTAAACATGTAGGGTAAAATGGATGAAACAATCACAGCTTTATATTATATTAATGGTTTTATCATTAACAGGAAATATGGTATTCAGTACAATTAGGGACCGAAAAAGATAATTAGAATTAAAAATAGTATGACATTCGAAGAATTAGAGAACAACATATGCAGAGTCTTCCATATAGATAGCACTGCAAAGAAAATATTAATTATTTATAAATATCCATGAGTTGTCCAACCGATATTTATAAAGTATGAACTTGTTCCACTAACTGATGATGAAGACATGGAGATAATATTTTTAACTATCAGTTCTCATCCATGTATATCGGATACAGAGTTATACATAGATATCTAAACCGTTGAAGCTCCTGAACCTATTTATGAATAGGATGATTATGAAGTAGTTGTTCAAAATATAGCAACAACTCATGTAAGTGAACAGGTTATTTCATACTATAGTCCGAACATCATAGATAATGTTGTGAAAAATATTGGTTCAAGATTTACACAAAACCCATTATATATGTACGATGGATAGTACTATACTAGAAAGTAATATTAGAGAAGTACCGGTATACGTAGCTACTGATGATATTGTGCATGTAGATAATCAACTTTTTCATGAAAATGATGATAAAAATGAAGATGATGTAGCTAACGAAGTTAATGGAGCTGAGACGTCTAAACCTATACGAAGTCCACAGGACATCACTATGTCAAATTATTCTGCATTTGAAGCTCCATTTGGAACATTTACTCAGGTTGATTGGAATGCTATTAATGTGTCTATGTATTTTATATTTGAAGAACAATATGTTATATGGCAAAGAGATGAGAAATTATGTAAAGAACCTTGCTTTATAGATAAGGCAGAATTATAGATTGCAGTAAAGCAGTATTATATTGAAAGACATTACAAATTTATGATTATTGAGTCAAATCCAAATCTATAGCTTGTAAAATATAAGAACAGAGAGTCGGGATGACAGTGGATAGTGAGAGCTATTAAACATCATGATTATTTTGAGATCTCATGATATACTGGTCCCCATACATGCATATTCACAATGATATTTTAGGATCATTATGGACTGGACTCTACATTAATTGCAAATGAAATACGAGACCTAGTGAACAAAATTTCTACAATTGTAATTGTTGAACTTGGTATAGTGATAAAGAACAAATACAACTATATGCCAGGTTATAAGAAATTATGGGATGCAAAGTAGAAGGCGATAGCCATGTTGTTCGGGAATTAGGATATGTCATATCAATTGTTATTGAAATGGTTACATGCTGTAGAAGAATTCAATCCCGGCTTTTGGATGAAATTCATCAGTACTCCAACTGGTATTCCATCTTATGCTCAATTTGATCATGTTTTCTGGGCCTTTGCACCCTCTATTGAAGGGTTTAAATACTGTCGAGCGGTTATAAGTATTGATGCTACTTTCATGTATGAAAAGTTTAAGAAGAAGTTGATGATTGTAACTGTTGTAGATGGAAATAATTAGATATTTTTACTTGCATTTGGTATTATTGATGAAGAGTCAGCTGATACATGGGGTTGGTTCTTTGCTTGCATTAAAAATTTTGTTACATCACTCAGGAAATTTGTTTAATTTCTGATCGACATGCTGGTATAGTTACTGCAGTGCAAAATGTGCATCTGGGTTGGCAGCCACCGAATGCTTATCATGTTTATTGCTTGCATCATGTGACAAGTAATTTTAATTCAAGATTTCTTAATCCAAAATTAAGGGATGTCGTGAAAAAATTTGGAATGCAAACATAACCTTAAAATTCTAGAAATATATGAGGAACATTAAAAAAATGAATCCAAAAGCTGTTCAGTGGCTGAATGATATCCCTTTAGAGAAATGGACACGTTTACATGATGACAGACGATTATATGGGATGATGATAACAAATATATCCGAGAGTTTCAATGGAGTTTTAAAAATGCTCAATTTCTGTCAATAATAGCATTGGTACAGTTGACTTTCTTTCGTCTTGTTTCATACTTTGAAGGTCGACGTGTCCAAGCAATTGAGACAATGGACAGAAATGAAAGGTTTACTCCTTTTGTTATAGGACATGTCATCTCCAAGCAAGCCAAAGCTATATTGCATACCATTACAAGGTTCGATAGAGCTAGTGGCTTGTTTCAAGTTCAAACTGCTAGACATGGTCCAAACATGAACAAGGACAATAATACATAGGTAACTGTATCTCTTTCTATTAAATAAAAAATATTATATATTATATTATGTATATGTTGATTTATGGTTTTTGAAGTTGTAGGTCGTGTATCTTTTATAGCAATATGTACGTGTTAAAATGACAGTGTTATCATTTATCTTGCTCTCACATCATGGCTACTTGTGTATATGTTGCTATTGATTTTTATAGATATATTGATCGATGTTATACTTTACATGACTATCATCAAACTTATGCACCATAATTTTAAATAATTCCGTACCAAGAATATTGGTCCCAACAAAGTGGAGATTGTATCATTATACTTGATAAAAATAGATTACGACAGAAAGGTAAGCCACGTTCCATAAGGATTAGGAATGATATGGATATTAGAGAAGCTAGCAACAAATATAGGTGTACAATCTATAAGGAGAAAGGGCATGATAGATGGTCATGTCCAAGACTTTTACAAGCATATTAGTTACATTATAGAAGTCACATTTCATAGGTATTTTAAGGTACATCAGTTAATTCTCTTATTTAAGTGATGTTTATTTATTAATTATTACAACAACTATACTGAGATTTTTAGGTTGCTCAAATTTTATTGATGTATCAGGATAGGAGTTGGTTGCCGCTTCGAGAGTGCTATCAAATGTTAATGGTTGATGTCATTACTTTGTATTATGATTGATGGACTATAGTTCTATTGTATGGTTTGTGATGTATTGTTGTTCTTATCTTTACGTGTATTACTATTTTCACATGACTTTGTATTATGTTTGATCATTTAATGTATTTTAATTAACTTTTTAAGAAATAAGTGGTTTGTTAAGTGGAGTTTATGCTTACTTAATTGATTTCCTTTAAGTTATTATATATCATAGTTTTGGATCCCGGTCCTTCAGATCGTAGCATACTTTATGATCAAGATTCACATAGATCATGCTTAGTATGGGATGGGCAGGATACTGGTATTTTGCACTATCGACACCGAGAGTTGGTTATGTGTATATCGATATCGCTCGATAGGTGCATATTGCCTCTTTTGATGTAGTCTGGATTTTACGATCTTGCTCGTGTGGGATTTATTAAATTAGACTAGCATTTGATTACCACTCTTGTCGAGCGCTGGTATCTAGAGATACATACATTTCATTTTCCACAGTGAGGTGCACCATCACCCTTCAAGATATTGCTATTAAGCTAAGCTTGCTAGTTGATGGTCTACTAGTAACAAATACTACACAGGAGACTCTAGACAGCTTTGTCAGGATTTATTAGGGGTTATCCCATCATAGGATAGACTCCAAGGATCACGATTAAGCCTGGTTTGGCTAGTTGAGTAGTTTCATGAGTTAGCTTTTGATGCCGACGAGATAGCCATATAGCACTATGCTCAAGCTTATATTTTGCAGCTGATGGATGGATGTTTATTCATGGATAAATCTGGAAGCCTGATACATCTCATATTTCTACCCCTACTAGTTAACTTAGAGACTGCTAGATACTATAGTTGGGACAGTGCAGGGCTCGCATGGTTGTATAGAGAGATGTGTAGGACGAGCAGGAGAGATGCTACTGATATAGCTAGTCCTTTGTTACCGCTACAATTGTGGGCATGGGA
This sequence comes from Areca catechu, assembly GCA_021397845.1. NCBI lineage: Eukaryota > Viridiplantae > Streptophyta > Magnoliopsida > Arecales > Arecaceae > Areca > Areca catechu. Next base: position 182,160,421 of record CM038050.1, read on the forward strand.
TAGATTTTCAATCCTTGCACCCCGTAGATTACTACGACAGTCTTCAAATTTTATAATCGATTTTGATGATGGTGGAGCTGGTTTACCACATGATCCATTAAGGATGCAATAAGTTTTGTACTTATATCATACTTTATGACTAACAATATTTACTGAGTTATTTAACTAATTTAATTTATTTATTTTATAGATGGAGAGACATTTTTTCTTTGACAGAGATACCTACATATGTGGTCTCTTCATATCGATACTTACTAGATCACTTGAGAATATAGCAGGTGACAACTATAGTTTATTTTTTTTAACGACTGATGATTGTTATATTTTATTGTTTAATGAATTATGCTTCATATTCTTCATAAACAGGTGATATGGTAGCCATATACTGTCAATATCTTGTACAGCTACCAGATTACTACCTGCATGGTCAAGATATCTGGTGTACTCGAGTGTTACTAATATGTTTTCATATAGTAGAGTGATACTTTATTGATAGTGTGATACGCCAGTTCAGGATTCAACATATCATACCAAAGTTGTGTCATATAGATTATGCATTATTCCGTATTGATCTCAGGGAACGATTCGAGTAGGACTGGTCAGTCACTCATCAGCATTATATTTAGTTATAGATGAGCCCACATGATTATATTATAGATGGTGCTCCAGTTGATGGTATCATTGATTATCACGATCACTATATGCAGTGATACCGCAGCATTCTTAACATTTCATCAGTCGTGATGGTATGATATATGATTACCTGGTAAGAAATTTTATGTTCGCTATTTAATAATCTTAATGTATACTTATTTTATTTCTTCAAACTTATTAATTGATTAGAGCAGTGGCATCACGATGATACATGATCTTGCTTAGTCAGGTTCCATATCGATGGCCTCGCAGACTATATAGGATATGTCATTCTATCCTTCATACTGTCGGCGAGCATGCACATATCCCGTTAGGTGCATTTGCTCAAGAGGTCAATAGAGAGGATGAGACTCCTTTGTCTTTCCCATATGCATTTTCATCGAGAGCACTTTCTCCAGCTCAACATAGACGGGTACTCGACAATATAATACCTCTTCATATCCGATTCCCGAGTTCACATCATACATGCTCGCACTCAGTTACCTTCATAATGATGTGAGACAGTTCATATCTACTGAGGATGCGGCTGCATATTTTGATTATACTGCTGCACCGCACTACATGATGCATTACGATTATTCAGGACATGAAGGATACTACTATGGCAAGGGATCGTCGCATCAGGTATCCGCACAACAGGCGTACATTAATGTAGAACATATGATGGAGCATTAGGGACCAAATGAAGTTGAGCCAATGCCTCGTTGAAAGTAGCCTGCACACATGCAGGAGAAAATGGCCACCTTGTGAAACTTAGGATCTTTATTTTTTTTATTTATGTATTTCATTTATAAAATTTTATTCTAAATTATTGTATTTATTATTAACAACTTGAATGATAATTATTTCAAGATTTTCATCGTTGACATGTGATTTGTTATTTAATATATATTTTAGAAAATAAAATAAAAATGTTGCAATAAAATATTTAAATCCATTAATTCTGATTTGTTAAGTTTAGAATACATTTTTAAAATTAAGCATACAAAAAATATTTACAAAACTTATAATCTATATTTTCAAAGATAAATGTACCTTAAATATATACTAAATTTTTAATAATTAAATCAAAATCAGATAATATATTTCAATATGATACGGTGGGAGGCTGACGTGTGACCCCTATCAGATGCCATGTCAGAAAAGCTATCACGGTGGACACTCTGTCCCGGATTCCTTTGCCCGAGCCGAGCCCCCCTGATCCGTCGAAGCCAAGCTCCGTCCTCCGCCAGGTCGGCACCTGCAAGCTCGGGTTGCCTAGGCCGGAGCCGAGCGACCTCCCTCACCAGAGCGAGCCCATTTGAGGTCGAGCCCTCTGGGCAGGGGTCGCGTACCGCCCTCCTCCACCAGATAGAACCCCTCCAAGGTCGGGCCCCCCAGGTCAGGGTCGAGCTCGGCCCTCCTCCACCAGGTCGACACCCGTAAGCTCGGGTCGCTTAGGCCGAAGCCAAGCAACCTCCCTCACCAGAATGAGCCCCTTCAAGGCCGAGCCCCCCCCGGGTCGGGGTCGAGCTCGGCCATCCTCCGCCGGGTCGAGCCCCTCCAAGGTCGAGCCCCTAGGGCCGGAGCCAAGTTCTAGCTTCCCAGTTCGGCAACCACCTCGGACAATGCCACCGACCACCAAAGGAGCGAAGCCACCTCCCCAGGGCGCCAGCGGGCTACCCGACGACTATGAAGAAGCACTCATCAAATCATAATAACTGCTTGCGGAAGCCTCTTATACCCGAGGAGGGAGAAGTTCACCCCAATTAAGACACTACTAGGCTTCCCGGAATGGGGCGACCGGAAGGAATGTCAGAATGCACAACGGTTTCCTCATCCCCAACCAGGAAAAACATTCCGTCCATGGCATGGAACGCCACCACACGCTCCTGGCGGTACGAATCAGAAGAGACGTCCCGTCCGTAGCACGGAACGCCACCGCACGTGCCTGATAGCACAGGGGAGATCTCGAGGTAGGCGTTCAACGATCGCCCAAACTTAAAAGAACTTTCGACATGCTCGGAAGAAAGAAGGTAACAAAAAACTAAACAGGAAAGATCCAAGAGCGGAAGGTGAGGACACACGGAAGGACCCGGCCACCTCGGTCGTCACCTTTTCTGGCGCATTTGCACCCACTCCACGCATCATTTTTCACTCCTCCTAGCGTGGAGTCCACCAGAGGGGCTCGACCAGGAGGATCTGTTCTCCTGGATCGTCACTGACTTGAGCGTCGGAGTGCCCCCGCCGGAATCCCCAACCTGGGTCACTAACCCCTGTTTTACAAGTTTCGACAAGCGGGACGACACTGCGGAAACGAAGAGCCATCCAATGCCGACAGCAGCTACGGGACACGACGATCCTGGCAGCAACACAATATATTAATATTTTATATTTTAATAATTTTTAATTAAATTAGTTAATATTAATATATTTTTAAATACTTTCTATTCAATATATTACTTAATATTAATCAACTATGATAAATATTCTATAATTTATATATATTTAATATAAATATTTTTTACAATTACTTAAAGAGATAGAAGAGGATGAAAAAAATTCTTTACATTAATTATTTATTATAATTTTTATAAAATAAATTATCTACACTTTAATTGATATTATATTATAATATACTGTAATAATCTATATTACATTATGTACAAATAATGTCATTTAATAATTAATTTATTAAATTCATAATGTTAAATAAATATTATTTAATTTTTACTTTTTTCTATAAATATAATATATAAAATATTTAAATATATTAATTTTGATTTTTTATATTATGTTAATTTTTAATTATTTATAAAATATATATTAAATCTTAAATGTGAGTTAAAAAAATTTGCAGCAATGTAATAATATATATTACATTGTTTGCAAATGATGTAATTTATTTATTACATTGTTTATAAAATATTTATAACATTAATTTGTCAAATTCGTAATGAAAAATGATTTTCATATAATAATTACTTTATCATTCCTATCATTAAATTTATTTAAGTTTATTAATTCAAATTTTTTATGTTTAGAATACATATTTTAAATTAACCATACAACATATATTTACAAAATTTGTAATCTATATTTTGTAAGAAAATTTAACTTTAAATCTATATACTCAGTTTTCGATAATAATTTAATAATTATTGAATAATATATTTAAATAAAGTAAATAATGCCAAGACAGTCGATGCATGTGTCTGGTGTTGAAGCATAGCATGATAGACAAGACATGCATTCCGTGCACAAGGGACACACATTGAGGCCCTGAGCGCGTGTGGGCAATGGCCATAGCAAGACTGGCCATGGGGCACGAGCGATAGCGAGGCATGGCATGTTCAAGCACGAGACGTCGGCCGTGTGGGCACAGGGCAAGGCACGGTCTACCAAAGGGTGACGGACGCAAGTTGGCATGGAGCATGGCATGGCCGACCACTTATTATGCCACAGCATGGCATGGGCTCGCGAGGGGGCGGAGGCATATCACAGCCGGGTGATAGGCATAGCACGTGAAGATGCGGGGCGTGCCCGGACTCGGAACGTTATAACATTAATATAAAAATATATATTAAATTATTTCAAAATAATGTAATTAATTAATAAACTTAAAATTTTAATATAAAATAATTTTCATATAATAATTATTTTAATATAATATCTAAAAATTTAAATTATGTTTATTTTTAATTATTAATTATAAAATATTTTAAATTCTAATAATTTTATAAAAAATGAAATTTCAGGATTGAAATCGTGGGCGGCACCCGCGATTTCTTGAAATCACGGGTACCATGTTTACATGGCCTCCACATAAGCGCTGGCACCTATTTTGATAAATAAAAACTTAATTATCTTATTTTTATAAATATATATTAAAATTGTATTATTTAAAAAAAAATTCTTTTTTGCTGCATCCCATGGCTGCTGGTTCTTCTTACATTTCAATACTTCGTAGCTTCAAACAATGCAAAGTTTATACATATATTATATATATATATATATATATATAAGGATCTTATAAGTTTTACTTCCATATAAAATAATTAAAGAAAAGTAGATGGTTTGGTACAGATGATTGGAGCAACAAGTCATTACACGAGTTTTTGTGTTGAATTGAGTTCCTATATACATATATATAAATACGGCATATACTATATGGTATAAGATATATATTATAAGTTATGACATGATATATGCTATACAACATAAATTATATGGCATATGATATGTTTGTATAAATTTTATGATATACAGTATATGATATAGTTATACAATATAGGACATATACTGTACAATATACACTATATGGTATAAGTTATATGGGATTCAATATAAATTATACAATATACAATATTCGGTATAAATTATACTATATACGATATATAGTATAAATTATATGGTATATAATATTCGGTATAAGTTATACCATATAAGTTATATTGTATAAGTTATACGATATACGGTATAGATTATATGATATACAATATAAATTATACATTATATGATATACAATATATGATATATGTTACGTATTGTATTATGTATTATATATTATTTATATATGTTATACGTATGCATATAACCTGCGAGCGCGTGTAAAAGCTTTCTCATGATTAAATTCAAATTATCCTTATATATATTTCACTTCATTCCGTTAATGAAGATAGGTTAAGTTTTGCTCTTTATTTTTATTAAAAGAAAGTCATAGCTGATGAGTAAGCTGACAGATGGTGCATAACTTTCCAAGATAAAAGAATATGCGTAGAATGATTTCTTTTACGACTTGTCATTGGTGTTTGGCTGTTAAGTCCAGGTCATGCAAGGTTTATGATGAGTAGGATCTGGATTATGATGATTGCACATAGTGATGCTCCTGTTTTAATTTACAGGCTTCTGTATCAGATCAAGACCTCTGGCCTAAAACCAACTTCTTTGAAACATTTTCTCATAGTTTTATCATCCAATTTTATTTGATTAGTGATGTCCTGCGTTTGTAAGTTTCAATTATAACGGTCAGTTCATACCAGGGTTGTGTGAGATAATGCATGAGCTATTTCCAGAAGATTAGTCAATCTTCTTTCAAGAACGAGAGAGCCAGTATATCCTATAAATTATAAATTTCTTATAGAAACATGACATACGAAAGCATCTTAGAGAGATCATATAAACAAAGAATTGACAATGATCGGCAACAAAAGCACCAAAAAAATAAATGAATAAATCATGCAGTAAATAATCAACCGACTTCATTTCTTGACTCGATAAAATTATAATCTTTGAATGGTAAGTAACACCAAACATAAAGAACGTCATGATTATTTGGCAAATGAGAACTATGAATGGTCCAAAAATATTCGAGGTTATCTAAAGAATATGTCAACGCGACAGGACAATGTGAATTTGTAACGTTGCTTTGGGATTTGGGAATTCCCACCTACTAGTTTGAATATTGTTCTAGAATCCGGATCCATCTTTCCCGACTGCGTATCCTTTGTTCCTGCCCTCGGCCCCGCGATTCCTGGGCCAGCGACCAAACGTATAATTGCCGAATGGATCTCTTTCAAAGTTGTCAGCTGTCACCTTTTTTTTTTTTCTAAGAGTCTTATAGTGACCAAAATTAACTTAGCGAAGAAGGTACACCTACATTTGGTTAAGAGAAACCGTTCTTGAGGTTTTCTATTACAATATGTGCATCTACAAAGACATAGATAATGATAGTTATTTACCATTATTTGATTATAAATTTATAACAACTATTACGTAGTTTAGCATGATCGAGGGAGGAGAGAGGAAATTATTAAATGGACCAAATCCAATAAAGCAATCCAATAATCACTTGCCATATCAACCCCTTCTTGTACATAAATTATTCAAGATCAAAATAGGAGATGAAAACTCATATTGTAATCCATTGTACATGCTGATGCGAGATCCCCTATGGTGCTCCGATGATGCTCGATGGTTCATGTAAGAATCTCCAATAAGGTGCAACTCCACTTTTAGCATCCCCTGGCACAGCTTGTAAGAGAGTCCCGCTTGATCGATGATTTTCGGCAAAAACCCTCCAACACTCAAATTAATAAAGTATTTGGACAATAGTGAAGCTAAGAAGAGCTTTTTATAAGTATGAGCATTTTCAGGGTAAAACATGTATATCTTTAGAAATTCTCCCTCTATCTATTTATAATGCTTAGAGGTAACCGCTTTCTATTTAGGAATAATCTTTTTTGATTGAACATAATCTTTTCTGATTGAGAGCAACTATTTTTTGATTAGAAGCAACCTTTTTCGATTTAGATAACATTTTCTGATCAAGAGTAACATCTTTTAGATAGAATAACGAATTCTGATTAGAAATAATAGCTTTTGTTACGATTACTGTCTTCCTCTAACCATACCTCTTGCTTGATGTGTGGCATTAATGTACCTTGCTTGTCGTTGATGATGGTAACTTTAGCATTTGAAACCTTGTTACTTTAGGATTGTTAGGCAAAATTCTATTTTTGGTAGCTAATTGGATCCGAATAATTATATTTTTGATAGTTAATTGGATCCAAATAATTACTTGAACAATGAATGTCGAGAAATGCCGTGCCGATTGATTTGTAATTGTTGATAGTTGTTTGACTCTAGGTACTATGGTTGTTCAATATAATTACTAAATTAGTCATCAATCTGGATAATTCTCAAGATCCAATGTCTGAATAGTTGCCACAATAATATATATGTCTCAAGATTTGGATTGATCTGCTGGGCTTGTTCTATCAAATAATTTTTGGTGAAAAGAGTGTAAGGGCAAAAAAAAAAAATAAAGGAAATAATCGAGATATCTTTTTCATTGTTCCGTAAGGATTGGGCCTTGTGACCCCTACTGCTTTCCATCCTTCTCTTGCTCCATTTCTCTCTTCTCTTGTTTATTGGCAAAGCTTATCATCCAAAGGATTCATCCAAACAGGCATTTTTCTATTTTTAATTTAAAACACTTATTTATTTTCATTCCTTCATCTAAAAAAAATATATTTAAATCTTTTTCTTTTTTGTTATAAAAAAAAGATCAAAATAGTATTAACCCAAATTGATGGGTATCCTTCTCAACCTTGATGGTAGCTCGTTCTTTTATTTATAAAAAATAAAAAAATAATATTTATAGAGAAATACTTAGAGCAAAAGGTATTGTTGATGGTAGTTACACAAGGGACAATTACAATTTTTTATCTCAAACATACTTTGAATTAGACTAATAAGTCAAAAATGATGGCAAACACTTGGGAAATGCTCTAATTTGTGGAAAGATGTTATCAAATATCTCCCTCCTGCATTTTGAGATCAAGTCCTTTTCAAGATTGGGAACGGAAAAAAATATCTTATTTTAGAAAGACTGTTGACCATGCCGATGCTCCATTAAAGTTTTTATTTCCAGATTTCCGTGCAAACAACTCAAAGAAGGTTAGAATGTTGGATGAATTCTTCGATAAACAGACGAGAACATGAAAATTTAGATCTTTTAGTCGCTCATCCAGTGAACTCCGGAACCACCGAAACCTTTTAAGGGATATGCTTGCATCAATTAATCTCAATGTTAAGGATGACAGTGTTGAATGGAGTGCTGGCAGTAAGGACTTTTCAAAAGCTTCAATGTATCAATTTATTAATTCAAGAGGCGTTGCTTCCACTTTATAGAGCACCGTAGCCCCATTTAAGGTGAAGTATTTTCTATGGCTTTGCTGAAAAAAATGAGATCAATAACCGTTTATCATCTGTTGTACCTATCTGGAGGTCATAGAAGATAGATGAGCCGAATCCTGGAATGAGTGGCCGTCGGACCTCCACCCAGTGGGTCGGCATTGAACATCCGTCGGCATTCTCAGAGAGGCCGGTCCTGTCAGACCACCAAAAGAAACAGGCACGATTCAGTGGTGAGCCGGATATGTACAACAGTTGCCCCCTTGCCCTTGAGCTTCAAGCGATTCTGTGATCCCGAAGTACGAGGGCAATATTTGGCATTAAATGCATCGGCTTCCCCAAATGATGGACGAACCTGAATTGGCGTGCAGCAGCCGGTTCAATTCTGCTCCGAATCTCGGCCCTTGGACAGGTGTTGGCACCGCATTCGTGATAGAGTAGAGGTAGTTAATGCTGGTACGGCGCCTTTAAGAGTCGTCAGTCCGTAACGCCCGCCCGACACGACCCCGATGCGACGTGGGCCACGTGGCGGGATCCGGACGGTTGGCACGGAGCCTGGAGTGGCGTATCCACGGTTGGCAAGGCGGTTATGCGGATCGCGATCGGACCTGAACCGGCACGTCCCTTCGACGTCCCCGTCCAATCAATACGTCGCGTCGAACGCCACGGATCACGGCGCTCGAGGGGCACTGGAAGGCGGCCCCTCAACACCTATAAAAAAGGGGGAAGAACGCCCGGAAGGGGTCTTTCGCTGCGTCTGGGGTTGGAGAGCGATTTTTCTTTTTGTTCTGCTCCTGCCGCCCGTGCCTTAGGAATTTGCCCGCCAGGTTAACTCCGCCACCATCTTTTTCTTCAATCCCTACCTTCCCAAGAATGGCCCCTGTTGGTTGGATCCCAGTTCGGGGGGATAGGGAGCCCGGTCCTTATGACATGCCACCACCATGACTCGGGAGAGGGTAGAGGGTCTTAGGGCCATATACAATATACCGACCACACTTCACCTCATAGTCCCCAACAAAGAGGGCAGAGTGAACAGTCCGATGAACTTAGGAGCCTTGCCTCTGTACGAAGACCACCTAAAGGCCAGACTCCGATTTCCTCTTCAAAGCTTCTTCATCCAAATTTTTAACCACTATAGGATTACCCTGTCTCAACTGACCCCGAATAGCATTCGGGTGATCTGCGGCTTCGTTGTTGTGTGCCGGGAAGCGACATCGAACCTAGGTTGTCCCTGTTCGGTAATTTCTTCTTGTTAAAGCAGGATTTCCGAAGCCGAGAGTGGTGGGTGTTTAGTCCGCAATCCAATCGGAAGATCTTAGGGGGACTCCCGTCGGCCATCCATGGGTGGAAGTCTCGAATCTTCTATGTAGATAGCTTGGAGCCATGGAGATTTGAGCCGGCATGGGGAGATCCCATGACGAGGGTGATCGACGGGAAGAGGGCTCTGAGGGTCGATGAGACCGATTTTTGCAAGCTAAGCGACGAAGACCCAAAGTTCGTCGGCTTCCTACATTTTGAAAACAGCCTATACTGTGCTGGGATTAGCCAGCACCAAAATCAGGATAGGATAGATACCTACGCCGGATACAATTTCCCCTCGTTCAGATTTCATCTAACCGACTTGTTTGTTGACAGGTGGAAAGATGAGGCTGGACCGGTCCATCGTCACGGTGCTGGCGGCACAAAGGAGGGCTGGTCGGACTTCGGAGCCGGCGACTCAGAAGCCGAAAAGAAAATCGGCAAAGGAACCGATGCCGGAGAGGCCACAGAAACAGCGGGCAAGAGAGCAGCTTGCCGTTGTCGTTTCCATGGAATCTGGAATCGGCGATGTACCGTCGCCAGGCATTCGGCCCGTCAAGCCGAAGGAGCTCCCATCGCTGTCTGTGCATTCGGCCGTCAGGGAAGAAGGGGAACGACCGACATACCGTGAGGAGACGACCCCTGCACCACCACCCGCCGAACCGGCGGAGGAGATCCTCCATACGGCCCCGGAGTCGAAGGCCATCAGGAGGAGGGGCGTCGGGAAGGAAGTCGTCGACGTCAGCGACGACGCGCGCCAGCTGGAGGGCGCAATCGAAGATGCAAGGCAGGTCAGGACCTTGCTGGAGAGGGCCGTTCGTCGGAACCGACTGGAATAAGAACCGGCGGACGGTCAACGAAGCTACGAGGAGCATCTTCCACCATGTGATGGGGGTAAGTCATCAGATTCTGAGCTCCTTACCTTCATCCATTCAATACTAACTTTATTATGGACAGGCCCTCCAAGACGAACTATTACTAGACGACGGCTTGGGTGAACTGCTGGATCTAAAGGATCACTCAAGCCGGGAGATTGCAAGAGCGGAGGAGGTGGGAGACGATGTTGAAGTGGCGCTGACGGCCGCTAGGTCGGAATTGTCCATCTACGCACGGTCGAAGAAGAGCATAATGCCTTACGGGCTGAGGCAGAGGCTCAGAAGAATCAGATCGAGGCCTTGCGACTCAGCAGGACGAACTGAGCACCCAACTGAGGGACAAGAAGCGCAAGGCAAAGCTTCTTGCCCACAAATTAGCCGAAGAAAGGTCTCGCTTGTCGGAGTCGGAGAAGCGGTCAAGGAAGCACCATGCCGACGCCGAGAAGCACAAGGCCGAAGCCGAGAAGTATAGGGGGCTATTTAAATCGTCCCAAGAATTGATAAAGTCGACTTCCATAACGACCGTGAGGGAGTACAAGGCCTCGGAGGAATTCAGAGCAGAGATGAATGAGGCTGGTTCCTACTCCTTCGACTTCGGCTATGAAGACTGTCTGGAGAAGGTCCAACGGGCCTTCCCAGAACTTGACCTTTCCTTTCTGCAATTACCCAAGCCGACAGAGGATGCAGAAGAAGAAGACTCCTCCAAGCAAGGGGGTGAGACACAAGCCGAAGCCGAGACAAAGGGGGTCGAGTCGAAGATCGCGGGCGAAGCCGAAGCGGTTGCCGACGTCCAGACTGGCGTCCCCGTCGTACAAGAGGCGACCGGGATAGAAGTCGAAGTCCCGGGGGCTTCGAAAGCTGATGTGACTCCGGTAGGTCATACCTGAGTCTTCTGTAAAGGTCTGACCTCCTTTTGTAAATACTTGAGTAATGAAACTATATTGTTTATGATTGTATGTGTTCTTTTGGTTTGACCGAATCACTTTCTCTGTGAAAATGCTTCAAGTATTTCCTTTCGGCAAGTTAGGAACTCAGGTAGCCGAGTGACGCCCCATAGTAGCTAGGCACAAAATCGATAGCTTGGGGACGTCGGTGTGAGTCCATATTCTGTGATATCCAGATCAGATCTCCCGAAGTCGAAGAACAATTCAAACGAACCGGAACAGAGGGAAACTAATTTCGTGCGCAATTCGTCGGCCTGTTTGGCTCGAAGAATGATCGGAGCGTGTCGGAGCACCCAGCTAAGGCCGGAATTGATACCCGGATCTTTCCAAAGTATGGGTCCGTCGGAACATCCGAGCAAAGGGAGCGTTGAGGCAGCTGACGGACGGTTGCTTAGGCCGGACTCATTTACTTTGAAAATTTCTTCCCAAGTATCGGCCCATCGACTCGTCCGAATTAAGAGCCTTTGCCGACCGGAGTCGGACTTTCGGAGTTGGGCTGCCCTAGAGCCTTTGCCGACCGGAGTCAGGCTTTCGAAGTTGGGCTGCCCTAGAGCCTTTACCGATCGGAGTCGGCTTTCGGAGTTGGGCTGCCCTAGAGCCTTTGCCGACCGAAGTCGGGCTTTCGGAGTTGGGCACTGAAAAGAACTGAATTCATTGATAACATTTGCGGAGGTTGTCTACATTCCACGGGCGTGCTATCTGTCGTCCGTCCAAATGCTCAATTTGGTATGTTCCTGGCCCGAATTACTTCAACAACTCGATAAGGTCCTTCCTAGTTCGGGAAAAGTTTTCCTTGCTCGATCGGTCTCGAAATCTCCATCCTCCGCAACACTAGATCTCCGACCGAAAAGTTCGCGCCTTGACCCGCGAGTTGTAATACTTTGTCATCTTCTGGTGGTAGGTCTCCATCTTCGAGCTTGTTCGGAGTCTAGTCTCTTCAAGTAGGTCCAGGTCAGCCCTCCACTGCTCAGAGTTAGTCGGTTCGGCATAGTGGTCAATCCTTAAGGATTAGAGAGAGACCTCAACAGGGATAACGGCTTCACTTTCATAAGTCAGATTGAAAGGTGTCTCTCCTATTGCCGACCGGGCGATCGTCCGATACGCCCAAAGTACAGAGTAAAGCTCTTCAGCCCAGAGTCCCTTAGCATCGTTCAACCAGGTCTTCAAACCATGCAGGATTATCCGATTGGTAACTTCGGCTTCTCCATTAGACTGCGGGTGGCCGATTGAGGTGAGCCAATGAGATATACGGTACTGTCCGTAGAAGTCCAGGAATTTTGGATTGTTGAATTGCCTTCCATTATCAGTGATGATCATTTGAGGGATGCTGAATCGATAAATAATGCAGTTGCGGACAAAGGTTTCTACCTTGGCTTCCGTGATTAGCGCCAGTAGTTCTGCCTCCACCCATTTGGTGAAGTAATCGATCACCACAATGAGAAATTCTCGTTGACCAGATACCGAAGGAAAAGGTCGAAGGATGTCCATCCCCCACTGAGCGAAGGGCCATGGGGCGGTGATTGGAGTCAGCTGGCTGGCGGGACTCCTTTGGATATTGGCGTACCTTTGGCAAGCATCGCATCTTCAGACGAAGTCCGAAGCATCCTTCTGGATTGTAAGCCAATAGTATCTTTGTCGGATGATTTTGTATGCCAGGGACCGTTCCCCAAGGTGGTCACCGTAGATGCCCTCATAAACTTCCCTGAGGGCGTAGTCAGCATCGGTCGGCCCCAGGCACTTTAATAGGGGCTGAGAGAATGAGCGCTTATAGAGGACACCGTCGAGGATGACGTACTTGGATGCCAACCAACGTATGTGCTTGGCTTCAGTTGGGTTGTCCGGGAGAGTCCCTTGATTAAGAAAAGTGAGGATCAGATCCATCCAAGAAGTCTCTTGATCAACTTGTTGGATCTCGCTTGGCTCTTCGTGAATGCTTGGGCGCTGCAAGTGCTCCACAAAGGTTCGATCGGAGGTATTAGTGCCTGCTGTAGCTAATCGTGACAGGGCATCCGCCCAGGAATTCTGCAGACGAAGTATGTGGAGGATTTCGAAGAACTTGAGCCGAGAGATGAGATTATGTACCTTATTTAGGTACTTGGCTAGGGTCGAGTCCCTTGTCTCAAACTTGCCCTTCACCTGGTTGACCACCAATTGGAAGTCGGAGAAGACTCTTATTCGGTTGATGCCTAGTTCATTGGCGATTCGCAGTCCCGCGAGTAGGGCTTCGTACTCCGCCTGATTGTTCGACACCTGAAAGGAAAAGTGGAGAGCATACTCCAAGCTTTCTCCGTCGGGGTCGGCTAAGATCAGGCCGGCCCCGCAACCTGCAAGGTTGGACACTCCGTCCACATGAAGCGTCCAAGCTGGTTCGGCCTCGACGGCGGCTTCAGCCCCAGGCACTTCGGCTGTTACAGAGGATGAACACTGTTTCCAAGTACACTCGATAATGAAATCAGATATTACCTGAGCCTTCAAAGCCGACCGGGACTGGAAGGAGATGTCGAACTCGCCAAGTTTGACGACCCATTTAGCGAGCCGACCGGAGGTGTTCGGGCTTCGTAGGATTGCTTTGAGCGGTTGGTCGGTGAGCACTACAATTGGATGAGCTTGGAAGTAGGGTCGAAGCCTTTTGGCCGCCACGACCAAAGAGTAGACCAGCTTCTGCAACTTCGGATACCTTGTTTTGGCATCATGGAGGACTTTGCTGATGTAGTAAACTGGTTTCTGGTGGCCGTCTTCTCCCACTCGGACGAGTACGGAGCTGACCGCCTCGTCCGATGCCGACAGGTATATATACAATGTCTCCCCCTTTGTCGGCTTGGCCAGCAACGGAGGTTTCTTCAGATATTCTTTTAAGGCTTCAAAGGCTGACCGACATTCTTCGGTCTAGGTGAAACGATCCGACCGGTGCAAGGTTTTGAAGAAAGGGAGAGACTTCTCAGCCGAACGGGATATGAAACGGCTGAGAGAGGCGATTCGACTAGTAAGCTCTTGCACCTGTTTCTTATTGATCGGATGTCCCATCTCGAGGATGGCTCTAATTGGTGGGGGCACCAGGCTCAGAAAGAAGAAGCTTCAACTAATATCAAGTTCTTTATGGATTGAGACTAGGAACTCAAGTCTCGTATGAGTCCTGTATGTTTATTGAGTCCTGTTTTATTTTCTTTTGGGGTTTTAAAGTTCAATTAGAATTCAATCAAGAGTTCAATTAGAGTCAATTAGGCTTTGTACTGAGTCAAGTTCAAGAGCTACTTGAAATTAGACCAAACCAGCTTTACTTGGAATGCCACATCATCTTGGACCACCGGTGCCAACTCATCACTAGAGGACGTCACATCACCTTTGCCATGTCATCTCCAAGGGGCGCCATGGAGAAGGATGCACCATGTCACCATGCCACCTTGCCATGCCACATCATTGCCACCTCACCTGCCACGTGGCATCATTCAAATTTTAAATTACATGAAAGCTACAAGTGGTTGACCAAGGAGTGTTTTCAAATTCAAAGGAGGTCGGCCAACTCCATCCACAAATCATGCAACCAGCTCCACCAAATCCTCCACATTCCATGTAACCCTCCACCAAATCCTCCACATTTCATGTAACCCCCCTAATATTTCTCCATGATATGGGGAATTTCAAATTGATTGAAAGGACATTAAAAGCCTCTTGTACGCCCATGATAAAGAAAAAGTTTTTTTTGGATGAAATGAAATTTAAGTGAAGTAGTAGTTGAAGAAGGTATTTTTTTGGTAGTATCCTCTTGTTTTCTTTGGGTGTGTTTGATTTTCTCTTCTCAAGCTTTCAAGTGTCCAACGCCAACATCCACCTCTAGGGATCCATGCCTCCATCGAAGTTCCCTTGCCTGTTTGGTTTTTTTGTTTTGATATCTTTCAAATTGGTCACAGTCTAACCCGTTCATTGTGCAGGATCCTTCTACGATTCGGAGTTCAAGAAAGGGTTCTCTTGCCAAAGATCAATGTTGAATGAAACTAGTTTCTTTGGAATGCCAATCTTCCACTTCAGGGCTAGTTCGTCTAAGAGCTTCAATGGATCTACCAGGGAGTGATCATCTTGGATAAATAACACCTCCTAATCTCTTAAGTCTGAGTTATTGAAGATCGTTGCTAAGGTTTAAATTCCATATTCATTAGCCCTAATATTCTCTAGGATTTAAATAACTACATCACGGCGTAAGTTCCAAATTTCAGTGCTCCTTCCATAGCTTTACCTTAGTACTTTTGATCTGAAATTTAGTACCTGTTAATAGGCTTCATTGCTCTCATTTCTCAATCCATCATTTAGATTGCATTCTCATCATCGTGCCGCGTCACTAATCTTATCGGGATTGACTTCAATCCCCCTTTGAGTGACCAGGAAGCCGAGGAACTTGCTTGAAGTTATGCCGAACACACATTTTGCAGGATTGAGCTTCATTCGATGGCCTCTCAAGGCGTCAAAGGTCTCCTGCAAATCTTTGATGTGGTCAGCTTTTTGAAGGCTCTTCGCTATCATATCATCCATATTGGCCTCCATATTTCTGCCTAACTGCCCTTCGAAAACACGGTTGATCAATCTTTGAAAGGTAGTGCCGGCATTTTTCAAGCCGAAGAGCATCATCCTGTAACAGTAAAGGCCTTTGTCAGTGACGAAGGCAGTCTTCTCCTCGTCCTCCGGATGCATCCTGACTTGGTGATACCCAGAGAAGGCATCCATGAAACTCAGAAGCTGATGGCCGATCGTGGCATCCACCAGCTGGTCAATCTTCGATACAGGGAAGCTATCCTTCGGACAAGTCTTGTTGAGGTCGGTGTAGTCTACACAGATCCTCCACTTCCCATTGGCCTTTTTCACCATGACGACATTCGCCAGCCACTCAGGGTAGTAAACTTCTTTGATGAAACCGGCATCCAAAAGCTTTCTGACTTCTTCATCAACAGCCCTTTGCCTTCCGGCAGCGAAGCTCCTCTTTTTCTGTCGGACAGGCCTGTAGCTCGGATCCACCCTCAACTGGTGGGTGATGACGTCCGACGGGATTCCTGGCATGTTCGAAGCCGACCAGGCAAAGACGTCGGCGTTGCTTCTAAGAAAGCTGATTATCTCTGACTTGATGTCTTCGCCGAGGAGCTTCCAATTTGGAGGACTTTGGTGGGTTCGTCCTCACGAAAAGGAACAAACAGGATTTTCTTGTCCGGCCGACCATGGCCATCAGTCTTAGCCCTTGGATCAAGCTGCTCCAGAGTAGGACAGCCTTCCGACTGCTGGTTAAGGATAGTTAAACATTGTCTGGCTATTCATTGGTCTCCCCTTATCACTCCGACCCCGCTCCTGGTTGGAAACTTTGCCACCATATGGTAAGTAGACATGATGGCTCGAAACTTGTTGAGAGCTGGTCGGCCTAAAATGGCGTTGTACGTCGAGGTCGTCCAGACGACCACAAAGTTGATGGGGAGAGTTTTTTGGAAAGGCTCCATCCCGATCGTTACGGGTAAGGTGATTTCTCCTTCAATTCTGACGGAGTTTCCTCTGAAGCCTGTTAGCGGTATGGGGGATTTGTGCAGCATCGACCGGGTCAAGTTCATTCTCATGAAAGCATCATACAATAATACCTCCATGGAGCTTCCATTATCTATAAGTATTATCTTTACATCATAGTTGGCGATAACCGTCGAAACGACTACAGGTTCATTTTCAAAAACATGGGACTCCTGGAGGTCCTCGTCGGAGAAGGTGATGGCGTTGGAGCTCCTTGATCTCTTGACGGTATTCGGACCATCCTCATGGCCCCAGTCGGTCCTTCGATGCAACATGTTGACACCCCCATCTGTCAATCTCTGGTGGGGAAGCTCTGCCTCCTCTGGAGGGTCTCTGGCGACGGGGGCTTCAGCGCGATCCTGACGGGGCCGGACGTACTTTCGCAAATACTCCCTTCGGATGAGATCTTCAATGGCATCCTTCAGTTGCAGGCACTCCTCAGTATTATGCCCATGGTCCCGGTGAAACTTGCAGTATCTGTTCTTGTCCATGGAAGCATGTGGGACCCTCATCGGGCGAGGCCTTTGGAGGAAGGCCTCATTTTCGATCTCCAAGAGGATCTTCTTCCTCGGGAGGGAGAGAGGCGCGTAGCTTTCGAACCTTCTGGGATAGTCCTTCGGCTTCGGACTCTGGCACCGGGCAGACCTGTTGTTGTTGGGAGGTCGGACCTCAGGAGCCTTGCCTCTCTGCTTCTAGGGGTTCGGCCTCCCTTCCTCCTGTCGTCGGCTCGCCGCCTGCTCCTCAGCGACGGCGTACTTCTGTGCCCGGGTCAGCAGCTCAGGGTAGCTCGTCGGAAACTGCTTGTTTAGGAAGAAAGTAAGCCTGGACGTTCGGAGCCCCTTTTGAAGGCCGACATAGCCACCGCCTCATTCAGGTCCGGGACTTCCATGGCCGCTGAGTTGAAACGGGCCATGTAGTCCCGGAGCGTCTCTCCCTCTCTTTGCGACAAGAGGAAGAGGCATTCGGTATTCCTTGGAGTCCGGCTGCAAGTCTTGAAATGAGAAAGAAAAAAATTTTCAAGTTGGGGGAAGGAGTGGATCGTACCTGGCCAGATGGCGGTGAACCATATCCGGGCGGCCTTCTTTAGGATTGCCGAAAAGGCAATGCAGTGGAGGGCGTTGGAGGCGCCTTGTACCATCATGTGGGCCTTGTAGGTGCCCAGATGGTCTAGCAGGTCGGTGGTGCCGTCGTAGGGCTCCACTTGAGGAACTTTGAAGTGGCGAAGAATCAGCTCTGCCAGAATCTCACTGAAAAAGGCAGGCGGGAGTCGTATACCTGCCCCCCTTGACTTTCTGTCGAAGGACAATTTCATCTATGCGCTCCTCAATGCGCAGAATTTTATCGGCGTAGCCTCTCGAAGGTTCAGCTGGAGGTCGACCACTGGCCGGGACAGATTCGGCGTAGGACGGCGAGGCCGATCTCGCCCTCTTGCTTTCGGCTCGTGCCCCCTGGGACCTCCGGGGCTCCGCGACGGGGTGAGAATAATGGACTTCTGGTTGCCGGCTCCCGCCGGCAGTTGGTTGATGATCGGTGCAGGATACGGCGGGTGGCTGTTGCTGGTTTTTGGTCATCTCCTGGAAATACTAGACCGCTGCCATGAGCATTTCAATTTGGCTTACCAACATCTGGAACTACTGCAGTCCCAGAGCGATGGTGGGCTCCGCAGCAGCAGCAGAAACAAGGGCAGCGGCAGCGCTTTCCCTCGGGGGTTCTTCGGACCTGGATGGAGAAAAGCCTATAGCGAAGGGGTTCTGCGCTCTTCCCTTAGCCATCGCCCCGCAAATAAACAGATTCCTCCTTTTAGTGAAAGGGGATGCGCCCTTCCTCTAGCACCAATCTGATACCGTATCTTCTCCTGGGCCAGGTCGATCGGAGTTGCTGGAGCGAGCCTCCTCTGGTCCACCTGCAACAAAGCCCCCAAAGCGCCGGTGGTATTCTGGCGGGGGACACTCCGATGCCTAAGTTAGCTCAAGAGTGAGAGCAACAGAATGGAGGAATCAAAAAATGGGAGCATTTGGAGAGGGAAGAGTGAACTTAACCTTCGAGCAAGGTCCCCCGGATACCTTATATAGGCACGGAACATTTCAAAAGTCATTAGGGGCAGGCCGAGAAAGATGGATTTGCCCCTACTAGGATCTGGGGAGTGGCCACGTGGTGCCCTGAGGGGGCAAAGTCGTGGGAGTAGTGGAGCGGCGCTGCTGTGGTGGCAGAATTCTGTTGTAACGAAAGAGCTTTCTGGAACACTCTAGGGTGTCGAAGAAAACTAGTTGGACTTTGGCAGGAACGGCCGTCGGACCTTTGCCCAGTAGTTCGACTGCCGTGGGAAATAGATGAGCTGGACCCCAGAAGGGGCGGCTATCGGACTTCTGCCATAGTGGATCAGCTGCCGTAGGAGATAGATGAGCCGAACCCCAGAAGGGGCAGCTGTCGGACTTCTGCCACAGTGGATCGGCTGCCATAGGAGTAGGGGCAAATCTGTCTTTCTCGGCCTGCCCTCCAACGATTTTTGGACTGTTCTGTGCCTATATAAGGTATCCGGGAGACCCTGCTCGAAGGTTAAGTTCACTCTTCCCTCTCTAAACGCTGCCCATTTTTTATTCCTCCATTATGTTGCTCTCACTCTTGAGCTGACTTAGGTATTGGAGTATCCCCCGCCGGAACACCGCCGGCGCTTTAGGGGCTTTGTTGCAGGTGGACCGGAAGAGGCTCGCTCCAGCAACTCCGACCAACCCGGGCCAGGAGAAGATACGACATCATCATCAAAAAGCAAATTGGAAAGAATTTGGAGAGCTGTATTTTGTGTAAAAACTCAGCTAAAACTATAGATCTTTTGTTCTTAGGTTATCCATTTTTTCCAAACCATCTAGAGAGAAATTTGCAATGCTTTTGGAGTTCTACAATCTAACAATATTTTTGAAGGAGTTTGCATGAACTAGACAAGAAGAAATTACCCTGATGTTATTGGAAGGAGTGGAACACAAGAATCTTCTGCACAAACAAGCATCATCCATTTGTTGTGTAGTTCATGAAGGCCTCCATCTCTTTGATCCATGGTCTAATCTGCGTGAAGGGAAAACTCTGCTAGAGCATCGAAGAATATGATATAGAGTCAAAATCGTTCCCGCCTTGCTGCAGGATCTATAAATCACTCTTCGGCGATTTTCTCCTAATCAATACCGAAGCTTTTTCACCAATTTTTTTTTTTTTTTTGCATCATGCGATCCCTTTGATCGAATCTGAGAAGCACCGAGTGGTTCTATAGATCTTATTTTCTTTTTCTGTCAACGTACTGTAATCCTGGTGTTGGTGTTTTCCTGACTCTGTTTTTTTTTTTTTCCTCTTCTTTACAAAACTCTGTCATTACTTTCTGCCCCTAACAAAGTCTGGTAAGCCTTAGCCACTCATATTAATCCAAAATAAACTTAGACTAATAAATCCTTCTCATCTTTATCCTTTTATCATAAAAACTAATATAATTTATATGATTTTTTAATTAATAAATGAGATGCACATAATGCATCACAGAGCATGATTTATATTACATGTATCAAAAAAAAAAAAAAAAAAGATTTGTGATACAATAGCGGCAATTGCCTATCCGAATAAACCCGTTTACCTCAAACTAAAAATTAAAAAAAAAAAAAGAAAAACAAAAACCCAGTTTAGACTGTTCAGGCTAAAACCAGACAAACAACGGCCAGTAGTTCCGTTACAACGGAGAAAAGGACGTTTTTAGCCCGTATCCGTTATCTCGAAACTTCAGTGCTATTCGATCCAAATTCCACCGGCGGTGATCGCACTCCCCAAAGTTAACGTTTTTTTTTTTTTTTCCTTTTCTTTTTCTTTCTTGGGACCAAAGTTCACGTTTTAAAGGCCGCGGGAGAGGGGAGGAAACCAAAGTTAACGTTTTTTTTTTTTTTTTTTTTTTATCAAAAAAAAAAAAAGCCGCGGGAGAGGGGAGGAAACCAAAACACCGGGTAGGGAAGGTCGAAGGCGTCTTCCCACCACCCACCGTCTCGGTGCGGCCTCGGATAGAACTATTCGAAGAAATCGACCTGTCGCCACGTGTTATCATTAATTTCCTCCACGAGTCAACCTCCACCTCGGCCCCACCAGCTCTTCCTGACGCTTTTTTTTTTTTTTTTTTTTTTTTTTTTTGCGCTTTTTTTCCGTGAGGGATGACTTCCCCTGACGCTTTTCCACTCTACCGAGTCGGTGGGACGCTGCCTTTGTCCTCCCACTCCTGCTTTGCCCTTCAAAATCATGCGGCCCCCTGACGGGATCCCGTCCTCCGCTCCGTCCCCCTCCGTCTCCCTCCTTTCGAGTCGCTCCGCCCATGGACTCCCCTGCCGTGGAGGACATCATGGAGTTCTTGACGGCGCAAGGCTTCACCCGCGCCGCCGCCGCCCTTCGTGACGACGTCCACTCCCCCTCCGCCGCCGGTGACGTCGACGCCCTCGGCCTCGACCTCCTCCCGCCGCTCAGGATCGCCCACTGCGGTCGACGGCGACGGCGACGGCGACGGCGGCGGCGGCGGCGGCGGCGGCCCTCCGGCGAGCTCCGCGTCTAGCTCCCGCTCTTCCGACGCCTTCGTCAGCCCCGGCTTGTCCCCCACCGGTAGTCCCCGCTGAAAATCTACAACGACTATTCTACGAGCAAATTATAAGCCAGTTTTTGTTGATTGCTTGATTGATTTGTTACTTTTCACTGGCATTTGATCGTAAATTTTTGATCTCGTTACCCATTTTGATGTTTTTTTTTTTGGGGACAGAACTATTGAATCCTTATGGAATTTGGTCGCCGGGTGAGGCTAAATCATCGGATGAGTCGTCGGAGATGGAATTCGGGACGCGCGAGAGTATGGTGAGTCTAATTTGTTCAATGACCCCTTCTGGGATGATGATCGGTACGAGGTCTGTCTTAATGATCCGTATATTGTAAAGATGAGCCCGAGCCCTGGTGGATGCCAGACCGAGGATAAGTTTACAATGTCTATGGATGCTGAGGAGAGATTTGGGAAGCGAGAAAGATTTGATTTTTGTGCTGGACATAAGCATGGCGATAGTGTTGGTGCTAGATGTGAGGGTTGTTCTGAGATTTATAAATGTTCTTCTCCTCTATGCGATTGCTGCAGTGAATTAAGGGAGCGGTATGACGAGAACATTGCTGGGAATTCTAGTTTGACGATATATGGAAGGTACCAGATATTGGATGACCATACAGAGAGACTGGATGAATGCCTGGAAGAAGGTGAGCTTCAGTTGAATCGCGTTGATGGGAGGCCAGAGGCTGTTGTTTGGGAACGTGATTTGCTTCAAGATGTGAATGAAGCACAGAAGAAGAAAATTTTGGAGTTGGGGTTAGTGGAGAAGGAATCTCATATGCTTGACTTATATGCAGGTGCCAGGAGTAATCTCACAAGTGAGCATTTGTTTTTGTTCTCTTTGATTTATAGTTGTTTTCTGTTATGTTAGTTTTATTTTTTTGCAGGGGTGACTGCTGATTCATCCAGTCTATTTTTAACAAAAACGATGAGTTGATAGAATTTGCAATGAAGCCTGTTTATTAATCATGATCGTGTTTTGATGGAGTAAATAAAAATTTTCTATCTTATTGTTAGACCAATCTCTTTGTCTTATTGGACTCTAAATCTAAAAGGAATTCTAACTTAACTACATTCTATAAAGAGAACGATACTTGTTTGTGATGTGACCATCCTTACATGCTATTTCATGTTTAATATGGTATGTTTTCTGAAATCTTCTTCAGCTTTGGTGCCTAAGCTCTTACAGTTCTTCCATTCCATTATAATTTCAGAAATATGAGTACTTTTCTTTCTTCATATTTACCATTGTTTAGATGCTGGGTTTTATAATTCTTTTCCTTATTGAAATTTTTGTCATGTGAATGCAGATGGTAATTCTGTATATGAGAGAAAAAGTAGTGGGGATTCAAACAACTGTGGTGGTGTGATTATGGTAAATACTATGGATGATGAGAAGGTGCAAAAAAGGGACTACTGCATACAACCTTTTCCTGAGAGAGCTTCTCAAGATGTAGATGATGCCTATGGAGGGTGTGAAACACTTGATAGGGGACTCGAGGATTCTGGAGCTGTGGATATTGAAGGAGAGGACCATATTTCCAGTAATGAACTTCAGCTGTATAATTGTGATGAGGATGAATATGAAATATTTGAGTTGAGAATCATACATCGGAAAAACAGGTATAATAAGAACCAAACATTCCTGTCAGAGCACAACTTGATTAATGCATAAAAATATCCTTGTGCTTACATGTTAGACAATCAATCACAGGACTGGCTTTGAAGAAAACAAAGATCTACCAATTGTTTTGAACTCTGTTATAGCTGGCAGATATTATGTCACCGAATATCTTGGTTCAGCTGCATTTAGCAAGGTTGTCCAGGCACATGATCTTTATATGGGAATCGATGTGTGCCTTAAAATAATAAGAAATGATAAGGATTCCTTTGATCAGAGTTTGGATGAGATCAAACTCCTGAAATTTGCGAACAAACATGACCCTGCTGATGAGCACCATATATTGCGTCTCTATGACTACTTCTATCATCAGGTTTGTTGTATCAATTCAGCATACAAGAAGTCTCTTGAATAATGTTCAAACACTTCTTATTTCTTTATTCTCACTGAGATATATCATGCCTATCTCCACAAAAAAAAAAAAGAAGAAGAGGTTCTTTTGTCTTTCTAACAGATGCTCAACATGAATATTTTTTTTAACTACGAACAACCGTGAATGAAATATTGAACTCTTATTTCTTATATAGTCCTCGATCTGCACTTTTGAGCATTACAATTTTATATTGACATATATATGAAAATAATTGAGGGATTGACCTATAAAGATTGGATCAAGGTCAGTATTCTTCCCCTAGTGAGAGGAATTAACCATTTTATAGCTAAAACAGTCCTATTGAAGTCCTCTTCCATGGTTGCGAATTCTAACCTCAAAAGGAGAGCCAAGGCACATTGACAAAGTATCCATTATACATCTCATCCTATTTATCCAACTGTATTGGACACTTTACGTGCAACCCTATTAACAATCTCTTTCTCAAATCCACTGGAAGATGGATACTCTAGTTGAAATGAGTCAGCATGATTTGAAATCTACCAAAAGCTTATTCTAACCAAAAGCTCGTTCTACCCCTTGGGAGATCTGCCATCATCTGCATGTTGTGAATAGCTAGAAAAGACCACTCTCTCAACATCTCTATGATAAAAAGAAAGGTCTAAAAGGATTCTTTTTCTCATTGAGGTACATCTCACTAAACATTTCCTAAGATCATGGTAGAATGTTAAGTGCAAAGATGGTCGCTTATTACCCTGTTCTTACCCTTAAAATTTTAATGGATCATTCCTACTTGGAAGGACATCCAAACTTCAGCACCCCCCTCCCTTTTTTTCTTTTCTTTTCTTTTTTTTTTTTGCATAAAGGCACATCTGGGACAAGTCATAGGCACTCCTTGTTCATATTATTATGATACTTTCTACAGTCAACATAAAACATGCATGAGATCTTTTTCCGATTGTCTTCCTTGAATAATTGAGATCTTTCTCCAATATCATGGACACACTTCTGGACTGCTAAGCAGTAAGAAGCCATCAAAGTTAAGAATTTTATCTCACAATAAAATCCATATCTTTAGTCAAATTTCTTAGATGAGCTCTTATGGCACATAGCTGCTATCATGGAAAATGAATATTTAACACATTCAATAAGCTAAGAGGCATGCAGTTCTTGATGCAATTATCACTCATTATTACTTATGAATCAAGGCAAAGAAACTGATATAAGACCATGGCTGAGAAGTCATCCTAGTAATACATTTTTGTATCTTTCTACACCCTATACTCAACATCAACAATATTCAAGAATTGCTGATAAAGGGAGTGAAGAAAAATCATCAAGCTCAAGTGTCTTCTTCTCAGCCATGTCAAGCAATAGCTATGCATTCCTAATCTCTTTCCATGCAATTTTCTAAGAACATTACATAAGTCATAAAAGATTGGCATAAGTGCTACAGAAAGGTATTCAAGCACCTGCTAATAATCAGGGCACTAATGTGAGTGATGAGTGGTTGGTTCTTAGTAGGAGAAAATAAATTTTGTGAGAATACTATGTATTCCATGAGCATTGTGGATAAATGACGATGGAGGTAACCTCAGCATTTTTGGTGTTGAATCTGTATGTCATGTTTGTTGGATTGGTTTTCTCTCGGTGGTTAACAAGCAATATTCTTTTGAAATCCATATGCATTTAGTTAATATTTGCTCTTTGTACTTTTTTTTAATTAGGTTATTTCATCTGTTAGGACTTACGATTTTCTGCTTTTGTGATTAGATGTGTTTCTTCTTGTACTAATGAGTGTATCTGGTTTCTTCTTGGTGCTCATATATAAATATGTCCTTTCTAATTAAATTGCTTTATAAAAATGCAACTTCTAAAATTTGATTTGTTGATTGTTCTGAAATTCTGACCGCAGAAAAATCCTACAGGAACATGTTTTCATTGTTACTGAACTACTTCGAGCAAATCTGTATGAATTTCAGAAATATAATCAGGAAACTGGTGGGGAGGTGTATTTCACATTGCCCAGGATACAGGTTTATTCTTTCTATTTTTAATAGTCATTAGGGACTCATACAAAAGTTTTGTAGACTAGCAATACCTGTAAGACTAACATAGTCCTCACCATATTATAAATAAAGCTAAAACATCTGACCATTTTCTGTAACTGGAAATATTTGCAGTCCTGTGATCAGTAACAAATAAGGTGAGCGAAAGAATTGTTTTATATACTTGTGTAAAGAAATTGATGATAATATTTATGCTGGCAACTCTACAAGTTAAGTCAAAACACATTAAAGCTTTATCAAAAAGGCATCTTTGTAATGTAATTTGGAAATGTTCTCTCTGTTAACCATGTCTTGAATCATCTGGTTCTTTCTTTATTCTGTTGGGATCATTTCATTGGCTGATGCCAATCTTTAAGTTTCAAGTAATGCCACATATGGTTTCCTGTTTCTACAATGGAAACTTGAAATTCTATATTTTACTAATCTATTATTCATTGTTGATAGGAAGAATGAGTACTAAATGATTAATGACTTATATTGTATCTTGTTTCTAGTTTCCTGTTTCTACAATGGAAACATGAAATTCTATATATTACTAATCTATTATTCATTGTTGATAGGAAGAACAAGTACTAAATGATTAATGACTTATATTGTATCTTCCCTTTTCTCTCAGACTATAGCTCGACAATGTTTAGAGGCTTTGGAGTACCTGCATCACTTGAGAATAATTCATTCTGATCTAAAACCTGAGAATATCCTTATTAAAAGCTACAGCAGATGTGAAATTAAGGTTATTGATCTTGGAAGCAGTTGCTTTCAGATGGACAACTTGTGCCTATATGTCCAATCTCGTTCTTATAGAGCTCCTGAAGTTATTCTTGGTCTACCTTATAATGAGAAGATTGATGTCTGGTCTCTTGGTTGCATCCTGGCTGAGCTTTGCACTGGTGATGTAAGTTTAATTTGATTTTTCTTAGCTTAAATTTATAGAGACACTTTTTTGTTAGATATTGTACTCCAGGTATCATACTTAATTGAAATCATCACTTAAGTAAAAGTTCTTTTCATCATTTTCTTGTAATTGCTTAGTTTGACAATGTTATTCAAAAAATATGATTTTCTCCCTAGAGAAGCTTGTAAAATTATGTGATTGAAAGTGTTGTGGTCAAGGCTAGCTCATGGCCACATGAGGATCAGTTCCTCTTTGATCCACGTGAAGTATTGTCCGTTTTGGCCTATGGGCCTCACGGTTTTGTCCTTTGGAGATGGACCAAATAAAATATTATGATCCTCGTACTCCATTCCAAAAGGTGCCCCACATTGAAAAGGAGGGTTCTTAACATAAACCAGAGTTTTTCTTGACTCATAATTAATATGGGACTAAAAGATGTCCCTTTCCTATACCACAATATAGCCCCCCAGTCAAGGGAAACTTTCGGCAAGGTTGTTAGGGGGTTTCTCATAGACGATGCCAATGTTGTGGTCAAGGTGAGCTCATGGCCACGTGAGGGTCGGTCATCCTTTTATCCACATAAAGTATTGTCTACTCTGGTCCATGGGTCTCAGAGTTTTGTCCCCTGAAGATGGACTGAACAGAATGTTAACTCATACTCCAATCCAAAAGATGTTTCACATGGGGAAGGAGGGTCCCTTAACATAAGCTAGAGTTTTCCTTGATTTACAACCAATATGGGACTAAAGATGCTCCCTTTCCTGCACCACAACATAAAGATACACCCTGTTCTTTGTAAATAGTCTTATGCTTAAGTCATTATGATATGCAGCACAATTTTCACCAATGTAATTTATGTTATTTGTGTTCATTCTAAGAAGAATTGGAAAAAGGATCCATGATGGTTGAAAATAAATTTTTGTTTCACAACTCCACAGTTTTGGTCCTCTTTGAAGCCTAGCATTTCTCATATCACCAATCCCCTTTGTGATATCCTAGCATCTAGGATGGCATATAACTACAATCATAGCTTCAAGTTCTTCGATGGAGACACAGCTGAGATTTTGTGATACTTCCTACTAGAGAAGATCAGATCAAATATAAGTTGGTCCACAGGGTCAGGTTTCTTTATGATGGCCTTATTGATCATACCATAGATCAATTAGTTTCTAGTGGCTTCAATTAAGTGTGACATTGACTTAGTTAATCATGTCAAAAAAAAAGAAAGAAAGAAAGAAGGAAAAAAGATATTGACTTTGCCAAAAGCTTCACTCCATTGCTAGACATGGTCATATTAGGTGAACTCTTAAGGTTGTTATTGCTTATATCTGACCTCGATATTGTTATATAATGCATCATAGATTATATATTAGATATATTTGCATTAAATGTTTGGCCAACCAAGTTATGCCAGCCTATTTTTTTTAAGCCCAGGCCTGGCCTGAAAATTGATATCTGGCCTAGCCTTATGCGCTGAAAAGGCAGCCCATGTGGCCCATGAATATTACCACATATAATAGTACCATGCTGTCAGAAACTTTTAACTGCAAGAAGCTTGAGAAAGTTCTAACGATGCACCGGATCAGGAAGGATCTTTCAGTGGAACAAGTTGTACTATTTCTTTGTTATAGAATTTATCGCCAAGGTACATTCATCTCATTCTCCCATGTGACTTAAAGGCATTATCCTTCTTATTATGTGGGCCATCCCTCTTTTCTGAAAGCTTATCCTTGTTGGTGCAAGGATTTCTAGGTTTATTAAACAAATTCATTAAACCTACTCATGATATGCTTAAAAGATCATTCAACTAATGAGTTGTTAGGATTTGGAGCTGCTAGTATAAACTCGATTACAGCACTCTTTGATGATAGATGTTTTTTACCCATCCATATGTTTTACCCCTTCAAAATCTTTGCTCAAAGTATCCGCCTAAGAACATGTATTATTTATGAAGCACATATGCATAGATCACTGCTTTCTATAATCTTTTAGAATTTTTGAAATTTTCTTTCCATGCTAGCTGATTACAAGCTGTGAGTTTTTTTGCCACAACAGGTGCTCTTTCCAAATGATTCAGTGGTCATGATGCTGGCTCGCATGATTGGGATTCTTGGTCCAATTGACATGGAAATGCTTGTAATGGGCCAGGAAACACAAAAGTACTTCACAGATAACTATGATCTTTATCACAGAAATGAGGTTTGTGTCACATTCTTAGTCTTAACTTCAATATAAAAGCTGTCTAGTCATTTCCTAAACTTAAATAAGAATACATTTTGTTAATAATTCCAAACTCTATATGATATAATGCTTGTTAGTCATAATTGTGTTTTCTCAGTGTTAAGTTTTTATAAATAGAAACTCTCTTTACTTATCATTTGTTAGTTTTTCCAAGCTCAAATATATGATATAAGGCTTGCTAGTTATAATTATGTTTTCTCAATGTTAATATTGTCTTTGTTTGTAGAAATTCTCTTTACTACAGCTACCTAGTAATTTTGAAATGAAAATTTTAAGAATATTCTATGTCAGTCACTTTGAGTTATGCCACCAGAATCTTACATCATATCTATGTTTTGCACAGTATTAGGTTTTTTGTGTCTGTCCATGATGAACAAAACTCTTTTCAACAAGGAGTGTCGTTTCATATAAAGTCCCTGTAATATTCACTGTGACATGTCTTTGCGAGTTGTATTGCTTTTCGTGAAAGGCCAATTTGAATGTCTTGCAATACAATGTTCCCAGACTTCAAGCCTTGGTGCAACAGTAAGGTTGCTTCAATTGTGACATGAGTGTGTTACAGGTTCGAAACATGGAAATAGCCTCTCAGGGTAAAGCTGGAACCTCCCATAGACCCTGCACAGTGGCAGGAGCCTCAAGCAATGGGCTGTCCTTTTAGAGATGCTTTTTAAGGGATTCATTATTTTGGGATTTTGGCTTACAGACAACTAATTTAGGTAGATCACCTATTGGTTTGAGCTAGAACTCCCGTATTTCAAAGAAGAGGATCTATTCAAAGTAACTCAAAAGAAAAGGAATACATACAACCTGTTGAAGTGGTATATGTGTGGATAATGAGCATGGACAGATAAATCCTGTGCAACCTCTAATTGCATGAAATCCTCAGACCATCTATTTGTGGCACTTCTTAGTGAATCTTGTTTACCCATGCGTTATTGTCTTCCTGATGGCAAAGTTTCTTAACTCCTTGTTACTTAAACTGCAGGTTTTTCTTGAAAGACTAGCTATTGGATGTGATATGCATGATTGACAACATAAAGATTGCCCATAGCCATAAATCATATGATGACTATCTTGTCTGAAACTCATGCTTGAAGGTTTCTAGATTATTTCCTCTGCAACGTTCAAACTATTGTGAATTTAAGCCATGTTACCATAACGTGTCGCATAAAAATAGAAATCTTTGGAATACTTTGGAGGAATTATTTTGTAAGGAGTCTGGATAACATTTATTACCTTGAGAATAATCAACTTACAAGATCAATGTAGTGCCATGGGGAAGTTTTTTGTGTTATGATATAGGTACCTTGTAAGCTGGTTTTCCTCATAAAAAAGAAAAGGTTCAAATGATTATAAAGTGCCATTAAGTGTTATCTTGCCAAAACTTGTGGAAGTATATTATGACTATTGAAAAATAACTACTTTATATTTTCTATTTGTGCTTCTCAGGAAACAGATCAGATAGAGTATTTGATACCCGACAGGTCATTGTTGGCACATCATCTGCAAGTTTCTGATACAAAATTTCTCGATTTCCTATCATATTTGCTCCAAACAAATCCTAGGAGGCGGCCTACCGCAAGACAAGCAATACTACATCCATGGCTTTCCTTTCCATATAAGTAAATCTGCATCCAAAGTTTCGCTGATGGCCCTTATTGTAAAAGGCCAGCGCCATACCACCTTGTTTTGATACCTGCTATTGCTTTTGCTAAGCAAAGGCATTTTCACAATCTACAGGTTCAATGTTCTGTTGTTTGTTTTTCGGCAATTTCTGCATCCCAAGTGCACTGAGCGAATATCTTACCAACAAGAAAGAGAAAATTATACCAAGTGAATCAACTTATACATGTAGCTATGCATGTAAATATCTAACATAAATGTTCTGTATATATTTGATGGTTTTTTTCCAGACTTTTGGCTGAGTTCAAGTTCCATGCTTGCTGCTTCCGGAGCTGGAAATGCTATTCAGTTCTTAGCAGCTTTTATTAATTAGCGAGTTCATTTCTATTAATTAGCGAGTTCATTTCTAAGCCACATTTGGTCCTGTCTTGGCCTTAGTGTTATCCATGTTGCCATCGATCCAATGATGTATTTGTAAAAATAATTTGGCTCTGGAAGTGTGATCAATACTGATAAATCAGTGGAAAGCTTCTGATTTCTGTAACTCCAACACCATGGTAAGTTCGGACAGTTGACTAGTATTATGATGAATTGGGAAAAATGAAATGTTGCTTTTTATTGTTCTAGATTCTACGTTTTGAAATAGGATATGTAGATATCCTAAATGATATGTAAGGTTCAATACATTGAATAATCAGCAAATATGGTAAAGTAAAATTTGAGTACCGTTTTATACTTATTATTGTATTAAAAATTTATTATGCAGTTACTTGGAGTTTTATAGCTGAAGTTGTACTGTAATTTAAGTTATATTGTAATTTAAGTTGTGCTGATTGACTTATAAAGAAGCTCATTTTTTGTATTTGGAGGAAGGTTTAGGGGAAAAAATGTGCCTTTAATAGACATTTTATCAAATATTTTGTAAATGGATTTTAGGTTAGAATACTTAACATATATGAAAATAAAGATATTAGAAAGAGGAAGGTATTGAATCCATTGATGGCTATGGTGCTGATGGGGAGGAGCAGGATGGTGTGGATAGGGATGAAATTGGGCTCTAGCCGGCTTGAATTTGGGTTGGGCTTTGGATTAGGCTTGAAATAGCGTAGGTCAAATTTAGGTTTCATTGTAGAGCACATTTGTATTTCAAGCCAGATTTGGGTATAGCTTTGATTTGGCCTGAGCCCAAGCTCGAAAGGCTCGCCCAAACACGAACTCGAAATACCAGCCTGAGACTCGTGCGTGTGTGTGTAATAATTGGTTTTTCAGAATTATCACTTTTTGTTTTATTGGAACTTTGACTCATGATCGCTTTCAATTTTTTTGGGACAATACAGAGACTGATCTCCCTCTATTGGCTAAAGATGCTGGGGGTACTCGTTTCAAAAGGGATGTCTAACATAGTTGTTATGTTGTTAATTTTTTGTAATAGGTTTGGTTCATTGATTTGTGGTATAGATTTCTTTGGTATTTGATGAGGGACAGAGAGGAGCCTTGCCTTTTGACTTTATTAGTTCTTTTTCATATTTGGCCAATCCTTCTATTCTAATAAGGTTGGTCATCTATTATTTTTAAATTTTGATTTGTAAAATTATGTTATTCTATTATATTTTTAAGATCCCTTGTATTTACGTTTTTAAGAGGATCAGACTTTATTTTAAATGGCGAAGCTGTAACCTAGATTTCACTATTGGGAATTTTATTTCTTGTAATGGCGGATGTACTTTTTTATTATTCTTTCTTTTCATCGTGTCAAGAGATCATTAATTTTTCTTCTAGCATATTAATTCCTTTAGGGATTTGATCATTTTGATCTTAAATATATTTCTATAGTGAGGAAAGAAAAACTATATTTATTTTAATAGTATAATGAATTTCATAGTATTTTTTAGGAGATTTTTTCTTTCTAGATCTTGAGTAATGTTTGAAGAACCATTCTCATTTCTTAGCATTTTTTTGTGAATAAAATTCTTTTCTTAAAGTTTGTTTATTAATTTCAAATTTTTTGAGATCGTACAGACTCCAGTCTTTTATTTTTGTAATTTGAGAATATGTTGGTGATATAGGTGGAGATGGTTCATTGTAACTAGTCTGAGGTACTCTAAGGTTTTGCGTCTACTCCTCTGAGGCCGGTCAATGGGCTAGATTGGTTGAATCCAGGAGGAATTGGATCTTGAGATTTTGTTGGAAATCTTTGGCTCTTGTTTATGAATAGATTCTGATGTGGCAGGATCGCTGACATGGAACAGCTGTCAGGCACCACGACAGGCAAGATCGCCATGTCAGGTCCTTCGGCCTGACCCCTTGGCCATGTCAGCCCCCTTCGGGACAACCGGGCCGACCGCCGAGCCGAGCCCTATCCTCCACCAGATTGAGCCCGTCCTGGATCGAGCCCTGTGGTCTGAGTCGAGCTCAGCCCTCACCCGCCACGTGGAGTCTCTCTCCGAGGTCGAGCCCTCTAGGCCGGAGCCGCCACCTGTCCACTAGATCGAGCCCCTCCGGGATCGAGCCCCGTGGTCGGAGTCGAGCTCAGCCCTCACCCGCCACGTGGAGTCTCTCTCCGAGGTCGAGCCCTCTGGGCTGGAGCCGCCACCCGTCCTCCACTAGATCGAGCCCCGTGGTCAGAGTCGAGCTCAGCCCTCACCCGCCACGTGGAGTCTCTCTCCGAGGTCGAGCCCTCTGGGCTGGAGCCGCCACCTGTCCTCCATCAGATCGAGCCCCTCCGGGATCGAGCCCCGTGGTTAGAGTCGAGCTCAGCCCTCACCCGCCACGTGGAGTTTCTCTCCGAGGTCGAGCCCTCTGGGCCGGAGCCGCCACCTGTCCTCCACTAGATTGAGCACCTCCGGGATCGAGCCTCGTGGTCGGAGTCAAGCTCAGCCCTCACCCGCCCGTGGAGTCTCTCTTCGAGGTCGAGCCCTCTGGGCCGGAGCCGCCACCTGTCCTCCACCAGATCGAGCCCCTCCGGGATCGAGCCCTGTGGTCGGAGTCGAGCTCAGCCCTCACTCGCCACGTGAAGTCTCTCTCCGAGGTCAAGCCCTCTGGACCGGAGTCGCCACATGTCCTCCACTAGATCGAGCCCTGCCTCCCCTGCTCGGCCTCCAGCTCGGGCAAAGGCGACTGCAGACGGGAGGACAGTACTATCATCCCAGGACACCGAAAAGCCACCCAAGGATCACTGATTAGTGCCCACCATACCACAATAACTGCCTACCCGCCACTTACACCAGAAATAAGAGAAACACCTTGATCAAGGCGCCACACCCTCCACCGGCCGCCCGTACTGTCGAGGGATGGGCCAGCCAAAGGGCACGAATCCCGGGGGTGGTGGCCCACGGATCGAGGCTCTGCCAAGTTTCCTAGAACGAGACGACCGGAGGGAATGTCAGAGCGAATGAAAGTTTTCCCTACGCATGTCAGGAAAGGCATCCCGTCTACGGCACGGTACCCCGCCGTACGCACCTACCAGCCCAACGGGAATCCCAAGGCAAGTTCCCAACAGTCACCTTGATTACAAAGAACAGTCGACACCCCCGAGAGGGGAGGTAACAAAAAAAGCTCAACTCAACTCAAACTCAAAAGAACACCGGTGCAAGCTCAACCAGAAGGCGAGGCACCACCACCACTCTAAGAAAACAAAGGAGGAGCAGCTACGCAGAGAATCCCTCTAGCTCTGTCGTCGTCCTCCTACACACTTTCATCTTGTTCTCATACCATCAACTCCTCCTAGCATGGAGTCCATCAAGAGGGGCTCGATCAGGAGGATTTGTTTCTCTGGATCATCACTGACTTGACCGTCGAGTGCCCCTACCGAAATCTTCGGTCTGGGTCACTAACCCATTTTTGCAGGTCTTGCAGGACAGGACCCCCCAAGAGCAACAAGTCACGCACTTCGGCGCCGACAGCAGCTACAGGCCATGGCGATCATGGTGACAACATATTTCTATTGAGATTTTTGTTGAATTTTATTTCCACATCACCTTTTGGGTGAGTAATAATAGACTCAATAGTACAAGATGGCTATCTAGGAGCAAGAACAACTTTTTCAAGAAACCAATTCTCAGGAAGAGTTATTTGATCCCAAATTAGGGTTTTTAGAATATGGACATTTTCTTTTGAAGGATTGGTTTGGAAGTAAATGGTACTACCAAAAGTCCTTATGTTAATAACCCTAATATGATCTAAACTATTGGTGGTTTTATCACTATAAGAGCCGGGCATGGTGTAGTTTAACATCAAGCTTGACTGTTTTAAAATATTTTTATCTCTTAATTTAAAAGTTAGATCAGTATTACAATTAAAGAAAATTGATCTCTCATATAGGCTAGTAACAGGATAAGAGCCGGCATGATATTAAATATGTGTAGTTTAACATCAAGCTTGACTGTTTTAAAAATATTTTTATCTCTTAATTTAAAAGTTAGATCAGTATTATCAGTATTAAAGAAAATTGAAGAAAATTGATATAGGCTAGATTCCACCATCCAATAGGGAATCATGGAACCTAGTAAGATGGCTCCCTTAGGCATAGAAGAATGCTACATCTAACCCTCTTTTGACTAAGGGTTTAACCACTACTTGAATCATGCCTATGTGTATGAATTCATATTTCTGCCTATGAATTTTGACCATCTTCGGTTATTATTGGTATGACTTCATGGTTGTTTGAAATTGATATTATTTTTTCTTTTATCCTAACTCTATTATTAAGAAGAATCCTATGTTGATAAATTGATCTCTTGGAAATCTTTGGGATAGTCCATTTGTTCAATTTTTTCTCTACCATTTCCATGGAATAGTTAGCATCTTCTTCTTTAGAAGAAGAACTTATAGGGAAAGATCTAGATACTATATTCATTATAGAATTTTGATGTTCTCCTTCTGACTAGTCGACGATTTATGCCTAAAGATGCCTGCCCCGGCTTAAAACAGCAATGTGACGAGGGGCTAATCAAAAAATATTTCAATTCAGAAATGAATCTACTATTTAAATGTTCCTCTACAACTTCTCCCTCCTCTGGCTCTGATACTAGCTAACTTCAAGATCTGATAAAATGAATTATAAATTGAACTAAACTTGAATAGTAAAATGTAAAATGTTCACTAATATAAAGGAATTATAAAGAAAAATAAACAAAACTTGAGCAAAAATAATCAATTGAGCTATTGCAGAGAGAAGAATAAACAGAAGTTGAGCAAAAAAACAATTATTAATCTAATAATATTAGAAATTTTATCAACACTTTTCAGTATAGCCAGTTTGCAGATAATATAATTTTGAGAAAATATTGAGAAGTATCCATTTGTAGATCCAAAAGGTCTCGTATCAAAGCTACATAAAAAGATGAATAATTAACAAAACTGAAATGTTTTCTATTACTTGAAAATCTTGTGTTACATTGATAGTAGAGAGCTACTCCTTCTGCTTGCCTTTTATTGAGTACAAATCTTGCTCTTTTGGATGGGATATAGTTTATCTAATATTTTGAAGAGGTTGGATACAAGGGAAACTATATGAGGATTTTGGAAGGAAGAAGAGAAGAGAAACTCCAAAGGATTTTTGAGTTCTACCTTCTTTGCACCTGGGTTTTCTTATAGGAATTCTGGAATTGGTTGTAATTGAATGTTATCGAAGTCCGAAGTGGGTTGGAAGGGCTTTTGTTAGAGAACACCTTATCTTATTGATCATGGGTACTAAAAGAATCTCCTTTTTGGATATCAGTGGAGCATTTTAGTACAGTCGATGAAGCATCTTGGTATATTTTACAGGATAACTTTGTAGAGCAATCTCTTTTTGAGTGTCAGTGAAGTATTTTGGTATAGTCGATGGAGCATCTTGGTACATTTTGTAGGATAACATGAAAAGAGAACAATTAACAAGCAAAAAAGAACTTGGCAATTTCTATGAACAATTTAGGTGCAATTTTTGACCAGCACAAAAACTATCAAAAAAATTTCTAAGATTGTAAAAATTGTAACAAAGGAAAAAAATCTTTAGAAACATAAAAAGCAAACTATTTATCAATAAATCAATCAGAAAGAAGCAACAATCCCATCAATACAAGACCTATCAAAACAAAAGACCTAATGAAAATGTATGTTTTAGATGCGAAAAAATTGGACACTTTGAGAATAAGTGTAAATTGAGGAAAAAATTAATGAAATACAAATCGGCAAAGATAACTTTGAAGAATCCCGTACAACTCAACTTGAAAATCTACTTTTAGAATAAAAAAGTGATAATTCCCAAGAAAAAATTGAATATGATGATATAACCTCTTCAAGTATCAACATGATAACCAAAGAACAAAAACTTTTATTAGAATTTATAGATAAGATAAATGAACCAAATTTAAGGAAAGAATATCAAGCTTAAAAAAACATTAGAACAAAATGATCAAAAGCCACCAACCTAAACTTATGACTTAAATAACATACTCAACAAATTTAACCAACCAAAACAAAAACCTATAACTTTACAAGATTTACAATAGGAAGTACATCAAATGAAAGAAGAAATTAAAAATAAAAACTTGAACGAAACAATTAGAAAGGCAACCCCAACAAGATTTTGATTCAAAAAAAGAGCTTCAATAATTAAAACTAGATCTAGAAAACCAAAACTTTCTAGAACTAATATCCCAAATTATCATCCAAAACTGGTGTGTAAAGGTAATCATCTCAATTGATAGTTGTTGCCGCCAAGATCGCCGTGGCTCGTAGCTGCTGTCGGCGCCGGGGTGTGTCTCATCCTCCTGGACCTGCAAAACTAGTGACTCGGGCCGGGATTTCTGGCGGGGGCACTCCGATGGTCAAGTCAGTGACGATCCAGGGGATCCTCCTGGTCGAGCCCCTCTTGATGGACTCCATGCTAGGAGGAGTGAATGGTGTGAGAGTGGGAGCAAGTGGTCGAGGGAAGAGCGGCCTAGTGATTCTTTGTGTGGCCTTTCTGCCCGCCCTTGCTTGGGTTTGCTTGTGGTGCTGGCTCTCTAGTTAAGGACTTGTGTTTTTGTGTGTTTTGCCTTGCATCACATTGCTTGTGGCATTACCTCGTCTGCCTCGCACTTCCTAGGTTACCGTTGGGCGCCTGTCTTGGTCAAGCTTCAGTGCGGTAGTGTCCCGAGGCGCCTTTCTCGATTCGTGATAAGGAAAGGTCATATGTTCTGACATTCCTTCTGGTCGATTCCAGTCTCTCCGCCGCCCTCGAGATTTGAAGACTCCTTCTTTCGGGTGGTTTAGGTGGTTGGTGAGGAGCGTGGCGCCTCGATCAGTGGGCTTTTCCCTTTCTGGTGTAATCGATGGTCGCAGGTGGTCATTGCGGCTTGGCGGATGTCTCAATGCAATCCTCGGATGGTTCGCCGGTGTCATGGGATGGCGGTGCTATCCCTTCATTCGCTGGTGCTTATGCCTGAGCTGGGGGCCAAGCTAGAAAAGCTGGCTCGACTCCGACCTAAGTGTCCCGAGCTCGTGGGCTCGCCTCGACGGGGAGGGCAGAGCGCGGGCCGGTCCAGAGGGCTCGACCTCGGAGAGGCTCCACGTGGCGAAGGAGGGCTAAGCTCGACTCCGACCACGGGGCTCGATCTTCGAGGGGCTCGCTCTGGAGGGCAGAGCGTGGGCCCGGTCCAGAGGGCTCGACCTCGGAGAGGCTCCACATGGTGGAGGAGGGCTGAGCTCGACTCCGACCACGGGGCTTGATCTTCGAGGGGCTCACTCTGGAGGGAAGAGCACGGGCCCGGTCCAGAGGGCTCGACCTCGGAGAGGCTCCAAGTTGCGGAGGAGGGCTGAGCTCGACTTTGACCACGGGGCTCGATCTTCGAGGGGCTCACTCTGGAGGGCGCCGCTCGGCTCCGGCCTAGGCATCCAGGGCTCGCGGGCTTAGCCTGGTGGAGGATGGAGCTCGGCTTCGATGGGCAGTCCCATTCTCCCCGGGGAGCTCAACCCGATGAAGGAGTCCGAGCTGGAAATCCGACACGGCGCCTGGCACGGTGGTTTTCTATGACATGGCATTTGATAGCTACTCCATGTCAGCGGTCTTGCCACATCATTTGCCCCCCACTCTCGAGGCTCATTAGTACGTGATGCTTGGGTCAAAGGGAGTAATTGTGATGCTGCCATGGAAAGGTGAAGATCTGGCACAATGATGGCTATGATTGCCGGTGCTCCATGGAACGGTCCTTCAGGCCAGTGCGGGGGCACCACGTGGCCATGTCCAAGGAGCAGTTAATGCTTGCACAAAATTCAGAGCGGTCGGGATGCCTTTTTCATCGATGGACGGCACGTGGCACGAATCCATTGACGAAGAGGTAACGGTACGAATGCGCTTGGTCATTTCGAAATGAAAAGAAGTTCTTACCCAAACATCCATTCTTTTTAAACTCTTCGTGCCTACTGCAATACCCGAATCTTCTCCTTTCTCCCGGTTGCCTCAGATCTTCTAAGGAACCAGGTTAGTTTCTCCTTTCTTCCTCCTTTATCAGAGTAGGGTCCTTCCTCGGAGTCTAGGGTTTCCCTTGGACCGAATCCGTCCCTTCATCTTCTTCTTCGAATCCTTTGCTTCTTTCTTCTTTGAGGATGTCTTGCTTCGGCCCGAACTTTTGCCCCATCACCAACTAGGGCGAGGCTGGTCCTTTTGAGCGGAGGCCAGCATCTCCTTCTTCTTCTGGTGAAGAGGAGGATACGGCTCGTTTCGAGTTTAGCAGGAGGCACCCTCCTGGTCCGGTACTTATCAGGGGACCGAAGTCCAGCCCTTCCCATCCTCCTCGTTCTCCTCCCTCTTCTGAACTTGTTCCTGAGTCCGTCCGGTCCATAGGCCCTGGAGGGGTCGCCTCAATGATCACCGCTGAGGAACTGGGGACCATTCGAGATGTCTATGGCATCATGCACTCTGTCCAGCTTTTAATTCCTCGTCCGGGAGAGCGGGTTACCTCCAGCGGCCCGGGCCATATTGCCTTCTATGAGGAGACCTTTTTTGGGGGTCTCCGTTTTTCCTTCCATCCATTCTTTATGTCAGTGTTGAATAATTATCGTTTGGTCCCTACTCAGCTAGTACCAAACACCATTAGGGTCATCTTCTCTTTTGTTGTGCTTTGTCACCTTCACGAGTTTGTTGCTCGATTTTCTCTGTTCAGGGCTTTCTTTGCCCTGAAGCGCCACCCGACTGAGGATGGGTGGTGGTCCTTGTCTTCCCGTCCAAAGGGCATTAAGTTTGAGATCCCTTCTTCCGTCAAGGGATGGAAGAGGAAGATCTTTTTTGCCACGGTTGAGGGGGTCAACTGGGTCTGGAGTGACCCGGACCAGTCCCCTAACCGAAACTCTGTGGTCAATGCGGTTGACCGGGATAACTACGAGCAGCTCCGCACCACCCAGATCCCTTCTCTCGAGATTCTGTTATCAGAGCAGAATCTCTCTGAAGCTGGGGTCGACCCAACGAATGGGTTGGATGAGTTCGATCTGAACTTTTCTTCTCTTTCCTTTTTTGTGCTCCTTACATTGCTTTTTGTGGGCTCTGACTATTGTATGGCTTATATGTAGGCATGATCTTCACGAAAAGTGACTTGCTGGCGATCACCTGGAAGAGGCCACCAACCGGGCTGGTCAATGAGCCTCCGTCGAGATGGGTCCGGGGCGAGAGCGCGTCTGCAGCCGCTCCTGCCGCGACGGCCGACCCGAGTTGGGCGGTGACTAAAGCCGCTCCTGCCATGCGGCTGGCCAAAATTCGGGGGCGACCAAAACTGCTCCTGCACCGGTGGAGAGGGCGACGTCCGCGGTGCCGGGGCCAGTCCAGCAGGCAGTCCGAAAGGTTCCGAAGCGGCACGGTCAACAAGGAACGACCTCCACTACGGAACCCGAGGTGGTTTTCGGGCAAGGGCCGCAGCTGCTGTCGCTGCATCCCCCAGTCCCCCCAGCCCGACTGTGATCAAGGTCGGGGGTGGGGAGGTCCGAGCTGGGGTCGAGCTCGTGACCGAGGCACCATCTACAAAGGTGCCGGGTCCTCAGCTTGTCCCGGGGGCCCTACTACTGGTGGGGCAAGGGCACCTACCCCTGGAGAGAGCAGGAGGGAGGAGGCGCGGCGCCGACTTCCGTTCAAGCTGGGGCTAGAGAGCTCTTTGCTCCAGAGCCCACACTGGCGAGCGCATGATGGATTTTTCAATCCAACCATGCAATTGGCAGGAGATGGCCGGACTGCGGCTGGGGGACGTGCTTAGCACCATCTTCCCCTATCTCTTCTCGGTAAATGGCTCCACATCTCTTTCTCTCTTTTCTTTCCCTTTTTTTTTTTGCTAACCTTTTACATGGTGCAGATTAGTGCCGAGGCCCTCTTCATTAGAGACTATTGTTGAAACTGGCAGCATAGTGAACAGCAGCGGGCGGCTGAGATCGAGTCATTGAAGGTCGGCCTAAAGGAGAGGACCGAGGTGAATGGAGCACTCGATCAAAGGGTCAAGGACCTGGAGAAGCAGCTCGTCGACTTGAGGGATGAGCGAAGGAGCTCCGGGAGGGTCTTGACCAGGAGCGGAGCCGCTCGAGGAAGAGTGCTGAGGAGCTCGCCCTTGCCGAGAAGAGGCTGAAGTGGTACGATGCTGAGGCCATTCGACACAAGGAGGCCGCTCAATCTGCTCAGGCTGAGCTATCGGTAGGGAAGGAGCGGTTGGCCATGGACAAAAGGCGATAGAGGAGTCTGCCAGGTCGACGGAGGTAGCCAGAGGAGAAGCCGTCGAGGCGAGGAGGGATGCTGAAGAGGCTGTGGCCAGGTACAGAGCCTCGGAGGAGTTCATCGTCGAGATTCATCAAACAGCGTCATGCTCCTTCTTCAAAGATTTCATGTACCTACACGACCGAATTAAGGGATTCATCCCTGACGAGGATCGAAGCCGCCTCAGCTACCCTCATGCCTCGAACATGGAGTCAGGCATTGAGGAAGCTGTCACCTCTGAACCTTCTCCACCAGTCGAGGCTGGGACTGGGCCACCCGAGGCCGGAGCCGTTCAGCCAGAGGTTCCCGAAAATGGGACCTCACAGCCTCATGGCCCAGCCAGGGGGCTAGTTAGAGAGGAGTAATTTTCCTTCTTGTTTTCCTTTTTTGTACTTGGTCTGGGTCACCTGGCATGTCGGGGACCTGAAGATGTTTGTAGCTAACTTTTGTGAATGAAATGAGATTTTCCTGCCACTATTCCCGAGCACTGCCTGACTCTTCCCCCTCACCCTCTATTTTTTTTTTCTTCTTTCTTTCTTTTTTCTTCTTTTTTTGAAATGAGTGGCGAGATCAGAGAGGAGGGTTCCACCTTGTCTGGGATTTGGTCACTAGGCTTCAGTGTCGGTGAGTTGGGCATAGGGTTTTGGTAGTTGAGAGCAGCTGGGCTCAAAGACTTCTTGGCCGGAGAGCTAGGCCTCGGTCCAAGGTGCCTGAGAGCTGGGCTCAGGGCTTGAAAGCCTTGGAGCTAGGCTCGAGGCCTTCTTGGTCGGAGAGCTGGGCCCCGATCCAAGGGTTTCCTAAGAGCTGGGCTCAGGTCTTGGTGTCTCAGAGCTAGGCTCGAAGACCTTCTTGGCCGGAGAGCTAGACCCCGGTCCAAGGATTTCCTGAGAGCTGGGCTCAGGTCTTATCTTGGAGCTAGGCTTGAAGACTTACCATCCGGAGAGCTGGGCTCCGGGTCTTGTTCTCCTGAGAGCTGGGCTCAGGTCCTGGCGTCTTGGAGTTGGGCTTGAACACGTTGATGATTTGAGAGCAGCTTGGCTCGAAGATCCCTTGGCCGAAGAGCTGGGTCCAGGTCTAAGGTTGCTTGAGAGCTAGGCTCAGGCCCTGGCATCTTGGAGCTGGGCTCGAGGCGTTGATGATTTGAGAGCAGGTTGGCTCGAGGATCCCTTGGCCAGAGAGCTGGGCCCCAGTCCAAGGTTGCTTGAGAGCTGGGCTCAGGTCTTGGCGTCTTGGAGCTGGGCTCGAAGATGTTGATGATTTGAGAGTAGCTTGGCTCGAAGGTCCCTTGGCCGGAGAGCTGGGCCCCAG
This sequence comes from Areca catechu, assembly GCA_021397845.1. Lineage (NCBI taxonomy): Eukaryota > Viridiplantae > Streptophyta > Magnoliopsida > Arecales > Arecaceae > Areca > Areca catechu. The sequence goes on from CM038050.1 coordinate 182,202,846, forward strand.
TCCAAGGTTGCTTGAGAGCTAGGCTTAGGCCCTGGCATCTTGGAGCTGGGCTCGAAGGCGTTGATGATTTGAGAGCAGCTTGGCTCGAGGATCCCTTGGCCGGAGAGCTAGGCCCCAGTCCAAGGTTGCCTGAGAGCTGGGCTCAGGTATTGGAATCTTGGAGCTGGGCTCGGAGACGTTGTTGATTTGAAAGTAGCTTGGCTCGAAGATCCCTTGGCCGAAGAGTTGGGCCCCGGTCCACGGTTGCCTAAGAGCTGGGCTCAGGTCTTGGTGCCTCGGAGCTGGGCTCAAAGACTTCTTCTTCCGGAGAGCTAGGCTCCGGGTCTTGGTCACTGAGAGCTGGGCTCAGGTCCTGGCATCTTGGAGCTGGGCTCAAAGATGTTGATGATTTGAGAGCAGCTTGGCTTGAAGATCCCTTGGCCAGAGAGCTGGGCCCCGGTCTAAGGTTGCTTGAGAGCTGGGCTCAGAGACATTGATGATTTGAGAGCAGTTTGGCTCGAAGGTCCCTTGGCCGGAGAGCTGGGCCCGGTCAAGGTTGCCTAAGAGCTGGGCTCAGGCCCTGGCATCTTGGAGCTGGGCTCGAAGGCGTTGATGATTTGAGAGCAGCTTGGCTCGAGGATCCCTTGGCCGAAGAGCTGGGCCCCGGTCCAAGGTTACTTGAGAGCTGGGCTCAAGTCTTGGCATCTTAGAGCTGGGCTCAAGTCTTGGCATCTTGGAGCTGGGCTCGGAGACATTGATGATTTGAGAGCAGCTTGGCTTAAAGGTCCCTTGGCCGGAGAGTTGGGCCCCGGTCCACGGTTGCCTGAGAGTTGGGCTCAGGTCTTGGTGCCTCGGAGCTGGGCTCGAAGACTTCTTCTTTCGGAGAGCTGGGCTCCGGGTCTTGGTCACTTGAGAGCTGGGCTCAGGTCCTGGCGTCTTGGAGCTGGGCTCGAAGATGTTGATGATTTGAGAGCAGCTTGGCTCGAAGATCCCTTGGCCGGAGAGCTGGGCCCCGGTCCAAGGTTGCCTGAGAGTTGGGCTCAGGTCTTGGTGTTTCGGAGCTGGGCTCGAAGACTTCTTCTTTCGAAGAGTTGGGCTCCAAGTCTTGGTCACCTGAGAGCTGGGCTTAGGTCTTGGCATCTTGGAGTTAGGCTCGACGATGTTGATGATTTGAGAGCAGCTTGGCTCGAAGATCCCTTGGCCGGAGAGCTGGGCCTTAGGTCCTGGCATCTTAGAGCTGGGCTCGAAGACGTTGATGATTTGAGAGCAGTTTGGCTCGAAGATCCCTTGACCGGAGAGCTAGGCCCCGGTCCAAGGTTGCCTAAGAGCTGGGCTCAGGCCTTGGCATCTTGGAGCTGGGCTCGAAGGCGTTGATGATTTGAGAGCAGCTTGGCTCGAAGGTCCCTTGGCCGGAGAGCTGGGCCTCGGTCCAAGGTTGCCTGAGAGCTAGGCTCAGGCCTTAGCATCTTGGAGCTGGGCTCGAAGACTTCTTAGAGGTTTTCCTGCAAGGTAGATAGATACTTGTGCAAAAGAAAAACCATTGTTATTATTATTAGGGGAAAGCCTTACATTATTGATAGTATTTTCATAGATTGCAGGCATTCCATGTTCGAGGAAACCTGATGCCATCGAGATCCTCGAGGTAATAGGCCCCCTGTGTGAGAGCTTCGGCCACCTTATAAGGGCCCTCCCAGTTCGGTAAAAGCTTACCACACTCCCGGGGTTGAGATGCTTCTACCCGGCATAGCACCAAGTCCCCAGGTCTGAAGACCTTTGGCTTGACCCGGGCATTGTAGTACTGGGCTACTCATTGCCGGTATGCCACCATCCGTAGCCGTGCTTTATCTCTTGTTTCTTCAAGGAGATCCAGGTTGAGCAAGAGGTGCGCCGAATTCTGTGTCTCGTCGTATTGCTGCACTCGTAGCATGGGCATGCCGAGCTCGACCGGGATGATCATCTCGATACCGAAAACAAGGTTGAAGGGCATCTCGTCAGTTGTCGTTCTGGGCGGTGTGTGGTAGGCCCACAAAATGCTTGGGAGTTCTTTCACCCATCTGCCCTTGGCCTGGTCCAGCCTGGTTCTAAGCCCTTGAAGGATGGTCCGATTAGTCACCTCAGCTTCCTTGTTTGTTTGAGGGTGAGCTACCGAGGTGAATCGATGTTGAATGCCGTATTTGGCATAGAACCCTTCGAACTTCCGATTGTCAAATTGTCGCACATTGTCAGTGATGATATAACGGGGGAGTCCGAAGCGGCAAAAATTGACTTCCAGAAGAATTGACAGACATTGGCTTCTGCGATCCGAGCCAGTGGCTCCGCCTCGACCCATTTGGTAAAATAGTCGATCGCCATCAACAGGAATCTTCGCTGCCCTGGTGCAGGGAAAACAGCCCCAAGATGTCCATCCCTCATTGGACAAAAAGCCAAGGGGCTGAGAGCTAGGAGATGGGCGCCGCCGGCTGGCACTGTTTGTGAGCGTGGCACTGGCATTTGTCATACCTTTTAACGAAGTCGGCGGCATCTTCCCTCATGGTCTCCTAAAAGTATCCCTGGCGAAGGGCTTTGTAAGCCAGCATTCTCCCCCCCACATGGTTCTGGTAGAGGCCTTCGTGTATCTCCTGGAGCACGAAAGTCGCCTCTGCGGGCCTGAGGCACTTCAGGAGCGGGTAGGAGTAAGATCAACGGTAGAGCTGGACCTCCATCAGAACGAACCGGGAGGCCTTCTTCTTGACGAGGCCTGCTTTTACGCGGTCCTCGGGTAGAGAGCCATCGGTAATGTACCTGACGTACCTGTCCATCCAGCTCGGCTCGGGGGTGACTTGGTGCACCTCCTCTGAACCCTCGTAGCTTGGACTTTCGAGGTACTCGACGTAGGCGCATCCCAGCGATGAGTCTGGTAGGGTCGCGAGTCTAGATAACGCATCCACGCATGCATTCTCTCCACGGGGGATGTGGAAGATGCTGAAGCACCGGAAGCCTATCGTGCTCGAGCGGACCCGCTCCAGGTACTTCATCATCTGGGGGTTCCTGGCTTCATACTCTCCAGAGACTTGTCCAGCAACCAGTTGGGAGTCGGTGAAGACTTTCAAATTCTGCACACCCAGCTCACAAGAGACTCTTAGACCCGCGAGGAGTGCCTCGTACTCCTCCTGGTTGTTTATCACGGCGAATTTGAAGCAGATGGCGCATTCTGTCACAACTCCATCATTGTTGGCGAGGATGAGGCCTGCTCCGCTCCCGCCGAAATTGGATGCACCATCCACATGGAGGACCCAGGGCTCATCCCCCGGTCCGAGCTCCGTTATTGTCTACTCTGGTTCCTTGACGAGCCCGGTGCACTCGACTATGAAGTTAGCTAGGACTTGGCCTTCTGCGAGGATCTCGGGCGGTACACTATGTCGAACTCACTGAGCAGCAGGGACCACTTGGCCAATTTCTCGGAAGTCTCGGGGCGGCTAAGTATGGTCCTCAACGGCTGGTCCGTCACAACCATTATCGGGTGCGCTTAGAAGTAGGGCCTGAGACGCTTAGCAAACATTATTAGCGCAAAAATGAGTTTCTCGGAGTGAGTATACCTGATTCCGCATCACGGAGGATTTTGCTGGTATAGTATACCAGCTTTTGAGATTTGTCCTCGTCTGCATGGATGAGAACCAAGCTGATGGCTCCGGGTGTAACCGCCAGATAGAGCAGAAGCTCCTCCCCCTCTTCAAGCCTGGAGAGCAAAGGGGGAGAGGCGAGAAATTTCTTCAGCTCCTTGAAGGCCATCCTGCACTCCTCTGTCCAGATGAAGTCGTGCATCTTGCGCAGCGCCTTGAAAAATGGGAGACAATGGTCAACCGATCTCGAGATGAATCGGCTCAAGGCGGCAATACGTCCCGTCAAGCGCTGGACCTGCTTCTTGGAGGTCGGGTGCTCCATGTCAATGATTGCCTGGACCTTCTCCGGGTTTGCTTCGATACCTCTCTGGGTGACCATGAAGCTGAGAAACTTTCCTGCCACCACTTCGAAGGTGCACTTCGCTGGATTCAGTTTCATATGATGTTGCCACATGTTGTAGAAGGACTCGGCGAGGTCAGCGATATGATTCGAGCTCGACTTGCTCATGACAAGCATGTCATCCGCATACACTTGCATGTTGCGGCCAATTTGGTCCTTGAAGACCTTATTGACCAGATGCTGGTACGTGGCTCCTACATTCTTCAGACTGAAGGGCATCATCCGTAACAGTATGTCCCTTGGTCGGTGATGAAGGCGATGTGCTCCTCGTCCTCCAGGTGCATGCGGATCTGTTTGTATCCGAAGAATGCATCCATGAAGGAGAGCAGCTTGTGCCCAGAGGTGGCGTCCACCAGCTGGTCAATCTTTGGCAGGAAAAAGCTATCCTTCGGGCATGCCTTGTTGAGGTCGGTGTAGTCTATACAGATCCTTCACTTGCCATTGTTCTTCCTTACCATCACCATGTTCGCCAACCAGCTCAGATATTAGACCTCCCAAATGAAACCGGCGGCTAGGAGTTTGTCCACTTCCTCATTGATAGTCGCCTGCCTCTCCGGGACGAAGCTTCTCTTTTTCTGCCAGACTGGCCTGTGCTTCGGGTCAACGCTTAGTTTGTGAGTAATGATGTCAGGAGGGATACCTGGCATGTCCGTTGCTGTCCAGGCGAATACATCTGCACTGCCCGCAGGAACTCCAGTAGTTGAGCCCTCTCCTCCTAGGGTAGCTGGGCTCCAATCTGCACCGTCCTCATGGGGTCATCTCTGAGCAGATAAGAGAGTAGGCGCTCGACCGGGCCTCCCCTGGGATCTTGAGCCCTTTGGTCGAGATCATCTACCTTAGGATCACCCTCGAGGACCTTGGCCCTAGGGAGGGTTTGGAAGCAGTGCTGCACCAGCTGGGGTGCTCCCCTTATCTCCCCGACACCGTAGGGAGTGGGGAACTGTACCAATAGTCTCTTGGTGGAAACAACAGCGTCGAGCAGGTTGAGCCCGGGCTGGCCCAGGATCACGTTGTAGGCGGAAGGAAGCCTGACAACCGTGAAAGTCATTATAACGATGCTCTGCCGAGGTGGGGTCCCGGCGGTTACTGGGAGAGTGATCTCTCCCTCCATCCTTACAGAGTCACCTGTGAGACCAACAAGAGGAGTATGCACAGGTTTGAGTTGATCGGGAAAAAGGTTCATCCTGGAGAAGGTATCATAAAAAAGCACATATGTGGAGCTCCCACTATCAACCATGATGTGTTTTACAGGATGCTTCGCGATCATCATCTCGACGATCACGACATCATTATTTACATTTTTCTCCCCATCTTTCCCTTCCCTCATTAAGGGGAGTACATTCTCAGGATGCCCTGCCCCCCGGACCTTCTTGGGCGCGCGCGCGGCTCCCAAGGAGATCATACCCACCGGCTTCTCGATAGGGCGGTTGTCGATTACTGGAGCTAGTGGAAGAGCGACGAGCGCTTGGATTCCACTTGAGGTCTACCCCCTACGAACCTCTTGAGGTAGCCCCTCTTGATGAGTTCTTTGATTTTCCACTTGAGGTTGCAGCATTCCTCGTGTGTCATGGCCATGGTCACGGTGAAAGCAACAGTACTTCGCCTTGTCATGGTCAGTGGAGGGCTTCATCGGAGGCGGGCATCTCAGGTAATCCTCGCCTTCGATCTCCATGAGGATTTTTGTCCTCGGGGTGAGGAGGGGGGTGTAACTCTCCTCGGGAACGGGAGCACCTTTCTGTCTTGGCCCTTTCTGGGAGTTTGGAGCCTGAGGTCCTGGCTTCCAGGTTTCGAGCATCTCGGTGGGGGTCGGCTTCTTCAGTGGTTTTCCGTCGAGCTCTCGTCTCGTACGATCCGCCTCCTCGATATGGATGTACTTCTGGGCTTGGAGGAAGAGCTTAGAATAAGTCTTGGAAGGTTTCTTGTCTAGCGAGTAGGTCAGACGGGAGAACCTGAGTCCTCACTTTAGTGCCAGTATGGCAATTGGCTAATCAAGGTTATAGATCTCCAACGCGGCAGACTTGAAGCGGGCCACGTAGTCCCACAGTGGCTCACGGTCCTGTTGCCGGATGGAGAAGAGGATGTCCGCCTCTCGTGACAATTTTCAACAGGCATCGAAGTGGGCCACGAACTTCGGCCCCAACTGGGCGAAAGAGTTGATGCTCCGGCTCCAAGCGGGTGAACCACACCTGGGCTGCCTTCCGGAGAGTAGCGGGAAAGGCGATGCAAGAAGAGCGTCAGTGGCCCCCTGGACCCTCATGAGAGCCCAGTTGCTTTCCAGGTGGTCCAGGGAGTCAGTGGTCCCATCGTAAGGATCCACCTGCGGCATATGGAACCGACTCAGAATCGGCTCCCCTTGGATTTCTTGGAAGAAAGGGGGACGGGCGTCGTAGCTCGCTAGCTCGCTAGCTGAGCCCGGTAGATTTGCAAATCGGCAGGATAACTCCGCCAACTTGCGGTCATGCTCCTCCAGGTGCTTCTCCGCCGTGCGCCTGATATTTTCGTCAGTGAACCCCTCCGCCGAAGGAGACGGAGAAGGTGACATGGTTGCATGGCACCCGTGGCAGGGGGTCTTACTTTTCCTACCTAGGTGGGGCTTGGATACTGCCTACCCGAGGTTTGGTGAGCGGCTCACCCTGTCAGCAGACCCGGCTCGTTGTTTTTTCGTCGGAGTTTGATGGCTACCCCGGTTGTCAGTAATGGCTCGTGGCTGCGAAGGCCTTCCTTGGAAGGAATGCAAGCTATTGCGGGGGGCCGCGGCATGGGCCGCGGGAGTCCCTGGCTGCTGATGGGTAGCCAAGGACCGATGCTGGTGCTGAAGCTAGCGCACTGCTATGGCAAGGATCTGCATTTGCTAGGCGAGTGCAGCCAATTGGGACTCCGCCGGAGGTGGTGGAGCCAGAGCAAATGGCCCGCCTTTGGGTTGTGCGGGTTCCCCCGGGAGGGGGAGTCCCCCGCACAACCGGTGGAGGCCTCTCGCGCCCGTGTCATCACCATCCTCCCGTGGAACTTGCTTGTAAAAAAGGGGGGGCTTGAGCTAGTTCAAAGACTGTTCACAGTCGCCCTACCTGGCGTGCCAATCTATTTCTGCCAAGATCGCCATAGCTCGTAGCTGCTGTCAGCACCGAGGTGTGCTCCCTTTGCTGTCTGGCCATTCGGTGATCCTGGACCTGCAAAACAAGGATTAGTGACCTGGGCCAGGGTTTCCGGCGGGGGCACTCCGACGGTCAAGTCAGTGACGATCCAGGAAAACATATCCTTCTGGTCGAGCCCCTCTTGACGGACTCCACGCTAGGAGGAGTGAATGGTGTGAGAGTGGGATGCAAGTGCGTCGGGGAAAGAGCGGCCTAGCTAGAGGGATTCTCTGTGTGGCCTTTCCGCCCGCCCTTGCTTGGGTTTGCTCATGGTGCTGTGCTCTCTAGTTAAGCTTGCACTTGTATTTTTGTGTGTTATTGCCTTGCATCACATTGTCTTGCGTTATATTGCATTACCTCGTCTGCCTCGCTTCTCTTAGGACTTCGTAGTCTAGGTTACCGTCGGGCGCCTATCTTGGGATCTCCGCCGGGCTGTCAGGCGTGTGCGGCAGTGTCCCGAGGCGCCTTTCCCGATTCGTGATAAGGGAAGCTGTCATATGTTCTGACATTCCTTCTAGTCGCCTTATTCCGAGAAACCTGGCAGTACCTCGATCGGAGGGCCACCGCCCCCGAGATTCGAATCTCCTGGTTGACTTCCTCTTTCGGGTGGTTCAGGTGATTGGTGAGGAGCGTGGCGCCTCGATCAGTGGGCTTCTTCCCTTTCTGGGTGTAACTGGCGGCCACAGGTGGTCATTATGGCCTGGCAGATGTCTCAGTGCAATCTCAGATGGTTCGCGGTGTCGTGGGATGGCGGTGCTATCCCTTCGTTCACCAGTGCTTATGCCTGAGCTGGGGGCCGAGCTGGAAAAGCAGGGCTCAACTCCGACCTAAGCGTCCCGAGCTCGCGGGCTCGCCTCGATGGAGGAGGGCAGAATACTCAAAAGGATATTCCCTTATAAAGTTATCTTGCAAAATGTACCAAAATGCTCCATCGACTAAACCAAAATACTCCATCGACACTCAAAAGAAGATTCCTCTGCAAAGTTATCCTGCAAAATATATCAAGATGCTCCACCGACTATACCAAAATGCTCTATTGATGTCCAAAAAGGAGATTCTTTTAGCACTCATGATCGACAAGATAAGGTGTTCTCTAACAAAAGCCCTTCCAACCCACTTCAGACTCCAGTCAGCAATTAATTACAACCAATTCCAGAATTCTTACAAGAAGACCCAGATGCAAAGAAGGAAGAACTCGAATCCTTTAAATTTTCTCCTCTTCTTCCTTTCAAAATTCTCCTATAATCTCTCTTGTATCCAACCTCTTCAAAATATTAGATAACCCATATCCTATTAGTTATTATGTATGAAAAATAAATATATATTTATATAATTTTAAAATATTTGAAAAATATTTTTTGTAGTATGTATGGTAGAATAATTTTGGTATAATAAAATAATTTTAAATAGAATAGAACAAGGTTAGGAAGTCGAACTACTATTTTAAAGAAGATTTGGCCCCTTCTATGAAGAATAATTGGACTACACACTCTCCTCCAAGGTACAACCCGAAAGCCAATACTCCAATGCCCGTTGATGGTGCGATCTCGAACGGACACCGATCAGCTCATCTTCAGCCCAAGTTTTTAAATAAAAAAATATAGGAGGGAGAAAAAATTTTAAAAATTTTAGAAGAGAGGAATATAGGAGAGGGAGAGCTTGAAATTTTTGGATGCCTCATAGGATTGTGATAGAAGCTTATTTATAGACTTAAAATCTCAAAAAAAAAATCCAAAAAAGCCTTCAAACTAGTTATCATGGAATTAAATTAAAAAATAACCATTTTAAAATTAGATTTTTTAATTAATTAAAATAATAAAAAAATAAAAAAGATATAAAATGTACGGGCATGTGATCCATGCGTGCCCGTTGCGTATGCGGAAGGGGGGAGAGGTAGGTTCTTGTTTTGTTTTCTGTATCGTAATGTCAACAACAGCCAAGATCTGTACTCAACCAAAGGCAAGCAAAAGGTGTAGCTCTCTGCTATCAATGTATCACAAGATTTTCAAATAATAGAAAACATTTTAATTTTTCAATTATTTCTCTTTTTATATAGTTGTGATCTGAGACCTTTTGGAACTACAAAAGATACTTTTAACATTTTCTCAAAATTGTATTCTCTGCAAACTGGCAATACTCAAAAATGTTGATAAATTTTCTTATATTATTAGGTTAGTAATCGCTTTTGCTCAACTTTTGTTTTTTTTTCTCCCTGCAATAGCTTAGTTGATTGTTTTTGCTCAACTTTTGTTTATTCTTCTTTATAATTCTTCTGCAGTAGCGAACATTTTATATTTTACTGTTAAAGTTTAGTTCAAATTTTAATTCATTTTATCAAATCCTGAAGTTAGCTGGTATATATATGACTATGCACCAAAATAAATCATCAAATTAGATTTATTTGATAAATATTCCTTCATGTCACATTTTCCTGTAAAAAAGCTGTCAGATAAGATGTCCAAACTCAGTATTTTGCTGTTCCTGGAGTGGTTAAACCGGACGACGTTGTGAAATGTCCATGCTGCGGTCTGGTGCAAACAAGAGACCGATTTTCCATCTGCAAATTATTTTGACATGTTATTTACATGCATTTGTAACTGATATGTACTAAAATAGACTGATCTGCACTCTATATATATCTTGTTGGCAACCATGGGGCATGGTGCATGTTATGTAAGATGGTGTCTTGAATGACTTTTTGTTATCCACATTAAAAAAAAAAAAAAAAAAAAAAATCATATGTGTGAACAGTGTGAATCAATGTCTCTCCTAGAATTCTAGTATTACTTGGTGGATAAGTAAATTAATTAGCTATCCAATTGTAAAGGCCGTAGTTACATTGGGCTTAGCCCAGATAATAAATCAGGCTAGTTTAATTGGGCTCGATCCACATTTTTTTAAAATAAATTAATTTTAAGTCTGGCCTAAAATTCAAAATTTTATTTCGGGCTGAACTTGAATAGGGATAAGGCCTGTCCCAGCTTAATTCCACCCTAGGTGTGGGCCATGAGGAGGTAGAGAAGATGAAGGAGAGGATGGGGTTGGGGGCTAGAGGCGCCGAATGGTAACGTAGAGATAGAAGGTGGGCGAAGCAAAGTGGAAGAGAAGAGGAGAGAAGGTGTTTTTAAAATAACATTAATGAAAATATTTATTCACGTGGCTGCAATTTATTTTGCAGCTATTTTGATTGTAAGTTAACCTATCTTAGCATAATTTAAGCTATAAGTATTCAAATAAGGGCCTATTTGAATGTCTAGATCCAAAATTTTATAGGATTTATGGATTTGGCTAGTTACACTAGCCCAACTTGATAACTAGCTCCCAAGGAAGGATATATCCACGAGGACTGGCTATCATAATTTATCAGTAATTCTTTGTCCACCGGTTATGGTACAGAAAAAATATATCATCAAATATGATTTAATGATGTAAGGGTCATGTAAACCCCACTTTTGAATATGCATTTAGTATATGCAGCTTTATCTTTTTATTAAAAAAATTGAATGATGAAAATATTATTTTTTTAAAAAAAATTATGACATCCTTTAACGTTATGACATCCTTTGGCTTGGATTATGACACTCATGGATTATGACACCCTGTTGATAAAAGGATATCATAAGAGAAAGATATTTTCATTATTCAAAATCTTCAACGGAAAAGTAAACTATAGATATTAAATGCATGATACCTCTTTATGAACAAGGTATCATGATCTGTTCACAGGATGTCATAAGATCGAGAATATTTTCGTTATTAAAAATTTTTTAAATTTTTTTAATGATGAAAATATCTTTCGTTCTTATAATATATGAATATCATAATCCAAGTCAAGGCATATCATAATGCAACCAAGAGATGTTATAGTTTTTTAAGGGATGGATATTTTCATCATTCAAAATTTTTAATGAAAATATAAAGCTATAGATATTAAATGCATGTTGAAAAATAAGATTTACATGATTGAATTAAATTGTACGGTATATATATATATATATATATATATATATATATATATATATATATATATATATATATATATATATATATATATATATATATATATATATTTCCACCCATGGTGTACAAAGACTTTCTTTATAATTTATATCCATTGTGGCCTCGAAAACTAAGCCAATTCAACCATGTCCCAGCTTGATAAACCTCGAGCCAGCTTTGTAATTATCACCAACCGTCCCTCGAATATGTAGTTTGGCCACTACGAACAAAAAGAAATTATCTTATGCTGTCCTATGTTTAAGGCAACTTGCCAAGTATCGATAAATTAAGTTTATAATTCAGTTTTATTTACCCTTAAAAAACAAAAACAAGTACAATTTTGTTTGTACTTGGAGGCCTATGGTGCTGACTTCAACCTTCCCAAAAAATGCCAAAGCCAAGCATTCCCCCACAATACCAACTTGGATCTAACAGCATCTGAACACGAAAAAGAAAAAGAAAAAGAAAAAGAAAATCCTATGCAGGCAATCTAACCTTGAATTCTATAAATATTTCTATTTATTTCGATTTTTAAAAATGGTGATTCAAAATTTAGTTAGATTGTGTTTTGAATGGATTGCATTTTTTGATGGTTGCTTTCTTAATTAATATAGCTTGGATTCGCTATCCTGAAATATTCACTCGGTAGCTCAGCTCGTTGAACCAAACGATGAGCCAATAGAATCTTTGAATAATACAATCCAGCATGATCTTTCAATCTATCTAGAAAACTATATCATAATCCATTGACAAGAAAGCAGGAACTCAAATCACAACACGTTTAATAAGATAGCTCTTCATCATCTCGATCATCAGATAAGAAAAGAACTCGACTGCTTGTCTGATAATTTTGTGGCCTTAATCATGAAGATTCTCACACTCACTTCTATAAATACGAGATATAAGAGACTTTTAAATAAACTTCACACATAATACTTTCCTCGCTGCTCTCATATTTTCTATTCTCTCAAAACTCTATATGACTAAAGTATTGACAAATCTCCACTGGACGAATGTGGTGAATCTCTGATTGCTTCCTGTGGTTGTAGATCTACTACTTCAACACCGAATTATACTTTTCTATCTCCAGGAGCAGGGCAAACTCTCTGTCCATCCCAATCAAATTTAATTTTGATGGGCAATACTTTCCAAGGTGTCTCCAAGAAACACATTTTCAGTGACACATTCAAAAGACATCGTTTGAATCGGTAGTTAGGCTTTCTTTTCATTAAAGTGATGCAATATGTCCAAGAGACAAATCTCTTTTGCCACGCACACACACACACACAAAAAAAAAAAAAAAAGATGCGACCCTTTGCTGTAAGACAGACACCTATTCGCTCACAATCTCTCATATTTATAAAGTATTGAGTCATTTGATCCCACACAACTAGACCACCATCCTATAGTTGGGGTACAAGAGCTGATTACAATCTAGTTGGTTATATATGAGAAATGTTAGTGAACGAAGGGTGTACACTTGTTGGAAACCTTTATCTTATTTGTTGTGATTGTTATAAGAATCCTAGATTTTTTTTTTTTTTTTTGAAGCTTATTTTCACCATTTAATACCTAGATAAAACTAGCAATTTTGGGCCCGGTTATGCAACTTACAACTGGTTACCTCAACCATCTTTAATGGCTATCTAATTAAATTTACAGCACAAGTCTAATAAATTATGGAATTAGTCTACCAGTCCTGGTGCCCTCTCGTGGGGCTTTAGGTGATGTTCCATGGTAGCCAATCAAGTTGTCCGTTTGCATCTTTCCTTGACATCTCGGCGATCTCTCGATGGAAAGGAGAGCAGTAGAGTTGATCATGGATCAAATTTGAACATAAAAAATATCAAATTTTAAATAAATTAGATTTAAAAATCTGACTAAAAATGAATATGGTTTTGATATGAAGTTTTGATCGGCTCTACATTGGAAAGTTGTGTCGAGTTCGTTATATCCAATATAAACACCAGCTAAAAAATTAGCCAAAGATCCGGTAAAACTGAGAATTAAGGAAGATGAAAGGGATGGTGGGATCAAATGAGTTAATTTATTCACCCTGCCTCCACTCTCTTACAAATATCACTTAAAAGAATTAGTGGGTATCAGCATATTTATAGCAGTTTACATGTTCCTTTTTTACAATTTTTAAATTTATGATATATCGTGGTCAAGTTATAAACAGGTTATCATAATCCTGTTCATAGGATATCATGAAGCTAAGGAATATTTTTATCATTAAAAAAAAATTAAAATTTTTTTTAATGATAAAAATACCTCTCAGCCTTATGATATCCTATGAACAAGATTATGATACCTTGTTCATAAACTTAACCATGGGTATTGTGACAGTAGTAACCAACCCATTCAGCCCTGGCACAACGGTGGGACCACTTGAAGAAATTAGTTCCTATGGAGGTCAGGTCGGCAGCTCGGCCCGTCACTTCAACCAGGTCAGGTCGGCAGCTCGGCTAGCCCGCTTCAACTAGGCTGGCACCTCAACCAGTCGGTAGCTTGGCAGCCTTGCCTGGAGCCTTGACAGGCATGAAGGGCAACCCATTTTGGCCCACAAAGCTCTCCAGACCAGTCGGCTCTGCTCTGCACGGTCCAAGCACCATCTGGAAGCAGCCGCGCTCCAGCCTAGCCTTCGCACGGCTTCATCTGGCGGGCACCAGCAGGCACGTCCCAGGCACCCTCCCCGCGCCTCGATTCGCGCGCAAGGGGGCGTGAGCCCGCGCCAGCCAAGCTCTGCACCGCCCTCGGTCCGCGCGCAAGGGGGGCGTGAGCCCGTGCCAGCCCAGCTCTACACCGCCCTTGGTCCACGTGCAAGGGGGCGTGAGCCCGCGCCAGCCCAGCTCTGCACCGCCCTCGGTCCGTACGCAAGGAGGTGCGACCGGCTCTGCAACGCCCCAGGCTCCGGCTCCGGCCCTGCACCGCCTGAGCACTGCCCGGCGCCTCCGTGCTCAGCGCGGCGCGGTCCCCCCAGCGTCCCCGAGCTTGGCGCAGGTCCCCCCAGTGCCTCCGAGCAAGGCGGCGGCATGACCAGCACCTGCGAGCCCGGCGCAGCGCCCCGGCGTCCCCGAGCTCAGCGCAGGTCCCCCCGGTGCATCGCCCCGGCGTCCTCGAGCTCGGTGCAGGTCCTGCCGGTGCAGTCACTGCGCCTCCGAGCCCGCGCGGCACACGCCCGGCGTCCCCGAGCTCGGCGCCTCCGAGTCCGACTTCTCCGGCTCCGCGTGACCCAGTCGCCCGCACCTCCCCCGGCTCCGCCTAAGCTCCGGCGTCTCCGAGCTCGGCATTGCTGCGCGAGCTCACAGCTCCACATGCCCCCCTCCGGTGCCCAGCCGACCTCGGTACGCCCGGGGCGGCGCGTCCCCGTGCCCAGTTCCGGCTCCCCGACCTCGCCTGTACGGTACGAGTCCGCCCGCGTCCGGTTCGGCGCCTCCGAACCCATCACCGTGGCAAGCCCAGGGTAGCACGCCACGGACCCCGGCTTCCCTGGCTTGGCACCACGGCACGCCCGCCTGGCGCACCCACACTCCAGTCCGATGGGACCCCGGCTCGGTGGCGTCTTGCCCAAGACCGACTCCTCCGACTCTGGCCTGCACGCCCGGCTTCGCCCGCGTGGCACCCAGCTCGGCACGCCCGCGTGGCACCCAGTTCCATCTGCACCTGCTCCGCGCCCCGGCACACTCGCGGTCCGGCTCCGCCCTCCCGCGGTCTGGTTTCAACCAGGGGCAGCGTGTGCGTCCGCAGCGTGTGGGTTCGCATCCACGCGCATGGGGCCTTGCACCTTGCCTCGATCAACATGCATGGAGGCCCCACGGGCCTTCCCTCAGTCTGCGTGCCTGCATGGCAGCCTGGAGCAACATCCCAGTCAGCTCGGCACTTCGGCATCTCGGCCCAGCTCGGTCACTGGGTGCATCGTGTAGTTCGGTCACATTCATGTGGGCCTGGCACATTTCCCGATGGGCCCATCCACATGGGCCCGGTGCTCTTCCCAAGGATCCCCCTCCACGTGGGTCTTATGGCACGCCACTTGACACGCCGTCTGCAAGGAAGGTTTGCATTTAAGTTTCCTAAGCAACTGTTTACGCTAACTAGTGAATGGTGCCATGCCCAAGGTACTGTACCCCTGCACCAACTTCCTGAACCACCCAGAAAAAGAAGGTTCACCAACCAATCATGGCCTCACAGGCTATCCCAGCGTGACAAGTCTACATCAAGACCAGCACGCCTCCCCAGGAGCCATTCGTCAACACAAAAATCGACATAGAGGTAAGGGGAGGTAAGTAAGAAATAACACACTCTCTTCATTATCACCCTCTGGCAGCAGAGAGTCCCCCAAGCTCTCTGTCTCAGAGGTCTCTTATTTTCTTCGATCGTCCCACTGACTTGATCGTCGGAGTGCCTCTGTCGGAATCCCCGGTGCAGGTCTTCTCTGTTTTGCAGGTCCGCCCGACAGAGGGACGATACGGTGAAGATTTCTTCCATCAAAGAGGCCCATGGGAAGACCACGACACAGTATCATGCCCATTCATCCCTACAACTACGAATATGTTCCCCTTGATCATCTCCATCCGACGAGCCGGTGACGCTGGCAGGGAGTCCACTCACCCGGGCCACATAAGAAGCTACAGGCCAGGCGATCTAGGCGGCAACAGGTATCATAAAGGAAAGGACATTTTTGTCATTTAAAATTTTTAGTAGGTATTAAATGTGTATTTGAATAATGAAAATGTCTATCTCTTTTATGACACGCCGTGGCCAAGTTATGAATAGGGCATCATAACCATGTTTATATGATATCATAAGATTAAGGAATATTTTTATTATTAAAAATTTTAAAATTTTTTAATAATGAAAATACCTCTCGACATCCTGTGAACAAATTGACCATTGAGTGTCATAACCCAGCCACGAGGTCTTAAAACCTGGCCACAGGATGTCATAATTTTTTCATAAAGATAAAAGCATTTTCATCATTCAAAATTTTCAACAAAAAAATAAAATTATGGGCATTAAATGTGTAATACTTAGTCGTTTGGAAATAGAGGAAGATTCCCAACAAGAGTCTTCTTCTTTGAGTAGACTTCCAAACGGAGTCACAAAGCAGAGACCGGGAGGGAGTCTAAGTCCTCCCTTTCGCCCTATTTGAAATCCTGGAGCACTCCTTCAAATCCCCATCAATATTCGAAGGATTACGGCAAAGAACTCATCTTTGCTTGATGATTTCCACCACCACCATAGCTGACTACCACCGGGAGACCAGTTATAAGGCCTAGAACCTTAGAAGGTTTCTTCCCCATCTCCCTCCACCCTTGGAAGCTTATCTGTGAACAGCAATCACCGGATTAATGAGAGAAGACTGAACCTTTGGTTTTTAGGTTTTTCTTTCCTCCTGGCATCGCATGTAGTCATCAACCATTGGACCCCAATGCTGTGGGTACGCCACCATGGACCATAGCCCCAGCCATCCTCTTCTAGGTTGGAAAATCCTAGGTCTTGGAGGAAAGAATGGGAGCACGGGCCCTTGTTCGGCTAAGAAGGAGAAGAAGAGGGAAGAAGAAAAGACAAGAAAAAGAAGAGAAGAAGAAAAGAAAAGAAAAAGAGAAAAGAAAAAAAAAAAAAAAGAAAAGAAAAAGAAAAAAAGAAAAGGAAAAGAAAAAGAAAAAGAGAAAAGGAAGAAAAAGATAAAGATAAAGAAGAAAAAAGAAAAGATAAAGAAAGAAAAGATAAAGAAAAAAGAAATAAATAAATAAATAAAAATTTATCTTCTTTCTTCTCTCTTGCTAG
This sequence comes from Areca catechu, assembly GCA_021397845.1. Classification (NCBI taxonomy): domain Eukaryota; kingdom Viridiplantae; phylum Streptophyta; class Magnoliopsida; order Arecales; family Arecaceae; genus Areca; species Areca catechu. The sequence goes on from CM038050.1 coordinate 182,219,744, forward strand.
TTTCTCTCTCTACTTTCTCTTTCTAAAAATCTCTCTTTTAAGGTTAGGAAAGTTGTGAAGTTAGAGTTTCAGTGGATGGATCACTGATGAAACTCAAATAGAGGATTCTAGACCTATAACTACTATACCATGAAAATGTTTACTAAAATAAGATTATTATTGTAGGAAGATAATTTTTCAAGTAGGAGGGCGTTAAGCGAGTTTCGTAGCATCTAGATCGAGAATCTAAGTGTAGACTAATATTAGACATGTTAAATCTATCTCCTATAAAGGCAAGTGCTTTTGTACTTAATCACTGGTTTATAAATATATTTTACATGATATAATTTTAATCCTTGGATATGAGTGTTGCCGCCTAGATCGCCGTGGCCTGCAGCTTCATACGTGGCCTGGGTGAGTGGACTCCCTACCAGTGTCACCGGGCTCGTTGGTCGGAGACGATCAAGGAAAACATAGTCTTAGTCGTGGGGATGAAGGGGGCTTTGTACTGTGGTGGTCCTCTTATGGGACTCTTCGATGAGGAGTAATCTTCTTCCGTATTGTCCCTCCATTGGACGATACCTGCAAAACAGGGAAGACCTGCGCCGGGGATTCCGGCAAAGACACTCCGATGATCAAGTCAGTGGGATGATCGAAGGAAATAAGAGACCTCTGAGGCGGAGAGCTTGGGGGACTCTCCGCTTCCAGAGGGTGATAGATCATCTAAGAATGAAGAGCGTATATTGTCTCTTACCTCCCCCCCCTTACCTCTCCGTGCCGGTCTTTATGTAGATGAGTGGCTCCTGTCGTTCGGGGGAGGCGTGTTGGTCTTGATGTAGATTTGTCAGGCTAGGATAGCCTGTGAGGCCATGATGGGTTGGTGAACCTTCTTCTTTTGGGTGGTTCAGGAAGTTGGTGCAAGAGTACAGTACCTTGGACATGGCACTATTCACTAGTTAGTGTAAAGAGTGGTTTAGGAAACTTAAATGCAAACCTTCTTTGCAGACGGCGTGTCAGGCGGTGTATTATAGGACCCACGTGGTTGGGGATCCTTGAAAAGAGTGACGGACCCACGTGGATGAGACAGAACCGTGCAATGCTCTTTAGTGGCTGAGCTGGACTGAGACGTCGAAGTGCCGAGTTGGCTAGGACTTTACTCCAGGCTGCCATGCGGGCACGCGGACCGGGAGAAGGCCCATGGGGGCCTCCATTCAAGCTGATCGAAGCGGTGTGCAAGGCTCCATACATGCGGATGCGAACCCACGTGCCGCGGACCAACATGCTGCTCCTGGTCGAAACCAGACCGCGGGGGAGCGGAGCTGGACCACGGTCGTGCTGGGGTGCGGAGCAGGCATGGACGGAATGGGGTGCCACGTGGGCGTGCCGGACCAGGCACCACATGGGCGACCCGAGCTAGGCACGTGCCAAACTGGACGTCGTGCATGGGTGAAGCCGGGCGGAGCCTCGCGAGGCGCTGTCGAGGTCGGCTGAACGCCGGAGGAGCTGGGGCCTGGCGGAGCCGAGCATGCCCGCCCGGGCTCGGGGGAGCCGGGCGTTCCGCGCCGAGCTCGGAGGTGCCAGCCTCCCGCAAGTAGAGTCGGAGCCGGAGAGGGGCACGCGCGTGGGTGCCGAGCTCGGAGCCGCCGGGCTCGGGGTCGTCGGGCTCGGAGATGATGGGACCGTGCCGCGCTGGGCACAGAGGCGTCCGGGTGCCATGCTGGGCGCGCCGGCGAGGCCGAACCAGCCAGGGGACCCGGGGCTCGGGTGGAGTTGGAGAGGAGCACACGTGTTGGTGCCGGATCTAATGAGCCGGATCCGCTGTCGGACTGGAGCAGGAGGGCGGAAGCGAGCGGAGCGGCGCGGGGACGCCAGATCGAGGGGGGTCCCATCGGGCTAAGCCAGAGCGGGCAGACGTGGGGGCAGAGGCCTCCCTTGCCGGACTGGGTGCCGGTTAAGAGCATGTGGAGCCGGAGGGGGGTTCGCTCGTCGAAGAACCGCCGGGAGGGGCCGGAGCCACGCGGGACCGTCGACCTGTCGCGGGGGAGCGCCATGCGGGCGAGATCGGGCGGAACCTTGCTGTGGTCGCACGCCGTGTGGAGCTAGAGAGACCGGACGTGCCGAGGTGGGTCCAAGGTTGCCGAGGGCGAAGCAGGACTGCCGGCGGAGCAGGGGCAGCCTTGGGCGGAGGCGAGCCGGGCCGTCGGTGAGGTCAGGCGGAGCCACGGCGAGGCGCTGCTGGGGTGCCACTCGGGCCGAGTCGGATCCGCTGCCGGACTGGAGCAGGAGGGCGGAGTTGGTGGAGGTAGACCCGGAGCGCGGCGTTGCTGAGGGGAGCCGTGCGGGTACACCGACAAGGTCAGGCGGACGGGCTCCTCCCCTATTGCTGTTGCGCGAGCCGAGGGAGCCGGTTCAACATGCGGGCTGAGGCCTGGCAGGCTGGGCATGCATGGGAGAGCTCGCCCGTGCAATCTTGCATGGATGTTCGTCGACGTGCTCGGCTGCGGCGAGCGGAGCCAGGGAACCTTTCGCCCTGTAGGCAGAGTCGGGGAGGGCAGAAGTACCCACGCGGAGCCGACCTGTGGCGTGGGAGCGCCAGACCGAGGGGGGTCCCGCCGGGCTGAGCCGGGGAGGCTGGGCGTGCCGTGGGCTTGCCGAGTTGGAACTGGGCACATGCCGCGGGCGTGCCAAAGTTGGATTTCTCATGGTCGAAGTGAGGCCGAGGTACTGAGATTCCCCGCCGAGGTGGGACCGAGGTGGGGAAGTGCCTGGCCGAGGTGGTGGAGTATATGGCCGAGCTGGGGCCGAGGTGAGGCCGAGATGAAGAAGTACCTGGCCGAGGTGGTGGAGTATATGGCCGAGCTGGGGCTGAGGTGGAGAAGTACCTGGCCGAGGTGGTGGAGTATATGGCCGAGCTGGGGCCAAGGTGGAGAAGTACCTGGCCGAGGTGGAGAAGTACGTTGCCCGCCAGCCTCCAAGAAGGACGCGTGTCAGGGCCGAATGGATCTTGTTTACTACTGTAACAATAAGCATTATTGGTATACATGATTTACATATTATATATTTTGATTTCTTAAAATAGACCTTTGGATTGTTAGTATTACTATTTATATTTTTTTATATAATATGTTTTTATCAGATATGATTATTTTTGAATGGTTTGGATTATGATACCGGCTATTAGAAATCTTGAAAGAACATGATTTGATAGCATGTTTAATAAAGTGATAATAAAAAAAAGAGTATTTGGACTAGCCATACCATAAGTAGGATTGTGGTTATTGAGATTGCTAGTTACGGGTTGAAGCGTAACACCGAGATTGCCAGTTATAGACTGAAGTGTGATACCAAAATTATCAGTCATAGGCTAAAGTATCATAATGAGATTGCCAGTCATAGGCTGAAGTGTGACAATGAGATTGCCAGTCACAGACTGAAATATGACAATGAGATTACCAGTCATAGGTTAAAATATGATATTGAGATTACCAGTCATAGATTGAAGTGTGACAATGAGCTTGCCAGTCACAGGTTGAAGTATGATACTGAGATTGTTGGTCATGGATTGAAGTATGACCGTGATTAGTCCAAAATCTTAAAAAAAAGATGGATAACTAAACTAGAACATAAAAATAAGATATAGTTTTATCAAATATAATGGTTGGATTATTTTGATTGCATGACATGTTATTTTATGATTCTTTATTTTATTATTATTTCTTTGCTATGTTCAAATTATATTATTATTGGTGTGACTATATAAAAATTCTTACCGGGCTGTAAAGCTTGCCCTCCACTTCTCTTTTTCTTTTAGAGTTGCAAGACATGTAGCATGGGTCGGGTCGAGCATGAGATTTGAGTATCAGAATTTTTGGATTGATTAATTAGTTCTATTTATGATACCAATATAACGAATAAGTTGATCATTTAGTTATCATAATTTATTTTGATGGTATTTGATTATTTATTTTCTATTTCTAAAGATGATGAGATTTTTATATACTTTAGACCTAGCACGATTCCCAGGGCGATGTCTAGGATTTGTGCGATCGGTCGCGTGTCCGATCCAAGTGCTGGATTCAAGACATGACAAAATGTGTATTGAAAAGCGGGATTTACATAGCCCAATCAGGTTATGTTGTATATTTTTTCTCCGATGCCTATGGTGTACAAAAAAATTCTTAATAATGCTTTACGTTGGGCAGAAACTGGATTATATACTACTATATCCATATCCATATTTATTTTGTTTGATGAATATAGATATAAATACAGATATTAATCATATATAAAAATTTATATCCATATTTATTTTAAATGGACACGGATATAAATAGATACTAAAAATATGGATACAAATATGGATATTGTTGGCGTAGAACCTTCCTCGACCGGGCGGAGCTACTGGATCGCCGGTTCACTCCCCTGGCCACTTGCAAAATAGTTCCCTGACCAGATTTTCTCCGGTGGGGGACACTCTGATGCCCAAGTCAGAGACGAGTTCCAGCCACAGAATGAAGAGTATTCTCAAGAGGATAAAGGTGATGAAAATGAACTCTATTTTTCCAGGCTTGAGTAGAGTTACCTCGAGTATCCCCTCTTACCAATATTTATAGAGACTGTGCCAATGTGTAGCTCAGCTTACTCACCCATGGTTTAGACGAAGTTAATTAACTTTACCTTGCAAATAACCATAAGCGATTATAGAGAGGTGCTAGCCAGCCTGGAGTCGTGGGAGTTGGAGTCGGTGGACACGTGGCCACGTCGATGCAGTTGTGATTTGAAGGTAGTGGCCATGCGATAGATCGTAACCGCCATATCCACGTTCGTAGATTCGAGATCAACCGAAGATCCCCTTATGGACTCCTTCTTTAGAAGAGATCGTCATTGGATCAGAGAAATGTCTTCGGTCTGCACTTTCTAGAACAATCCGAAGACACCTCCATCGTTTGTAGCGGAGTCCTTTCCTTCGGAATGAACTATATGGTAGAGCTGGTATCATCTTCGAACCAGCCTTCTTCGGATCAGTCGCCTTTGGCCGGTGTGTGGGAGAACAGTCGGTAGTTGGTGGTGGTACCCTTCAAGATCGATGTCTCCGGACTAGGCCGAAAATCGAGCCATATCATCACTTTACTCAGTTGCGTAGCTTCCTCTGGGTGCTCTGGTTTGAGGGTTTGGTTCAAAAATAATTTGGTGGGCGATCGAACCGGTAATTATCCTGTGCTTGAAATGGCATATCACAACAAATATAAATCAGATAATTGAGCTGTATGACTATAAAATTAAAGGTATTATCAAGTAGATGGTAAATCAAGTTAATATCTGTTGCCGCCAAGACCATCGTGGCCGGTAGTTGTTGTTGGCGCCGGAGTGCGCTCCTCCTGTCGCCTACCGTTCTGGTTCCCGGATCTCCTTGCTGGGTGCGGATGCCTTACTGCCCGGTGGTCCTCCGCTCCTGGACCTGCGAGATAACGGTTAGAGACCCGGGTTGAGATTTCCGGCGGGGGCACTCCGATGATCAAGTCAGTGATGATCTAGGAGAACAGATCCTCCTGGTCGGGTCCCTCTTGATGGACTACGTACTAGGAGGAGTAAAAGATGTGCATGGAGGTGTGAACATCGCAGGGGGAGAGTGATAGCAGGGACAGAGGGATGCTCTGTTCCTCCACCTCTCCTTGTGCCCCTCGGTTCCCTCCATCGATGGTGGTAGTGGCGCTTCGCCCTCTCTTGGACGGGCTTGCGCTTGTGCTTGTGGTGGCGATGGCGGTCGTGGTGGTGCCATGGCCCCCTTCTCATGGGGGTGGCCCTTTTTTTTTTTCTTTCCTCTATGCTATCTGGTGTGTTCAAGTTGTTGTCTTACCTCCAGGTTGGTCGTGAACTTTGGTTACCGTTCGATGCTTGTCTCGGGATCCCTGCCGGGCTGTCAAGCGCATGCGGCGGTGTCCCAGGGAGCCTTTCTCGATTCATGATAAGGCGCGATGTCAGGCGCTCTGACACTCTTCTTGGTTGCCTCACTCCAGGAAATTTGGGGGTGCCTTGATTGGCGGGCCGCCGCCCGCGGGATTCGAATCTCCCGGTTGGCCTTCTTTCTAGGTGATCTGAGTGGTTGGTGAGGAATGTAACGTCTCGATCAACGCGCTGCCCGTCTTTTTGGTGCAACTGGTAATTTTAGGCGGTCAGTACGGTCTGAGAGGTGCTCTGGTACGGTCCTCGGGCGACTCGCCGGTTTCCTCGGCTGGTGAGGGCCTCGTCCAGGCTAGGGTCGAGCTAGGGCGGCAAGGCTCACTCCAGCCTAGGCGCTCCGAGCTTGCGGGGGTGCCCAGGTGGAGGAGGGCGAAGTGCGGGCCCGGTCTAGAGGGCACGCACTCGGAGAGGCTCCACATCGGCGGGTGAGCTCTTGGCTCGACCCCGACCGCAAGGCACTAACCTCCGAGGGTCTCGCTCTAGAGGGCGGAAGACGGACCCGGTCCAGAGGGCGCGCGCTCGGAGAGGCTCCACATCGGCGGGTGTGCTCTTGGCTCGACCTCGACCGCAGGGCACTAACCTCCGAGGGTCTCGCTCTGGAAGGCAGAAGGCGGACCCGGTCCAGAGGGCACGCGCTCGGAGAGGCTCCACATCAACGGGTGAGCTCTTGGCTCGACCTCGACTGCAAGGCACTAACCTCTGAGGGTCTCGCTCTAGAGGGCGGAAGGCGGACACGGTCTAGAGGGCGCGCGCTCGGAGAGGCTCCATATCGGCAGGTGAGCTCTTGGCTCGACCTCGATCGCAGGGCACTAACCTCCGGGGGTCTCGCTCTAGAGGACGGAAGGTGGACCCGGTCCAGAGGGCGCGCGCTCGGAGAGGCTCCACATCGGCGGGTGAGCTCTTAGCTCGACCTCGACCGCAGGGCACTAATCTCTGAGGGTCTCGCTCTGGAGGGCGGAAGGCGGACCCGGTCCAAAGGGCGCGCGCTCGGAGAGGAACCACATCGGCGGGTGAGCTCTTGGCTCGACCTCAACCGCAGGGCACTAACCTCCAAGGGTCTCGCTCTGGAGGGCGGAAGATAGTTCCAACCTAGGCACCGAGCTCATGAGCTCAACCTAGCGGAGGACTGAGCTCGACTTGCTATCTTGGGGTAGCTCAGCTCAGCTTGGTAGTGGGATCCGAGCCGGAGTGTCGTCGTGGCATCTTCTCTTGACATGGTGCTTGCTGGTTTCTTCATGTCAGCGATCTTGCCACATCATTTGCCCCCCACTCCCGAGGCCCGTTAGTGCGCAGCACTCGAGTCGAAGGGAGTAATTGCAGTGTTGACATGGAAAGGCAAAGATCTGGCATGATGATGGCCATGATTGCTGGCACTTCGAGGACCTCTCCTGTGGGCCAATACGGGGATGCCACGTGGCCACGTCCAAGGAACAGTTAATGCTGGTGCAGAATGCAGAGCGGCCGTGATGCCATTCTCACCGATGGGAGGCATGTGGCGCAGATCCGTTGGTGGAGCGGTTGAATCGGTATGAACCCCTTGGGTCATTTCGAAATGAAAGGAAGGCTTTACTCAAACAATCTATTTTTTTTGAATTCTCTGTGCCTGCTGCTACTGCGCCCAAGCTTCTTCTTCCTTCCAGTCGCCCCAAATTTTTTTTAAGGCAACAAGTTAGCTTCTTCTTCCTCCTTCCCCCACTAAGATAGGGTTCCTTCCCGTGGTCTGTAGTCTTTTCTTCGGTCTTTAGCTTTGAGTTTTTCTTCTCCTTTATCTTTGAGGATGTCCCATTTTGGTCCGGGCTTCCGTCCCTCCACTGATCAGGGCGAGGCCGGTCCCTCCGTACCGGGGCCGGCATCTTCTTCCTCTTCTTCTGACGGGGAGGGAGGTGTAGCTCGCTTTGAGCTCAGTAGGAGGGGGCCTCCTGGTCCGGTTCTCATTAGAGAACAGGGATCTGGTCCTTCTCTTCCCCTTTCTCCTGCTCCTGTCTCCGAGTCCGTCTGGCCTGTAGGTCTTGGTGGGGTTGCCTCCACGATCACCGCCGGGAAACTCAGGACTATCCGGGATGTCTATGTCATCCCACCTTCTATCCGGCTCATGATCCCTCATTCGGGGGAGCGGGTCACTTCGAGTGGCCCCGGCCGTCTTGCCTTCTATGAGGGGACCTTCTCCGGAGGTCTCCGCTTTTCCTTCCACTCTTTCTTTCTATCAGTCTTAGACAATTACCGTTTGGTGCCAGCACAGCTGGTGCCAAATGCTATTAGGGTCATTTTCTCATTCATTGTGCTTTGTCACCTTCACGGGTTTGTAGCATGATTCTCTCTGTTCAGGGCTTTCTTTGACCTGAAACGCCACCCAACCGAGGATGGGTGGTGGTCTTTGTCTTCCCGCCCGAAGGGCATTAAGTTTGAGCTCCCTCTTCTGTCAAGAGATGGAAGAGTAAGTTTTTCTTTGTCGAGGTCGAGGGGGTTGACTGGGTTGGAGCGATCCGGACAAGTCCCCCAACCAAAATTATGCGATCGATGCAGCTGACCGAGATGATTACGAGCAGCTTCACACCATGCAGATTCCTCCTCTCGAGGTCCTGTTGTCTGAGCAGAACCTCGTCGACTCTGGGGTCGACCCAGCGAATGGGTCGAGTGAGTTTGACCTGAACTCTTCTCTTTTTCTTTCTTCATGCACTTCTTGTATAGTTTCCCGTAGGTTTTGACCGCTGCGTAACTTGCATGCAGACATGATCTTCTCTGAGAGCGACCTTTGGCTATTACCAAGAAGAGGTGGCCGATCGGGCTGGCCGGAGAGCCCACTCCCAAGTGGGCCTGGGGTGAGAGCGCTTCTGCGGCCGCCCCCACGGTGGTGATCGGACTGAGCTCGATTGCAGCTACTGGCCCGAGCTCAGAGGAGCCCCGCGCTGCTCCTACGCCGATGGAGAGGGCGGCGCCCGTGGCTCCGAGATCCACCTAGCAGGCTCCCGCCATAGAGCCCGAGGTGGTAGTCCGGGCGAGGGCTGTTGCCGCTGCTGCTGCACCCTGCAATCCTCCGGGTCCGTCCGTCGCCGATGCCACGGGTGAGGAGACCCGGGCCACTCCCGGGGCCACGATAGATGTGCCGCCTGCGCCGGCACCGGCCTCCCAGCCTGCCCCGGGGTCCTTCAGTCAGCGGTGCAAGGCCGCCCGCTCATGGAGAGAGCCGGAGGGAGGAGGCGCGACGCTATCTCCCCTTCAGGATGGGGCCGGAGAGCTCGATCCTCCGGAGCCCCGAGCTTGCCGAGCACTTGATGGACTTCTCCATCCAAGCATGCGACCGGCAAGAGATGGCCGGGATGCACGTGGCCGATGTCTTCAAAATTTTCTTCTCTCTCGGTTGTATTCGGTGAGCTCCTTTGCTTCTTTCATTTGTTCTTCACTTCATCCTCGTTCATTCTTTTTTTTTTTTGATCTCCCCTTCGTTTTTGCTATGCAGATTGGTGCCGAGGCCCTCTACATCAGGGGCCACTTCCAGAGCGGGGAGCGTCTCGAGCGGCAACAGGCCACCGTGATCGAATCTTTGAAGGACGACCTGAAGGAGAAGGTCGGGGCATATGGGGCCCTTGAGCTGAAGGTCAAGGACCTCGAAAAACAGCTCACCGATTCCGAGAGGCGAGCGAAGGGACTCTTGGCGGCCCACAATTTGGAGCGGAGCCGCTCGAAGAGGGCGATCGTTGACCTCTCTATCATCGAGAAAAAGCTGAATTAGTACAGTACCGAGGACGACCGGCACAAGGAGATTGCCCAGGCTGCCCAGGTGGAGTTGGTGCTGTGAAGGAGAAACTTGCCGCGGCTGAGAAGGAGGTAGCGACAGTAGCCAACTCGGCGGATGCAGCGAGGCTGGAGGCCGCCGAAATGAAGACAGTGGCTGCTGAGGCCACGAAAGGTGCCGAGGACACCGTGGCCAAATTCAAGGCTTCGGAGGAGTTCGTCGCCGAGATCCAACAGATGGCGTCGGACTCCTTTTACAAGGGTTTTATATACCTGCGCGGTCGGGTCGAGTTGCTCATTCCTAACAACAATCGCAGCTACCTTAAGTACCCATCGGCTTCAGAGGAGGAGGCCGACGAAGTGGTCACCGAGGAAGTCGCGGGTTCGGAGCCTTCGACACCAGTCAAGGGTGGTCCTCCCGAGGTCAGGGCGGCTTAACCAGAGACTTCTGAGGGAGAGAGCTCTAGGCCTCAGGACCTAGCAGAAAAGCTGGCCGGCGCTGAGTGACCTCATTTCTTCCTTGCTTTGTTTTGTGCTTTCTGTTTCTTATATTTAGTCAGAGTCTCCCGGCATGTCGGGGGCCCAGAAGACACTTATAATTTGTGTTTAATCAATGGAGCTTGGATTGCTTTATCAGATGCTTTCTTCCCTTTATTTTATTTCTTTTTCTCTCCTTTTTTCTTTTTGCATGGGGATATCAGAGAGAAGGGCTTCACCTTGCTCGAGGTTAAGTTAGGACACTTAAGGGCCGCTAGGCTCAAAGGTGTCATTGGCTGAGGGTCGCTTGGCTCAAGACTCTCTTGGCCGGAGATCTGAGCTCCAGTCTTGAGAAGGCGTCCCGGAGCCGGGCTCGGGGACGAGGATTGCTGAGAGCTGCTTGGCTCGAAGTTCTCTTGGCCGGAGATCTGAGCTCCGATCTTGAGAAGGCATCCCGGAGCTGGGCTCGGGGGCGAAAATTACTGAGAGCTGCTTGGCTCGAAGTTCTCTTGGCCGGAGATCTGAGCTCCGGTCTTAAGAAGGCATCCTGGAGCTGGGCTCGGGGACAAGGATTGCTGAGAGCTGCTTGGCTCGAAGTTCTCTGGCCGGAGATCTGAGCTCCGGTCTTGAGAAGGCATCCTGGAGCTGGGCTCGGGGATGAAAGTTGCTGAGAGCTGCTTGGCTCGAAGTTCTCTTGGCCAGAGATCTGAGCTCCGGTCTTGAGAAGGCATCCTGGAGCTGGGCTCGGGGACAAAAACTGCTGAGAGCTACTTGGCTTAAAGTTCTCTTGGCCGGAGAACTGAGCTCCAGTCTTGAGAAGCGTCCTGGAGCTGGGCTCGGGGATGAAGATTGCTGAGAGTTGCTTGGCTTGAAGTTCTCTTGGCCGAAGATCTGAGCTCCGGTCTTGAGAAGGCATCCCGGAGCTGGGCTCGGGGACGAGGATTGCTGAGAGCTGCTTGACTCAAAGTTCTCTTGGCGGAGATCTGAGCTCCGGTCTTGAGAAGGCATCCTGGAGCTGGGCTTGGGGACGAAAATTGCTGAGAGCTGCTTGGCTCGAAGTTCTCTTGGCCGGAGATCTAAGCTCCGGTCTTGAGAAGGCATCCTGAAGCTGGGCTCGGGGACAAAAATTGCTGAGAGCTACTGAAAGTGGTAGCTTCGATGATGCTGTATTTTCTTCTTGTTCCCTCTTTCTTTCCTTCCCCACTCTTCTTCTTTCTTTTCCTTTTCGTTCATCTTTCATTTTTATTCTTTCTTTCTTCTCTCTTTTTTTTTTTTTTTGGAGTGGGGAGAACAGAGAAGAGGATGCTGGCTGGACCCCCGCTTTGTTCTCTTCTTTCCTTCCCATCTCATCTTCTTTTCGAGTGTGGAGATCGGAGAGGGGGGCTACCGGGCTTCCCCCCTTTGTTCCCTTTCTTTCCTTCCCCTCTCGTCTTCTTTTCGAGTGGGGAGATCAAGGAAGAGGAGTTACCGGTCTTGATTGCCTTGGAGCTAGGCTCGAGGCCTTCCTGGACGTGGAGCTAGGCTCGGGCCCAGGGGGTTGTCTGAGATCTTGGCTCAGGTCTTTGGCGCCTTGGAGCTAGGCTCGAGGCGTTGACGGGAGCTGCATGGCCCCGTGATCCCTTGGCATCTCGGAGCTAGGCTCGGAGGTGTTTGAGATAGAGAGCTGCTTGGCTCGATGGTTCCTTGACCGGAGGTCTGAGCTCCGGTCTTGGGAAAGTGTCCTGGAGCTGGGCTCGAGGATAATGATTGCTGAGAGCTGCGTGGCTCGAGGTTCCTCTAGCATCCTGGAGCTGGGCTCGGGAATGCTAGGATCTAGAGAGCTACGCGGCTCGAAGTTCCTCTAGCATCCTGGAGCTAGGCCCGAGGATACTTGGAGTTGAAGAGCTACGTGGCTCGAAATCCCTCTAGCATCCTGGAGCTGGGCTCGGGAATGCTTGGAGCTGGAGAGCTAAGTGGCTCGAAGTCCCTCTAGCGTCCTGGAGCTGGGCTCGGGAACGCTTGGAGTTGGAGAGCTATGTGGCTCGAAGACTCTTCAACATCCTAGAGCTGGGCTTGGGGACGCTGCTGATCCTTTCCTGCAAAACATGTGGATATCCATGCAAGGGAAAAAATCGTTACCATAATTGTTGGTGAGGAATCTTACCTCATCAGGGGCGTCTTCGTGGGCTGTGGACCCTCCTCCCTCGGGGAGCTTGACATCGTCGAGTTCTTCGAGATAATGGACCTCTCGTGATAGGACTTAGGCCATCTCGTGGGGGCCTTCCCATGGTGGTTCGCGACCATTGTGTTGATGACCGTGACAGCTTTATCCATCTTCCTCCTCCCCGCATAGCAGGGAGATCACCCTCGGGGTCCCCTGCCCCCGAGTCTTCTTAGGTGCATGCACGATTCTCCAGGCGATCACACCCGCTGATTTCGTGGCGGTGTAACTGTCAGTGGTTGGAGCCGACATGGGAATGGCAAGTGCTTGGGGCCCCAGCTAAGGCCTGCCCCCCGTGCAGCCCTTTGGAGCTGGGGCTCCTTGGCGAGTTTCTCAATCTCCTACTCACGGTCGCGACGCATTTCAACATCGTGGCCGTGATCGCGGTGAAGGCGATGACACTCCGCCGCACTATGGCCGGTGGAGGGCTCCACTGGTGGTGGACGTTGCAGTCCGGAGGCTCGACAGCTGAGCCTCGCGTGCTGATGGATCGGTGGGGAGATCCACCAGCCGGTGCTCATGCTTCTCCAGGTGCGCCTTCACTGTGTGCCTGATGGTTCCGTCAGCAAATTCCCTGCCGAAGGAGACGGGGAAAGTGACGTACTGGAGAGGCCTGGAAAAGATCGCCTATCTGTTGACCTTTCCAACTTATGTTGTCACCGTTCTTCTGCGGCGTGTTGACCTGGGGAGTGGTGAAGGACTTAGTCATGCCCGTCTTCGCCCGCCCCCCTTCCTGGCGTGCCAATCTGTTGCCACCAAGACCGTCGTGGCCCGTAGCTCTGTTAGCGCCGGAGTGCGCTCCTCCTGCCACCCGCCGTTCTTGGTTCCAAGATCTCCTTGCTGGGTGCGGATGCCTTGCTGCCCAGCGGTCCTCCGCTCCTGGACCTGCGAGATAACTGTTAGAGACCCGGGCCGGAGTTTCCGGTGGGGGCACTCCGACAATCAAGTCAGTGACGATCCAGGAGAACAGATCCTCCTGGTCGGGCCCCTCTTGATGGACTCCGTACTAGGAGGAGTAAAAGATGTGCATGGAGGTGTGAACATCGCAGGGGGAGAGTGATAGCGGGGACAGAGGGATGCTCTGTTCCTCCACCTCTCCTTGTGCCCCTCGGTTCCCTCCATCGATGGTGGTAGTGGCGCTTCGCCCTTTCTTGGATGGGCTTGCGCTTGTGCTTGTGGTGGCGATGGCGGTCGTGGTGGTGCCATGGCCCCCTTCTCATGGGGGTGGCCCTTTTTTTTTTTTTCCTTCCCTCTGTGCTATCTGGTGTGTTCGAGTTGTTGTCTTACCTCTAGGTTGGTCGTGAGCTTTGGTTACCGTTCGGTGCTTATCTCGGGATCCCCGCCGGGCTGTCAGGCGCATGCGGCTGTGTCCCAAGGAGCCTTTCCATTCATGATAGGGCGCGATGTCAGGCGCTCTGACACTCTTCTTGGTTGCCTCACTCCAGAAAATTTGGGGGTGCCTCAACTGGCGGGCCACCGCCCGCAGGATTCGAATCTTCTGGTTGGCCTTCTTTCCTGGGTGATCTGAGTGGTTGGTGAGGAATGTAGCATCTCGATCAACGCGCTGCCTGCCTTTTTGGTGCAACTGGCGGTTTCAGGCGGTCAGTACGGTCTGGGAGGCGCTCCGATATGGTCCTCGGGTGGCTCGCCGGTGTCCTTGGCTAGTGAGGGCCTCGTCCAAGCTAGGGCCGAGCTGGGACGGCAAGGCTCGCTCAGCCTAGGCGCTCCGAGCTTGCAGGGGCGCCCAGGTGGAGGAGGGTTAAGTGTGAGCCCGGTCCAAGGGCGCGCACTCGGAGAGGCTCCACATCGATGGGTGAGCTCTTGACTCGACCCCGACGCAGAGCACTAACCTCCGAGGGTCTCGCTCTGGAGGGCAGAAGACGGACCCAGTCCAGATGGCGCGCACTCGGAGAGGCTCCACATCGGCGGGTGAGCTCTTGGCTCGACATCGACCGCAGGGCACTAACCTCCGAGGGTCTCGCTCTGGAGGGCGGAAGGCGGACCCGGTCCAGAGGGCGCGCGCTCGGAGAGGCTCCACATCTGCGGGTGAGCTCTTGGCTCGACCTTGACCGCAGGGCACTAACCTCCGAGGGTCTCGCTCTGGAGGGCAGAAGCGGACCCGGTCCAGAGGGAGCGCGCTCGGAGAGGCTCCACATCGGCGGGTGAGCTCTTAGCTCGACCTCGACCGCAGGGCACTAACCTCCGAGGGTCTCGCTCTGAGGGCGGAAGGCGGACCCGGTCCAGAGGGCACGCGCTCGGAGAGGCTCCACATCGGCGGGTGAGCTCTTGGCTCGACCTCGACCGCAGGGCACTAACCTTCGAGGGTCTCACTTTGGAGGGCGAAAGGCGGACCCGATCCAGAAGGCGCGCGCTCGGAGAGGCTCCACATCGGCGGGTAAGCTCTTGGCTCGATCTCGACCACAGGGCACTAACCTCCGAGGGTCTCGCTCTGGAGGGCGGAAGACGGCTCAGACCTAGGCACCGAGCTCATGAGCCCGACCTGGCGGAGGACTGAGCTCGACTTGCTGTCCTGGGGTAGCTCAGCTCAGCTCGGTAGTGGGATCCGAGCCGGAGAGTCGTCGTGGCATCTTCTCTTGATGTGGCACCTGCCGGTTTCTCCACGTCAGCATCTTGCCATATCAATATCATATTGATATATCTATATAAAATTCAATAAAAGTATAAATATAAACGGATATGAACGATAGTTATCTATACATATTCATATTATTTTTTTATAATATAAATATTAATTAAATTTAAATTTTTATTTAAATTTTTATAATTTTAAATATAAAATTGAATGTGATCGGACATTATTCCTACAATCTTCGTCCCTTGGTGCGTTGCACCATAGAACGGTTGCGTGGTGCATGGCACCAATAGCCTAAATGCACTATTTTTTTAATCAAAAAAATGCACTATTTTTTGGGCACTCCCGGGGGTTGTACCATGACTCATCTGAAGCTGACCTGACCTGTCCAGACCCCGGAGAAATGCAATGCGAGCATTAGCATCATGATCCCCTTATTATTATATACTTTTGACTTTATATATATATATATATATATATATATATATATATATATATATATATATATATATATATATATATATATATATATAAGGGATGGTAAATCCGTCCAGGTCTCGTCTGACAATATTCGGCACACATTTTTGTATATCTTTTTATTTATTTATAAAGTTGAGTAGTCATTCTGATTCTACTAAACTGGATTAGGTATTATCGTTCAACCAATCACGTGTTTCAAAAAAATTTTGATTTAATCGAGTCATCCGCAGAATCATATCTCAAACCCGTAATCGAAGAGAGACGAGCTAAATCTCTACCAACCAGACTACCGTCTTAGTGATTCTGCTTTTGACTTGACGTGCATAATGAGGACACAGGAATGGGTCCATTCTGTCATTTTATCCAATTAACATGCTCTTATCTACAAGTAAAATACAAGAAAATTAAAAGCCAGCGCATCATTCTCTAATCATGGAGTGAATTGCACATCAAACACACTGAAAAAAAACCAGAAAACAAATCAGCCAGCGGATCGATCCCACATATAAAACCAAAGACTTCGAAGTCAATCTCCCATAAAAATAGGGTAGGAGGTTTTTTTTTTTTTTTTTTTTTTGATAGACTGTAGGAGGTTTTCGTGTCATTCAACTGATAAAAAACTACAAGCCTTGATGCATGGTTTCAGCATCTACACATTACTTCACTTTATCCATCTATAATTTAAAAATTTATAAGAAAAGCTTTCATATCCATTTGGTCATTAGGAAGATGCTCTTTCTTCCACCTCTTCCACTAAAATCAACACATTCTTTTTACACCTTGGAATCAGTGCCCAGTGACTGACTTTGATTACCAGTCAAGCCTGTAATTTATGATAACCAATAATTAATGCTCTCCCTCACATCATGGCTGGTGTCAAAGGAGGCCCAGGTTCAATTGCCCCACTCCTCCCCCTCTCTCATTTGCTTCATGCAACAATAATGCATCAAAAACATGCATACCTGTGAACCTGGTCATGATTTCAACTGGGTGCAGTCCATGGCTCGCTTCTGTCGTTCTTTTGTTCCCAGTAGCCAATCATATTAACCAGAACCTACGTATCCCGTGCCATTTACAACTGCCACCTAGAAAGCCAGTTAAGAGATGCAATGAACTCAATAATTTTGTACTGGGTCCATCAATAATAAACAAATAATAGAATATCCCCAATTCAACGAGTATGAGTTGGATTTCCTCCAAACAATTCATAAAAGCAGCAGAAAAGTAAAAGCTTCTAGCATGTGCTCTCTCCATCGTGCCATGCAAAAGGCCAAGCTTTGGACTTCTTCCACCTTCCACCTCAGCTGCAGGCCCCACCCATGAAAACCCCATGAGAAAAATGACCCTCCCATTCGATGGAATCCATGAAAACTATCAGGTATTCTTTGTGGTGTAAAAACTTTTTACCCTGGGACTCAATTTAGTTGATTGGGAGCTTTAAAATTCCAGTTTGGATATGTAGCATATGGATCTTAATATATATACATATGAGCATGCATCATATGCGACACATTGGTAATACCATAAAGTACTATATAAAAAAAATGAAATAGCTATCCAACAAGATGATTTATTATAATATATATCGAGTTAAGTACGATGCATATTATTTGATAGCAGTTCATCTTCGGTGGTTGCTATCAAAAGGTAAATGTATATACCATGGATTATTCTAACGTAGTAAAAAAAATGGACTCCTTCGGCATGACTTCTGTCGGAAAATAAAATATGTAATTTGTTTTAATAAAACACCAAAGGCTTTTGAAGCCGGTGACGTTCTTAAACCAAAAATTACAACGGTCCGTTGACGACTGGGAGACGGTTTGCCGTCGCCCGACCCAACCTCAACTCACTTCTCTCCCTCTCCGGGATAGCCGGCGAACGGCCATGAGCGACCCGGAACATCCATCCGAGAGACTTACTAAAAATAAATAAAAAAATATTTTTTTTAAAAAAAAAAAAAACCCTGCACCACCACCGAGCGGTGGGTTCCACCTGCGGCCCCGCGCCATGATTGCTTTTGTCCCCGGCCCGACCCCCTCTCGCGGCCAGCGGGCGATTTTGGCCTCCTGTTATCTCTTCTTCTTCACCTCCTCCACGCCGAACCTTCTCCCCGTTCCCCGCGGCGTATCCTGCCTCGCATCGCGGCTCCAATAGGGCTTCGCCACGTGGACGGCCGCCAGCCCTCGCTCCCCTGACTTCTGTCCTGTTCCTACCTCTCCGGGGCTTTCATGGCGGAGCTGGCCGCGGCGGAGGTCTACGCGGCCGCCGGGCGGAGGACGAAGACGGGGCAGGCGTGGCGGACGGTGCTGGGTTGGCTGGGCTTCCTGTTCCAGATCCTGCTCCAGATCCTGAGAGGCACGCCGTCTTGGGCTCAGGTGCTCTCCTTCGTCGGCCTACGCCACCCCCTCCTCTCCTCCTCCTCCTCCTCCTCGTCCCCGGCCTTCAAGCCCCTCCCCGCCGAGGCACCAACAGACACTCCTCCCCCGCCTCCCCCCGAGGTTCTTGATAAGCTCACGGTATGTCATGGTCTCTGGTACTCTTTTTCTAATTTTTTGGTCCCGTAGTGGTATTTCCTGTTTATCGTGGGAAAAATGGGAGAAAGGAGCAACGTTTGTCCTTGAATGTAATAAAAATCCCACCTTTTCTTGTTTTTCTGCATCTTCACTAGTGATTTTTATGTTCGATTGAAAGGACAAGTGATTAGCGTGATCCGGTTTTAGTGCGATTGGTGTAGATTTGATGGTTACTTATGATCTGTGTGAGCTTTCCGGATCGGGATGTTCTATTTGGAATTGGGAGATCGGTCATTAAACAGGAACGATGCAAGGATCCGATCATGTATTCTCTAGAGTTTTGACCAATTTTAGATTCTTTTGGGAGCTTTGAGTGCCTGGAACATCATATGGTTCTTTAGTTCCAAATCGGAATTTCGCCACTTGTGGCTTCAGGGGCTGGATATAATTATTGGATTCTAAAAGGTGGGGTGATGATTGAATCCAATTACCGGTATTGTTTTAGGATGAAGCGTTGAATACTGAGACACGTTTGCCTTTTCGGCTGATGTTGTCTGACCATCACACAATGGATAGTGCTGGTCGAGGTGTAATTTGGTGGGCTTTGAAAAGTGCATAGTTAAATAAAAGGCAATACAAGTTCAGTTATAGCAGAGTAACATCATCTGGGTTAAGAAGGGAATGAGCTCCATACTCCAGGAGGGATGGTCATGAACAAGATCAAATTGCATAGGACTTAGTTCAGCGTTTGCCTCATCTCGCACTAGGCCATCAATTTCTATTTGCTGATAGGGATACCGCCAATGCTACCACCACTAATGCAACATGCTCACACCACTACAAACCTTTTCACCAATATAACAGCTTGACAATAGCTCACTGAATTCAAAACTGGGAACGTGGAGAATGAGTTATAAACGTGCTTTTGTGCTTTTTACACCAATATGTCATCTTTGAGGACCAGGAAGGGGAGCATCAATTTTTTATTTAAAACTTAATACTTCTGTCTTGCCATACCAAAGATATGCTGTGTTTGTCATGGCTTATCAAATGTTATTGTTGCAACAGATGATTGTGTTACTTATTTAGAAAATTCTTGGGAATTCTAGTGATCTAATTTTGCAATGCTTTGGCTATCCCTTTATATTTTTTGATTTTTTTAGTCATTTGACTTGAGAGATCTTCCACATGTTCTTTGGTGACTATATCTAGTACTAAGTAATTACATGAGTTTAGAATGTAGGGGTGGGTTGGCATTGTAAATTTGAATGATTGAATCATGAATGCATTTGGGAGGAATTTCCATTGCTTTTAGAACAAAGTGATATTTATACAGGACCACAGCATGAACTTTTGGACTTCACTGATAGGATGCTTTCTTGTAGCCCCTGGGGTAATTTATCGTTACCCTAAAAACCGAGGGTTTGCACTTTGCAGGCTATGGTGCTTCAACATGGAACTGCAATGACCTTGGCTACATCTGGCCCTTCAGGGAACAAACCACTTGATGAAAAGGAATCTAACCTGTTGGAATTTGGAAATTACTTGAAGAAAGTTTCAGAATTCTTTGCCTGTGATTTAGTTTTTAAATACGACTGCTATAGGCTACAATATAAAGCAAACCACAAAAAATTGCATGAATTCAAGATGTGTCTATGATTTGATGTTCGAAAAGAACTTCACACAATTGTAGGTCCGTTCATGAGTTTGAATATTGTTTAGCTGAAAGAGTGTTTAGTCTTTTTGTATCTAAGAATTCCACTCTAAAAGTTTTCTTGTATATTCTCTTTAACTTCTTTTCCTTTCCTGTAAAAAATCATACCCGTTCCTTCTTGACACTTGTTTGGCATTTTTGCAATTATGTTATGTTGGGTAGCAATGGAAAATAAGAATATAAGATCATGAGGAAGTTGAATCATATGACACCAATACATTATTTACATTATATAGGATAAACTGTTATCAACTTCTTCAGTAGGTTGAGGTTAATATGGTATAGCACTTTGTTTAAATTTATAGATCTTGTGGGTGCACCATTTAACTTTTTTATCCCTCCAAATCCAAGTGCCTCATCACATGACACTAATACTTTTATCTACATTATATAGGATAAATTGTTATCAACTTCATCAATAGGTCCAGGTTTTATGGTATAGCATTTTATTTTAATTTATAGATCATATGGGTGCACCATCTGACTTTTTCATCCCTCTAAATCCAAGTGCTTTCTTTAGTGGTATTCAGTGCCTTGGAGGACTTAAGGAATCTATTGGTTGGGGGAGGGGTTCTCTCTAAGGGAACATCAAACACATAAATTATATCTTAAGCAATTGCCAAGTAACTTTTCTATATACGATATTCCTCTAGATTATGTAATACTTGTAAGAGGTAAGAACCTATCTATTGATTAAGATTTTGTGGGGCAGCAAGATCTTTTATGTCCCATCCCTTTCTAACTTATATTTATCTTCCTGAATAAGTTGTTTGTCTCGATGTTTATGTTTGGGGTAGTTGACTCCAGTCACCTTTATATATCTGTGATATTTGATTGGTAGCATATTGCATATGGAGTTATGATTTTTGATACAACATGGGTGCGTCTATAACAAGAACTATGCAACAAATAACAAACTCAGTTTTTAAAAAAGAAGATTTTATTTAGGCAAGCTAGAATTGCTGGGTTAAGAAAAGTTTGAGTGAGGGAATTAGAACTCAAGCATTTTCTCATAAAATTCCTTGAAAGTTTTGTTAACCATGAGAAAACCTTCTTTGATTTACTTTACTCTTTTATTGTTCATTTCTCACTGCTTGGCTCTCTTTTTACTTTTTTGTTCCATAATATGCTTTTTTTTCTTTTCTTGTATCAGAGTGGAAATTGTCATTTCATATTCTCCTCTTATGGTTGCTATTTTCTCAACATAGTTTATGCATGCACCCTTCTGTTAACTCCAATTTAGTATAAATGTGCAGATAGTGCTTGACTTGGATGAGACGTTAGTATGTGCATATGAGACATCTAGCCTGCCTGCCATCATTCGTAGCCAGGCTATTGAAGCTGGTCTCAAGTGTTTTGAGCTGGAATGCATATCCATAGATAAGGTAGCTGTCTTTTAAATTTTTGCTTCTTATTTATCTGTTTGCCCAATTTTTATTCTCTAAAAGGAACTTATTTGAAGTTGAAATTGCTGAGCTGAAGGAAGTTGAAGGAAAACAAAAGGTGAATCATGTTACCGTGTTCGAGCGTCCTGGTTTGCAAGAGTTCCTACATCAAATTAGTGAATTTGCAGACCTTGTTCTCTTTACTGCTGGTCTTGAGGGTCTGATTTTCATCTAATATTTTTATTTATGGCCCATCCTTGCTTAAATCAATTTTTTATCCTTACTGCATTTGAAGTTTCATTCTTTGATGTATTTCAGGTTATGCTAGACCACTTGTTGATAGAATTGATGTTGAAAATATATTTAGTCTTCGTCTTTATCGGCCTGCAACAGTTAGCACGTAAGTCATGCTTCTCTCAATGATAGCTGTAGCTACACTTAGAATTGATTTTATTTGTTTGAAATATACTTTTTTCTATTGTTTTTTGAGGCTTGTTGTTGTTGTTGTTGTTTGACTTTAACAGTCTAGGGGATAGTTTGAAGTGATATTAGTTAATATGATAATTTCAATCTTGACCAAATCCTTTTGGTTTATAATTGCCCCAGACATTCACCAAGCTACATTTAAAGCTTCATTGACTTTGACTAAAATTTTATGAAAGAACTCTGGACCCATTGGACTTGACAGGGATGGGGATGACCTCACTCTTCTTGCCTTTCTTTGATCCTTTTGACCGAATGGTGGAGCGTTTAAAGATGGCTTCACTTTTTGATTGTGTAGCTTGAGAATTTGTTGATGGTGGAAAGAAGGTTGAAAATTGTGATCCCTTGAGGTACCCAGGAGATGTAGTTGGAATCTGCTTTTACATTTAACCATAAATTTCATGTGTTCACTTTTGGCAGAGACCTAACAGGGAGCTCCCTTCTATGAGACGGTGAGCTCCCTTTGTGAGCTGGTTGTT